>CM021101.1:176889340-177163396 GCA_007115665.2 Sequoiadendron giganteum | reverse complement strand
TTTCAATTTCAATATTTATAACCCTAATTCACATTATATGCAAATTAGATATTTCAATTTCAATTTCAATTTCACTTTTCAAAAACCCACTTTCAATTTAAAATGCAATTTCAAATAATAAATTAATTTTCAAAGTTGCAACCAATTTCCCAAATAAACATTTAATTACAATTTCTAATTTAATTCTCATACGTTGGAATTAAATTCCAAAATTAATTCTAATTCTTTTATTTCCTTTCATTCTCTTGCATCACGTTTAATTAATTAATTTAATTATTTAATAACTAAATTCAACCCCCTTTGATTAAATTTAATTAATTAAATAATTTAAATATAATTAATTAATTTAAATATAAACTTTTATCCACATTGCATTATTTAAATTAAATAATCATCAACATGATTTAAATGCAATTATTCTAAATATCTATTTCCAAATCAAGAATGTTTCAGAATTAAATAACATCAAAGCGAGACAGACAATGAATCGACACACACAACTGACGACACACTAAGGCTAGGGTGTAAACTTGACACATGTTACCTAGCTACTATCTCCCGTTCAACTTAACCGTTGGATCGACACACTCAAACCTGTGAAACCAGGTGGAGTCGATGTCATGTACTTGCAATCCTGCAACCAAGTAAATAACATCGTACGATATATCTAGCATATAATACACACCGTGAAGAAGAAATTACGGATTCGCAGGGCGCTCGCAAGAGAGTGATGCAAACTCATCCTCTTCACCCATACATTCATTGAAACTGACACTTCCATCATAATCCAGTAATCTCATAATATATCTCATGTTAACTCTACAACATCATTAATCCATAATGCATGTGAAACAATAATCAGATAACTATATCCCACAATAATATTTGTCACTCAATAGTAACGATCAAAACATCATAACAAAATATATCCAGTATCAAAGTAATTGCAACCAACCATAGCATAAAGCAAACCAAACAAAAAACAAAACGGAGGGGTATTACACTATGCCCTACTGCAACTAGTAAGCATCTACAATGTCTAAGTTATATCAAATGAAATCTAGATATGCTATGACAAAAATGAAGAACAAATGTAAGATTATCTAAAAATGCAAGAGATAAGAGATGCAAGATGTGACGAAAATTGCACTTTTATAGAAGATGCAATTTTGTGTGAATGGCCAAGATTGAAAGTTAGCAAGTGCTCTAGAATCAATGGACAAGATTCCATATAGCAACCCACAATTAGGGTTAGGGAAACATTAGGTCAGATTTGAAATAAAGGGTCAAGATTGATTTCTAGAAAATCAAATCAATGGCTGACAGTGCATGTGACAAAAAATTTTAGGCACAGAAAACGGAGTCATTGGAGAATTAAATAATTATTTAAAATTATTTAAATCAAGAGGGGATGTTGACTTTTTGAATTAAAAACTATTTTAATTAAAAAAGGGGTGGGGTCATGTGACAGTAAATAATTTAAATTAAATTATTTACTAAAGAGGGAAATTATAAAGGGGGATTTATTTTAAATAAATAATATTTATTTAAAATGAGCACAATAAAAGAGGAGAAATTAAATAATAAAATTATTTAATTTAGGTGCTGGGACTTATTTTAAATAAATAAGATTTTGGAAGAAATTAAATAATAAGAGTTATTTAATTTAGGTGGGAATTAAATAATAAAGATATTATTTAATTATTGGAGGAATGTGACAAATGGAACCTTTTAAATTAAATATAAACATTTAATTCAAAGTTTAGGAGAGTGGACCAAATTAAATAAATAAAATTTATTTAATTTATGAGAGAAGAGGCTAATGAATAATTAGATAATTAAATATAATTATTTAATTACAGTGGAAGGTGGATTAAATAAATACGAATTTATTTAAATTTTAGGAAGAAGAGGACTTTAATTAGTGACATAATTAATTAAATAAATAAAATTATTTATTTAATAATTAGGAAGACATAAAGGAAGAAATAAATTAAGAAATTTATTTAATTATAGGAGGATATTTAGACAATTAGTGATGCATTAAATTAATAATTACAATATTATTTATTTAATAATCATGAGGAATAAACAGATATGAATTAATTAAATAATTATGAATTATCTAATTAATAGTTGAGAGTGAGTTAGGGACATAATTAAAATGTCCTAATTAGGGTTAGAAGAAGAACTTACGGGCCTAGGTCATTTTTATGTGTCTACACAAACCCTAACAAGGGTGACTCTTCTCAACTTCACTATTCAGTCTTGTAGGTGTGCAACCTAGGTTTTCCTCTCACAACTTTCAACAGATCACTCAAAGCCACAAAAAAATACCATTTTAAGAACCCATTAGGGCACTTTTAAACATATCACATAATCACATGTACTTACTTTGGAACCATACCATCAAACTGACCTTGAATGCTGGAAAAGGGGCTCCAATTAGCCCACTTTAACAAAGGAACTCTTGAATCTTCTGCCCACTCAAAATACCATTGGAAAGTCCTCAAACTACCTCCAAAACTGAAAATTCTTCAACCATTGAGTCGAAACTCACTTGCTAAGACCCTCTTTCATGAAACCCTCATTTTTCACCAAATAAGCAGGGGTTTATTGGAAAAACCATCTCCAAACCTCATTCAACCTCAAAATATTTTCAAACTCTTATTTCACCCTGCAAAAACGTAATTCACCTTCAAATTATGCTATCCCCAAAGTTCTCACATATTTTCTTCTAAAAACCTCTCAATTTCACCCATTTTCACTCTTTGTTCAACTAGGGCTTCAAGCCCAAACATCCAAATGACCTAACCTACCTTTGCAAACCTTCTATCACATCAAACTCCACCTAATAACACTAAAAAAACCAGGTTCTAACCTTCTTCCAAACTATTTCTTTAATCTCCTACTTCAAGCTATGCCTCCTAGGCCTAAATTCATGCTTTTTCCACAGGGGTGGCATGGAAATCTCCACCAAATGTCTTTTCCACCGATTGTATTCTACTGTAACTCATTGGAATGGCATAATTAGTTGTAGGGGGTATGTGTGCATGATTTCAGGAGTAGGGGTGCCCATTTGGGGGTTTGGGAATGATGCCTAGTTGTCAAAAATGTGTGTTTTGAGTGAAATTTGGAGGTTAAGAGTAGGTAGTGATGGAAAACACTTGGGGAAACACTTTTTAAGAGTTAATTAAGCAAGGGAAGACATATTTTAAGGTGTTGGAGGCATTGAAATAGTGAGGAAAGGTCTGGAGGTGAGGTTTTTAATAACCCCCCCTTGAAACTTGACAAAAGTGAGGGTTTTGAGTTTTGGAGTGTTGGTGAGTGTTTCTTTGGAAAATGATTATTGATTTAGTGCTTATGTACCCTAGTCATGACTGTCCAATGGTGTTTTGTGTTTAGAAGGAACATTAAAGGGTAGTTGGTTTGTTGAGATTTTTCCACGCTACTTTGCATCTCTTTGGCATGTTTATCAACATAAAACTATGATATTTTTTGAATTTTAATATGTAATGATAATGCAATATGAAATATGTAGTGTGAGACAATGAAATTTGTGTATTTAAACTTTAAAGTTAAAATGTTAAACTTTACCATTGTTCTTGTCTTCAAAGTTGTTTAAACTACATAATATAACCATAATATAACTAAGCAATATATGATATAATTTAACCATTATTCATTATTTTTTATTGTGAACTATATAATATAACCATTATTTTTTATGCTATTGTACATTGATATTTAACCATTGCTCAAGATTAAATTTTTGAACAGTTTAAACATGCACATGACAAACAAATTATTTCGATTCTCAACTTCTATATATCAAATTATCCAATAATCAAGTGTATGTCCATATACAAAAATGGAATCAACGCCAACTCAAACAAAGTTTTACAAAATGTGCATATGCCATCTCGATATCTATTCAAAATATACATGCTAAAAATTCTCTCTCATCCTAAACTATTGGTGGATCATCAAAATGGAGCCTCTTTGAAGCACTCTTTGGCTCTGAAGGTAACTGCACAAGAAAAATTCAAACCACAATTGAGATTAGTTATATTATATAATTTAAAATTGAATAATTAACATCAAAATCAATATCCATTGAATTATAATTGAACTCTAAAATTGAAATCTTGATTACCTCATATATCCGTCTCTTCAAACCGTCAAGAGTCTTAGAATATTCCCCTCTCAAAGAACCAATCATACCAACTTTTGCAATGTCAATCTATATTGTGAACAAAAACATCAAATTGATACAAGTTAGCATACAATTGTCGGTAATAGGAACATATTTACCAAACACAAAATAAAATAAACATATACCTCTTTAGGAATCTCTTTTTCTTTATCTCCGTTAGGTGTTTCAACACCTCCTCCTTGAGGTGTTTCAACACCTACTCCTTCAAGTTCTCCAACACCTACTCCTTCAGGTGTTGTGACACTTGTCAACAAGGTTGTGTAGCTCATAACCACCTGTACATAAAAATAAAATGTATATGAAACTACCAATCTATGTCGATGTATGTATAATCACTATAAGATCTTAAAAATCTTAATTCAATCGAATTTGAGTTCAATTACCTTTCCCTTATCTACCATTGTGCCTCCAAAGTCTGGAGAACGCTGCACCTCACTTGCTCTAGGTGTTTCCTACAAGAGGAAAATAAGATAAACATATAAGTTAATATATAATTTCATTAATGATAATTCAAATGACAAGCAAATATATAATGCATGAATTCAAGCCTAAAAGGCATGGGTTGACGTAGTAGATTGAATAATTTATTTTGAAGAAGGATAGAACCAATTGGTTTTAGTGAGATCTAGTGGGGTTTGATGTGTTTGAAGGTTTGCAACGACTGGGGAGGTCATGTGTATGTTTGGGAATGAAGCCCTAGTTGAGGGAAGTGCATTTTTTAATGGAAAATTGAGGTTTTAGAGAGTAAAAGTGGGTGAAGTTTGGGGGAAGCATAATATTAAGGATTTTTAAGCATGTGCAGTCTTAAACAAGGGTTTTTGAAGTGGTGATAAGGTTATAGGAGCCCTGGAGATGGGTTTTTTAATAAACGCTTATCTATTGTGTGAAAAATGAGGATTTCATGGAATGGGACTCTAGAAGGCAAGTTTTGGATCAGAGATTGAATAATTTTTTATTTTGGAGGAATTTTAAGGTCTATCTAGTTGAATTTTGGATTGGCAGTGAGTTAGAAAGAGTGCCCCTTTGTAAAAGTGGGCTAATTGGAGCCCTTTGCAACGTTGAAACTCAGTTTAAGTGGAGTTGTTCCAAAGTGACCTATTGAGGTTTTGAGTTTTGTTTTGTGAGGGAATAATGGGGTCTAAAAAGGTGAAGGTCTTGTGAAGAGACAAAATTCTCTAAAAGATATTTGTGAATACATCAAGTTGGAGACCTACAAGGAAACTAGGTTGAAATAGTGAAGAGTTGATGAAAAAGAGTTGCAAGGGAAAAATGTTGATTTGAGTTGGATGAAATTGTGTTTGTAGTTGGTTAACCTCCCTATCATTGCATCATAATACCAACTTACAGGTGGTCAATAGAGAGCATCATATAACCATCATTATGCATATCTACATTAATGCAATTTTGCAAACCCTTATACAATCAAACTTAAACACTTGAAAGAAAGCAATGATCAATAAAATGACTTTAAAAATTCAATGTGCATACTTACAAATCAATCTAGGGAACCATCTAGGTCTATTCTACTCTTTATTGTGTCAAGTATTGCCTCGTGGTCAAACTCACACACTTTCCACAAGTTCTTGTTCACAGGTCTGCCCTTATATTTGATCAAATGAACATTGGTGGTGACGACAAGGTTCGAGTAGTGAAGAATCTTCCAATGCATGTCGAAGTCCACAAACAACCAAACTACAACATTCTTAACTTGGTACCTTCTAAGCCATGTTCCAATAATAACCACCGAACTTGTAGGATATTCTATATTTTCTCCATCTATAATTGGGGCCTCCAATTTATTTTTGGCCTGGATACAATGACACAGGTAATAATCTATACCCTCTTCGTTGTATTCATTTGAAATCACTGCATAAATGTGCCCTGCATTGATATGTTCATCTTGTTAGATGTATTTATTGAACATCATAATAAAACTTGTAAGTAAGATATATTACCTGGTTCTAGTAGGTCTGATACATGATCAAAGTCAACGAATGATTGCATCTCCATGATTTGTAGAGCCATCAAGAGCTGATAAGTGTCAAGTAGGGTTAGAATTCTTACAGACCATTCATCAACCCACTATGTTGACTCGTAGTCATTCCATGCTTGAAGTGTACATGCAGAAGAAAAGCATTCCATCTTCCACATATGGATAGTCCATGTACCTGCATTGGAGCTTCTAAAAGAGTGTAGCTCACTATATTCTGTTAGTGTACAACAATCCTCATATTTTACAATGTTAGTATCATCTACTAAATGAAAAAATCTATGAACTAAAGAATTACCTTCACTACCTAGACCCATTGCATGATTGCACTATTGGACAATTGATCTCGCATCTGTCAAATTTACACTATATGTGTACTTTAACTCTTCTCATTCTAGGGCTCTTTTGATACATGCACTTGCTCCATCATGCTCCCCATTTCCATGCCCGACCTCTGATAATTTCCACATATGTTGAACACCACTGATCTAATTGTGATTGTTGAAGGTTTTTTCTCCCTACTCTGCATCGCAAATCTAGGGTATAAGTTCCTACCACCTAAAGGAAAACTAGAGAATCTTGTGTTTATTGTTCTCAAAACCACATTATGATTTTCAATGAAGCCAGGAAGAAGATGAATTCAAAGAAGGGTTTGTGATGCTATATCTTATAATTATTCACTATTTCTTTGGCAATGAGGTAGCTTAGAAAGACAATAAGCATTCTCAATTGCACAAAAAAATTCCCTTTTTTATCTATTAGAAAGGTAAATGGTATGAATGAATTGAAACTTGCATTAAAAACTATGTCAACTCACTTGAATTTATCTAAGCCAATGTGATGAAGGTGAATTTTTTATGGAACAAAAAAATTAATGGAAACTTGCATTAACATTGATGAAAGCTATTAGGTTTTCCAAATTAGTTGAAAATAAAAGTTTTCCCACATCACTAATAATGAATTTGAATCTATTATGTCATGTTTTCCATTTTATATCTTCAAGCTCCTAAAAGTTAAAATTTTACATGCAGACATCCATCTAATTTAATGTTGAATTCTATGTGTAACAATTAAGATTAATAAAATAATCAAATGAATGGTCTAAATATTGTGAAAACAAGACAAAAAAACTCAATATAAACATCTACCTAAAATGAACTAAAGTGAATTCCACTAGCCATGCTAGAAATTGACTACTATAAGCTCAGTGCAAATATAATTCATAAGTAAATTTTTGTTAAGTAAATGTCATGTTTTTAATTTTTTTGTTCTTCAAACTCATAATTTTTTTTTTTTAATGTAACTCCCATCTAATTCAATGTTGAATTCTATGTCCAATTGTTATGATTAATAAAATCATTAAAGGAATTTAGTTTATTTTGTCAAAAACAAACAAATATACTAAATATAAACATTTCAATATTACCGAAATGAATATATTACCTGAGATAATGTACAATGATGTAGAAACTTCAAAATGTATTCTGCTATGTTGTCTAGCATACAGATTGGTGGTAAAAAGGTGATGGATCAAGCATATATTGGTACAACATGGAGTCAACTGCATAAAAAAAGGTATTTCTGAATCGGATAAAGTGCTAAACCAGACAAATATAAAAAAAAATGTGGGCCTGAATCATGGGATCAACCCCTATTTTACCGTTTCAAGGTAAAACACATTTGGTGCTCACCAAATTTGGTGAGCGCCAAATTGGTTGCTTTGAAATATTCACCTTCCATGGAGACAAAGGGAGTGAGACTTGAGATAGAGAGAGAGGTGATAGGAGTGAGAGAGATTAGTCTATGTAGTGTGGTAGTGACTAAGACCTGAGAGTGATAGAGACTTGATAGGGATAGAGAGTTATCCAGTTACAGTGGGGGAAAATACCTGACAATGGGAGAGGGGTTGGGAGGGATGAGACCTGTGAGATACAAAAAGACCAAAGGGGGAGAGAGAGAGGGAGTGTGGGAGAGGAGGTTGGAGTGAAATATATTTGTCTATGTAGGGTGGGAGGTAAGTGAGACCTGACAAAGAGGGAGTGTGAGAGAGGGCATTGGAGTGACATAGATTAGTCTAGGTAGCATGGGAGGGAGTGAGACCCGAGAGAGAGAGACTTGAGAGGGAGAGATTTATTAAGTTATGGTGGGGGGGAAGACTTGAGAGAGGGAATGGGAGAGAGAGGGAATGGGAGATAGAGGGATGGGAAACCTAAATCGTGAATCCTAAACCCTTAAAACCAAACCCTTAAACCCTCTACCCTCTACCCTCAACACAATACCCTCTACCCTCAACTATTAAACCCTTTTAAACCCAGATAAACTCTCTACCCTAATCCCTCAACCCTCAACCCTTAATCCCTCAACCCTTAAAACCTAAACCCTTAAACCCTAAACCCTAAACCCCTAAACCCTCTACCCTCTACTCTTAACCCTCTACCCTCTACCCTTAAATCATAAACCGTGAACCCTAAACCCTTAAAACCTAAACCCTAAGCTCCTAAACCCTCTACCCTTAACCCTCTACCCTCTACCCTCAACCCCCCTCTCTGTCAATCCTACACCATCTACCCTTAAACCATAAATCGTAATCCCTAAACCCTAAACCCTCAACCCTGAAACCCTAAACCCTTGAACCCTCTACCCTCTACCCTCAACCCAATACCCTCTACCCTCAAACCTAATCCCTCAACCCTTAAACCTAATCCATAAACCCTATACCCTCAACTCTCAAACCTATTCCCTCAACCCTATACCCTCAACCCTTAAACCCTTAAACACTCAACCCTAAACCCTAAACCCTCTACCCTTAACCCTCAAACCCCCTCTCTCTCTCTCAACCCTACACTCTCTACCCTTAAACTGTAAACTGGAATCCCTAAACACTAAACCCTCTACCCTCTATCCTCAATCCTCAACCCTTAACTAGGTTAAACCCTAAACCCTTAAACTCTCTACCCTCTACCCTCAACCCTTAAACCCTTTTAAACCCAACTAAACTCTCTACCCTAATCCCTCAACCCTCAACCCTTAATCCTTCAACCCTTAAACCCTAAACCCTCAACCATCAACCCTCAACCCTCAATCCTTAATCCTCAACCCTTAAACTGTAAACCCTAAACCCTAAACACTAAACCCTAAACCCTATACCCTATACCCTTAACCTTTAAACCCTCTACCCTAAACCCTTAAACCCTCTACCCTTAAACCATAAACCGTAAAACCTAAACCCTTAAACCCTTAAACCCTAAACCCCTAGACCCTCTACCCTCTACCCTTAACCCTTAACCCTTAACCCTCTACCCTCAACCCCCCTCTCTCTCAACCCTACACCATCTACCCTTAAACCATAAATCGTGATCCCTAAATCCTAAACCCTCTACCCTTAACCCTTAATCCCTAAACCCTAAACCCTCTACCCTCTACCCTCAACCCTTGAACCCTAAAACCCTCAACCCTCTACCCTTAACTAGATTAAACCCTAAACCCTTAAACCCTCTACCCTTAAACCCTAAACCCTAAACCCTAAACCCTAAACCCTCTACCCTCTACCCTCAACCCTCAACCCTCAACCCTAAAACCCTCAACCCTCAACCCTCAACCCTTAACTAGGTTAAACCCTAAACCCTTAAACCATCTAACCTCTACCCTCAACCCTTAAACCCTTTTAAACCCGACTAAACTCTCTACCCTAATCCCTCAACCCTCAACCCTTAAACTATAAACCTTGTACCCTTTACCCTATACCCTTAACCCTTAAACCCTCTACCCTCTACCATCTACCCTAAACCCTTAAACCCTCTAACCTTAAATCATAAACCCTATACCCTTAACCCTTAAACCCTTAAACCCTAAACCCTAAACCCTAAACCCCAAAACCCTCTACTCTACGACCCTACACCATCTACCCTTAAACCATAAATCATAATCCCTAAATCCTAAACCCTCTACCCTTAACCCTTAATCCCTAAACCCTAAACCCTAAACCCTCTACCCTCTACCCTCAACCCTCAACCCTTAAACCCTAAAACCCTCAACCCTCAACCCTCTACCCTTAACCCTTAAACCCTCAACCCTTAAACCCTCTACTCTTAAACTAGAAACCCTATACCCTAAACCATAAACCCTTAAACTATCTACCCTCAACCCTATGCCCTTAATTATCAACCCTCTAACCTAAACATTGGATCGTCAACCTCATCTATCTCTATCCCTCCTTCTCTATATCCCACTTCTCCCTCCATCTCTCCCTCCATCCATTCCTCCCTCTCTACTATAATCCCTCAACCCTATACCCTCAACCCTTAAACCCTTTAACACTCAACCCTAAACCCTCAACCCTCAACCCCCAAACCCTAAACCCTTGAAATCTCTACCCTCTACCCTCAACCCAATACCCTCTACCCTCAAACCCAATCCCTCAACCCTTAAACCTAATCCCTCAACCCTATACCCTCAACCCTTAAACCCTTAAACACTCAACCCTCAATCCTCAACCCTCAAGCCCTAAACCCTTGAACCCTCTACCCTCTACCCTAAACCCTCAAACCTAATCCCTCAACCCTTAAACTCTAAACACTAAACACTCAACCCTCTTTCTCTTTCTCATTCCCTCTCACTCTCTCTCAAGTCTCTCCCTCCTACCTAAGAGAGGGGGAGAGAGATGGAGAGAGAGATAGAGGGATGAGAGAGGGATAGAGGGAGTGAGAGAGAGAGAAGGAATGTGAGAGATAGAGGGAGTGAGAGAGAGAGAAGGAATGAGAGAGAGATAAAGGGAGTTAGTGAGATATTGAGAGCGAGAGAGAGACCTGAGAGAGGGAGAGGGGGTAGGAGGGAGAGACTTGAGAGAAAAAGGGAGGGAGGGAGAGAGGGAGAAGGAGAGGGTGGAATGGAGATTTCTAAGAGAGAGGGAGAGAGAGAGAGGGAGGGGGTGGGAGGAAGATATCTAAGAGAGGGAGAGGCATAAAGATGAAGAGAGAGAGAGGGGGTAGGAGGGAGAGACTTGAGAGAGAGAGAGAGGGAGGGAGAGGGGGTGGGAGGGAGAATCCTAAGAGAGAGGGAGAGGGAGAGAGGGTGGGAGGGAGACAAAGTGGGAGAGAGGTGGTGGGAGGAGAGACCTAAGAGAGTAGGAGAGAGAGGGAGTGGGAGATAGAGGGATGGGAGAGATACAAGGAGTGAGAGAGAGACTTGAGAGCGGAGAGGGTGTGGGAGGGAGAGGGAGTAAATGGGATAGAGGGATGGGAGGAGAGATGGGGTGGGGGAGATACCTGAGAGGGAGGGAGGGGAGAGAGAGAGAGAGGGAGGGGGTGGGAGGGAGACAACCGAGAGAGTGGGAGAGAGAGAGGAGAGAGAGAGAGGGGTGTGGAGAGAGATAGAGGAGTGGGAGGAGATAGATGAGAGAGACCTGATAGAGGTGGAGGGCAGGAGGGAGAAACCTGAGAGAGAGAGAGGAGGGAGAGGGGTGAGAGAGAGACTTGAGAGAGAGAGGAGGAGAGGGGTGGAGAGATACTGAGAGAGGAGAGAGATAGAGGAAATGAGAGAGAGAGGACTGAAAGAGAGAGGGAGAGGTGGTGGGAGGGAGATACTGAGAGAGAGAGAGGGAGAGGGAGTGCAGAGGAGGGAGGGAAGAGAGATAGAGGGAGTGATTGTGAGAGGGAGAAGGGGGAGGGGGGAGACTTGAAAAGAGAGAGAGGGAGAGGGGGTAGGACAAAGATACTTTAGAGAGAGAGAGGGAGAGGGGGTGGGAGGGAGAGACCTGAGAGAGATGTAGAGAGATAGAGGAGCGAGAGAGAGAGAGGGAGTGGGAGAGAGAGAGAGAGGGAGAGACAGAGAGAGAGAGAGGTAGGAGGGAGAGACTTGAGAGAGAGAGAGATGGAGGGAGAGACCTAAGAGAGTAGGAGAGAGAGGGAGTAGGAGATAGAGGGATGGGAGAGATACAAGGAATGAGAGAGAGAGACTTGAGAGAGGGAGAGGGGGTGGGAGGGAGAGGTTGTACTCGAGGGAGAGGGAGTACTCAGGATAGAGGGATGGGAGAGAGATGGAGGGAGTGAGAGAGATAGAGAGAGAGGGGGTGGTTGGAGATACCTGAGAGAGAGGGAGATAGAGTGGGAGAGAGATAGAGGGAGTGAGAGAGAGGGAGAGAGATAGAGTGAGTGAGAGAGAGGGAATGGGAGAGAAATAGAGGGAGTGAGTGAGAGACCTAAGAGAGGGAGAGGGGGTAGGAGGGAGAGACTTGAGAGAGAGCGATAGAGAGAGAAAGATAATGACCTAAGAGAGGGAGATGGAGTGAGAGACAAAAATACCAAAGGGGGAGAGAGAGAGGGAGAGTGAGAAAGGGGGTTGGAGTGAGATAGATCTATTTAGGTACCTAGGTGGGGGGGAAAGAGACCCGAGAGAGGGGATTGGACTAAGAGAGAGTAGTCTAGGTCGTGTGGGAGGGAGTGAGACCTGAGAGAGAGACTTAAGATAGATAAAGAGTTATCCAATTAGGGTAACAAGTTAGAGAGCGTATGAAAGGTTAAACCTCAACTATCCATCTATGATCATAAACTGTGCACTCTAAGCATTATCAAAGTTGTCAACCAAAGAGGGGAAATTAAGGTTTTGTTCAAAGAAAGTCATTTGATGAGCGCCAAATTTGGTGCTCGCCAAATGACACATCACATTTGGCGCACACCAAATTTGATGCTCGCCAAAAGTGATGTGCCATTTGGTGAGTGCCAAATTTGGTGCTCGCCAAATGACGTACTTTGGACGTGTTAATTGACAAGATTTGCCAAATTTCCTCATATTTTCATTTGTTCTCCTCGTCTCATTTTTATGTATTTCAATGCAAGTTTATTAAAAAAACCATGATAGCGTTAACCTCTCTCTTAGCTATCTAAACATATAATTATTTTTTCATTTTTATTTAGTTAAGGTTTTGATCCATGGCTTCTATTGTAAATGCCTTAGTTTCTGGTAAAAAACCAACATATGCTAGTTTTAGGATAGATTTTTACTCGTTCATCGAAACGTGAAACAAATTACATTTTTTGAAACTAGACTCCATTCTACACATAATGAAAAAAAATCAATTTTCGATTAGTTTTCAAAAAAATTAGTGGGGAGCATGCTCAAATTTCAATTTTTCAAGATGTGTCCACTTTGAAAATTCATAAAATATTATATATTCATTAAAAAAATTATCCGAAAGAATGAGGATAAACTACATTATGTTATCTAATTTCTCACCATTGGGAATTTTGAAATTCTAAAAAACGTTAATCAAAAAGGGGGGAGCCCTCAGGCGTTATGCTATTTTTTTTATAAAATCAAGACCTATTTTGCCCCCCCCTTTTGAGACCTTTAATCTTCATTAATTTCAAAAAAAACTAGTAGCTTAGAAACTAGACTCGAAACACTTCAACTTTTGTTCTTGCTAAATCTTGAAATTTTGAGCGTAACTATTTTCATTTTCTCATGCAAATCAGATTTTGCTGATTTCAAAAAAAAAAGTGGCATCTAAAGAGCCAAAATTGTGTCACAGATCGATGCACTTACCCATAAAGAACAACAATATTAAAAGAAACAAAAACACAAGATCATTTATAAGAAAATAGATCTTTTATATAAATAAATAAATTTTAAAAATTGATTAAAAAGTATAATTAATTTTTACTTATTATTTTTTTTATGCATAAGAGAGATTATATTTAGATGCCAAAAATATATAGTACGTCTGCATTAGCAGGGTTTGAGTTACATAATTCCCCTTCAAGCCTACGATGACACATTCCCCTAAGAGGCCACATCCAACCACCCCCAAATTTGCAAACCAAGAAACAAGAAAGGGCTAACTCCTGAAACTTTACAATATTGACACCAGGGTGACCTTCACCGAATAGTAAGAGAGAAATCATCCTTAAAATATATACTTGAAAGACTACTAAAGCAATTAATAGACACATAACATATTATACCTAATTCCCCAGACACCAACAAACCCGAATCCATGAGCACTGGTTAGAAGCCATTCATTTTGGAAAATCGGTCAAATTCTGCTGCCCATTCGAAACCATCTGCCAACTCCAACTCGAATCTGCATGAATTGGAGACCACCTTAGCCACCATGCAAGCCTTGATCGCTTAAAGGGAACCAATCAATTCAACTATTTTCTTTCCTTCGACAAACTGGACTTCGATAGATGCAGTCTCTCCACATCTTTGTTGTGAGAGATGCCCAACCAACCACCCACAATTTTTACATATTAATTAATTTAACATAAAAATATAAATATTATAAAAAATAATATATTTAGTTTAAATAAAAAGTAAAAATATAATTAAATTATAAATGAATTTAATATTTCTATTTAATAAATATTTTTATGATGTAATTTTTAATTTTAATTGAATAAATTTATTTAAATAAAACACCTTAACTAAAGTTGAACTTAATTAAATCTAATAAATTATTTAATCTAAAATTTAGGTAGGACTATCCAACATTAATACACTAACATGATACATGATGAAGAGGCTTCAATTATTAGTTTTAAAATACAAAATTATCATAGGAAAATGTGAAATGGGACAAAATCTCCTATTTTGTCTATTAAAAAAAGTTTTGATGGATCAACATTCTAAAAAGGAAAATTGGCATGGTGAAACCATCATTTGAAATCTAGAATTACCATTGTAACTATTAAATCAAGAAATATGGGTTTCTTTTGTTGTGTCTAGTAATATAGGTGTTGCTAGGTTAAATTTAAAGAAAACATATGATCATTCCTAAAGTCTTTTAGGAAAATATGACCTATGCATTAATTTCACTCGTCCTATGTTTAGTTTAGTATCTCAAAAATATTATTAATCAAATTGTTAGTACAAAATATAGTATTGAACATTTTGGTACATTTTAAAAATAAATTTCTAGTAGGGTTTTACCAATTGCTAGTTGAAACTATTTTACAAATTGAAAAGTAGGAATATAGTCCATATACTTGTTGTAAAAGAGACATTGTTTATAGTTTTTATATACAGGTAGGAACAATGAAGCTCAAAATCAAGTACTTTTAGCTCCACTCTTCTATATTTAATAGATTTGTGAATGGGAAGTATCAAATCTTACCATGTTCATATGACATTGGTATTAAAGGTTGTACATGCACATTGTTTTTGGCATATAATTTGATAGAATTTAGATCCCATTTTAGAGCTTTAAACTTGAGTAACATGTATATTTCACATGTAAGAATTAAAGTAGAGGTAAGGTGTTTGTATCCCACCATCCATTAGTGAGTTGGTTGCATTTATTTTGGTAGCTTAATGTGTAGGTGAAATAGAGTGCCACATACACATAGAGTACTGTAGTAGGATTCAAGTGATAGTGACAACAATGCGTACAATATTTAGCAATCATGAAATGGTTTGAGGTGAATCACATGTTAAAAATGTAAAATCAAGAGTTATTGACCATGACAAGTAAAACATAGTGAAACAAGGATGGATGGTGGGTCAATATTACCAGCATGTCACAAAGTTGACAAGGTTATAATGACTTAATGTGCTAGTTATATAGAACAAAAAATTCTTCAATTTTTAATAACTTTTACTTAAAGGAGGCTCCTTCAAATACACATTTAAATTTTCCAACACAAAATTAAACGAAGTGTCTTGTTAATTTTTTGATACAAAGAACAAAGAAAATTGTCTTGTTTTAAATTATAAAATTTCAAAGTTGTACTATGTAAAGGTGAGGGAGTGTACACAAATTCTCATTGGCCTTGCAAATATATCTAGCTATCATAACAATGATATAGATTGCAAGTATATATATATCCACCACCACCAATATAATTTATGTCTTCTTTTACTTTAACATATTCAAATCGATCTCCATCTAACCCATCTTCCACATGACCACCATGGTCCATTATCCTTTCTAGTTTAATTTTATATAAGTTTTTTTCATACTATAACACCCTTCCCCTAATCCCTCATTCTCCCCTACCCACCCTTATCATTTCCTATAATCACCCCTTACCATAAAACCAACCAAAAAAATTATAAATTTTTTTTTGCTACAACACACGCCAGTCGAATATTATTCACACAAATTACAAACCATATTTTTTTAATTAATAAAAAAGTGGTAACATACCACTTATATTCTATTAGTTTTTTTTTAAATTACATATAAAAATTACATATGTAAAGATCAAGAATATGAGACCAAGATACATAGGTATATGAACCCATAAATACAATGATAATTTAGTTACATTGAAAGAAGAGACCGAAAAATAATTGTAGATATAAAAAAAGCATATGAAAACCAATAATAAAGCAACCAAATCAACCATCAAATATAGAAACATCAACTTGAAAGGCCACCATTAAAGCTTCCACTAGAGACATCTACTTGGAGTGATAGAATATTGTGAAAAACATCTACTACATTCCCGAGGAGGAAACGTAGGAAATTGAACACATTAAAGGGATGAATAAATTTCCCTTCATCAAACTCCTTATGGAGGTTATCCAAAGTTGACCGAGAATCCAAAGGATAATTAGAAATTAGGCCAACTCTCATGGACAAAGAGTAGCATGAAATGCATGATAAATATGAAGAAGCATATTTAGAAAAGCTCTAGCCAAGATAGCCAACCCCAAATCAACATTGAAGATAGCTATGACACCACCCAATGACTACACAAAGAAGATGAAATGTTACACAAAGTTCTTTAAAAAATATGGAAAAAGTTAGACTGAAAATTTTGATTATAGAAGTGATGTGGCAATAATGTTTTTCACTAAATCATCTATTATCTTCCATCATCGAAAAACTTATCCCAACTCATTTAAAGCAATAGTTGAGATATCCACATCATTCCAATTTTCAATATTGGAGCTTTCAAAGAAATTATAATTTTTATCAATATCCCATTTGACTAATCTATTTGCAAGTATATTAGCCTCACAAAAGTAATACTAGATTTCAAAGTAATCAACTAAGTCTATTATCCCATTTGATGAGAGAAGGAGAAGCCATAAATAATTCAACATTCTACCTAGAATAATTGATTAAATACATTTATAATACCATGATATGGAAAGCATTAAACTAGAGCCTGTCACTTCTTCAAAATTAAAACCAAATTTCTCTAAAAATTTTAAAAGAAAAAATCATCTAAATTTATCATATTCCTTCATCATATCAAATTTGATTGTCAAAATTGAAATTCTATTCCTTTAAATAAAGTGAATTACCACATGAGCAATTAATACTCCTTTAAAAAACTCTCTACTTGATACAAAGCCACCTTACTCAATTTAAATGATATCAATAATTAATATTCCTAATCGACAAGCTAATGCTTTAATAAGAATAAATCTTACAGACAACATTGCAAAGAGAAATTAACTTGAATTCGAATCTTTTATTTCTTCTACTTTCTTTCACAGGTAACCAAACATCCTTCCCAATAAAGTTCCTAACATTTTTGAAAGAATATCAACATGGAGGGAGTCTATCCTGACTAGGAGCTTTTCTCCTTGCATTTAGAATTCCACAACTCTAATTTCTTCCTAATAGACAATTTCCCAAGAGAATTCAACTCCATATCCTCAACCAACACATCATCAACAACTTCCTGAATTAAGGGAATTTCCCAATTTATAAATAAAGTTCCTCTTCATTAGGATCCGTGTTTGTAGTTAACTTTAAAAGAGCTGAATTAATATTGCAATCAACATTGATTATTTCCATGTTCAACGAATCCTCTTCCTCATTGGAGTTCACTAAAATCTTATCCATTTTGACTCCTTGATCGCCTGATATGGAAAATTCCAAATCCTCTATGGAGATTGATATTTCATTAGACTTAACAACTTCCTCAACTAGAATCTTTGCATTTTCCTTTTGTTCATTCATGATCACGCTATCTACTTTTTCTTTTTGTTCATTTTTTTACCAACACAACCTCTTCCTTTTATGAAATTTCATAGTTAGAATTCTTCATTCCTCCTGATTCTTTCTCTAGATTTGGCAATTTCAAAATTGACCCAATAAAGCTAGATCTCCCAAATTTGAGGTTTCCAAATAAAATGATCTTGTCAAGACTTAAAATATTTGATTTTACTTCACTCATGTTTTATTATGAATATTCATGAAGTACATCATGTACTTTATAAAGTAATATAATATAATTTTATTCATCAATTTTTTCAAAGCATTTTCAATTAAGTATCAATATAATTGATGACCGTATAAGATGATTATAATAATGTTTAAGTGAAGTTAAAATTGGTTTATGAGATTGAAAAGTATAGTGAATGATAGAAAAACTTAATAGAGAACACAAATAAAAGGTTTTCACTAAAGAAAAATGTATAAAAAATAAATAATACTCATTGATACCTAATACATCATGTTATATAAATAAATTTATCATTTGATCATTTCCTATTTAATATTAATGAATAAACAAGGCAAATAAAAAGAAAAAAACTTACATAGGCATTGTGGAAGCATAGTATTTGGTCACAAGTTTGTGTTCAGATCAACCATATCTAATCTTCATAGGAATCATAAATGTTAGGAGATAATTATATGGGTCTTTAAAGAGGAAAAATAATTGCCCCCTAATCTCATAGTAAGGAGAAAATATAAAAAGAAAATGGTCCTACACTTTAGGTTCTATTGAACAAAGTTGACAAATATGATGCACTTGAAGAATATGTTTCAATTAGTCTTTTTATGAAGGTTGTGGGAACACACTTTAAATTGTGTCAAAGGGACACTCAAACTATTTGGCAATTGGAGCTTAGTGTAACTTGGAGGCTAGATGATCCCATCTTCAAAATAAAAATATATCTTCTTGAAGCTTTGAGGAAAGAGGTTCTTTAAGGTTCTAACCATTTGGATTATAATTTCTATAGATCTCAACTTTGATACCCTTATTTATCTCTCTTGTATAAAAAAATGGTGTATCAATTAAAAAAAATTAGTGTGATTTTATTTCACCTACTTTTTTGGAATGAGTTTGGTGTATATTATGTTGTTATTATAGAATTAATTTTTTTAGGTGATGCATATTATTCATTTTCGTTATTCATTTTGCAAAGTATCATATTCATATTTACAAGAAATATGTGATCATATGTTAGCACATACATTTATTTGTGAACTATTTCTTTTTAATAGGCCCTAGCCTTATCGAGACTATTGATGTGCTTTTATTCTTGACTATTTTTTTTTGTGAATATGGTGTACATTATGTCTTATAAAGTAATATAATATGACCTTTTTCATCATTTTTTAAGGCATCTTCAACTAAGTACATATATATAATTGGTGACCATATAAGATTTAATGATATTAATTGTAAGATAGAATTTTGTCTCCACTAGGGTTTAGGACCTAAGGCACCAAGCTTTCTATACTCCACATTCAAGGATAAACCCTAGAGATCTAAACCTCAAGTATGCAAAGGAGAAAGAGATCTAGCAATAGGGTTGTCCTAGGGTCTGATTATGAAGTAATGAGGGGTTTACCTCCATGTTTAGACTTGGAAAAAACAATGAAATGCAATATCAAATGCAAAAACCTAATATGATGCAAACTTGATTGAAATGACCTAGAAATGCATATGAAACACAATAAAAAATAGTAAGATGAAATGTGTGCACTTGGAAACTTGTAGATGATTGGAAGGAGTCCTGAAATGCTAGAAAGTTTGACGTTTTGACCTAGGGAGACTCATTCACCATTCTGGTTGAATTAGTCCCAAATCTTGATTGTTGCACAAGAGAAGGTTTCAGACAAAAGGGTATTTGAATCTACAAAAATTCTAAAAAACACCTACAACCGGACTTATTCGCCACTTGTGGTGAATGAGTCTAGTTTGGATTTTCTAGAACTTCAAGGTGTAACTCTTCTCTTCTCAGTTTTCTCAATATAGTTCTTCAACTTTTCGGATCTGAAACTTTGATTTCGGGGTTGTAGATGAACTTTTAGTGAAAATTACGACCTTGCAAATGGGTAGACAACTCCAAAAATCTTGTAACCTAATCTTCAATATCTTCAAGTCTTCAAAGATCCTAGATCTACAATCACACAAAGAGAGGGAGAGAGAGAAAAAAAGTATTGATTGTTAGAGAATAGGGGTTTGCCTTGGTCAATCCCCTTGTAGGTAATTAAACCAAATGATGAGACAATGAAATTAAGGCATGAAACAGGAAACAAAGATTATGAATCATGGACAATAATACCTTAAATGATGTCTTGTAAATTTGCAATCTACCATGAAGTAGCCATGAAGGATGTAGATCTTGATCTTGAAATGGATTAAGAACAATGCTTGACCTTGGATCTTGGATGTAACATCACAACACTAGCTCAAAAAAAATCTTGATGCTTGATATCCTTGATATGATAATGGATCTTGAATGTCTGCAACAATTGATGAAGAATTCTGTCCTTGAATGCCTTAGAAATGATCTTGAATGCTCTCTTGATGATGTTGCAAAGTCTTGGAATGCTTAACTCTTGCTTTCTTGGCTTGATATCATGTAGGATTATGTTTCTTAGGTGAAATAAGGATTTGAAAACTTGTTTATATAGGCACTCCACTCAAATTACCATTTATTAGATCCCAAATGTCGATATAGAAGAAATTTGAACTTAACCATCAAATTTTCTCTCTTAAAACCTTAAATGGGACTCATTTTCCAACCTAGGTGACTCAGTCCCACCTGGATTAGACTAATTCACCCAAAGTGGTGAATGGGTACCACATGGCCTATTTTGCTTGCTAAAGTATTAGGGAGTGTGTAAATTAAGCTTATTTGTTGATATTGTCGGGGTTTTGATTGAAATATGCCTTGGGATGCATAATATGAGGTCATAGGGGCCTATTAACGATGATATAAAGGTCATAAATGTAGTACGGCCCAAAATTCAATGTGAATGTGTAGAACACATTACAAAACTAGATTAGGTCCACTTTGTTTACAACCCTCCTAAGTTTAATGTGAAGGTGTCAATAAATACACTTTACAATATTAAATTAGGGAAAATTTGAGTTTATTTAGTTTAGAAGGGCCCAAAATCTAACGTGGATGTGTAAAACTCATCACAACACTAGATCAAGGCGATATCAAATCTAATTTATCATTAATTATTCCCAAATCAAGCAAGGAAAAGGTGTACCATATTTTTTTATCACATCTAGCCCCCACTTTAGTGAGAGGATGAACTTGCTTCAAACTCACACTAAAGTAGACATTCAAGAGGGGTCCGAGTGTACAAATTTGGATGGTCTAGGATAACACAGATTAAGGAAGTGGTCAAGCCCCCAGGATCCAAGATCCTAAGTCAAACTTACATAAAAAAAAAGGGACACACACAAGGTGTAAGATATGCAAGAAAATGAGATACGCAAACATGCAATGTCAATGACTAAAAGAAAGAAAATAAAAAACAAAAAGATGTGGATCAAGCATTGATCGTTTGCCCAACATGATGTGGATAAGATCTAAGTTGTTTGTCTGAAAAATGCACACTCACTTTGAGGCAACAAAACTCTTGGTTGTCCGCTAGTTTAGTAATCCAAGAAGGTGAGACACATATGACTGATATGCACTCACACATACATGTGAGTGGCTAAGGGAAAGTCATGCCCTCATTCGACTTCCCATCAAACCATACCAAAGTTATACCTCCTAATAAATTTGATAAGGTGTCACGCAAAGAATTATCTTCAAGCTTCATGAGGCAAGCAAAGCTTTGTATGCTTGGAGCTTATGAACAACAAGATGGCTCCATAGGCATGCAAAATGTGTTATGCAAGGTGGCCATAACAGATATTGTAGATGCCAAATAGTGTAAGGATTTTTCAAGCGGATTTTTCTTAGTTCATGTAAGGTCTCTTCTTAGGGAACATTATGCCTAATGTCTCCAAGAGAGGACAAGTCAAAGAAGTATCACGGTCTTGGAGAAATCAAATGCAATGACACCATCAAGAAAAGGATGCATCACAAGAAGAAATAAAAATGGCACAATGAAATATGAGTGTGAATGTATTCCCCCACTTTAAATAGGTTGATAACATCATTATTGTGAGTGATTTATTTAAAGTAGAAGAAGACATGATAGCTTATTCAAAAATCCCTATGCCAAGTCATATGTTTCCAATAAGCTATGCCATGAAAAGGGTAGTATGTCACATGCGAGCCAACTTAAGGCATGCCATCCACATCCCAAGCTTGCTCTTATATGTACATGATAGGTGATCATCATGGAAAAAATAGGCCCTTAAGTGGCAATAAAAATACATGAGTGACATTTAAGGAGGCTACCTAACCCATTTCCCTCACTTAGTGCAAGACAAGGATGAGCCGAATAGGATGAAAATAAGTTTCAATTAGAGGAACTAGGTGCTTCAAACCAAGGAAGAGAACCATAGTCCTTAAGATATTGAATTTTGTTACTCAAAGTTATACATTCATTAGCATAATGACCATGAACTCTATGATATGCGCAAAATGAATGTTTGTTTTTAAAATTTATTTCATGTTTTTGAAGGGAGATATATCAAACAATCTTGTAGGAGTTTGGACATGATAATCTCTTGATCAATAATAGAATATGTTCCTTTATTTGTGCAAGATGTCATACACACACTAAATGATAAGGATTTATATGAAAATGGAGATAAGGGAGGTAAACCTAGATCTTTCTTGAAAGAGTATGGTATGTCAATTTTCTTCATGTGTTCATTGTATCCATTTTTAGGAGGGAGATTGTATCCGATACCATAACAATCCTCCAAGTTAGATGAAGGGGGTTTATGCTTTTGAGAAGGATTGACTTCTTCACGAGAATAAAAATCCTTTTTAAATTTATGCATCATCCCCAAATGAGGGATGGGAGTTAGATAGCCCCCATCACTATCATGGGGTAATGTTTTTGATGTAGCACAAAGTTGAGCATATGAAACACAAGGTTGTTTTGGTTTAGGTTGCAATACTTAACACTCTCCTATAAAGGGAGTTGTGAAATCCCAATTGTCAGTAGAACTTGTATTTGAAAAGGAATCATTTGTATATGAATATTTGGACTTTGAGGGTGAGATTTTGGAAACCTTATTGAAATGAGGTGTAAAATATAACAACCCCCAATTATCACTAAATATTTTTGTTTTAGGTGAGGGATTAGCATCAACTTGTATAGGTTCAACTTTTGATCTTGGAATGAAAGTATTAGAGGAGTTTGGAATGTTGTGATCATATGATTTATAGCTTCGTTCATCTACTTCAATTGTATATATCTTGTTGTTGTATTCAAATTTCATTACACAGTGAAGAGTAGATGGGAATCCTTTCATAGCATGAATCCATGGTCTCCCTAGGAGAATATTGTATGGAAGGGGTCCTAGCATGATATGGATAGGAGTAGGCAACACTATAGGTCTGAACTAAATAGGTAATGTGATAATCCCTAGTGGTTGCCTATAAACATTGTCAAAGCCACAAATATGAATATCATTAAGTTGAATGAGCCTTTTGTCCATGCCATTTTTTTATAGGAGGTCTATGCTAAAAACATTAAGATATTATCCATTATCTATGAGAGTGTGCTTAACTCTAGGGTGATCTCACAATATTGGTTTACAATTTTTGGGCAAACTGGACACTGAACTATTTTTTTTAACTAAATATTCACTTTCGGGCTCCTATAGAGGCTAAACCACGAGGAATTTGAAGATGATGCAAAATAGTGAGTTGTGAAGTTTTTTCTATAGATTATAAATATATTTTTTTCAAAATTTTTGGAATTAGATTTCCCTTTTTTTTCATCTCCTTCGAAAACTAGTTTTCATTAGTAAACAACATTTTTAAGGAGTGATGCTCACCGTATACAACATAATTTTTTTTGTATGAAGGATAAAATTCTAATTTTTTAGAATTTAGATTTGTAACTACGATATCTAACCAATTCATTTAGTTTCATAGTGTTTTATTAAATATTTTTTCCTTAATCAAGTTTTTAAGTCAAACCAATTACAATTCAGACATAGGTGGGTTGTATACAACATAACGTTTTCTGTATGTATCGAAATTCATTTTTTTTAATGGATTAAGGACATCAATACCCAGCCTGAACATATATTTCAAAATTTTATTTTGATAATCTACTATTTCTCCACATGTGTAGAATGAAGAGCTTGATTTTCGGTGAAAAACCTACATTCACAAGAAATAAAAAATAAATATAATAATCAAATTAAATTTAATTAAAATTATACTTTTTTGGAAGCTTATAATAAGGACTACATAGAAAAAATAGATTTTAAATGAACTCATTTGATCCCCCAAAAGGTAAATCAAAAGTGATTTTTTATCAACATTTTGAAAGGTGTAAAGGAGACTCCATAATAGGTATGGTTGAAAACTAGCGGGGTTCTATCCAAGGGGGCTTGGTCTAAGGTGGTTTGATCAAACACTCTTCAATTGGAATCCTTTAAATGGAATTTTTTAAGGCTTAAATCATTATGTTTTCTATAAATATTTCATTAGCAAAAATCAAGATCTCCCAAAAAGTGTAAACCACTATTGTGGCAGCACCCTACGGTTTCATTAATGTTAACCTTTATCATCAAGGCTTCATTTTTATTTTGAATCTCAAGTGAGGGTAATTCATGTTTAGGAAATGTTATTTCTGACTGTGTGACTTGTGTGGGATGAAAGTAGGATGTTATATTATTCAATTTCATATAAGATTGGATCTCCTCCTACTTTATTTGCAATTTTCTTGAAATAAACACTTGTATCTAGGTGATAGTTGAATGAGTTGCCATATGGATATATTAGCGGGTATTTTTAAGATCTTCAACACTAGGCACAATAAGTTGAGGCAATGGTGATTTTGTGGGAGTTATTTGTGGTCCCCTACATGATTGAGCATCTATGTTATATCTTGGTTTCTACAAAAAATTGTTAGATTTCATCATAGATTTCAAGAAATATCTTATTTTCTTATGTGATTCACTAATGGGAGGTGACTTAGGAATCTCACTAATTAAAGGAGATCTAATTTGTATCATCATAACCTCAGGAATCTTGTATTTATTTTCATGATCTCTTAGTGAAGAGGAGTCTAATTTCTTTTCATCATCTTCACCTAAGGAAGTCTCATGCACCATGATATCCTCTCTAGGAGGAGAGTTCTTAGGAGAACAATAAACTAAATGTTCTTGACATTCAATGATTGGTTCTTCCAAAATGACTTCATCACAAGTAGGGGAATGATCTATGGTTGAATTGTCTTGCTCAATAAGGGATTTCTTAGGTGAAGAGGGACAACTAAGATTCTCATGACTTTCATTGATCAAGGTATCTTCTTCACAACTATGAGAGATACTAGGAGAAGGATAAGTATGAGTTTCATGATAATTTATGATTTTATTCATTTTTTCCCTAATGTCTTCCAAAATAGGATAGGTAGGGGAAGGATCATACAAAGGGTTGTTATAGGCCTTAGATATTTTATCATCTAACACCGACATATCCTCATCATTTTTAATCTCATCTTCCACTAAATCATTCTCACAGGCAAGAGGAGAATGGAGATTAGGTAAAGTAATGTTTATAAATGTGTCTATGATTTATTTCTCTTCCATTATATCTTCCCAAAGGGGATGAGGGGAAGGAAAAAAAAGATCACCATGATTCTCAACGATTGTATCTTCTTTCACCAAGATACCTTCGTCACTAAAAGAAGAGGTATTGGGAAAGAAAAATTATGAGCAAGGTTATCTATGTTTGTATTCTCTTATATCACATTATCCATACAAATAGGAGAGATAGGAGGGGGTGTAAGTTTAAGGAAAGTGTTAACATTTTCACTCTCTTGCACTAAGAGACTCTCATGACTATGGAATGAATTGAATGAATGACTAACATGCTTATCAAGACTAATTTTTTCTTTGCAAACATGGAAAAGACTAAAACTTACTTTTTTTTATTAATAATCTATGCAAACTTAAAATGAAATGTTAACACCTAGAATGAAATGCAATTTTCAGATTTCAAACAAGGTAATTTTCTGATTACACTATGCAATGATTTGAAAATCAAATGTTGTAAATGCAAATTTTGAATTAAGCAATGCATAAAATGGACCAATTTAGGCTAGATTTAGTGAAATGAATGTAAGAAAAACTCAACCAATTGAAACAAATAGTTAATGGTAGCAAACAAAAGTGTAGAAACAAGGTTTTTAATGTAGTAAAAGGTAGTTTTAGATGTGCATTGGGACTGATTCGCCCAAGGTGGAAAATGAGTCCCAGTAGGAATTTTTTTCAAATATTTTAAAATGATTTTTATGCTTTCTAGTTTGTATGACCTATAACCTAAGTGAAAATGTAGTTTTAGATGATTTTAAATGATTTGAGATGCAAAAATGCAACCTATATGCACTTTCACTAATCCAAAATTTTAGAAATCCTAGAATGCCAATTAACTAACGCAAACCATAATGCAAAGTTAGAGCAAGATAAATCTAGGATGATGATGAACTCCAAATCAGTAAATAAGGTATTCTAAATGCAAGTTCACCAAAATGTAAGATAGAATTTTTTCTCCACTAGGGTTTAGGACCTAGGGCAACAAGCTTTATATACTCCACATTCAAGGACAAACCCTAGAGATCTCAACCTCAAGTATGCAAATGAGAAGATCTTGCAATTGGGTTGTCCTAGTGTCTAATTATGAAGTAATGAGGCATTCACCACCAATTTTAGACTTGGAAAAGATAATGAAATGTAAGATCAAATTATACAAAAACCTAGTATGATGCAAACTTGATTGAAATGACCTAGAAATGCATATGAAATATAATAACAAATTGTAAGATGAAATGTGCGCACATGGAAATTTGAAGATGACTGGAAGGAGTCCTGAGATGATGGAAATTCAAACTTTTTGACCTAGGGGGACTCATTTTCCATTTGAGGTGAATCAATCCCAGTTTTGGATTTTTGCACAAGAGTAGGTTTCAAACAAAAGGGTATTTGAATCTACAATTTTTTTTGAAAAACACCTATAGTGGGACTTATTCACCACTTGTGTCAAATGAGTCCACTTTGGATTTTCTAGAACTTCAAGGTCTAAGTCTTCTCTTCTCAATCTGCTCAATCTACTTCTTCAGGTTTCAATATCCGAAACTTTGATTTTGGGGTTGTAGATGACCTTTTAGTGAAGATTATGACCTTGCAAATGGGGAGACAACTCCAAAAAAATTGTAACCTAATATTCAATGATCTTCAAGTATTCAAAGCACCTAGATTTGCAATCACACAAAGAGAGAGAAAAAAGTATTGATTATTAGGGAATAGGGGTTTGCCTCAAGTCGAACCCCTTTTAGGAAATTAAACCAAATGATGAGACAATTAAATTAAGGCATGGAACATGAAATAAAGAGCATGAATCATGGACAATAATACCTTGAATGATGTCTTATAAATTTACAATCTAACATGAAGTGGCCATGAAGGATGTAGATCTTGATCTTGAAATGGATGAAGAACAATGCTTGACCTTGGATCTTGGATGCAACATCACAAAAATAGCTCAAAAACATTCTTGATGCTTGATATCCTTGACATGACAATGGATCTTGAATTTCTGCAACAATTGATGAAGAATTTCACCCTTGAATGCCTTAGAAATGACCTTGAATGCTCTCTTGATGATGTTGTAAAGTCTTGGAATGCTTCACTCTTGCTTACTTGGCTTGATATCATGTAGGTTTATGTTTCTTAGGTGAAATAAGGATTTGAAAGGTTGTTTATATAGGAAATCTACTCAAGTGACCATTTATTAGATCCCGAAGGCCGACATAGAAGAAATTTGAACTTAAAATCAAATTTTCCTACTTAAAACCTTGAAAATAGGCCAAATGGGATTCATGTTAGAGTAATAATTTCTGATTTTCTCTTTTGTGGAAGGTATTCTGGCTTGCATGTCTAATATTGGTTTCTAACAATTCATTCACCATCTTGGGAAAATCAGTCCCATTTGGATAGGAATTGTTTATCTAAAGTGGCGAATGGGTCCCACAGGACGTATTTTGCTTGCTAAAGTCTCGGGGAGTGTGTAAATTAATTTTATTTGTTGATATTGTCAGGTTTTTTATTGAAATATGTCTTGAGATACATAATATGGGGTCATAGGGCATATTAATGATTATATAAAGGTCATAAATGCAATAGGGCCCAAAATTCATTATGAAAGTGTAAATAAATACAATTTACAACACTAAATTAAGGCAAAATTGGGTCTATTTAGCTTAGAAGGGCCGTAAATCCAAGGTGAATGTGTAGAAAACATTAAAACACTAGATTAGGTCCACTTTGTTTACAAGCCTCATAAATTTAATGTGAAGGTGTCAATTTACATACACTTTACAACATTAAATTAGGGAAAAGGTTAAGTTTATTTAGCTTAGAAGGGCCCAAAACCTAATGTGGATGTGTAAAACTCACCACAAAACTAGATCGAGGTGATATCAAGTCCATTTTATAATTAATTATTCCAAAATTAAGCAAGGAAAAGGTATACCATTTTTCCATCATTACATTAATGTTTAAGAAAAACTTAAAACTAGTTCACGATATTGAAAAAGTATAGTGAAAAATAAGAAAACTTGAAAAGAACAAAAAAATTTAACGAATATACTAAAGAAAAATATATGAAGTAAATAATATTCATTGAGACCTAACATAATTTTTCGTGTCAATAAGTTTATCATGATTTCATTTCCTAATCAATACTAAAGACAAAGCAAGGTGAATAAAAATAAAAAATGCTTTGGGAAGTAAAGAAAATAGCTTAACATATCTAATCTTTATAAGAGTCATGAATTTTAGGAGAGAGTTATATTAGTCTTTAAGGAGATAAAATAATTTCCCCACTAAATTCATCATAAGGAGAACATATAAAAAGAAAATGATCCTTAGTTTTAGGTTCTATTGTCAAGAAATATAATACACCTAAGGAATATGGTGACTAGTCTTTATGAAGGGTGTGTGAACATACTTTGAACAATTCTAAAGGGAACCTCAAGCTGCAAGGGAATTAGAGTGTAATATAAATTGGAGGTTACAAGTTGTCATCTTCAAAGTGAATATATATGTATTATAGTAGTGTTGAAGCTATGAGGAAAGAGGTTCCTATGATTCTAACTAGTTAGACTATGGGTAGGATCTATAGATTTGGTCTTTGATACCTCTATTTATTCTATATATAATTTGGCTATCAATTAAAAATTTATGTAGAAGAAGCTTATCCATGTCAAAGCCTATAAGACTAGCATAGTAGAATCCTTGAAAAACAACTAGAGTAGGTCCCATGCACGAAAGCTAAAAATATGTTTATCCCCTAGTTATTATTATTATTTTTTGACGAAAGGTGAAAAGCCTATATATTATATTAATATTAAGATATGTAAATACCAAAATGCCGAAAGTGGCTAGAGAGTACAAATTTATTCAAAATGAATGCAATGCTTATAAGCATACACCAAATACCTAGAACCCAACTGTGATTAAATCCATACATATATACGTAGTCCTATACAAAATACTACTATTAAAACCCCATATTTTCCACATTACAATAGATTTCCTTGATCAACCTTGTACAAAATAGATTTTGATTACAAATTTTCTCTCACACTGTTACAATTCTCATATCGAATACAATGTAGAACATCACCCAATTGATCGAACCCCTACTTGTTACAGAGTATCACAATGTATACCATTCGCCCATCATTGCTTTGGTTCCATAGAACCAATCATTATAGTTCCTAACTATCATTAACCATGTTGGGCCATTAAAGAGACTCACTTCATGTTCTCTTTGATAACACCAAGTCTCTCTGATGTAAGAATCATCCTGCTGAGTCAATTCACCAAACAACCTTCAACGGTCCGCAACCAATCACCACTTTCCATTTTGGAAATAATCGGGTCCTACCATGACTTGCTCCATGAGTTACTGATTCAACCTCATCGCCATATTAGGGAGACACCAATTCGTCTCCTGTTGATATATGAAACTCACCTTGATGAAGCTAAACAACTTGTCATTACAGTCGATAAGTCAAAGGATTCCAAAACTTCATAACCCCAAACTTGTGGTTCTAAAGTTCCAATCCTCTACGATCTCACAACATAGCCGCAACTATTAGACCATCAAGGACACTTGAGGAAGATTCCCTCAAATAAGGCTAAGTCTCTCTGACAAACACTTCAGGAACCCATCATTGTATCAAGGAGACATGGAACAATGTCCGGATGATCTAACCACTTCCCATTGATAGAATACAATGGTGAACATATAACAACCATCAAACCGATATAAGGAAGTCACATCAATGAAGCTTATTGTCTTGTATTTGTGGTCGATAAGTCAGAGGTTTCCAAAAACTCAAGACCCCCAACTTGTGGTTCTAAAGTTCCAATCCTCTGTGATCTCATGACATTGCCACATCTATCGGATCATCGAGGAGACTCGAGGAAGAGTCCCTCCCATAAGGCTAAGTCTCTCCGATGAACACTATAGGAACCCATCGTTGTATCGAGGAGAACTGTAACAATGTCCCAATGATCAAACCACTTCCTATCAATAGAACAGAATGGTGAACAAATAAAACCATCAGACCATTGATGGGACTATGGACAAGGTCCCTCCAATAAAGAAGAGTTAGCTCAATAAAGGGGAAATCACAACTATTATAGGAAGTCAATCAACAAAATTATCCTTTCTCTCCCTATTCTAAATTCGACCTTGTACTGATGTATTAGAGGATGAACAATGACCCATACCAATTCACCCCACTTCTAAATTTGCTTATCATTTTCCCACCAAAGGTGTGCCCTATTGGATTTCATAGAGAGTGATCCCGTCAAGACTTTATAGAAGTTTTTTGAAATTCCCATGTGTCATTAAATTAGATTTATTGCTTATGACTTATAGCTTGATGGGGTCATGTAAGCATGAATCATGCTTAATTTTTCAAATTTTCCATTTCCTTTACCACAATCCCTACTAAATCTAGAAATGCTTCAATTTCACCAACATTTTTTGAAATAAATATTTATTCTCTCTGACATCCCATGTTTACCAACAGATTTTCTAAACAATTTCCCTCATAATATATGTGAAATGTGAAAAGATTCAAATTTTTCAATTAAGCTCCAGACACTCAACATTATGTATTGAAGATGCCAATTATAACAAGAACATTCTTTGTATGCATTTATTATTACTAATGAGTCTCGTTCTATATGTATTTTAGATATACCTAGCTGATTAGCAAGCTGGAGACCAAGAAGAACTTCCATTGACTCAGCTGTTGTGTTTGTACTGGAAGGGAGGGCAATAGATTTGGGTAATTTTAACTTCCCAGTTGAATCCTGGATGCAAACTCTTACTCCTAACATTCCTAGATTCCCTTTGGAGACACCATCAAAATTCATTTTGAAGAAACCTAGCTGAGGTGGTTGCCATTTAACTTTTCTCTTGTCAACCTTAGCCTTATTTGGTTGCTTCAAACTACCTATAAATGATAGGCTTATACTCTTCCAATTCTTTAGGATACTGTCATCCTATGCCGTGAAGAGTGAACTGATATTCTTATGGGTTTGTACATAAACATTCATTTCTTCTGAGAATGACTTTTCTATTATGCTTTAAACATGATGAACTAAAGAGGATACCCTCCTAAATATGTGTTTATTACGTTCCCACCATATATACCAAAGTACTATAGCATGAATCAAACACCAAATGCAAGTGAAGAAGGAAGATTTGAATAACATAGGCCAAGCTTGAAACAAATCCCAGGCTGACTAGGCAAGGGGGTATAGAAACCTAATTTATGCAATATGAAAATTGAGCATTCCTGGGCAAAAGAAAACTACAAAAATAGATGATCAGTGTCTTCAAAAACTTCACATAAAAAACACTTAAAGGGATCTATAATACCTAACTTGTTGATCCTTTCACTTGTTAGAACCCTCTTGCACAAAACTAGCCAAACAAAGCTTCTTGCTTTGGGAAAAACCATGTTATACCAACAAAAAGAATATGCTCTCTATGATTGTAGCTATAGATCTCTGTTAAGAATATCTTTATACCCTTGCTTGACTATATAGTTACCATTTTTAAATGGTTCCCAAAAGATAACATCTGGTTTACCTGATAAAAAAACTACTCTATCTACCAAAGAATGATGAAAAAACTCCTTTTGAGTAGCTGACAACTGTGTTTCTGAAAAATCTTTCCATTGTACTTTTCCAGTTACTCTATTAACTGAATTAACATAATCAATCAGTCTAGTACCCCACTCTTGAGATAACATATGAATAACAGACTGTAATTCTTGAAAGTCCTTCAGTGGAGGGTAGCCATTTCAAGAGTCATTCCAAAAATGAACTTGATCTCCCATATTCACTTGCCAAGAGATATATGAGGTGAAAAATTTCTGACATGACATCATGAAATTCCATATGGTAGATCTAGGAGGGGGTTGGATGGTGTGAATATTCTAAGTAGATTTTAACTATCTAGATACTTCACTTGCATAATTTTGCACCACTTGGAGTTAGGTTTAGTGTACATTTTCCAAATCAACTTGCCTCCAAATGCCATATTACATTTTGAAATATTATGTAATACTATATTTATTTCATTGAGTTTAAAAACATCTAGGTAATTTGACTTATTTGAAAGAAAAGTACTAAAAAATTAATTTTTTAATATAAACTACAAAATTTCAAATATTGGATTTGATAAATGAAAACTTGACCAAGAAATTGAAGGTTGAAAAATGTCCATGTTTTATTAGTTGAGATTGCAAAAGACTAAAGGAAACTATAAATTTTTTAAAGGTGGATTCTAGAGCTCTTTAAAATATCAAAGAGGGATATGAAAAATGTAAAATGATGGTGTTTTCCCCTCAAATATTCATGTCTAGTCCTTAGATGTTGGTGATCCTATGAGACACTAGAGTATCTTTGGATCTAATTGCTTTCAAATTTTGGAGATTTCTTGCCTAAATTTTATCTTATTTTTTACATGTGAAAAACTATAATATTGATATCTAGTATAAATATTTGATGATGCATAAATTTTGAAGGGGAAAAAATGGGTTAGCGCTATTAGGAGACTACATAAAACAACCCTCTATTTGTAATATTTTAGCCTCTATATATAGTATGAAAAAACTAAGGAGTGCGATTATTAAGTTGTGATATTGTGTAAAACAACCCTAAGATAATGACTAATTTATGGTGGCATATTCAAGTGAAATAGAGGGGAGATAGGGAAAGTGAATAACCAATTAATATGCAAAAGAGAATGCAAAGGGAGGAATCTAAGGGGTTGATATTGAACTAGGAGTAATGAAAATAAGGATCTTTTTTTTCTATTAAAGATAGTCAAAACAGATACATAAGGATTCAAGTATATCAATCAAGAAACCATGGGTCTCATAGCAGTTGATAGCATCAAACTCTAACCATAAGCATGCTAACTAAGACAACAAATGTATATAAGTGGTTGAATTATAATCAATACTATGTTGAGTAGCTAGGAATACATATAATCAGTTTTTAGGAACCAATTGATGTTGCAGTGGGCATCAAGCCTGAACAATTATAAATTATTTCCTCAATTGCATACTCTAGACCTTGATTGATGAATTTCCCGGTATTGACTGACTTTTTTCCTTTCTTAGTCTTAGTAATCTATCCTTGGTTATATTCTTCCAGAAGTCGAGTCATTCCCTTAAGCAATGGCATAATGGTATCCTTGTAGTAAGACTAGGTATTCTTGTACCCGATTTTTCCATTTTTTTTCTTTTTCGTGCCATCCTCAAGTAATTTCAAGAGCTTTTGTTTTGAAGCTTCCACTATCATGTTGAGTTGCAAAGAATTTTTTTTAAAGATGAGTTTCTTTTAAAACTTAGTAAACAATATCTTAGAGCCTTGAAACTTTTTCTCTTTTTTTTTCTAATCCATATTTTCCATAAAATTTCATTAGTAAAAATTAGCCAAAAAATATTACAAACATTACTTAGTCCTTCCACATTGCTAAGCAAGATTTCACACATAACGACATTGTCTTTCCAACCTTTGAGATCATAACATAAAATATTCTAGATTTCTCTTGCATAGAAACATTCAAAAAAGATATGTTTTATACTTTCATTTTTTTGCAAAGACTACAAACATCAACGTCATTAGCATTAGATTTATAAGGAAGTTTTTGTAGAATATGCAGTTGTAGACACTGAAAATTGGTCTAGGCCTATGAGTACCACCTTTTGGCATAGTTTCTAATGTCCATGGTAACGATTAAATAATGTTAATTATTTAATTATTTCTTAAACACATCTTTCTTATATTAATTAAATAACCTTTATTATTTAATTAATTCATTATGACCTTTTTATTCAACTTGATTAATTATTAAATAAATCTTATTTATTTAAATTACGTCGCTACTTAATTAATCCTCTTTCTGAATTAAATAACTTATTATTTAATTTACCTTTTATCATATTTACGACTATAATTAAATATTCATTTCAAATTATTTAATTATTCAATTAACCTTTTTGATAATTAATTAAATAAATTATTATTTATTTAATTTAATCCTTAAATTCAAATGTTGAATTAAATAAATGTTTAATTCACAAAAAAGATTTATTTCTGTCACATTCTTCTATCATTTACTTAACTAATTATTCACTCACCATCTGACTTGAGATCTATTTAAATCAATTAGTTATCTCCTGATTTAATATTTGATTGTCTCTCCGAAGAGACTCTCTGTCATAATCAACTAGTCTTACTCATATGCATGAACATATTTATTAATTAAATATATTTATTTAATTAATTAATTCATGTATGCATTCGAACAAAAACTTCAATCTATTTAAGTCTTTATCTTTGACATTCAAAGTCTATTCTTCTTATTTTCGAATAGTCTTAACATAAGATTAAATTATTATTTAATTTAATCTTTATCATGTAGAATTTTTCAAATCATGTTCTAACTGACACAAATCTCACATCACATGAAATTCATCAATCTCGACCTTTGATCTCTCTTTTGAATCTGAGTTGATCGTTTGAAAACCCATTTTCTATAAATTGGTTGGCATTTGTCATTATTCCTCCTCCCAAAATTAATATTCTTTTGGAAGAACTAAAAAAATATGAGGGCAAGAATACCATCACGAAAAAATGGAGAATGACAATCGAGATAATTCAAAGGATTTTTTTGATATTCGGTGAGACTGTTTCATGTTTTGCTTTAGTTATTTGATTACTGTTTTAGTTTATTCTTCCATTCTTAGTTGTTTGATTTAGATTAATGCATGTATTATTAGATTTAACCCATCTTGTTTGCAGCATCATTTTATCTATGTTACCTTTGGTGAACTCGATGTGAAGACACTTCAATCTTCACGAATCTATTCTGCTTTCTCAAATTTTCTTTTGCAGGTATCGTACAAAAAACCACATTTGATTGACGTAATGATGCATCTGACTCCACGAATCAGAACTGATAAATTCTGAGATGCATCTGATGACATGAGATGCATTTGAGGATTCCTCAATGCATTTGACTGATAACACCATGATGCATCTAACTGGTAACAATTTTGATTTTAATTTTTTTTGTAATTTTTGTTTTTTGTTCTTTTTTGTTTTACTTTTCTCTAATGTTTTGTTTGTAGTGTGTGATTTAGGAGGATAACATAGTTTTCACAAGACGAAGCGTAGAATATATTAAAACCCAAAATCCCTTTTTCTTGCAGGACGAATGACGAAGACGAACAAAACTACTAACAAATTGCATGAAGGACCTATTGTCAAAGATTTAAATTTTTTAAAATGAACTTTTGTGTTTGATAGTTAGATAATTGTCATTTGGGATTAAAATTAACCAGTGTTTTTTGTGTCTGTATCTGTTTAGTTAGAACCCTGATTCAGTATATCGTAGTATCCTCTCCCCTTGCACATTCGTGTGATCCTGGGTGTAAGAGAACCGATTACTGACTCTAGAATTTGGGCCTGTGTTGGTGGTTACGAGTAACCAACGTGACTCAAACCGGTGATGGGATTTTTCATCGAGCCACTCCCAACCGGTATAGAAATTCTAATGCTTGAGGAAACTCAATATTATAGAGATCCCAATAGACCAGCTCTTGATTCCCTAGTACCCTTGTGGTGCGTCGAAACATGTAGAGCGTAACCTTTGCAGACTGTGATGATAATACCTCTCGCATGGATTTTTGAATAGGTGTCCATACTAAAAAGCCAACTTGTTGTAGTTTAAACCAAAAACCCTCTATTTACTGGTGCAGTAGGTTAGACTTGTGAAGCCGTCTGAAATCCTTATGGTTCATGTGTAGAGATGAAATGTATGCCTTGGGAGTTTCATGGGTACTGTAGCTTTGTTGCCCCGTATAAGTGAGTGTCATGGAGGGGAGCCAGTGGGGTCAAGCTACTAGTCATCCGCCTTGAATATGCGTAGCTAGGGAAACCCAATTGGGAACTCAGTAAATACAGTCTATCACAACCTTAGGATTGTATATGTCTTCTAGTTTTAAACAAATTTATACACATCAAAACTGAAAACACTTTGTCTTCTATGATTGTATTATTTATTTGCCAAAATTTGGTCAAAAAATAGAGTCAGTTTCTTTTAACATTCACCAAAAAACCTCAATTTAAAACTGAGTTTCAACTGTTAAACTGTAAATCACATATGTCATTACGAGTCATAACTGTTAAACCAAAAATCACATGTGTCTGACAACAAAGTTAGTTTTAATAGAGTTTAGTTCTGAGTTGCATCTATTTATTGAGTCGCATTTGAATAGTGAGTCGCATCTGTCATAAGCTAAACTATATCTATATGTGAAAGTCGTAATTGTTTGTCAATAACTGAGTCTGAATTTTACTAGAGAGTCACATTTGTAACCTGAAACACATCTGTCAATTTTTGAACTACATCTGAAAATTGAACTACATCTTCCTGTCAACAAAAATCTAAAATTTGCAGTCACTAGTCTGAAACCAAGCTGTCATCTCAGTCTCTATTTTTCACAGTTAACCTTGGACAGAAACTAGAAACTTGCTCAAAAACCTTGTGTTATCAATCTTTATATATCTTTTAGTTTTAGAAATAGACGTCTTAGTTGTAAAATTTAGTTACCTCATAGGATTTTGCATATCTTAGAATAGGTCAACTTTTCGCATATTTGGATAATTTCATGTTTCAACAATTTGAGTCATTGAACCTAGTCACTTTTGTCATACTAGTGAATCCTTCTAGCTCATTAATCTAGTTTGGAAATTCACCCTATCATTTTATCCTTGTCCTACATCAAGTTCCTTGATAAAGTTAAGTCGTAGCCTTGATTAATCCATAGGTGGTAGGTATTATCCTCTTAGAATCATTTACTGTCATAGCCTACTTAGAGGTTTGCATACTGTCATCCTAGCATAGCATCATTTTAGACATCCTTTATTTACCAAGAAAATGCCAAAAAAAAATAGCAACATTCATATCTTATATCTAGAAAATCCCAAAAACATAGATTCACACATATCATTTCTTAGACGTAGTTTTGCATCCCCATTTTGAGAAAAAAATTCATGGTTGAAACAAGGTCTAAAAATGAACAAAAAGAGATGGTAGATTTAGGGGAATTCATCAATCCATTTGGAAACCAATCATCAAGGAAAGAGATACCACATAAAACTTTTCTTGAAAAACACGTCACTAGAGACACACATGGATTTTTATTTTTTGAAGACATAGACGTTGGTGTACATGATCCTGAGTTTGCATCCTTTATGGATGAGTGTTTGGAAAATGATCCCCAACGATATCTAGAAAATTTTCTAGTATAAGGTGCCACATTACCACCAGGATTTGACGTTCACACCTTAAAAATAGCATCTACCCAACCAACACAAACCGTGACATCAAGTGTCTTCCTTCCTCAAATTACCACAATAATACCAACTGGCATACCTACTCAAACATTGTCAATTATAGGGTATGTGCAGGATCATCATGGAAAAAATAGGCTCTTAAGTGGCAATAAAATTCAAAACATCAGAGTTAGACAACTTGACGTAAAAATTTGAATAAGTTATCTATATTATTTCAAAAATATGTAACAATAGAATATGTAGCAAGTTGAATTTAGTTTCTAAACTACTAGGTTTATTTACAAAAAAAAAATCTATTTGGTGAAAATTTGAAATTTCAATGCAGTAGTACTTAAATTTCAAGGAAAAAATAAGAAGTAGGTGTTTGTCTGACCACCGTAACCATAATAAAATGATATTATTTTTTTATAAAGATTTTAGATATAAGTAGGGGACTCATGTCCCGATGTGATGCATATATTTTTGTAATTTTTTTCCAAGTAAATAATTAATTATGATTTTCTTATTATAAATTTTAAAAAATATAAAAACTCGTATGTCTAACCACCTTAACTTGGTCAAAAATTCATAAAATTCATTTTTTTTTAATCCTATATTATGCAAAGCATAGAATGTGACACATGTTTCAGATTCAAAAAATTTGATACCGTTTGAAAGTTATAGATGTTTCTCAATTAGCCTATCAATCAAGACTTTAGTTGTAATTCAAATAGAAAATAAATAATAATTATTTATTGAATTCAAAGTAAAGAATAATTTATATTGGTGGAAAGCTGAGAATATCCTTTAAAAACCCTTTTCGTTTCATCAATTTTGGGTAAAAAAAAGTTGCTAGCCACATGGGCCATCATATCACTTGGATATCGCCACTTTTTGGCCCATCATGATCCTGCACATACCTTGTAAACATAACCCCATTCAACATAACACAAGGTTTAAAATTCACTGCAGAAGCAACTTCATCAAACCCCTTTGGCATGAACACTACTGGTAAAAGATCCAAAGTTGGCATGAACACAACTATACCTCATACCAACACCAGTGCTGCCATTCCTCAAATACGGGCTACAAAAATAGGAAATATCCCTATACCAAGTCAAAACATTCAGACATGGAATATTCCTATACCAAATCAGAACATTTAGATAGGATATATCCCTACACCGTCATAGAATATTCAACCAGGATATATACCCTCACCAAATCACAATTTGTCACATAATATTGCATTTAGAAAAACTGAGATCGATCGTAATAATGCTACCAACCTGTCATTGACACGGGTAGATGTTCTCCAAAATCAAATGCAAATTCTCCAACAACAAATGGATAGTATTTCCATGTCAGGTAAACGAACTATCTCAATGCAAGATTTATATCCATGTCCTTTTGACAAAGCTCTATACATGACACCCTTCCCACATGAATAAACTATACTGAATTTACCTAAGTATAATGGGAAGAGGAACCCTCTAGAACACATCAGAGAATTTTACACAACATGCATGGATAACTCATATGACCCCACATACTTAATGAGACTATTTCCACGAACCCTTTTCGAGATAGCATTGGAATGGTTCTCTAAAATACCATATGACATAAGATCATGGGGTGAATTAGCTGAGAAGTTTGTGGAACATTTTGCCTTCAAAATAGACAATGAAATCATGATTTCTATCTTGTGTTAAACCATGCAAGAAGACAGAGAAAAATTCACCACCTTTTTCCAAAGATGGAGAAGTTTAGCTAGTCGATGTCTAGTTGAGATACCAAAGAAACAAAAAGTCACAATATTCCTTGAAAATATTCATCCAAAACTGAGAAGTGACTTAAGAGTACATTGTTGTACCTCTTTCCTAGACTTGGTGCAAAAGGGAATTATCCTTGAAAAAGGCCTTATTGACAAAGGAGACATTAAAGTACCCGACATGAACGCAGTTGTTCAACACCAAAATTCTCCCAACAATAGAAACAAATTTTAGTCCATAAAAAAAAATGTAACCAATGACAGTGTCATTGATGCTAAGAATCTACATGCAGGACTTGTCATATCACTTAGAGGCTACAATCCCTCTCATGACATGCCCAATAGTGTTGATCAAACTGCCAATTTTATCCAAAATTCACAACAACAATGACCACATATGAGATTTCCTAAATGTGAGTTTACCCCTTTGGGGGAGCCAATCGAGACATTTTACAAACAACTGATTAAAAATCATCTCATACAACCTCTAGAACTCAAACAGTATGATCCTAGGTAGTTTAAACCTTCATGGTGGGATGATAATGCCTATTTTGAAAACCATCAAGCAAAGGGAACTAACCTACAAAAATTTCGACAACTGAAGAACATCATACAAGACTTTGTTGAAGATAGAACTATAGAAGTAAATGGGAAAAAAATACCAAAAATAGTGTTCATAAGGTCTTGACAGATTCATTGCATGACCATGGGAAAGGAAAGGCCTCTAGTTCAGGAACGAAGACTAATACCTCAACCAATTATGCAAATACCAAGTATGACTATGGAAAAGGTACGATCATAAATCACCTCTGAGCTGCAAATGAAAATATCCATACCATCACTATAAAAAAGCATCCTGAATGTGTTGTCAATACATGTAGAACTAAGATACCTCTTCTAGGTCCTTCATTAGAGTCACCACCACAGTCTTCCAAGCCTATGTATAACTTACTTGAGCAGTTGGGGAATACCCTAGAAAATATATCCACTTGGAACTGTTGACCTTATCACCAGATCATCGAGCCATTCTCGACAAAGCCTTATAGAGCACAACTATCCCTACCAACTTAGATTTCAATCATTTAAAATAAATGGTAGGATACTTAACCAATTCCCATCATGCCACATTCTCTCAACATGATTATTCAACTAAGAAGATCGATCATAATGACCCATTACACGTTGAAGCTCTAGTCCATCAAACCAAAGTTAGACGAGTCTTAGTAGACAGAGGAGCAGGGTTGAACCCCTGCACCTTGAAGTTGGTTAAGGCATTAGGATTCTAAAAAGCATTTGTAGAAACCGCTAAGAGTATAGTGATTACTTACAATGATGAGGAAATATCATCCAAAGGAGTTGTCACACTCCTTATTAGAATTGGCCCAATAGTTATGGACACAAGTTTCCAAGTCTTGGATCTCACCCTTCCTTATAACCTTTTGTTGGGTAGACCTTGGATACACGCTATGAAAGTTGTACCTTCCACATACCATCAGTGTCTTAAATTCTCGTATAATGGCACAAAGATCACAATTGATGGTGATCTAGATCCTTTCCAATACTGCACAAGCCTACGAGAAATACCACAACTATAGGTTCCAGTCAATCAAGAGGCTTCATCCTCCACCTTATCCCTATACATTGATCCATCAACTCTTACCAAATCCATTACATTACAACCACCATCATCCACTCCTAGGGTCAAGATCCAAGATAAGGGCTATGGAGAATACAACATGAAAGCATCCTATTGTGTTAGTCAAATGATTCCTCCTAAGTCATATGGTCTACCCACAGTAGATAGGAGACAATTAGTAGTCACATTCCATGTCCTTGCTACAATGAAATTGAAAAAATGGGGAGAGTTAAGTAAAGAAGCTATGGACCAAGAAGATGTTACCTCTTGGTTGTACACAGAAGATAATGAATACCCTCCACTGTCTATTCAAATATCTAAGGATAAATATGGAAAAGGCTTCACGATAATGCAAAGTAACAGATATGACGAGCATAGTGGGTTAGGACTACATCAAAATGGAAGGAGTGAACCAATTATTATTTCACAACGACCAAAAGGCCTAGGGCTAGGGTTTCGACTGCTTAGAATTGGCTTTCCTAGTACTTCATCACCATTCCAAGAGGAAGTAAGTGCTTATGAGGACATTGAGATATCTCATGAACCACTTGACCTAGTTTATGATGAATCCCCTAGCTCAAGCGACTATGAATGGTATTCCCTTTCCTCTACCAGCACCATGACCCTAGATAAGTTATTTGGGGAACTTGAAAAAATGATAAAACCCATATCGAATCCATCTAGTCCCCATCCTAAAAAGTCCTTGTAAAAATAAGAATGGCTTAAGCATTATTATTGGGAAACCCTTGATCTAACCACATGGGCACCTAATGAACCATCTTCTAACGACATCACCCTTACAATAGTCCCACATTAGAGTTTACCCGTCCATAGGAAAAAGAACAAAAAGAAGTTATTCCAAAACTTATGTGACCATGTCAACCAATTTATCCTCAATTTTTCAGCCTCCACATTTGATAACTCTGATGATGACATACCCCTTGTATATCCCCAACTTATTGATTGGGATTAGCAAGGTACACCCATCTTAGACACATTTGAGAATGATGAAGCAATTGCTGAGTTCATGGCACTTTGAGAAGGCATACCTAGAGGTGATCACAAAGCTGGCTTTACCATAGACTTGGATAATATGGCATATTTTGGGGAGTCTGTTCACACCTCCAATCGCAAAAGTGAAAACAAAAAGAAAAACAATGAAAATGATGAGTCCCTAGATGAAAACCGAAAGGCGCCTTTGGATGAAGAAATTGTAAAAATAAAGGATGCATCCAAGGACGAAAACCTCTCCGAGACACCAAAGGATGGAGGTTTGAACATTCTCCCAGTTGGTCAGGAAATATCACCAATGTTAGTGGAAGAATTAGTCGAGATCAACATAAACACAAAAGAGAATCCTAGGGTCATTTACTTTGTAGCATCTTTGACAGAGATAGAGTAACCAGAGTTTCGAGACTTCTTTACAAAAAGGCAGATAAAATTTGCATGGTCATATGTTGACATGCCTAGTTTAGATTCAGACTTTATATTGCATCATCTACCATTACAACCAGGTGCTAAACCTATCAAGAAAAAGTTAAGAAAAATTCATCCATAGATCACTCTACTAGTCAAAGAAGAACTTAAGAAGCTATTGGATGTTGGATTCATCAAGTCCAAAGACTATGCAGATTGTATTTCTAATCTGGTGCCAGTAACCAAACCATATGGGGGCATCCGCATTCTATACATAATTTAGAGATATCAACAAGGCATGTCCTAAGGATGATTTCCCTTTTGTCGAACATTGACATGATAGTGGATCTTATAGTAGGATATGAGATGCTATCCATCATGGATGGTTTCTCTGGGTATAATCAAATCAAAATTGCAACAGAGGACCAACACAAGATTGCTTTCACATGTCCATGGGGAACATATTGCTGGAATGTTATGCCTTTTGAGCTCAAAAATGCAGGACCTACATATCAACGAGCAATGAAGACTATATTCCATGACCTTGTACACACTCTCATGGAAGACTATGTTGAAAATCTAATAGCTAAATTATTAACAAGAGCAGATCATTTGAAATTCTTAGACAAGATATTCCAAAGACTAGAGAACTAGAAGGTAAGGCTAAATCCGAAAAAATGTGTCTTTGGTGTTAAATCAAGAAAACTTCTAGGATATATCATTTCTAAAAGAGGCATTGAAGTGGACCCTACAAAAGTAAAAGCAATAATGGAAATGCCTTCACCAATCACCATTGGTCAGCTAAGAACACTACAAGGGAGTCTACAGTCTATCAAATGTTTCATAGTATAGTTAGCAGACAAGATACATCTGTTCCAACACTTTCTCAAGAAAGGGGTACCATTTGCATGGACACCCAAATGCCAAGAATATTTTCAAAAGATCAAAGACTATTTACTTACACCACCCGTGTTAATACCACCTACAGATAACCGACCTTTGATACTCTATATTTCAACAACTCAATCAACACTAGGAGCCTTACTGGCACAAAATGATGATGAAGGTCATGAAAGAGCAATATACTATATCAGCTACACTTTTGTGGGATATGAACTAAACTATACTTACATAGATTGGGCCTATCTTGCGATAGTATTTTCTACTAAAAAAATTAGGCATTATATGCTAAACCACCAAACCATGCTGGTCGCGAAAATAGATCCTCTGAAATATCTCCTAAGTTAAGTAGCACTAATAGGCCGATTGGCTAAATGGGTAATGATACTTAGTGAATATGACATCCAGTATGTGGAAAGGAAAGTGATAAAAGGAAAATTAATTTTTGATTAGTTGGAAGATGCACCAATCAAGCATGACCATCCTCTAGTGGTGGATTTTCTTGATGATTTTATCTTCACTGTTGACACTAGAAACACATGGAAATTATACTTTGATGAGTCACATACTAATCATGGTTCAGGAGCAGGCATACTGTTTGTTACACCCCAAGGAAAAACTATCCCAAAATCATTCAGGATTTCTTTCCCTTGCACTAACAATATAGAAGAATATAAAGCCCTTGTGATAGGATTAAGAATGGCAGGCCAATGGAAGATCAAGAGTTTACATGTTTATGGAGATTCTCAGCTAGTAGTGTGGCAAGTCAATGACAAATATGAAACTGAAGATGACAAACTTGCCCCCTACAAGCGCATGGAATTTTTTTTTAAGCAATACTTTGATAACATTAGCTTTCAACAAGTACCCCACATTCAGAACAGGGCAGCAGATGCTATGGAAACCGTTGGTTCATTATTGGATATACCTAGCAACGTGCCTTAATTCAAGTTTCTAGTTGAACAAATTTTGGTTCCTGCCTATGATGTCCTTGATTCAGCGATGGTGTGTATGATTGTTGGTCCTACTTCCCCATGGTAAAAGGACATATTTGATTACCTAAATGCCCAAATCCTTCCTTTAGATTTGTCAAACAACCAATGTAGAACCTTCATCCACAGGTCCTCTAAATACACCATCATCGAAGATACCTTGTATAGACGTACCTTAGATAACACCTTGATGAGATGTCTCAATGCTGAAGAAGCACAAGCAACCTTACAGGTGGTACACAAGGGTATATGTGGATCCCATTCTAACGGTCCTACCTTAGCCCACAATATTACGAGATTAGGTTATTATTGGCCTACTATACAAAAGGACTTATATATCTTTGTCAAGAAATGTTGATAGTGTTAGATACATGGAGATTTGATATGTGTGCCAACATAGGAGCTCCGCCCGATTACTTCACCATGGCCCTTTGCCCGATGGGGTCTTGACCTCATAGCTAAGATACACCCTCCATCTTCTAATGGCCATTAGTTCATCATAACTGCCACCGAATACTTCACCAAGTGGATTGAGGCTATTCATATGACCTATATTACTGACACTCAAATTTCCAAGTTCATCCTAAATTACATCATTTTTCAGTATGGTGTACTTCAATCCATTATCACAGACAATGGCCGCCCATTCAAAAACCAAGAAGTTTTCCATCTCTGTGAACAATTCCATATCCAACATCATTTTTCCACTCCATATTATCCACAAGGTAATGACCAAGCCAAGGCATCTAATAAAACCATCATCAGAATCCTTAAGAAGACTATCAATGACGTTGGTCATGACTAGCATCTACAACTAAATCCTGCCCTATGGGCCTATGACCTTAGCATTTGTACTCCCATTGATGCCACTCCATACTCCCTAGTATTTGGTTCTGAAGCTATCTTACCTATTGAGGTTTAAATTCCTTCCTTAAGGGTATCCTGGAAAGGTCATATTGACGATGAAGAGTATCGTGTATCTAGATTGCATGAGTTAGAATTCCTAGACGAACGAAGATAGAAGGCTTTAGATCATCTTCAAGCATATCAAAATCATCTTCGTCGCAGCTATAGTAGGAAATTTTTGAATAGACACTTTGACATTGGTGACCTGGTCTTAATGGAAAACCCTAAGAATCAGACAAAAAGAGAAAAACAAGGAAAATTTGAGCCTAACTGGTTAGGGCCTTATATTGTTATAGAAGCCTTTGAACCATGAGCATATCAACTCTCTACCCCTGAAGGAGAACCAATTTTGTCACCAACCAACAAACTTCATCTGAAGAGGTTCTATGCATAGCTTCTAAGAGTCTTGTCTTAACCATCAAAAAATACAAAAAAATGGAAAAACAAAAAATTTGTTACCTTGATGAAAACCTAGCAAACACGCATCTTTGTAACACAATTTTTTTTTTAGAAAATCAATAAAATAGTAAAGAAAAATCATCCATCCAATAGTGAAAACCACTTTGGGGATGCTTTGGACAAGTACCATGGTGAAAACCTGGGAAACAGGCACTATGTGTAGGTGACTTCGCTCCTTCATCTACCATCATTCCAATCATAATTTTTCACCAACACCCACAATAAATAGTTATCTTATCCATTATTTGGAACGATTGAAATCTAGTCCACTCCATATCCCCATCCCATCCTATTGGTCTTATTCCCAACTAGGGGAAAATCCTCGATCTGTGTCATTTAGAACTTGTACATACCATCCAAAAACATCATAAAATGTCCTGAAAAAAGTTCAAAAACATCATAAAATGTCTTGAAAAAATTCAAAAATTCAAAAAATCATAAAAATCTAAAAAAATAAAAAAATAAAAAACATGTCAAAACATCCCCAAAAATAGATTCAGAGTCATTAGTGTCAAGTAAGTCATAAACATAGTTGAACTACATTGACTCTGCGTGTATAATGTAGGCAAGGCCATCAATCAATGAACCCTCAAGGCTGCACTAGGTCAGTCCAAGGTTTATCACACTCATTATCACACACGTTGTCTAAATATCAAGTTAAGTTCATATGTTCAATCATTCATGTTAGTCAAATTCAAGTCAAATTACGAGGTCTCTACATGTATAACATAGGCAAGGCCATCAATCGATGAGCCCCCGAGGCTGTACTAGGTCAGTCCTTAGGGTACATCATATCATATATTTTCACACACACACACAACAGTGAAAGTATCTATACAAGTCACACATCAACAAGTTAAAGAAGTCAGCAATGTCATCAAGTCAATTTTTTTTTTATCAAAACAATCAACTTATGTCTTATTCAAGATGTGTGCCTCTTGATGACATACATTGTCAATAATCATAGCCTTATGTAGCTTGTCGAATCAATGTCATCAGGCTCAAATGTCTTATACGATACATGTCTTTTTGAAACCAGGATTCATCATTCCTTACACAAATAGTCACAAATTCAAAACTAGACTCAACATCTTATATGGTCTGTGTCATCACTGTCATCAGGTTATGTCAACCAATCAACCAATCAAACAAGATCATGTTTTGGCAAATATTTCTATTGGATTTTTGACATTTATGGCTTATTTTGGCTTTATCTTTTTGGCTTTATCTTTAAGTTCGGTTACTGGCTTTCTCAAGGATGTCCCTTGAACGATTTAGAGAAGCAAGGATGTCTCAAGACTCTTTTTTCTTCGGCTGGTGTCTGTCAACTATCTTTTAACTTTGGATTTTGTGTCATGTTACTAGTTTCCTCGAGGATGTCTCATGACTCGTCTTTATTTGTTTGTTGTATGTGGTTTGTCTAGACAAAAAGACTAGGGCAATTTAGCCCTTAGTATGAGTTAAGACACTCCTTGTTTGCGCCTGTCTGTTTTCGCAAGTGGATGACTTTGTACACTATGGTCTATCTCATATCATGGTGTGTACTATCCATTTGTGTCAGTCCCGCCCAATGATGATAAAATGAAAAGCTTAGTATATATATGGAAAATATCGAAGATTATATGTGCTTCAAATAACCATTCTTGTTTCATACTAACATTTTGCATTACCCACTCTAACAAATTTCTTCAATCCTGCACAATGACAGAGTCCTATGACACACAAAAATATAAAGCACCCTGCATATGCATTCATGTTAGAAACATCATGTAAATATCATACATTGTAAATGATATATATTTTGCATTATAAAAACACAAAAAAAAATGCATATCCATCGCATTTAGATAATCATGACATACATTGTACATCCATCTACATGGTATTATACAGATAAACATCACATTGCATCTCATAATCATAAAATGCATACATAACATTTAACATTATCATAAAGCACATACATCCATTATCATATAGAATCAACATAACATCATAGGCTGCATGAACACATCATAATATAACAAATGATCATCCATAACATGTACATACATCATCTAGCTACATCATCATAAAATATCTGCAAATCATATGAACCCCGCCTAAAATGATATATATATCACTCAAAATAAAATGTGTCATAGTATAATGTCAAAATATATCCATAAATAAAAATGAGCTCGTAGGCTTTCTCTGATCAAAATACAATGTTGATAAACATGAAAATATCAATGTGTTCCACTGCCTCTACTCCCATGTGATGAATGTGGAGGAAACTGTCACTGAGGTACTCTCTATGCGGTGGGAGGCCTATCATATGGACCTGTCCTCGATGGTCCTACAACACCCTCTGTGCTTTGTGTCCTTTTCTGACTCCTTCTCTATGATCTTTGGCTACGTGCCTCAAAAAAACTAGGAGCTCATCTCTCAGCGGGCACCACTGACTCATACAAATCCCTATAATAGGAGGTCCTCTCCACTACCCTGAATAAATTATGAGAAAAACCATCAGATGATGTGCCACTGCAGAGACATCTGATCTTGATAAACTGCTTCTCTGTCTCCTACCTCCGGGCTACTGTTTGATCCCTCTCCATCTACATGGCATTTCACTCTATGGTAACCACTCTCAGCCTCTCCTCCAATGAATCCATAACACTATCTTTGGGAACCTCCTCATCTTGCCTCCCCTCTACTATCCTATCCTAGAGCTCTCTCTCCTACTCCTCCATGGGTATCTCCTCCTCCACATCATCCTCTCCATAACCTACTAGTATGCCAAGGGGATCAATATCCATGTACTCTCTCAGCCTCCTCCTCTGCATGCTCCTCTCTGCCAACCTCTTTCTCTGCATGATCCTCTGTTGCTGCCTCCTCGACAACATGCTCTCCTCCAATCTCCACTCCACCTTTAAGGTCCAACATTGGTATGTCCTCTACCTCAACCTCAACCTCGCGGATAGGTGACCATCCACCTCCCCAACCACCTCTCTATCCCCTCCAACCTCGTATCCCACCTCTACCCCCACCACCTCTCCCATCATCACCACCATCTCCACCTCCAACTTTGCCACCACCTTTGCCTCTGCATCACCCTCTCGACCTTGTCCCTCATCTCTCCATTGGTGCTGGATGATCTGGATTTGTTTAAGGCACATGACGATGCTCTGCCCACTAGGTATCATATCTAGCTATAGTGACAGGATATGGCATCCCAACCCTCCATCCCCATGCCATAGGTTGTAATGCCTGAATGTCTCCCTATGCTATCACCATAGGTATCATGGGGCCCCATAGTGGAACCTCCCTAGAAGATCGAGAAAACTATTCTTAACCTCGAGGCTCATCCTGAACCTCTCCAAACTGTCTCAGTACATGATCTGGCAAATGTCTCTCTATAATATGAATGTTGGAGACGGTTCTCCCTATCAGGTACTGTGTTGGTCAATAGTAAGGTTAATACTTGTCCTCATCTGACCATCACTCACAATCCATGTAGGGTCTCCAAGTGAATTGGACTAATGTGTCCAATGCATGCCTCTAGTATCTTGTGTCTCCTACATGACTCTATGTAATTTTCTTGCATATTAAAAAGCATATGGAAATATCGCACACCACTCAGTAGTAACAGGAGGATGGAACACAATGATGTGTTCCCATGCCCAAACCATGAGAAGAGTAGTCCCATAGCTCATCGACTGTGCATCTCTATAAGCTATATCATGAATATGGAAATAAAGCATGGCTAATAGACAAGGTCCCCAAGCATACACAACCTCTCTCTCAAGAATCCCAACTAACATCGCCCCCACCCAATAGGAAATCCATGACCTTGACAGTCAAAAAGAACTATTCCAGCTATCAATGAACATAGTATACAATCAACCCGCTCATATCTATACACTAACACTGGCCATATAATCTCATAATGCTCTATGCGTAATCTCCTAACATCATCATATACATAAAGTCTAGTAATCTCGCTATATCCATGTTGTGTATTGTACATCACTCGCTCACCTCTAATAGGAAATCTAAGAATCCTATATACATCCTCCAACATGACAGTTGCCTCTCCAGTAGGCAAATGAAATGAAGAAGTCTCAGAATGCCATCTCTCACACAAGGCAGTGAGCATACCTCTGTTTGTCTGAATAGTGGGCATGTTGCAAACATGATGCAATCCAAGTCTCTAGAGCAATCATGTCTCTACGCTCTATAAATGGTCTCTAAGCTCAAAGGTATCTGAGCGCGAATCCCGAATATAGATCAGATCTAAAATAACCTGCAAAAGGGCATTCAAACAATGTGTCAAACAACAACCCATTTAATCTTTGTATCAAATTTTTTTTCCCAAAATTTGACAATCAAATTTATCATTTCAAATTAAAATCTGGTGCACATATCATATGCATCATTATAAAATTCAAATGTGGTGCATCCACATACATGTGTTGAAAAAGCAAGAATATGTGTTTCATACTGCAAATGCGTCACAAAAACAAAGAACCCAAAGCAACAAGCAAATGCATAAATCAAATTGCAGATGCATGCATTTTCATTTCTTCATCATTGTGCAAATGTGATTCAATTTTACAAATTCCTTTCACATTCATACATGCGCCTAAACTAATGTCACATGTGATGCAAAAAATCAAATGCAGTGCATTGACTAACAAATGCGTATTTTGTGCATCCCCTACATGTCCGCCAACTCTCATTAAATTTTTTGTCAAATCACCTTGTGGTGATTTTCCTCTCTGCGCATGTGACCTGTACACGGGTTTTATTATCCTCCGATGTATTCCTTGCCTTAACTATCACATTGTGATTATTATTTGCGGCTGCTGCAATTGGTATTTTTTGTAATCTTTTGAGTTTTCTGTGCAGGTTGGTAGTATGGGTGGTGAGCGGGTTAGGACTGAACCTGACAACTGTGAGGAGTTTCAGAACAACCCTTTGGTGTTGCACATTTGTGTGGAGGGTGGCATTGCTCCACTCATGGAGTGCTTGGTCGGCCATGATCCTATCTTATCAGGTCAGTTTGCGAGTTTGTGGAAGGACATAAGGGTCTCCATTGGTGGTATATCATTTGAAATCAATGAGGAAGTTATAGCGCAGGCTACGGGTTTGCTGTGTTTTGGGAAAAAATACTCTAAAAAGACAAAAAAACTGGACCATGAAAGATTAAAAGCCTTTTTCAGAGGTGAGGAGGCCCCGGTGTGGAACCAGGCAGGATTTGAGAGGGATGCGCTGTCAAAGCCCTGGGACTAGGTGTGCATGGCGCTGATGAAGTATGTTACATTAGAAAGTAGATTTAAAACCTGTTTCTTTTACCATTTCCCTCTATTAAATCACCTTAGACATAAGATGCCACTCAGTTTCCCATTTTTTCTTTTAATGGACCTTGAAAGCTCTTTCGACAAGTGCAAAGAATTGGCCAGCCATAACCCCTATGATCTCCCACCTCTCCCACTCCATCAGGGGCTTATCCTGAGACTATATCACTTTCATCTTACTCTCTGTCCACCTAAAGTCATCACCGCTATCCACATTGAGAACATTGAACCCCTTTCAACTGTTCATATTTCCCTGGCTGAATCCATGAGCCCTCCTTGGAAGTCCAATTCGGGCAATGTGGGGAATCCTAAAGCCAAATTTTCCTCAAAAAACCTTAAGGGTGGGCTAGGCAAGGACCATGCCAGCACAGCGGAAGGACTCTGTGAGCTAAAAGCCACTCAGGCTGACTCGGCCTACAAGGCCACTTCAACCAAAAAAGGTAAGGAGAAATGCACGGTGGTTCTGACTGCTAAGGATGGTAAGGGAAAGAATGCTATTAGTAAAGAATCCAGAGGGGATACGATTGTGGGGACCACGGAGATGACTGCAGGGGAAAATGCTAGGAGGAGATCTGGGAGGTTGGCCAAGAACAACAAGAAGAGGCTAATTATTGAAGAATCTGAGAAGGAGCAGTCTGACAACAAAGGTTACAAGGAAGAAGAGTCTAAAGATGTGGAGGAAGAAAATGTGGAGAGGCCCTAGTTTACTCTAGTGGACAACAAGATTTCTATTGATGGCTTTGCCTCTCACTCTCTACATCCCCTAGTGGATGAGCCTAGAGAGGTTCAGGGAGCTATGGATGTTGGGGTGGAATCATATGATATGGTGAAGAGAATGGACACTCTTGACAAAAGGTTTTGGGGGTTAACCCACTTCACCATGATGTTGGGTCACTTTGTCATGAGTACCCTATCTAATGCTATGAAGGAGGAGCTGGAGGGGAACAACGGCCAGGAGAACAAAGAATGGGTGGGTGATGAGGCACTGGACCTCCTGATTAAAAACTGGGACAACACCAGTTAGCTTCTCCCTGTGCCTATCTGTTGGTTGTTGCTCTGCGGTTGTTGTGTTGCCCTTGGGTTTTTTCTGTGTTTTTTTCCTTTAATGTTTGTTGTTTAGTCTAGTTCCTTTTTGGCCTTGTGGCTCATTGTGAAGGGTACAATGCCCTGTAAATGCTACTTAACTTTTCAAAAACAAATGCATATTTTCCCTAAGTGATTTAAAAATGCCTAGGTGTGATTTCGCATTTCTGTTGTTTTGCGAGCAAATGCATCACATACAAACGTAAATGTGGTGAACTAAAAATGATGCATTTGAAAAATACAAGTTTGACTGCCTAAAACTACATGCCAAACAAAAATTCAAGCGATCGTTCAAAGGTACTTACCGGGGGTCCCATGGCGGCTAGTCATTGGAAGGTTCGGATCCTATATCCGTGACGATGGGTGTATGGAATGGGAGACATCTCGCCAGGTGCTCAGAGAAAATTATTCAATTCTTCAACTCTATAGGGTGCAAATGATTTGAATTTCACCCTAATTTCTATTTATATCTAGGGTTAAAAGTGGCATTTCTTCCGACCTTGTCTATTGGTCGCATAAAATTCCATCTTGAATCGACCCATATACATCCCTAACACTTCCAAATTCAATTTCATCAACTCTATAGCATTTCTAGCCATCAAATTGATTTATCAGGACTATTTCTTAATTTTTTGAATTTTTTCAAAAAATTGTCAATTTTCCCAAGGACCGAGGCCTGACTAGGGCATGTTGTTAATCTATTTTGTTTGACACAACACCAAAATACATTGTATCAAAGAGGGGCAAACTGTACACACTAAAAAATGGTCTAGGCCTATGAGTACCACCTTTTGACTTAAATTTTCTAATGTCCACGGTCATGATTAAATAATGCTAATTATTTAATTATTTCTTAAACACATATTTCTTCTATTAATTAAATAAACTTTATTATTTAATTAATTCATTATGACTTTTATTCAACTTGATTAATTAAATAAGTCTTATTTATTTAAATTGTGTCGCTAATTAATTAATCCTCTTTCTAAATTAAATAACTTATTATTTAATTTACCTTTTATCATATTGACGGCTATAATCAAATATTTGTTTCGAATTATTTAATGATTTAATTAACCTTTTCGACAATTAATTAAATAAATTATTATTTATTTTATTTAATCCTTAAATTCGAATGTTGGAATTAAATAAACATTTAATTCACAAAAAGAGTTATTTATGTCACATTCTTCTTTCATTTACCTAAATAATTGTTCACTCACCATATAACTCAAGATCTATTCAAATCAATCATTTATTTCCTAATTAAATTTTTGATCGTCTCTGCGAAGAGACTCTTTGTCATAATCAACCGGTCTTACTCATATGCATGAACATATTTATTAATTAAATATATTTATTTAACTCATTAATTCATGTATGAATTCGAACACAAAATTCAATCTATTTCAATCTTTATCTTTGACATTCAAAGTCTATTCTTCTTATTTTCGAATAGTCTTAACATGAGATTAAATTATTATTTAATTTAATCTTTATCCTGCAGACTTTTCTAACTCACGTTCTAATTGACACAAATCTCAGATCGCATGACATTCATCAATCTCGACCGTTGATCTCTCTTTTGAATCTGAGTCAATCATTCGAAAACCTATTTTCTATAAATTGGTTGGCATTTGTCATTATTCCTCCTCTCGAAATTGATATACTTTTGGAAGAACTTGTTAATCTTCGATATTTTTATGTAACACATATTTCAAGGCTATGCTTGCATACATACTAAAAATATGAGGGCGAGAATACCATCACAGAAAAATGGAGAAGGACAATCAAGATAATTCAAAGGAGTTTTCCAATATTCGGTGAGACTATTTCATGTTTTGCTTTAGTTATTTGATTATTATTTTAGTTTATTCTTTCATTCTTAGTTGTTTGATTTAGATTAATGCATGTTAGATTATATTTAACCCATATTTCTTGCAATGTCATTTTATCTATGTTACAATAGCTATTTGAAATAAGACTTTTTTGGCTCAACAAAATTAGACTAGTTATTTTTCAAAATTTCTTGCCACTATTTTCTAGACAAATAAAGGTTCCAAACATTGTTCATATGTGTAAAAACATCATTTTTATTTGTTAAAGTGTCGTAGATAACTTTGGAATTTTTTGTTCATATTTAACCCATTTATCCAATTCAACTACTTAAAAGAGTTTGAATCTTGATTAGAGCATTTGGGCATATTTAGGATATCACATGCCTCCCTGAGAATGGTATAGGTCCTCCAATTAGATTCAGGTAGATTAAAATATTCACTTAAGGAGTTATAAGGTCTTAGTTGGCCTTCAAGAAGAATATATTTAAAGCAATTGATGCCTTTGGTAGCCCATCTCTTAGTTGAGAATCCTTGAATTAGGGCAAGGAACTTATCTTTATGCTTTAAGTTCCACCAAATAGACCCATTTTCCAAAAAATTATTATAGCCATCAATGACACCATTGTTAGATATATATGGTCCTAAATCCTTCCAAGCTCTCCAAATACTTCTAAATACATTAAATCCTGAGGGGATAATAGGAAAGGTGCACACAACAATATCACTAAAGGTCAACATTTTCAAAGAATTTTCTCTTTTTGGAAAAAGAAGTGGTATGTTGTTTCTAACTGAAACTTTCCAAGGCTTCTCACCATCAAAGGTTTTAAAAATACACTTGACAAAAAAGGCTGGTCCATGTTTCTTGAGGTCCTTTAGACCTATTCCTCCTTTTTTTGTCCATACTACAACACTCCCATATTACTGAGTGGTACTTTCTCTTACCCTTCCCATCTGACCACAAGAAATTTATGATTCTTTTCTAAATCTCATTCACCTCGTACCCACTAAAGAGACAAACAAATGAGTAGTATAAACTATATGCAAATATTTTTTGGAAAATTTGAAATCCGTCTACCAGAGAGAAGAAGTTTTTGCTCCATTTTTCTAATTTATTTTCTATTTTCCATTTTATCTAGCTCCACATATCTTTGAGCCAAGGGTTGACAACAAAGGGAATCCTAAGGTATCTTTCCTATTTAGTAGCTCCACCCCATTGAAAGCCAAATCTGTTGAACCCATCGAAGGGTGCATCCTACCAACCCAACATGGATGATTTGATATTTGAGACTTTATCATAAGAAGAATCATAGAAGATCTTCATCTTCAACACAAGAGAGTCCATATTTTCTTCATTGAGATCTAGAAAAAGAGCAGTATCATTTGCAAATTGTAAATTTATGAGTTAAACTTTGTTAGGAATGGTGATCCCTTTTACTAAGGGAGAAGAGGAATTCTCTTGAGAGAGGTAGAAAAGAGAATCTAAAGCAATGACAAATAATGCATGAGCTAAAGGGAAGCCCTACCTTATAGATCTTTCAAGCTTAAACTGCCATAATAAGGTGCCATAATTTCAACTTGTGCAACAATATCATTCATTAGTGTTCTCACCATGTGATAGAAGGTCTTGGGAAACCCAAATGTATCTAGCATCATGAGGATAAGGTCTCATTCAATCTTGTTGCATACTTTCTCAAAATCTAGAAGGAACATAGGTGCATTTTGGTTGGTTTGTTTGGCACAATGCATTTCTTCCCAGCTGGTCAACAAGTTTTCAAGGATATATATTCCCTTTATGAAGCCCATTTGGGTGTTGCATTATAATTTTGGAAGAATATCCACTATCCTATTTGCAATATGTGATCTCCTAAAATTTTATGTCCTAATATAAGATGCAAAACTAATTATTAATGCAATAAGAGGAAAGTAACACAAAGAGGACAACTCAATGATTAGCCTAAGAAAAGATAAATATGAAAGCAAGATGAAATAAATTAAGATTGATTATACCTTCATGTTGCTTCTTCCTTGGTTTGCCATTGATCTTTGGATGTCTTGTGTGCTCCTTGGATGGCAAATGGGATCAAATATGCAAAGTGTTATGCAAAATGGATGAAGACATGGTAATGGGGAACTCAAATTTTATGGTGAATGGGAGCTCAAATGACAAATTTTCAAGAGTTTTTGTAGCAAAAGACTTGCTCAAAATAAGAGGAAGGAAGGGGTATTTATAGAACAATTTGAATTCTCTAGAAAATTCAATTGTTGAGATTAATCCAACAAAGCCAAGATGAAGGGCTATGGTGAGTTGAGGACTCACAAGCCCTCACATCTTGACATGTGGAATGTGAGATGGCTTCGGGTGAGATGATGTGGGAGAGAGGTGGAAGAAGGACAAGTATCTTGTAGGTACCTTGGGGGAATAAAAGTGAATTAAAAATTCACAATGATTGGAAGAATCTAGTGGATAAGAGAGGGTTTCCAAAAAGGTGGGGATTTATCACATGTGAGTGATATGACAAGTCAAAGATTCTAGAAGACTTTGGCACAAGTGATGTGACAAGTCAAAGGTTCTAGAACTTGCATGGGGAAGAGAATATTCCTTGGAGGAATAAAAGTGAATTAAAAATTCACATGGGGAAGAGAGGAGCCTTGGGTGAATAAAAAGGAATTAAAAATTCCTTGGGAGATGGGGAGAGTTGACCAAGGTACTGATTAGGCTTAACTGATCAGTGATTAAAAAATGATTAGTGGTTAAGGAGGATTAGAAGCCAACTTGCAAAAGTTGGAGGATGTGACAATCCTAATCAAGGATTAGGCATGTGCACATCTCTAATGAAGAGATTAAGAGGTTGATTAGGATTAATTAAATGATGTGACATGTGAGGAATTAAATAAATGTCATATTTATTTAATTCATTTGTTGAAAAGGGGGATTAAAGAGACAAGGTATTTAATTATTAACTAAATATCTTAGGGCTTTGGCAGAATTAAGGGTATTAATTAAATAATAGTGGTATTACTTAATTAATGCAAATAAGAGGATATTTAGATGGAAAAGGGGTAAATTTGGACAAATGAAGTATCCAAATTTAAGTATCTACACAATATTTGTAAGTATTTTAAAGGAAACATTTAACAAGATAATTGGTCTCCAATTTTTAATGAGTGTTTTGTCCCCATCCTTAGGAATTAACTTGAAAATACCTTTGTTAATGGATTTTCCAAGGGTACTAAACTGCAAGGATTCTTTGTACATAAGAAGGAGGTCTTCACTAACCTAGCCCACATTGTGCTTATAGAATTCAATAGGGAGTCCATTTGTTCTAGGATACATGTCATTTCTTAAGATGTTGATGACTTTCTTAATTTCTTCCAGTGATAACTCCTTTTCTAACAAGGTGCATTGTTCGTAGGAGAGATTTGTAGGTTTGACTTGTTTACATAGTTCTTTTGCCTCCTTTCTTGTGCTAGTATTACCTTCATAAGTGAGTAAATTCTTATAGAATTCTAAGAAAGAGTCCTTGATCTATTCTAGTTTAGTGACTTCTTTTTTATCTTACTAGATTTTGTCAATGCTCTGCTTGACCTGCCTTATTTTTAGTGTTTTGAAGAAAAACTTGGATCCTTTGTCACCATTGTGCTGCCAGTTCAGTTTGGATCTAACCCTTAGTACTTGGATTTTCTTGGTTTGAAGCCTCCTCAAGGTGTTTTTTATTAATCTCAAATGTTCTCCCAACACTAAGTTACTTGGGTCTCTTTGGATATCCTCTTCAAATTTTAACAAAGCTATATTGAGTGTTGTCTCTTCTCTCCTTCCATCCATAGATCTTTTTTCCAATGGTTTGGAAAATTATCTTCCATGATTTAGCATTGTGGTCCTACCTTTCCCTTGCATTTTATCTCTTAAGGCCCATTTATTGATCTCTCTAAGAGTAAAAGTTGCGTTGATGTAATCGTCATCCCTTTAAAGGTTGGTGTTAAGTTTAAAGGAGTTTTATTTTATTCTTTCTATTCACTCCTTTCTGTTAAAAAGGATTTCAAAAATAATGGGGTGGTGGTTTGATAAAGTGTAATGGTATACATTAATAACACCCCCACTCCCATATTTTTTGAAGTTGAAAACATAACTATTGACATATAATATATCAATTCTAGAATAGATTCCATTAATCCATTTTTGAAAATTTCACTAGGTATACCAAATTTCCTTGTTTTTATTTTTGTTTCCATTTATGAGAACAAACAAGTTGAGTTTATGCTACATTTTAGACCAAAAATAAAGTTCATTACCTTTCCATTCCAACTTCTTTCCACCATTTTTATCCTCCTAATACTCTATCATGTTGAAGTCTCCCCCAATAACCCATGAGATGTTGGGGATACAAAACAACCATTTACATAATTCACATTTTCCCTTGTAGTTGTTTGGGACATAGATTGAGCAAAGTCCAAACTAAAGTCCATCCTTTTCCAGAATTACCCAAGTTGCCCTTTGACAAGGAGAGAAGCCTCTATCTTTAGCATGCTAAGCCCCTTCTATGGAGATTAGAATGGTTGTGCCACCCTTTCCTCTCTCGTGCAAGGTTGAAAAATTAATAGAATCTTTCCAGATGAAATTTAAATTGGTTTCAAGTGTGAAATTGGTGGCTTTTACCTCTTGAAGGAAGACAACATCCTTTTTTCCCGTCAATTTTAAAAATATTCTGACAATGTATTTTCTAATAGGGGATTCCAATCCCCTGACATTTCATGAGATAAATTTTAACCCAATGAGTTACTTTTCTAAAGTATCCATTGGTTTCCTCAAGCTATCAAAGCATTTAGTAATAATTTTTTCACCTTCTTTCCTTTTCACCAAAGGGTTAGAGGATTCTTTTGTTCTAGTTCTCCATTTGAACCTAGATAGGTATCCATTTCCAGTGAAAATTAAAGTCTCTCTTGGAGTCTCATCACATCTTTGAAGGGAGGGAGGAAAGGGAAGGAGTTCCTTTTTAGAATCTTTATCAACTAGAACCTTTCCAATTGTCACTCCACATACAACTCTATTTAGAAGGGTTTCTAAATATTTGGAGGAGGTAGGTGATGGATAAGAACCTAAATCCAACCTACTATGGGTCTACAGGGGGTTAGATTTGAGGTCAGACATGTCGAGGGTCTCTGAAAGCTCAACTTTTTTTAGCCCAATCTAAGAAGAAGGGCCAATCATTAGTCCAACTGTATCCACCTTGCATGGGCCTATCTTAGCCCTAGCCCCATGTAGGCCCAAAGAGGTTTGATTTAGTTTTTCCATATCCTTAACAATACACTTTACCATGGTGTCACAATTTCCTTTCATATTAGATTCAAATAGTGGGTTATTAAATTCCAAATCATACATTTCTAGATCCACAGTAATGTAGCTTAGAGTATTTTTGGGAGAAGAGATTCTATTTTTTTATTAGATTCAATGCTTTTACTAATTTTATCCATGACTTATTGTTGGGCATTTTTCTTTTCCCAAAAGGAAATGTCATTATTATAACCACTAGCTAAGGGGGGGGGAGTTAGATTTGACTTGAGGGGTAACACTATCAGGGAGTAGGAAACAACTTGGGAGGGACCCATAATAGGGTTACTAGGGGTGTGGTCCTCCCCTTCGATACACACTTCCTCTATTATAGAAGTCTCTAAGGAACTATTAACATTCACAATGGGAGGTCTGACTTCCATGCCATCATTAAAATGTCGTTTATCATAATTATTAGAGTCAACATCATTCTTGAGAGGGGGTGCACACTTGGATATTGATTGCAACCTAGTGTTCAGGTTTCCCATCCCATTAGGAGGGGAAACATATCACTTTGAGGCAACTTCCAAAATGAGGAGGGTTCTTAGAATCAACCCCATTCGCATGAGAACTAGGGTTTAGGGGGGAAGGATTTTTATGAATTCTACGAAGAATTATGATTCCTTCTAAGATGGCCCTCTCTTTTACAAAGGTAGAAATCATTTAACCTGCCAAGAAGATCAATTGCACAAAGGTGAGGACAAACCTAAAAGGAAACCCTAATGAAGTCTGGGATATCAATTCCAGTCTAGAGAGACAATAATACCCTCACATCCATATTGCACAAAGTGACCTTTTCAGTCCTCTACTCTCAACACCTTTCTAAAGGATGCAAGGAGTTGAGGGATGACCTCCCAAAATAGAAGAGGAATATTCTAGATGCACACCCACTACGGGTAGGAGAGGGCCAACACTTCATCATGAATGGCCTTGTGAGACCACTTCAAGGCCCTAAAAGTGAATTTCTTGACATTTTAGAACTAATTTTCAACAATTACCTCTTACATTTTTGTATATTGGAAGAAAATAAAAAATAAGCCCTTTTGCACCATCTTACAGTATGAAACCCTAATCGCAATTTTTTTCCCCAAAACATTAACTTTCCATTGATCCAAGAATCTTATAGTGCACATCTTATTTAAATTCATAGCCACAAAGAAAATAACAATATTTCCTAGTTTATCTTTTGTATTGATTAATGTTCCAACCATTTCAGATTAGGAGAAAACGAAAGAATTTTAGGGAATTTTGGAGATTGCATACCTTGTGTAGTGTAGTAAAATGCATACCTTAGCATTTTCAATTTTAATTTGGACCTATTTTAGCACCCCTTCCATTAATTTCCCTTTGGGACACTCATTATGGGCCCCTAAGATCCCCTTTTGTGCATCCCAAGGCATACTTCAACTTTAAACTTGACCAAAACCCTTAAACAACCATCACTCTTGGAAACCCACCTTTTGAACCAAAAAATTAATCCTTGTGGGACCAAGATGCCATTGGTGGCGTCTTAGTCCTAGAGGCTTTATTTTCAAGATTTGAAAGTGAGAAATGAAAATATTTGAATTTATTTGACCTTTTTTCGGCCTTTGAGATCTAATAATCGGGTTATGAGATAGAGATGCCTATAAAAGTAAGATTTCCACCTCATTTACACCTAAGTAAATAAGAAGCAAGGAAGTTGAAGGAAACTAGTGATAAGTTGAGTAAGTTGAAGGAAGTTTCAAATTCTTGGAGTAACCTTCTATTGCGTTTTTGTAGGTTTTTCAAGTCTTTCCAAGTCAAGGTCTAGCATTGCCAAACATTGGTAATGGATTCCTATTGTGGATCATGAGAGATTCTAGGTTGGAGATGCAACTAGCCATTTATCCAAGCCTAAGGACTTGTTTTTTGATTGATTCCATCTTCCATTATTGTTGTATTTTCTACCTAAGGAAGGTATACTTCATGTTTGTGACTTGTTAGGGTGATTATAGATCTCCTTTATAGGTAATTTATATTTGCATCTTAGGGATCGTATTCTAACATATTTGAATAGGGTTTCTTCATATTCTAGCTTGCATAATCTTAGACACATTTAAGATTAGGGCACACACATTTCCATTTTCATATTCATTCTTTCTCATCAAGGTTTAATTACCAAACAAGGGGTTTGACCAAGGAAAACCCCCATAAACAATCAATCCAAATTCCTTTGTTTTGTAGGTCTTTTTACAAGTTCAAATCCAAAAAATTGGTGACGAAGTTTTCGGGATCACACTCAAAAATTCCAAAAATTCAGATTAGGACTAATACGCAACCTTGGGTATATTAGTTCTACCAAGAATATCTTTTAGAGATTCTTTTAGATCCAGTTTCAACATCCAAAGATTTTGTATTTGTCTCAAAAAATAGTAGCGAGACTAATATGCCATCTTGGGCGTTTTAGTCCTCTAGGGAATATTTTGATAGCTTCTTTACATTTCTAGAATCCTCACATCATCTCCAAACTTCCCAAGTACACATACCCTAACTTGGTGTTGCATGTTTTCATTATTTGCATCTCTTATTTAGCTTATTTTAGGTTATTTTTCATATCACATTGTGTTTTCCAACATTTATCTTTTCCAAGCATTTGCTTGGTGGTGAACCCCCTAAAGTTGAAAAGTACCCCTTCTTAATTCCTCCTAATTATGAATTGACTCACCTCATGAGATTGATAGTCAATCCAATTAGGGTTCTTAGGACATAATCTAATGACCTAGATAGAATAGGAGGTAATCATCCCTTCCCTATTTTATTAGATATTCGATTATTTGAAAAAACGGTACCTTTCCCGAGCTAACATATAAAAAAACTCGCTCTCATCTTCAAAAATTTCCATCTAGATATATCATCCTAGCATAAATCTTATATAAGCGATCCTTTGACAACCTATTGCTTAGATGTCTCCAACAAACCAAAATCCCTATAAAACTTGAACAAGCTCATGCAGGTGCTTATGGGGGCATTTCAGAGGAAGATCATTGGTTCAAAAGTTAATCCACATAGGATATTATTGGAAGAATATGGAATGTGATTGCTTTGAATATGTTAAGAAATGTCACAAGTTTAAAGAGCATCAAAACTTAATTCACGCTCCTACCTCCGAGCTTCACACGCAATCTCTTATTTGGCCATTGTTAGTGTTGGGTTTGGATATCATTGGAAAAATATCTCCACCCTTATCCACAGGACATACATTTATAATCACAACAACAAATTATTTCATGAAATGGGTGGAAGCTATCCCTTTGTGCTCAACAACAACTGATGTAATATGTTGTTTCATAGTGGAATACATTGTTTCTCTCTTTGGACTTCCTTTCACGTTAGTTTTAGACAATAGAAAACCATTTAAGAATAATGATGTGAAGAATTTTTTAGAAAAATTTAATATACAACATTAATTATCAACATCTTACTACCCAGAATCTAACGGACAAGTCGAATCAACTAATAAAACTCTTGAGTAAATCTTAAGGAAGATAGTAAACAAACATAATAAATATTGGCATACACAATTAACATACACATTATGGGATTATTGTAATAATATTAGAACCTCAATAGGAAACACACCTTAACCTCGTTTATGGTGCCAAGGCAAATATGCCCTTGGAGCTAGAGATTCCCTCTTTAAGGATCACTCTTCAAGGGTTGATTGATGATAATACTTATAGGGAACAATGATTACACCATCTTTAAATGTTCGATGAAATGAACATCAATGACCTCGAACATCTTCAAGCTTATCATAAGAAACTGCAATGAAGTTATAACGATCATGCCATCCCTTAGTCATTTAATAAGGGTGATTTGGTGGTATATGAAAATCAACAAAATTTCAACGCCAACCTGACAGAAAAGGAAATTTCATCCCTAATTGGTTAGGACCCTATATAGTTCAAGAAAGCTATGGGTTTGGAGTGTACCTAATAACCGATATGGATGGAACACCTCTTCGAGAATCTATTAATGTCGTGCATTTGTGTTAGTATTATGACTAGCCTTTCTGAATTGTGTGAGTGTTAAAGCAACATTGTTAGAGTTAATGGATAATATATTATTATCTGTCGTGCTCACTTCATTCCTGACATGGGGTATGGGTAGGATCATGATGGGCCAAAAAGTGGTGATATCTAAGTGATATGATGGCCCATGTGGCTGATGACTTTTTTTTACCCAAAATTGATGAAACGAAAGGGTTTTTAATGGAGATTCTTAGCTTTCCACCAATATAAATTATTCTTTACTTTGAATTTAATAAATAATTGTTATTCATTTTCTATTTGAGTTACGACTAAAGTCTTGATTGATAGGCTAATTGATTTTTTTTTTATAACTTTCAAATAATATCACATTTTTTGAATCTGAAACATGCGCCACATTCTATGCTTCTCAAACTATAGGATTTAAAAAAAAAATGAATTTCATGAAGTTTTGACCAAGTTAAGGTGGTTAGAGATACAATTTTTTATATTTTTTAAAATTTGTAATAAAAAAATCCTAATTAATTATTTACTTGGAAAAAATTACAAAAAAATATGGATCACATTAGGACATGACTCCCCTACTTATATCTAAAATATTGAAAAAATAATATCATTTTATTGTGGTTAGGGCGGTCAGACAAACACCTACTTCTTATTGTTTCCCTAAAATTTAAGTACTACTGCATTGAAATTTCAAATTTTCACCAAATATATATTTAAAAAAAAAAAAACCTAGTAGTTTAGAAACTACATTCAATTTTCTATAGATTCTATTCTTACATAATTTTGAAATAATATAGATTTAACTTATTCAATTTTTTACGTCAAGTTTCCTATCTCTAATTTTCTGAACTTTATTGCCACTGAAAGGCCTATTTTTTCAATGATGATCTTGCACATGCCCCACATGGTTCTTTGTGTCTTGAATTCTAGGTAGTGAGTCCAATGTGAGTTTGGATTATTACTTTAGGTATCATGATATTTAGACCCTATGACATATGTTGTGTTACGTTAAATACTTATTGTTAAATCATTAGTGTATTTAATTTAGCATAATATACTATATCATATAAGAAAACTTAAAGGAAAGACATGTTAGATCATGGAGATATTTATTGAATAATCTAATACAGATTATTTAATAAATCACATGGCTATCTAACACATAAACATAAAATCCATGCATGCTCATATATATATGCCAATTTTTTTTAATACATCTCATCATTAGTACAATGTCACTATGGCCTATGGCTGCTAGATTCATCTGGATGCAATGTTCGTGCTCGTTAGGCGATGTTGGTGTGTGAACTAGATCTACTCATGTTTCCCATCTGTTGCATAGTCCATAGTGACCCACATGGCTAACCCTCATGTATCATTTCCTCCACTCGCTCTCGTTTGACATGTTCTCTATTAGCCTAAATCCTCACAACTTCTCTCTAAATCCACTCGACCTCTGACTATAAGATAGCCTCTTTGTTAGATCTTTGAGCTGGTCGAGCCTCCTCTATCTACACTATTGATGTTGATACCTGACCCTTAGCGTGCTCAAAGATTTAGGATACACCAACATATGCTCCTGTGAGCCTCACATAATGCTCGAACAGGTCCATGCGCTTCACTACAAATGTAAGGTCATGAAATATGTGGTTGTAGCCTCATCTGCAAGAAGAGGTGGAACTATCATTGTAGCCGTACATTGGAATAGGTCCTTAGACTCTATCATAGGCCCTGCAAGATAGAAATCATAAGAATAATTAGTATGCATCATCATAACATATCCATATATGACCATGATATACATAAAAACATAAAACATAAGAATAAATGTCATCACCTGGGTCTGTAGCATGATCCATAGGAATCTCATGTGCCCCACTACTCTCCCCAAGCTCTCAGACATTGGAACATGCAGATTGTGACCTCATAACTCAAGTGGGAACTATATCTCTCCACTCGGGACTAGGAGGACTAGCCTCGCCTCTGTCACTATCCTTTCCCATGGGTTGGCTCTGCTCATCCTTTGTCCCCTCATCATCCTTGTCATCCCCCTCTTCCTCATAATTGATGTCCTCCTCTATCTTCTCCTCATCCTCATCCAAGAATAGGTTTGCTAGATTTACCCTCCTGCTCGACTCCCTGTCCTCCTCTCCTTAATTTGGTAAAGGTCCTGCAAAGCCCATAGGATAATCCATAGAAAATATGGATCCTAGTTGTGTCACCTCCCACCACTCATCATACTCCTATGTTGTGTTGTCGTGATCTGTGTCAGACTGGGGGCATGTCAATATCCTCCTCCTCTGCATCACTCAGGATGACGTCGTCTATTGTTAGTTGTTTAAGATATCTAGGTCTATGGGTGCTCCATGCTGACTTTTTGTATGAATCTCGTAGCCATGCTAGCTTTTGTATATGTCCAAATCGCCTCATGACATGATCGTAGTAGAAAGGTCTCACTATGTGATCACGTTGTCCTAGTAGTATCCTATCTCTCTGCATCCGTCTTTGCTATCCTACCATTTCTGGCCATAATAGATCCATGAGGTAGGGTCTCCACACAATATCCTCCTCACTCAGTCTGTCAAACCTCACCCTCTAGAATAACATGTTACCACACTATCATGGCTGTCTTAGGGGATAGTTGAAAACCTATGGATACCCTGCCACTATGGCAATAAACAATCCTACAGGTCGAGTATACATGATATGCTTTGGGATCCATGTCTGCAGTAGGCTATAATGTAGCATGCTATGCATCTCTCCATAGGTAAATAAACACAAGTCATAGTATAAGTGTGCTACTATGCTCTAGCCCCAGACATAGACCACCTGGTAGTGCTCCATATCTCTAATCATGTGTACTAATCTCCCCTCTATATGTGCTCCATGAACATCGAGGACTAGTGCCAACACTACTATAAAAATAAAGATGTGTCTCACTAGTGGTGAATGGACATGCAACAACCAAGAAAGCTTGATGTGTGGTCTCATGATCCTTCAGTGGATTGATTTTCCTAAGAAATACACGGTTTATGCCCGTATCTCCTCAAAATTTTTGCCCTGTGCTAATAATATCCTCTCTTCTCAGATGGGCACCCATAGTATGTGATGCACATCCTCCAGTGTGACTGTCATCTCCACCACTGGTAGGTGGAAGGTGTAGGTGTCTGTGTCCCATCTCTCTGCTAGTGCCATCAACATGGCATCATGGTATCACATGGCTGGTGTAAGATAGACCTAGTAAAGACTTGTATCCTAGAGGATTTTCACGTCCTCTGTAGGTAGTTGATCGATGAGCTCTCGAAGTTAGCTGAACTTTTGGTTGCCCAGGTGTTTGCAGGACCAGGGTGCAGTCTGCAATAAGAAAAGAAGAAAAATTTCAATAAAAACATCTTAAAATCTTAAATTTATGGTTTAATGGTCACAAAGTGTGCTAAAGTTTCTCTAGGACATCTTAATTAAGGGTTCTAAACACTTTGCGACAAAGTGGGACACTTTGGAAAAATCTAAAAAAATGAAAGAAAAACCTTCCCTACCCTATAATTTCATTTAAAATTTTCGTAAAACATCAAAATTTGATTAAATTGAAGTACATAGAAGACGAAATAGACTCGCAGTGTCTTGTAGCTCTCCCCATGTGACCTCCTCCCATAGAATCTCAATCTGTAGATGGGTGGATGGATGTCTAATCGACATGGTGGCTCACTCTACTCCTAGCTCACTCTGTAAAAGGTAAAAAGATGAAATGAATATGATTTACACTCTCTTTTATCTTTTTATACATGCACTTTTAGGTCATTTTTGTTAAAAAAGGAAAGAGATACTTTTTATTGAAGTTAACATATTTTGAGCTAGCGAACTCTTTTTTCGACACTGTTTGTTGTGTTGGAACCTTGGTTTCACTCACATTCTCATCAAATGTCTCTCATCAAGTGGCATGGTACTTGGAAATTCCCTATGATGGACTTGTCCCATTTGATGTGATTGATTTTCTACCTTGATTCCACCTCCATAAAGCAAGCAGAATTAAGGGGGGCATTCATCTACCCTCAAATTTAATTTTCTAGGAAAGTTAGATAAGAGGATTATATTTGAGCTACTAAAAAATCTGTGATGTAGAATGCGGTTTTTGACATTGTGGTTTTGCAAATAACTACAGTGGGGGCTTCATTCTCCCTAATGAATCCATATGAGTATCCTTTTATAAAGTTAATTGTTCAATTACTTTAGCTTGCATATGCACGTAGTGTCATATGGGCGCTAAAGTGGGGGCTAAATGTAGTGTAGTAAAATGCATACTTTGGCATTTTCACACTTAATTTGGACCTATTCTAGCACCCCTTGCATTAATTTCCCTATAGGTCACTTATTATGGGCCCCTAAGACCCCTTTTTGTGCATCCCGAGATATATTTCAACTTTAAACTTGACCAAAACCCTTAAACAACCATTAATCTTGGCAACCCACCTTTTGAAACAACAAATTAAGCCTTGTGAGACCAAGACGCCACCTAGGGCATCTTAGTCTTGGGGACTTTATTTTTCGGGATTTGAAAGTGAGAAATGAAAATATTTGAATTTATTTGACCTTTTGTCAGCCTCTGAGATCCAATAATCGGGTTATTAGGTAGAGATGCCTATAAAAGTAAGATTCCCACCTCATTTTCACCTAAGTAAATAATAAGCAAGAAATTTGAAGCAAACTAGTGATAATTTGAGCAAGTTGACAAAAGTTTCAAAGTCTTGGAGCAGCCTTCTATTGTGTTTTTGTAGGTTTTTCAAGTCTTTCCAAGTCAAGATCTAGCATTGCCAAAGATTAGTAATGGATGCCTATTATGGATCATGAGAGATTCTAGGTTGGAGATGCAACTATCCATTTATCCAAGCCTAAGGATTTGTTTCTTGATTGATTCCATCTTCCATTATTGCTCTATTTTCTACCTAAGGAAGGTATACTTCATGTTTGTGACTTGTTAGGGTGATTAGAGATCTCCATTATAGGTCATTTACATTTGCATATTAGGGATCTTATTCTAACACATTTGAATACGGTTTCTTCATATTCTAGCTTTCATAATATTAAACACATTTAAGATTAGGGCACACACATTTCCATTTTTCAAATTCATTCTTTCTCATCAAGGTTTAATTACCAAACAAGGGGTTTGACCAAGAAAAACCCCCATAAAAAAACAATCCAAATTCCTTTGTTTTATAGGTCATTTTATAGGTTTAGATCCAGAAACTTGGTGAAGAAGGAAATTTAGATCTTAGGTTTTGGGATCACACTCAAAAATTCCAAAAATTCAAATTGGGACTAATATGCCACCTTGGTTGTGTTAGTCCTCCCAAGCATATCTTTTGGAGATTCTTTCAGATCTGATTTCAACATCTGAATATTCTATATTTGCCGCAAAAAATAGCAACGAGACTAATACACCATCTTGTGCATCTTAGTCATCTAGGGCATATTTTGACAACTTCTTTTCATTTCTAAAATCCTCACATCATCTCTAGACTTCCCAAGTACACATACCTAACTTGGTGTTGCGTATTTTCATTATTTGTATCTCTCATTTAGCTTATTTTAGGTTATTTTGTAGATCACATTGTGTTTTCCAACATTCCTTTTTTCCAAGCATTTTCTTGGTGGTGAACCCCCTAAAATTAAAAAGAACCAGCTCCTAGGTCCTCCTAATCGTGAATTTATTCACCCCGTGAGGTTGATAATCAATCCAATTAGGGTTCTTAGGAAATAATTGAATGACCTAAATGGAATAGGAGGTAATCATCCCCTCCCAATTTTATTTACAGTTCACCTTATCCTCTGTCAAATTTCCCAACAAGAGATTCAACTTTAAAAATTACTTGATCAAATCTCGTGGTGTCTGAAACCACCATTAGTTTTTCAATCAAAGCATCACGAAAGGATTTGAAACCATGAGGGTTGGGTAAGTCCTCCACTGGATTGGAAGATGGTGTATCCCCATCCATCATAGTTCATTCGATGAAGGGGTACTCCCCTTGATAACTACCAATGCCAAAGCCTTTAGATGCATTCACAATACAACTTATAAGAGAAAATTAAACATAGAACAAAAGGAGAAACAAATGCACATGTGCAGAATAAAAAGGATAAGCCAGAGGTACAGATTGCCTAAAAGTGAGAGGGTAGAAACCTCCATGGAGGAGGAAGGATTCATACCCCATAGCCTAGGGAGAACATTGGTATGGTTCCCTTGATCTTTGATCCACTTGAAAAGCACAATAAATTTTCTTACCAAAATAAGGATATTTGAAGCTAGAATCTAGAGATATCAATAGAGGGATAAGTTACATAAGAACATGATAAAAATGGGATAATAGAAGTGAGGAAAGTGAAATGGTAGAATAAATAAAATATTTTAGCTATGGAGTGTATGAGAGAGACCACAAGAGATCCCTTAAACACAAATATAGAATAACTAATCAAGAATATTATTTGTAGGATAATACTACTTAATGAGAAGTTTAAAATCAAAGGATCCTTAAAAATGAGGATGATAACAATTTTATAGGGAGATCCTAGCTAAGTATCCATTAGAAAATGTATTTAGAAAACATTAAAATTAAAATTCAATTGACTAATGAGACTAAATATTTAAATTTGAATTACGAGATCAATATTTTAGAGTACTGGTGTCTTTTAAGCACCAAGCCTCCAAAAAGTTGGAGTGGATAAGGAAACATAAGGTCTAATCATATGTGTATTGCATATCATCGAAATATTTGCAAGGAATCTAAGGTAGTGGAACAACTTCCTACACTAATCTTGAGAGGAGGATAATGAAAAACTTTACAAATATTTACAACATTTACCAAAACTTAAATAGAAATAAATATAAATATCATGCATACAACAACATAGTGATTTGCATGGGGAAATTTTTTTTAGGAGAAAAACCCCAATCCAAAAGGCACCCAATATATTATTAAAAAATTATTTAGATAACAATATACTTGCAGAGCAAGCTTCTCACAAGAGTATCACCAACTAGAGATCCAGGGGCAACATGACCCCTATCAAATACATTACAATATACAAATGTAATACAACTCCCTCATAAAATAGAGTTTCCTTATAGGATAATTCAAGCTAATAAAATATCAACCATTAGATTTGAGAACTAATGATGAATGGTCTAGGTTTACAATAATAAAATATACATAAAATTTGGCTTTCGAGGGTGCTTCTCTCGAGCCCCCGTCAAAATTACAACTTGAAATATCATGACAATGATGAGTGGGGTAGTAGAAATCTCACTATGAATGAGGTCATGAGGAACTCATAATTTCTCATGAATATTCTTACACGATATAGACGTAAACACTCAATAAAATTAGTTCCACTTACCTTTCCTAAAGTAAGGGCCCCAAGTTATTTATCCATATAGAAGAGTAGGTAAAAAAGTGAGTGAAAGAGGTGAATCTTAGTTAGATGTACTAAAACTAAATTCTAAAGTAATATTTCTCAAGATACGTGAGGAAAATATACCCTTTTCTTAGTCTAGACCTAGTAGTTAGTGACAAACTTAAATGTGATGTAGGAAAACAGACTAGGTGAGTGTAAGATCATGATGGGCCAAATAGTGGCAATAGGGTAAAAAATGCATTTTTACTTACCAAAAATCTAAAAATAGATATTTGAATTTTTATTTGGGTCAAGTAGAAAGTTAATTTTGTTTTAGTAAAACCAAGCCCAAAATAACATTGATAATGGATATTTTGTTGGAAGTTTAAGGAGTTTGTTAGAGTTTTTCTTGTTGGAAACATGAGCATGAGATATATAGTTTGCATATACAAGTTGTTGTCATTGATGTCAACATTGTGGTTTTAAGGTTTACTTGATGGTCAGTTGATCAAATTCATATAAGTAATTGATGAGATGGTAATCCAATATGCATATGTAGTTATTTTATTTTTCTCTAGTGCAAACAATTGAGTTGGTTATTTGGCTGTGTTAGAACATCAATTTTCAATGCTTAGTGCATTCAAATTTTGGTTTGCATTAGTCCATATTGAATAATATTTCTCTGTGGTTGTAAGGAAATTTTTGAAGAGGTTGGAGGAGTCTAAATCCAAAATTTCATACTATTTTTCCCTTTGGTGTAGAAGTTATGAGTAATAGAGTATTAGGTATGTTAGTGACAATGTTTCCAATGTAGAGTGTATGTTTTGATAAGTCTGCACTTCACTGCAAAATAATATCTAGTCTTGTGGATTTGTGAAAGTATTTATAGGTGTTAGTTGCATCTAATTTCTAAGTGACATGATGTTTTGAGGTCTGCATGTCAATTTGGTGATGATTAGTTGGTGAATTTTGATGTTAGGTCACTAGTGGTGTTGACCTAATATTTTTTGAGTTATGTGAAGTTTAGATAAGTGTTGATTAGTTATGTAGGAGCTATTATAGGTCCAACTCAACCTATTTGATGCATTATAAGTTTTGAGTTGTGGGATGAAGCATGTTTTGGGTTGATAAGTCATATTATGCATAGTACATCCAATTAGGCCAACTTGATTGATGTTATAGGTTCTTATGAATGTAAAGCACACAATTGTAATATATTTTTTGTGTTGAAGATCAATCATTAAGTTACATGTGTGAGTTCCTAATAATTAGAGTGTGAGTAAGATGTGAATGAAGAGTAGTACATAGTGTTAGAGAAGAGTATCATGAAGTGTGTTGATTTAATGTTTTGAGCTTCAATGGAACTATATTTTTTTCATATTGTAGATGTATTTGTAGCAGTTCAAATCTTGGATATGAGCCACTCCTTTCTTCTATTTCTCTTATTCTCTAGAAAGTGAGTCCATCGAACAGTGAGCCAACCTTGGCAGTGAGCCTTTCTGTAATATCTTATAATTGGTTATAATATATTGTGAGCCAATTCTAACTATGATTTTTCTTTTTTTATGTTTTCCACGTAAAAATTTGGTGTTCATGTGTTATATTCTTTGATGGTTTCTTTCCTTATTGCAAATTGATTATGATGCTTGAAATGGATGTTTAAATGGTTAAGTGGTTTTAGAGAATACGTATTCACCCCCCTCTTAGTATTTCATGTGTTTAAAATTTGGTATTAGAGTCTGGTTCCTTCATTTGGATTGATCGTTGAGATAGATCTTGGAGTTGAACACATAGCTACAAGGAGATATCCTACTCCTTAAGAAGAAATTCCTATGTTAGCATTTATTGAAGAAGACTGCATCGCTGATATTGAAGGAGAACTCAAATCTTCCCTAGATGATTTGAATAAAGCAGGATCTGAGAACAAAGATTTGAGAAAAGGATCTTAATGATGTAGATGAATGCATTAATATGTTGAGATAGAAACTCAAGAAATCTATAGATAGGATCAAAGAGATCAAGCAATCAAATGAGATCATTCCCAACCTAAAATTTCAGATTGAAGAAAGTAAAAGAGTTGAGGACTGTTTGAATGCTAAGCTGAAAGAAAAATTTGAAGAATGCTCAAACTAGACGTTGTAACCCTGAGATTAGATCTAGATAAAATAATGATTCAAGAAGAGTACTACAATGCTTGATGAGATGATTACAAACTAGAAGGGATCTAAAGACAAAGAAGGATTAGGTTTTGAAAAAGCAGAAAGTTAAAAGGTAGATCAGACACTAATTGTTGAAGAGAAGAACAATGAACAAAATAAGGTTGAGGATAGAAGAGCAATTACAAGCAAATCTGGAACCAAAGGAAATACTTCAAAAATACCACCAATCAGACAATCAAATGCACAAAGTTAACTATATTTTAATGGTTTCTATTATTCATAAAATAAATTTTGACATAATGCAATGGAATGTAGAAGAAAAGTGAATCGAAATGTTCAATCAATTTTTAGTTAGTGTTTCATATGAAAAATATTTGGTCATAAGGCTAGTGAATGAAAAAATCAAATGATGAATAGCTATAACTATGGTATGATGTTTCAACATTTGAATGGCTATTGTTATACATGTAATGGTTTTGGGCATAAATCTAATCAATATAGATCCAAAATGGGTGGAAGTAATCTTATTCAAAATGTCAAATGCCACAAATGTAATAAGTTAGGACATATTGCTAAGTTTTGTAAAAGAGATAATGTAAAGGTTGATTAGGTAAAGAAGAATGATTCAGTGAGAAAGGTTGATCTAGTAGAGTTGAAGAAAGAGATGGATAGGATCTAGAGAAAGAAGGAAGAAAGAAAAGTTAAGGACGAGTCTGTGACAACTTCTAGTGCAAATATTTCCTTGAAAAACTAAGTTAAGATGTTTGGCTCTGGGGGGTTTTTAATAGACAATCATAAATCCCCTACCAAAGATATGCTATTGATGCCTTCGGTACATGGATATGAGATGTAGGTAAATAATTTTGAACCATTGGTGAAAACATCAATGAAAAATATCAAGATGTGGAAGTTTGTGAAGCATTTGAAGGCGACTATGCATTACAGTTAGGGTTATCATATTTTTGCATGTAACTCCAAATCAGTGTATTCAATGTGAATTAGGTTATTTTAAAAAGGGTTTTATATTTGATTTTTTCTCAAAAAAATATCATTTTTGAATGACATTCAAAGAGAGAAGAGCAATGAAGGAGTGAAGAGAAGCATTTTAGAATTCTTCTACATGAAACCCTAACTAACAACATTCAAAAGGTATTTAGAGTTTCTGTTTTCCCTTAGTTTCAAAATCACTTTCAAATTGTTATAAAATGTATACCCCACAAGTTGTAGAGTAACTTATGGACTGGCCTCATCCAAAATTCAAGTGACACCTTAATAAATTTATGGTGATGGATCTGGATGAAGCATTTTCACACATTCCATATGGTGTGCTTCATATTGAAGATGTAAGGATATATATACATGCTAAGTTGGAAGAGTACAATAATGCAAAGTTGGGTGAGGTGTGGTTCAATAAACTCATAGGAGACGAGTTTGAGTTGAAACATGAATTTGAGAGTTTGGTAGAGAAAAACCTAGATGTTTGAAATAATTTCTTGAAATTTTGTTATGTTGATGAGTGGGTCAGATACACCTTGAGAAAAATTATTGATAGGTTCATATGGTTGGATATTCCACATTTAATCAACAAGGAGGCGATTAGGATTATTATGAGATTATTCTCAACTAGACTAGTTTCAATGCTCAAATCGATAAAGAATGAAAAGTTAATGGAATTGATTGATGCAAAGTTTGACAAAAGAGATTTGACGATTAAGGACTTCAAAGATCTGTTAATTAAGTATGCTTCAATATTTATTGGATATAAGATAAACTTCACAAACAAAGAGAACTCTGGTTTTGCCACTGCCATCAATACAACATATGAGATGGTAAAGAAATATGTAGATTATGATTTGTGTGAGCTATTGAGAGCACAACTAATAGAAATCCTACAAAATACTAAGGAATCTAAGTAGTGCTTTAAATTTGGTACTTTGATCATTAATAATTTTCAAAAGGACATGCAAGCTAGAGAAAGGATTCCTCAAAGCATGGTAGAGAAGTACAAGAATGATATCAGCTTCTTGGTGACAAAGGATTATTGCATCATACAAGCTATTGAGTCTAGGACTATTTGGATTCTAGAGATGGGATTTGAGATAATATAGGAAGAAATCACCGATTCAATAGACTTTATGCTAAGAAAGCCTAAAGAAACCTTTGAGGAAAGATATGGAACATATGAGGAGAATTTTATGAAGGCACACATGCAACACAGAGAGAAAAAGACATAAATATGTTGAGAAGATGATTGTGCAGTTTGCAAAGGTAGTGGGCCTCACAAAGGAGAAAGTAGAGAAAGATAAAAGAATGGTTGGATCTCTGGAAGGTACATCTAGTAGAAGAAGAGCTAGTAGAACATCTACCCCCTCTTTGGTTGCCCCTAAATCCTTTAGGAATTTTCCTTCTAAAAGTGTTACAAAGAGAAAGGAGCCAACTAGTTCTCTAGAAAAATAATAGAGTGTTCCAGTAACAGAAAAGGCTCCTCTATTGAAGCAATAAAGAAGAGTAAAGGCTAAGGCCACAATGGAAAAAAATCTAAGTGTGGCTGAAGAAGAGGAAGATGTACAAGAACAACCTCTAATCAGAAAAAGAATAAATGGTGTCTCCCCAACAAAGACAAGTGCAAAGAAAGTCAAGGTTGACATTGTTGACACAAATAGTGAGGAAAAAGTAGAAAAAGAAAAAAAAATCCTTTATGATTCATCTGAGGGAGAATAAATCATAATCTAGTAAATGAAAAAAACTCTAGAAGCAAAGAAGAAAAAAGGACAAGTCTTCCCCTTCGGTAAGGAAACATAGTCCCATGAGGTTAGATGTTTTGTTTGATGGAATTGTAGAACATGTAATGTTAGAGGAAAATGATACCTTATATAATACTATGGATGATATTGATAAAGAAACAATAGAGGAAGCAATAGTCAAATATATTGTTACTTTTGAGGTAAATATGAAAAATATTGAAGGCCAATTTCCTAAGGAGTTAAGAAGTGCATTATATGCAAGAAGAGAAGAGGAAATAAATGAAGAAGCTAAATTGAGATCATATGCTTTGGAGAAAATTAGTGCTCCTCTCTTGAATGAAGACAAATCTAGAATAGCTGAAGTATATAGAAAGGAGTTCCAAACCAAACAGAGAGTAACTACATTAATGAGAAAAGATAAAAAAATGACCTTGAGAGGCTCCGAAATGAAACTTTGGAGAAGGTTGCCAGTTTGGAAAAAGAGTTAAGCATGATCATGGACCTTGAAGAGCACATACATGATGATATACCTATTCCAAAAGTGAATAAAGTAGGAGCTAGACAATATGATGATGCTCAACATGAGAATAGGGTAGAATAAGAGAATGTGCAGAATGATACCCTTCCAAATGTGGAAGAAAATATTGCAGAAGATGGTGTTATTGGTGGGACTCCTCCGATGGGAGAAAATTCTATTGCAGAAGAGAATATTGTAAAGTCGCAGAAGGAGGACACACATACAAAACATAACTCCCCTTCTATGGAATTATAAAATACTACAAAGAAGAATCTAGAGGTTATACAAGACAACTCAAAGATTAGTGAGGCATAAAACATAGGACATATGCCTCCTTCAGATAACAATGAAACATCTATTGATGATGAGAAGAAGAATGAGGGAGATCTTAATAATGTTGGGAGTAATTTGAAAAAGTATAGGATAACATTGGTGACAAGGATAGGCTTTAGAAAAGAAATATGCTGGTGAGAAATTGGTTGGAGAGTCTTCTAGAACCTTCAGAGACTCCTTGAAGAGTCTGTTTAGCATGTACTTGCAGTTTCAAACAATTGTCTCCCCTCAACTATTAAAAATACTAATGTAGCAAGGTGTAGTGGATATGGATAAGATATCCCCTCTACACAAGCTACAACTAGGAGATGTATTTCACACCTCCACAAGGAAATAAATCTTGGAGACTCATCATATGAGTGTAGAGCTAATAGATGAAGTTGTAAAGGCACTACAAGAGAGTGTACCCAGAGTAAGCATAAAAAATTCTCTATCCAGTGTAGAAAATTTAAAGCTCTCACTTGATTCATTTAAAGAATTTATTCTAGTGGAATAGAGTAGAAATTAGAGGAGATCACCAAGAAAGTGGATGACAGGAAATTGGAAAAAATGGTGGAAAAATGTGCCACTGCAAACAATAAATTTTAGAAAAATCTCAAGGATGTGCAAGATTGTGTAGAAGACACCAAAGACTTGTTTCAATTTTTCCTAAACTAGCTGGGGTCCACAAAGAGTATAAAGGATCAGAATCCATTGAGTCCCAAATTGACATGGCATCTAGTGCTTACAACCTATAAAATGATGGATATGGATGAACAAGGTTAGAAATTAAAAATTGCATGAACAATTCTTATAGATACAAGAACAAAAAGAAGAGATAATAGTGTAGTTTTGACATCTTAGAGAGCGCGTAAATGCAAATTATACATTTGTATCTAGTGCTCTAAAAAATGAAGAGAGGGCTACAATGATTAATTAAATTTGGATGACGCAAAAGAAATCCTCATGAAGTTTGAGACCCAGAGCTGCATGATTGGGCTGGTAAAGAATCAATGGGAAGATGATAAAAAGGTCTAGTAGGTGCACCTTGAAAAATTGTAAGTGTTATACAAAAATGTTACATCTTCTTCTAGTTGATTTATATAAATTTCTTTCTTTTTATGCATTTCAAACTTCATTGTATATATGCAGATGTTAGAGGACAATTTTTTAGTGTTTGTTTTGATCTGCTTTGATGGATAACACTATTAGGGGGAGTATATGAGTATGGTAAAGAGTTTGTTGATAATGTAAAAGTATGCATATATGAAAGTGGGAGAAGAAAGTATATATGAGTGATGTCAAATATCATAACATATGTATGCACCCTTTTCCCTTGATGTCAAAGGGTGAAAAGATTTGAGAATATTTATGCATGTTGCCATCAATGATAAAGGGGGATATTATTGGAAGTTTAAGAAGTTTGTCATTTTTTTTCTTGTTGGCAACATGAGCATGAGATATACAATGTGTAGATAAAAAGTTGTCATTGATGTCAACATTGTGGTTTGAGGTTTAGTTGATGATCAATTGATCTAGTGTATATAAGTAATTGAGGAGATGGTAATCCTATATGCAGATGTAGTTGTTTTTGTTTTGCTCTGGTGTAGACACATGAGTTGGTTATTTGGCTAAATGTTAGAACAACAATTTTTAGTGATCAGTGCATTTGGTTTTTGGTTCGTGTTGGTCCACATTAGAGAATCTTTCTTTGTGGTTCTAAGGAAATTTTTGAAGAGGTCAAAGGAGTCTAAATGTAAACTTTCATATTTTTTTTCCCTTTGGTACAAAAGTTATGAGTAACAGAGTATTAGGTTTGCAACTAATAGTGTTTCTAATTTAGACTGTATGTTTTGATAAGTACATAGTTCACCACAAAAGAATATTTGGTCTTGTAGATTTGTGAAAGTGTTTACAGGTGTTAGTTGCATATATTTTCTAAGTGGCATAATGTTTGGAGGTCTGCATGTTAGTTTGAGGATGACCAGTTGGAGAATTTTGATGTTAGGTCACCAACGGTGACGACCTAATATGTTTTGAGTTCTGTGGAGTTTAGATAAGTGTTGATTAGTTATGTAGGAGGTATTATAGGTATAACCTGACCTATTTGATGCATTATAAGTTTTGAGTTGTGGCGTGAAGCATTTTTTGGGCTGACAAGTCATACTATGCATGATATGTCCAATTAGGCTAAATTAATTGATGTTGTAGGTTCTTATAAATGTAAATGGTATAAGTATTAGATCTTTTTGGTGTTGAAGCGATGATTAAGTTATGTGTGTGAATTCCTAATAATCAGAGTGCAAGTAAGATGCAAATGAAGAGCATAACAAAGTGTTAGAGAAGAGTATCATGAAGTGTGGTGATTCAGTGTTTTGAGCTTCAATGGAATTGTATTTTTTGCATATTATAGATGCATTTTTTGCAGTTCAAATATTTCTAGTGAACCACTTCGTTCTTCTATTTATCTTATTCTCTGGATAGTGAGTCCACCCTAGCAGTGAGGATTTTTGTAATATCTTAATATAACTAGTTATAATATATTATGATCTAATCCTCATTGTGGTTTTTCTTTCTTTGGGGTTTTCCACATAAAAATCTGGTGTTCATGTGTTGTATGCTTTGATGGTTTATTTCCTTACAGAAAATTGATCATGATGCTTGAAATGAATGTTTAAATGGTTAAGTTATTTCAAAGAACACTGATTCACCCCCCTCTCAGTATTTTGGTTGTTCAACATATTTGTTCTTAAGAAATGAATATCTATTATTAGAAATGGATATATGTTGTTAAGAAATGAATATCCATTATTAAGAAATGGATATCCATTGTTTAGAAATAGATATCTATTTTTAAGAAACAAATATCAATTATTTAGAAATAGATATCCAATTTTAAGAAACAATTATCCATTATTAAGAAATGGATATACATTTCACTCGACACAAAAAGTAAAAAGACAAAGTTTATTGGCCCATAGTGACCTACAACTTTCACATAATAGAGAAAAATACATGTTAGACATTGATATATGAGCTTCAAGACTTGATATCCGTTTTGGAGAGTAAAAAATTGTTCTTGCATGAACAATATTCTAGAGGCGAGTTTTATTTTTCCTTTTTATTATTTTTATTTTAAATTTATTCAATTTTTTTATATGATTTAGGTTTTCATTTTTAAATTGTAAGGTTAAGTTTTAAATTGTAAATTTCTATGTTTTAAATTGCAAATAGGTAGAATGGGTGAGGAAGGTAAAAAATAAAACACTCCCCTACCAAACCCTCCTTCAATTCAAAAACAAATTGAGAAAATATTAATTAATTGAGTATAATTATAAAAATTCATCATTGACACCATTGATTGGCTTCAATAACATCCATATTAGAGGGAGTTGTCTCCCATGTTCAAACCCTCACTAGCCAACATGAGTAATTTCAACAATTGTGAGCAGTCAAGAGGGAAAAAAATTCTACCAACTTATCATATGAGAAAGTGAAAGACTTAGATATAAGATACTAGAGGTGAAGTGTATTGAATCCAAAACAAAGACCAAACATTTTAATTATGGTCATTTCATTCTATCTCCACATTGCAAACATCAAGCTAATATGATAGATAGTGCAAGACGAAGATTTTTACTTAGAAAAGTAGAAGGAATTATCGAAACTTTGTTCCAACCTTATTTCCCAAGGCTATTAGCCAATCTAAGAATTTTAATGTGGGTGTGTAAAAATCTATAGTTCCTTAGGGTTTTGGTGTATTTTCTCGATGGTTTGTTTTGTAGACCTAAGACCCTAAAACGCTTGAACTTGGCATGTGCCTTATCATTACATTTTTGTGTTGACTAGCTCATCTAGTTGTGTGCACTTAAGTTATGACCTTATGTCTTGGGCTACATCCTTTCACCGACCCCTTTATCATAGCAACTGATCAAGCCAATTAATCATGTGCATTTTAAAATTACATAACTCTCATATTTATGTGCTCACATGGTGGTCCCTACCATTGTCCACTTGGCATCGACATGGCTAATTATTGTTTGAGTGCATCCATCTTTTAGATTGCATCTCCTCATTTTGTGAGCCTTTTAAAGTTGTACTCATGCTCTTGGGTGCCACATGTTCCTCTCAGATGCAACAATCTCCAACCTAGTCCATTAAGGCCACCTCCTTCTAAGTGGTAATTTTTGATTGGAACACATTAGCCTCTTCATAGTACAACTCCATGTATGCATGTTCTAATAAAATTGCATTTGTGTGCTTGGTTGTTGTGTGTCATACTTGGGATGACATGGTTTAATATGGCTTCTTTTGGAAGCTCACATTGTCTATGGTGAGCCTGCCTCCTTCCAAGTGTCATCTTCTCATTGTAGTGTGCTAGTTCTTATTAGCACAAGATCCTAGTTCTTATTAGCAAAAGATCTATAATATAAAAATATTTTAAGATGTACTAATGCGCTATGCTGCCACCTAGTGGCCATGACGACCAAGGCTTCCAACATGTCCATCGACTCAAGAAAGATCTTCTTAAAAACCTTTAGATCCCAATATTCTTTTGGGAGATTAAGAAACCTAATCCAAACAATGGCAATATGTATGTGTTCAGACTATCAAAATTGGGTTGCCATGGCTGAATTGTTTTCAGACTGGATTAAAACAGAACTTGAGAAGACGTTGACAGTACTTCAATATGGCCAAAATACCTGCAAAAATAACTTGTCAGCAGAGCCCCACATGTCCTATTTAACTCAGACCATCCATTGGAAAATCATGTATTCTGCACAATATTCTCAACCAAACAAATCACGTGATCGAATAATCATGTCGTGAAGGAATCAAATTTGTAGAGCTTTCTACCAGTGCACATTTTGTCGTTTTATTTAAAGTACCAGTCTTCTTGCAATGATTTTTTGTGTTTTATGTTTGAATTGAATACAAATTTGTTTGTTCTACGTTGTTTCACCTTCTTCTTTTTCTTTTCTTTTTGGTTGTTGTTGTAAGTACAATGTTTATCATGTATTGCATATAGAATTATATTCTTTAGTGATGTATATTCTTTTGTCATTTTATAAGGTGTCATTTGTGTTTTTTTGTCGGTTCATAAATTTGTTCACGGTGTTATTTTGTTGTTGTAAATACAATGTTCATCATGTATTGCATATAGAATTATATTCTCTAGTGATGTATATTCTTTTGTCATTTTATAAGATGTCATTTGTGTTTTTTTGTCGGTCCATAGATTTGTTCACAATGTTGTCATTATCATAGACTTTTTTCTTGTCAAGGCTTGAAGATTTGATTTTACTTTACTCATGTTCTACTATGAATATGATGTACATCATGTCTTTTATGAAGCAATATAATATAATTTTATTCATCAAATTTTTAAAAGTATTTTCAATTAAGTATCAATATAATTAATGACCATATAAGATAATTATATTAATGTTTAAGTGAAGTTAAAATTGGTTCATGGGATTGAAAAGTATAGTGAGCAATAAACAAACTTAAACGAAAACAAAAATAAAGGTTTGTACTAAAAAAAAAAATGGAATAAATATCCATTGATACCCAGTACATTTTGTTATATCAATAAATCTATCATGAGGTCATTTCCCATTTAGTCCTAAAGAAGAAACAAGGTGAATAAAAATAAAAAACTTTTCAAGTGTAGGGCATTGTGGAAGTAAAGTATTTGACCACAAGTTTGTGTTCAGATCAAACATTTCTTGAAAGAAAAGACACAAATATATATAATATTCATAGGTGTCATGAATTGTAGGAGATAATTATATGGGTCTTTAAAGAGGCAAAGTAATTGCTCCCTAATCTCATGTTAATGAGAACATACAAAACATCAATGTTCCTAAATGTTAGGTTTCGTTGAACAAAGTTGACAAACGTGATGCACTTGAAGGATATGTTGATTAGTCTTTATATGAAGGTTGTCTAAACATACTTTAAGTTGTGCCAAAAGGAACCTCAAAATACATGGTAATTGAATCTTAGTGTAACTTGAAGGTTGTATATTCCCATCCTCAAAATGAAGATATATTTTGTAGTAATATTGAACCTTTGACAAAAGAGGTTCTTGAGGTTCTAACCATTTGCACTATAAGTAGGCTCTATAGATCTCGTCTTTGATATGTCTATTTATCTTCCTTGTATAAAAAAATGGTGAATTAATTAAAAACTCTAAAGTGTCATTTTATTTCACCTATTTTTTGTGTGAATATGGTGTATATTATGCTTTTATTATAGAATCACATTTTTTAGTGATGCATATCTTTTTGTCATTTTATAAGGTATAATATTCATCTTTATAAGAAATATGTTGTCATATGTCAGCAAATAGTTTTTTTTGTGAATTATTTTGTTTTATAGGCTCTAGCTTTGTGTGAATATGGTGTACATGATGTCTTTTATAAAGTAATATAATTGAACCTTATTCACATTTTTAGGCATCTTCGATTGAGTACATATATAATTGGTGACAATATAAGACATTGACATTAATATTTAAGAAAAAATTAAAATTGATTCATGGGATTGAAAAAGTATAGTAAAAATAAGAAAATTTTAAAAGAACCAAAATAAAAGACATATACTAAAGAAAGATATATGAAGAAAATAATATCCATTGATATTTGGCATAGTTTGTCATGTCAATAAATTTATCATGAGGTCATTTTCTATTGACTACTAAGGAAGAAAGTAAGTTGAATAAAAAGAAAAATTCCTCCAAGTGTAGAACATTGTAGAAGTAAAGAAAATAGATTAACATATCTAATATTTGTAAGAGCCATGAATGTTAGGTGAGAGTTCTATGCATCTTTAAAGAGACATAAATAATTGTCCATCTAATGTCATAGTAAGGAGAGCATCTAAAAATAAAATGATCCTTATTTTTACATTTGTACTAAGGAAAATTGTATTAAATAGACAATCTTTATTAATACCTATTAAATCTTATTATGCCAATAAATATATTATAAGGCCATTTCATACTTATTCCTAAGGAAGAAACAAGATGAATATAAAAGAAGAAATCCTACATAGGTATTGTGGAAGTGTATTATTTGATCACAAGTTTGTGTTTAGATCAAACATATCTAATCTTCATAGGAGTCATGAATGTTAGGAGATAATTATATGGGTCTTTAAAGAGAAAAAATAATTCCCCCTAATCTTATAGTACAAAGAAAATCTAGAAATAAAATGATTCTAAATTTAAGGTTCTATTGATTTTTTTTAATAAATATGATGCACTTGAAAAATATGTTGATTAGTATTTATATGAAGGCTATGTGAACATGCCTTAAATTTTGCCAAAGGGACCCTCAAACTACATGAAAATTTGAGCTTAGTGTAGCTTGGAGGTTGGACACCATCCTCAAAAAGAAGATATATGTTGTAAAAATATTAAAGCTTTGAGGAACTTGAGGTTCTTGAGGTTATAACCATTTGAACTATAATTAGGTTCTATAGATCCCATCATTGATGCCCCCATTTATGTCTCCTGTATAAAATTTTTGTGTATCAATTAAATAATTTGGAGTATGATTTTATTTCACCTACTTTTTGGTGTGAATATGGTGTATATATTCTGTTTTTAATATAGAATTACATTTTATAGTGATGCATATTATTTAATAATTGTATAAGGTACCGTATTCATGTTTACAAGAAATATGTGGTCATATTTTAGCACATAAATTTTCTTATGAAGTATTTATTTTTTATATAGGCTTTAGCCTTGTCGAGACTTTTGGATGTGCTTTTATTCCACTCAAATTTTTGTGTGAATTTGATATACATTATTTCTTTTATAATAGAACCTTATTCATCATTTTTTTCAATGCATCTTCAACTAAGTACTTGACGACACCTTCAAATTTGCAAAATTTGAAATGCCCATGTTGAAAAATTTGATCTACACATTCAAAAGTACCCCTGAAAAATCTACCCCAATGACCTACTTTGGAGGGTCATTATTGGGAGCCCATTTTCTTTCATGCAAAATACTTTGGTGGGTATATTAATTTTTCATAAGTGAACATGTATATCTGATTTCAACTTCCTATGATCAGTTTTGATAGAGTTGTGAAAAGAAAAGCTAGAGGGTTCATGGACTATTTTGTTGTTTGCGAATTCTCAGGCCTACAAAGTAGCTTTTTGTTCAGGTGGATATTTCACAACTGAATGATCATCATAGAAAATGGATTGGTGCAAAGCATTCCCCTCATATTCATATGCTCCCTGATTCAGTTTTAGAGCCATAGGATCAAGTTTGATATTTTTACTAGGTCAAAAGCAAAGGCAATTTGTTATATTTTGACATCTGAATGTTTCAGGTAGGTCAACTTTGACTCTTAATATCTTGTGAAGGATGTGGATTGGAGGAAAGCCCTCTTGCACACGTTCTCAATAGACCTAAATGATCTAGTTATTCTAGTGGTAGCTTCCCAAGAGGTGACTTGGTGTGCTTGAATTGGTTCCGGATAGGTGCAGTTGCAGAAAAGTTTGACTGAGCCACTTTGGAGGGCCCAAATTGGTGTTTCAAAATTTTTTAAATTTACAAATTCTAAGGGCAATCCATTTCCTGTTTTGACCTAAAATGTCTCCAATTTTAATTTTCTCAAAAATGAAGGTCATATGATGCATTATTTTAATGCATTTAGTTGCGGTGAAGGCATTCAACAGGCCAATTTACAAAGGAAGTCCTAGAAATATTTTGACGATGCACTTTTTTAGAAAATGGGTTTTAACTAAATAATTGATAATGTCCCTACCCAAATTTTTGTAGCTCCAGGTCTCCTGGTTTGCCCGCAATAAATTTCTCTATTTGGTTTGTAGGCATAATTAGAAGTCACAATTTTTCTAATGTTTCAAATGTTAATATTTTAAATCTTGTGACTATTTTAAATATTGTGCAAATGTAGAAAGAGAATTTAGGGTAAACATGAAATGTATTTCAAATGTTTTGGAGGAAAAAAAAGTCTAATTCTTGCTTTTGATTGGTCTAGAGGTGGCTTTCACAACTTTCATGGATACACTCATCGGTCATCGTTGGTTTGAGTCTCTCTTTTCTCATCAAATCCACGATGAAGCGATGTTGTGTTCTCTTATCACCCATCGTGAACTTCAAAAATCTTTCTCTCATCAAATTCGTGATGGAGTGATGTGTTCTTTCCATCATGTATCAGTGATTGATGTCTTCGTTATCTCTTGGCATTCGCGATATGCAATACATTGGTATATGAGGAAGCAAAATAATTTTTAAAGGGATTTTTAACGGTGCAAAAGTATGTGAAGGCTAATTAAAATGTAAATTGCATGGGTAAATGTTTTTTGCAACCGATAATTTTTTTTATTAAAGTTTCCTGATATAAAATGTGAAAAACTCCTTGCTGCAGGCAGTAAAATGTAAAATACAATAGTGAATGCACAACCAAATAAAGGAATTTTGGGTTACATTGACTACTGTACACATTTTCTTATTACCGCCATTGTCTTAGGGAAGCAACAAAACAAACAACGAAGGGTTCCGATGAAAAAGGGAATATCGCTCATTACAATTTCGTACCAATTTTCCCCAAACACATCAGCGATGATGTGATGATATCGCCGATAGTCGTTTTGATTTACAATTTTCTCATTTTATTTGTGATGGGTGATGATGTTTTTTTTTCATCGGGCATCACTAATAAATAGTCTTTTCCATACTGAATCCACGATGCACAATAACGATCAGGTAATGTTTGTGTGGAGTACATGGTGTGGCCCATGATGCATTTTTAACACTATCATTTCATAATGTTTCAATGGTGAAGTAAAAATCAAAATGTGAAAGGCATGGGTAGGATTTTTATTTTACCCGATAAATGTTTTCTTTTTAAAAGTCTTTACCATTTAAAGGCTTTCAGGTGAAATGACACGGTGAAAGATAAGTAAAGGTTAAATGGATCCATTTTAAAGAAATAATTTTTTATTTGTTGGAGATTAAAATGTAAAATGAAGCTAGATAAAAGATGGGTAAAAGGGATTTCTCAAGAAAATATAAAATTGTTTACAAGTGTGAAATGATGAATATGCAAGTAAAGGAATTTGTCTACGAAAAAGTGAAGATAATGAAAGGTATTTTCATGGTAAAGAATAGCATATTCTCAACCGTAGGGAAAAAGTAAAAATGAAGAAAATTTTCAACTAAAGAGCATAGATGAAGAAGGTCATCATGGTGAGAATATTTTTTTATTACAGGGCAAGAAAATGCAAGGGCAAATGCAAGATGTGTGAATCAAAGTGTAGATTGAAGATTTTTCAAGTGTTGGAGGCAGTTACTGATCAACGAAGAAGAATATGCTAGATTTCTACAGTGGATCTCCATTTAGGGTTTTTTAGTTTCCTCAAGTGTGGAATTTATGCTTGTTTCAAAGAGGTTATTCACAGTTTGGTCTCACGGAAATACATTTGTCACAGGGTTTGAAATGTATAGTGTTGGTTTTAAGTTTTCTGAAGTTTTCTAAATCTTGTAATTGAGAATGTAATTGCAACATTGTCATGTTAGATAAAAAAATGAAAATCTTCTTTTGGACCAGTTTTCACCATTGTAGACATTGCATAAGTTTTGAATATAATGAAATCAAGGGTTTATGTTGTTCATCCTCTTGTCTTTCCTTGAGTGTCTATTATGTGTTGTTACTTTCATTCAAACAATGAATTAAATTTTATTAACATAAAAAGATATTTATGCAACTGTATGCTTGGATCAATAAAGTATGATTGGTTTGGTTTCTAGTATCAGGGTGCTGCCACAATAATGGTTTACACTTTCTGGGAGATCCCGATTTTTGCTGAAATCACATATTGTTAGAAAGTGTAATGATTTAAGCCTTAAAAAGTTCCATTTAAAGGATTCCAATTGAAGAGGATTTGAGCTAGCCACCTTAGACCAAGGCCCCTTGGATAGAACCCTGCTAATTTTAAACCATACCTATAATAGAATCTCCTTTGCACCTATCAAAATGTTGATAAAAAACCACTTTTGATTTATCTTTTGGGGGATCAAATGAGTTCATTTAAAATTTATCTTTTGTAAGTATGTATTCCTTATTATAAGCTTCCAAAAAAGTATAATTTTAATTATATTTAATTTGATTATTATATTTATTTTTAATTTCTTGTGAATGTAGGTTTTTCACAAAAAATCAAGCTCTCTGTTCTGCACATGTGGAAAAATAGTAGATTATCAAAATAAATTTTTGAAAAATATGTTCAAGCTAGGCATTGATGTCCTTGATGCATTTACAAAAAAAATAAAAAAATTTGAAACATACAGAAAAAATTATGTTGTATACAATCCGCCTATGTCTGAATTGTAATTGTTTTGACTTAAAAATTTGATTAAGGAAAATATATTTAATAAAACACTGTGAAACCAGATGAAGTGGTTAGATATCATAGTTACAAATCTAAATTCGAAAAAATTAGAATTTTATCTTTCATACAAATAAATTAGGTTGTATACGGTGAGAATCATCCTTAAAAATATTGTTTACTGCTAAAAACTAGTTTTCGAAGGAGATGAAAAAGAAAGTGCAATCTGATTCCAAAAAAATTGAACAAAATATATTTAGAATCTATAGACAAAACTTCACAAATCACTAGTTTGCATCATCTTCAAATTCCTCATGGTTTAGCCACTATAGGAGCCCGAAAGTGAAGATTTAGTTTAGAAAAATCAGTTCAGTGTCCAGTTTGCCCAAAAATTGTAAACCAGTATTATGGGATCACCCCTCAATGGTGTAATGCATAATCTAATAGGAATAGTTATGATAGATTGAATGTTGTAATGAGTTAAAAATTTCATGGTCGGGGTTACTCCACCCTAGAAGATGGCACTGGTCTCTTGATGTTGCAATTTCCCGAGATTATGTTGTGAGCAGCTACAATTTATAATTAGATTTACTTATCAATCTTGTTGTGGGTGTGTGTAGAATTCAATCAATCATATATCTCTTATTTAATGTGTCCACTACCAGGAAGGTCTGCCATACCTTTAGGGTATTGTGTCTATTAACCATATAAAGGAGACTTATCTGTTTACTGTGTGTTTGATACTTTGGCACACAAGTATCTGAAAGCACATTGTTGGGATTACCCTCCTAGGTTTAACAAAGCCTGAAGTGTAGGGGAGAAAAGGTTGTATATCAAGCTCCTGTTCATTGGCCACTAACCTTGAAGATTCTTAAGAATAAGGGTTGGCTAGCCTTTAGAGGATTTTGAGGTTCTATTAGAAAAAACACCAATAAAATGGTGACTCCGCTAGGGAAGAATTTGAGAAAATTTTGGTAGAAGATCATCTTGCCTTAAGGAGTCATTGAAGTTTCAAAATAGTTTGTAACCATAGATTGACAATTGTGGAGTCTTATTTTCCCATCTAAGTCACCAACAGATTAATGACTCCACTAGGGAGAATCAAAGGAGTATCCATTTGGAAAGAGTCAGGAATTTGGTGAATTTGAACATCTGGTTCAGATATTGAGAATTTTTCAGACTTGGAGGAGGTTTTGTTACAACTAATTTAAAATAATTTATGTGTGATTGTTGTGGGAGGAAGACCCATAATGAAATTTATCTTTGAAAGAGTTTCATATTGCTCAAGGCTTGGTTTTCTATGAAGAGAGGTGGTGAATCTGTTTAAAAAACCTATTGAAGATGTGAAGAGCATTTTAGATCTACAAAGATTTTCAGTTAGGAAGAAGAATTTGTAGCAACTACAACATATCTAGGTATTTTTCATGTTTTGGCTTTCAAGAAGGATAAACTTGTATGTGAAAACTAGATTTGTAAGTCTTGAATTTTCTTGCTTCCCTATTGAGTTATTAAGCATTAAGAAAGGGAAATAGTAGTGTTTATTTTACATACTTCCGAGTTATAATTTGTAGTCTCTAATATGAAGTGATTTATGGAATTTTTTTTGAAGAAACCCATTTAGAAGATCTTAAGCAAGTTGAGATAGAAATCTGCATTGTAAAAGCTTAGGATCATGTGTTGTAAAAGAAGATTGAGTTGCCCTGTGTAACTGCAAAGTTAATATGACAAGGCTTGTAAAGGTATAAGAAAATGTATCATCAACCTATGTGTCCCTGTGTGGACCCAAGTGTAACAATGCATAATGTGCAATCCCTATCATGTAATAAAAGAAAGTTCTCTACTGAAAGATATACAACCATAAATTTTGATGAAATTTGTGGTTTCCCTAATGTCATGCCATATGAAATCATAAATAAGATACCACAACTCAAGGGTGAGAAGTCTGAATCAACAAGAAAAAATCTACAAGAATTCGATAATTTAATGGATGACTATGAGATAGATCATGAGGATGTGATCATAAGGTTGTTTCTTTAGTTTTTAAAAGGAGATACATCCTTTGATTTATCAAGATGCTCTATCTATTCTTGGAGTGAGTTCAAAGTAGTGATCATGGAGTAATTTGGTGAAAGAATCAATGGTAGTTTTGTGCTTCGTAAATTTATGAGCATTGAGAAAGAAGAGGATGAGCTAGTTCCAACATTTAACTAGAGATTTGCTAAAACATTGGGGGATATTCCCAAGGTTTTGAGATTAAGTGATGCATTGTGTTTGGTTGTTTATTTGGGAGATTTTGATAATGAGATGAGCTATCTATTAAGAGATAAGGATCCTAAAACCTTGCATCAGGCCTATGATATAGCCATGAACATTGAGAACAACCAGAAATATGGAATGCACAAGGGTCATTTGTCTACAAGTGTTTTCTGCCCTAAGACACCAAATGTTGATGAAAGGTGTAAGTTAGAAGTTGAAAATGAATGTTAGAGTACTTACAACCCTATTGTTTCAGCTTTCTCATCTTTCCATAATGTTGATGACATTGAGCCCCAAAGAAGTTGTTAGCAAGCTATTTGCAATAATGATCCTATGGTTTCAGTTCAAGCTCTCTCTTACATAAGAAGACATGAAGGAGAATCATCATATGATCTTTATGCAAGATTTATGGATACTTTGTCTACAATTCTTGAGTGTCAGATACCTAAAAATTCAATATGCATTGATTTATTTTATGAATCTTATGAACCAAGTTTGAGTGCTCTGCCAAAGGAGTCGAAGCCTGTAAGGCTTGACCAAGTGCGTGAATACTTTTCTCTTTTTGAAAATATTAGATATGATCATCAAGAAACTAGCACGTTTTCAACCTGTAATGATAATGATTCTACTACTCCATATGAGTCAAGTAGTGAGATATCACATGAAGAAGGGAGTAGAGAAAAGGTTGAAAATGCATGCCTCAGTGAAGCAAATGAAATGTGTGGTTTCAATTCTTTTGAAGATTCCAACACTTGTCCTATGGAAGACATAACACTTGTCAACCAATTTGAAGATTCTGAACATAGTTTTAGTGTTGATGAGTCCTCTTGCTTTAGTAATAATGATGGAATTGAGTATGGTCAAATCTCTGTTGATTGTGATTATCCTCATGAAGTAGAGATAGAATCCTTTGCTGCAAATAAGAAAGATGCTGATAATGATGGGAACACATTATTGCTTGAGAAGGAACACCTTTCTTCCTATGAAGAGTTTTTAGAATATGAGTCTAAAATGTTAACTATTGATGATGAGAATAAAGTTGAAAATCTATTTGTATGCTCTTCTAGTGGGGTGATACCACAATAGTGGTTTACAATTTTTGGCCAAATTGGACACTGAAATTATTATTTTTAACTAAATCTTCATATTCGGGCACCTATAGCGGCTAAACCGTGAGGAATTTGAAGATGATGCAAACTAGAGTCTCATCACATTTTGTCTGTAGATTATAAAAATAGGTTTTTCAAGTTTTTTGGAATCAGATTGCACTTTTTTTTCCATCTCCCATGAAAATTGGTTTTTTTTCAGAAAACAACATTTCTAAAAAGTGATGCTCACCGTACACAACATAATTTTTTTTGTATGAAGGATAAAATTCTATTTTTTTTGAATTTAGATTTGTAACTATGATATCTAGCACTTTCATTTGGTCTCATAGTTTTTGATTGAATATTTTTTCCTTATCAAGTTTCAAAGTCAAACCAATTGCAATTCAGACATAGGTGGATTGTATACAACATAAATTTTTCTGTATGTATCGAAATTCAATTTTATTTTTTAAAATGGATCAAGGACATAAATACCCAGCCGAAACGTATTTTTTAAAATTTTATTTTGATAATCTGCTATTTTTCAAAATGTGCAGAACAAAGAGCTTGATTTTCAGTGAAAAACCTATGTTTAATAAAACTAAAAACACACATACATAATAAAACCAAAAAATATTAAAATTATATTCGTTGGATAGATCGTTCTGAGTAATACCTAATTCTAATTGGGTTTGTGAAGATTCCTCCATTTTCATCCTCAATCGGAGCTTCGAAGTGCCACTTTTTTTTTTTTTTTGGTGTCTGAGATGGGGAATGAGGGATAAGGGGGTTCGTTCGAACCCCTTTCCTGTGCATTATTTTGGTTTTTTCAGCAGCCAAGATTCAAAGGGGTTTGGTCAAACCTTGGTTCGAACAAACCCATTTTTGGTTCGGTCGAACTAATATGTTCGTACGAACCCCTAAAATCACTTTTTTTACCTAGGGGTCATTTTTTGTCAGTTTTCCTTCCTCACTTGAATTGTAAACCACTATTGTGGATTCACCTAGTGATTGTAATGATTTTGAATATAATGATGAAATGAAGGATTGGGAACTTCATCTAGATGAGGCAGAGATATTTATGTAAAAAAATAAATGTAATGGAAAACCCTTTGTTTGATGAGCCTCTATCTGCACTAGAGATGAGAAATGATGATCCTTATTAGTGTCGAGATAATTCACTCTTTGTTGAGAACTCTTATGATGCATCTGACATAGGGTTAGAATGTGGCATTGAGCAAACAAAGCAACACATTGATGAGTTCCTCGATGGAATTTCCTATGAATGTTTTACATTTGATACAAATTTTGCAGACAAGGTTGAGTGTCATGATGACAACTACTTGGAAGAATATGAAATTTTTTAGTTTCTAGTCCAGTTGGGAGGTGTTTTGATGTAGCATTACAATAAGATGAAGAGCAAGGAATGTTATTTAAAATATGACCATGTTTCATGTGATGAGGAATTTTTTTAGTTTATGCTTGGTTATACAATATAGAATGACATAGATTACATTAACAATTGTATTCTCATAAAATTTGTGAGAGATGTTAGTGGCAATGTTTGTAATCAGGCAAATTTTAGTGGTAAGCACATATTTGTGCTTGACAGAAGAGAGCTATACTTATTGCATTGGTATGGAAAATTTAATTATGGATTGAAGGAAATTAGTTCCTTCAACAAGCTGGTGTTTGAGAGAGGCAAAAATTGGTTCCTCTTTTCATTTGGTGGTCAGGGGCCATCAAATATGGTTTGAAAAATTGGATAGATATTATGTTGCCCAATGTTTCTAGCACTTGGTATACTCCCTAGGGATCTAGAATATCACCATGCCCACAAGGGGTATGTGTCCCCAGTCGGAGCCACTAATGGCACCTTCAAATTTGCAAAATTTGAAGTGCCCATGTTGAAAAAATTGATCTACACATTCAAAAGTGCCCTTGAAAAATCTACCCTAGTGACCTAGTTTGGAGGGTCATAATTAGGAGCCCACTTGATTTCATGCCAAATTATTTGGTGGGTGTATTCATTTGTCATAAGTGAGCACTCATTTTTGATTTCAAATTCTTGTGATCAATCTTGACAGAGTTTTGAAAAGAAAAGTTGCAGGGTTCTAGGACTATTTTGTTGTTTGCAAATTCTCAAGCCTACAAAGTACCTTTCTGTTCGGGTGGATATTTCACAACTAAATGATCATCATGGAAAATTTTTTGGTGTTCTAGATTCCCCTCATATTCATATGCTCCTTGGTTCAGTTTCAGATCCACAAGATCAAATTTGATATTTTTACCAAGTCAAAAGCAAAGGAAATTTGTCATATTTTGACATCTGAATGTTTTAGGGAGGTCAACTTTGACCCTTAATATATTGTGAAGAATGTGGATTGGATGAAAGCCCTCTTGCACATGTACTCAATGGACCTAAATGATCTAGTTTTTCTAGTGGTAGCTTCCCAAGAGGTGATTTGATAATTTTTCAAGGAGGTGACTTGGTGTGCTCAAATTGGTTCTTGATAGGTGAAGTTGTAGAAAAGTCTGATTGAGCCACTTTGGAGGGCCAAAATTGGTGTTCCAAAAAGTTTCAAATTGATAAATTCTAAGGGCAAACCATTTCGGTTTTTGACCTGAAACATCTCTAATTTCAATTTCGTAAAAAATGAAGGTCATATGATGCATTATTTTAATGCATTTTAGTTGCGGCGAAGGCATTTGATAGGCTAGTTTACAAAGGAGGTCCTCGAAATATTTCAATGATGCAATTTTTGAGGAAATGGGTTTTCTCTAAATAATTGATAATGTACCTATGCAAATTTTTGTGGCTCTAGGTGTCCTGGTTTTCCCGCAATAAATTTCTCCATTTGGCTTACAAGCGTACTTAGAAGTCACAATTTTTCTAACATTTCAAATGTTAATATTTAAAATATTGTGCAAATGTAAAAGGAGCATTTAGGGAAAACATGAAATGTATTTCAAATGTTTTGGAGGAAAAACAAGTGTAATTCTTGCTTTTGATTGGTTTAGAAGCAGTTGCATGGTAAACTCACCGCTCATCACTGGTTTGAGTCTCTTTTCTCTCATAAAATTTGTGATGGAGTGATGTAGTGTTCTCTCATTTCTTATCATGTATTTCAAATATCTTTCTCTCATCAAATCTGTGATGGAGCGATGTTGTGTTCTCTTTGTCACATATCGTTGATTGATGTCTTTGTTCTCTCTTGGCATTCGTGATGCGCGATACATTGGTATATGAGGTGGTGGAATCATTTTTAAAGGGATTTTTAATGGTGCAAAAGTATGTGTATGCTAATTAAAATATAAATTGCATGGGTAAATGGTTTCTATAGTTGATAAAAAAAACAATTGAAAGCGTCTAGATATAAAAAAATGAAAAAACTCCTTGCTGCAAGCAGGAAAATGTAAAATACAATGGTGAATACACAACCAAATAAAGGAAGTTGGGGTTACATTTACTACTGTAAACATTTTCTTATTTCCACCATTGTCCCAAGGAAACAACAAAATGGAGAACGAATAGTTGCGATGAAAAAGGGAATATCGCTCATCGTAATTTCATACCACTTTTCCCCAAACACATCAGCGATGGCAGGATGATATAGCCCATCGTTGTTTTGATTTACCGTTTTCTCATTTTATTTGTGATGGGCGATGATGTTTTGTTTTCATTGGGCATCAATAATAAATATTTCCTTTTCCATACTGCATCTGTGATGCGCAACAACGACCAGGTAAATTTTAGTGGAGTACATGGTGGGGCCCATGATGCATTTTTAATAAGGACTATCATTTGAAAATGTTTCAATGGTGAAGTAAAAATCAAAATGTGATTCAAAGAATGTGTAGGATTTTTATTATACTCGATAAATGTTTATTTTTAAAAAGTCTTTACCATTTAAAGGCATTTAGGTGAAATGGCACAGTGAAAGCTAAGAAAAGGTTAAATGGCTCCATTTTAAAGAAATAATATTTTATTTGCTGGAGATTAAAATGTAAAATGCAGCTAGATAAAAGATGGGTGAACGGGCTTTCTCGAGAAAATATAAAATTATTTTCAGCTGTGAAATGATGAATATGCAAGTAAAAGAATTTGCCTACAACAAAGTGGAGATAATGAAAGGTATTTTCACAGTAAAGAATAACATATTCTCAACTGTAGGGAATAGAAAAAATGAACAAAATTTTCAATTGAAGGGCATAGATGAAGAAGGTCATCATGGTGAGAATATTTTTCTGTTATGGGGCAAGAAAATGCATGGGAAAATGCAAGATGCATGAATCAAAGGTGCATATTGAATATTTTTCAAGTGTTGGAGGCAGTTACTGATCAATGGAGAAGAATGTTTCAGATGTCTACAATGGATCTCCATTTAGGGTTTTTCATTTTCCTTAAGTTTAGATTTTATGCTTCTTTCAAAGAGATTGTTCACAGTTTGGTCTCATGGAAATACATTTGTAACATGGTCTAAAATGTATAGTGTTGGTTTTAGGTTTTTTGAAGATTTTTGAATCTTGTAATTGAAAATGTAATTGTAGCACTGTCATGTTAGATAAACAAATGAAAAGATATTTTGGGTCATTTTTCTCCATTGTAGCCATTGCATAAGTTTTGAATATAATGAAATCAAGGGTTTATGTTGTTCATCCTCTTGTCTTTCCTTGAGTGTTTGTTCTGTGTTGTTACTTTCATTCAAACAATGAATTAAATTGTATTAACATAAACAAAGATTTATGCAACTGTATGCTTGGATCAATAAAGTATGATCGGTTTGGCTTCTAGTATCAATGGTGTAATGCATAATTTGATAGGCATAGCTATGATAGATTGAATGTTGTAATGATTTTTAAATTTCATGGTTTAGGTGACTCCGCCCTAGAATATGGCACTAGTCTCTTGATGTTGTAATTTCCTGAGATTATGTTGTGAGCAACTAAAATTTCTAATAAAATTTAATTATCAATATTGTTGTGCATGTGTGTGGAATTCAATCAAACATATCTCTCTTGTTTAATGTGTGTACTACCATGAAGGTCTGCCATACCTTCAGGGTATTGTGTTTATTAACCATATAAAGGAGAATTAATTGTTTACTATGTGTTTGATACTTTGGCACACAAGTATTTGAAAGATCATTGTTGGGATTACCCTCCTAGGTTTAACAGAGCCTGAAGTGTGGGGGAGAAAAGGTTGTATATCAATCTCCCATTCATTGGCCACTGACCTTGATATTGTTAAGAATAAGGGTTGGCTACCCTTTAGAGGATTTTGAGGTTCTGCTAGAAAAAACACCAACAATACCTATATAATTGGTGACTATATAAGATAATGATATTCATTTATAAGAAAAGTTAAAATTAGTTCATGGGGTTGAAAAAGTATAGTGGAAAATAGGAGAACTTAAAAGAACAAAAATAAAAGGCATGCACTAAGAAAATATATGAAATAAATAATAATAATTGATACCTAATACATTTTTCCTATCAATACATTTACCATGAGGTCATTTCTTCTCAATACTAAATAAGAAGCAATATCCTTAAAGTATAGAGCATTGTAAAAGAAAAGAAAATAGTTAAACATATATAATCCTTGTAAGAGCCATGAATGTTAAGAGAGGGTTATAGTAGTCTTTATAGAGACAAACTACTTACCCCCTAATGTAAAAGTAAGGAGAGAATCTAAAAGGAATAAGAACCTTAGTTTTATAAATCTTCTATTGCTGAGAAAAAAATACACCTAAGGAATATGGTGACCATTCTTTATGAAGGGAGTATGAACATACTTCGAACCATGTCAAAGGGACCCTCAAGTTTTAAGAAAATTGTAGCTTAGTGTAATTTTAATGTTGCGTGATCTCATAAGAAAGTGAGGATTTTTATTGTAGTAGTGTTGAAGCTATGAGGAAAGAGGCTCCTCAGATTGTAACCATTTAGATTGTGGGTAGGGTATATAGATATCATTGTTGATACCCCTATTGATATCCTTTGTATACAATATTGGTATATCAATTAAAAATTTATATAGGGTAAGTTTGTCCATGTCAATGCATAAAAGGCCTAGTATAGTAGAAGCCTTGGAAAAGCATCCAGAGTAGATCCCATGTGAAAGATAAAAGTATGTTTACCCTCATTGTTGTTATTATTAATAAGTGTAATACTTTATTTATTTCATTATGTTTAAAGGAATTTATCCAATTTCATTTTATTAAGATAAATTATTAAAATAATGATTTTTGAATGCAAACCACACATTTTCAAATATTGGAGTTGGGAAATGAAAACTTTATAAGGAAATTAAAGGTTGGAAAATTTCCACATTTTATTAGTTGAGATTGCAAGAGATTAACAACAACTAAAAATGGTTAAAAGGTGGATTCTATATCTCTTTCAACTATCACAATACAATATAAAAAATTTCAAATAATGGTTTCTACTCATATATATTCATGTTTAACCTATAGATGTTGTTTTCTAGTTCTCAGTTGTAGGTGACCCTACCAAACACTAGTATCTTTGGATCCAATTGATCTTTAAATTTTAGAGGTTTCTTGCCTAAATTGCACAAGATTTTTGACATATGCATTTAACTATAATGTTGATATCTAGAACTAATATTGAATGAAGAATAAAGTTTGAAGGGAAGAAAAGGGTAAGCACTATTGGGAGATTACCTCAATAAATCCTTTATTTGGCATATTTTAGCCTATACATATAACAAGTAAAACTAGGGAGTGTGATTCCTAATTTGTGATATTATGTACAAAAAACCCTTAGAGAATGAGTAGTCCATGTTAGCATATTCAACTAAAAGAAAGGGGAGATGGGGAGAGGGAATATTTAATTGATATGAAAAGGGAGGAATCTAAGGGGTTGATCTACAATTAGAAGGAATTAAAATAAGGAGCTTTGAACATAAGATTTAGGGATATAAACATAGGGATACACTAGCTAAGGGAGTGAGAAAAATGGGATAACAATGGTGAGGAAAATGATGGAGGAATCAAAGTAAGTGAAATGGGGGGATAAATAAAATATTTTATCTATGAAGTGTGTGATGTAGGCCATGGCGATCAGTTAAAAACACATGTAGAAGAAATAATAGAGAATATAAATTGTATGGAAATAATGCATAACAATAAGTTAAAAAGTGAAGGAACCTTCAAATGAGGGTGATATTAATTTTATTAGAAGATCCTAGCTAGGTATCCATTTAGAAAATATTTTAAGGAAACATTAGAATTAATATTCAATTGACTAGAGGAGTTAAATACTTAAATTTATATTGGGAGACAAAAATTTGGAGTAATTGATATCTTTTGACAAACCTTTGAACATTTTGGGTGCATAAGGATAAAAATTAAGGGTTGGATATATACACATTGTATATCATTGAAATGTTTAGACTAGAAAATAGGCTAAATGAGACCTAAAAAATGACTATTGGAGTAAGTTCCAAAATGAGTGTATAAATGTAATATGTAAAGTGTGAAGTGTAATAAGTTTGGCATTATTTTGTGTTGTTTTAATTTTGTATTAAAACATAAGAAAAAGTGTGGTCATGAAAATGAAATAGTGGAGAAAGGGTGATGGTAGGAAGACCTAGAAATGAGGGACCTATGCCAAAAAGCATAAAAAAGGGGGTGTCCACCTAAGCACAAATCCACCTTTTCTTATTTAATTAGGAAGAAGGATAGTGCCACCAGAGATTAGAATTGACCTACAACCCTTAAGGTGAGTCAACTCCAAGTTTTGGGACACTATGTGGTCTCTTTTTCCTTATGACGGAGCACTGTAAAATCTAATTGAAAAGTAGTTATGGGAGAAGAAAAAACTATATTAAAATTCTAATATCTGAGATCTACCACTTGGAATGTGAAGTAATATAATAGGACTATTAGAAATAATGATTAAATAGCAGATCACAGAATGTTAAGAAAGTTTCTACCCGACTTAAAAAATGTCAGAAAATGTCCTATTTAGGTGAATGTGTCCTTGTATCCTTTTTTGAAAATTATTTTCGCAGTCCTTTGATGTTGGATCTAAGGCTTTTATTTCTCTAGGTTTGTCTATCAAAAGACCAAAAATAAAATCTGTAGATGAGTTTTTGTGTCTTGACAACTTTGACAGCTTTACAAAATTGCACTTTTGATCTAATTTCAATTCTTCTTCATGATCTACAAATCTGCAAATGCAAAAAGAGGAGATGTTTTTTTGTTTTTAGTGTATAAGGGTTTGCCTTGGTCAAACCCTAGTTTGGTAATTAAACCTTGATAATGAAATGAAAGCATAAATGGAAGGAGTGATGAATGAACACTAGCTTGTTGCAACTCACCAAACTCTTTAATTGCTGCCCTTAGAGGACTGAAGTCTAACACATCACTCCAAGGATTAGATCTTGCATGAAATAGCTTGGTTGGATGCTTTATTTGACACTTGATTTTATGCTTGAAAACTTGAAACCTACATCACAATGTTAGCTCCAAAAACATGCATGAATGCAAATAAATCTTGACATCATGATAAGATCATTAATGTTATAATAATTGACTGATAAATTTGCTCTCCAATTCTCTTGACAATAATCTTTGCTATCATTTTTTTCCTTCAAAATTATTAGGATTTGAATTGATAAGAAGACCTTGTATTTATAGGTAATTTTCTAATTTTTTGACAATTAAACATCAAAGGCCAAAATTATAATTTGAATTTAGATAATGGAGATACCACCAAAAATATATTAAGAAATGGAATCCTAATTTTAAGGAGGACCCATTTTCCCTTGGGTGAATGGGTCCTAGGCCTTAATCCTAGGATACAAATTTTCCAAGATGTGTAATTTGATGTTTGAAATTGTTTAAAGTAGGTTTCCCTTTTAGAAAATGAAATTAATTAGAATTTTAAATGAATAAATGGGTCAATTAGAGGCTTAATTAAGTCCAATTAATTAAGGGCATGCAAACATAGCATGAAAATGTAAAGGTCTGCATTTTTCAACACTACATTTAGCCCCCACTTTAGTGAGAGGATAAGCCTTACACTCAAACTCACACTAAAGTAGAAAAATATATGTTAAGAGAGGTCTAATTGTAAAACTATTGGAAAGATAGGATGAAAAGGATTGCGGAGGATGATCAAGCCCCCAAGATCAAGATCCCATGGCTAACCAACAAAGGAACAAAGAGACACATGCCTGTAGTAGAAACACAAGATGCATAATCATGCAATGCCAAAATTAATGCAAGAAGAAAGAAAAGGAAGGATGGAACAGTTTTGGTTGTGTTGTTGTCCATAAAAAAATGTTCACAAGTGAAAACTCATTGTCCACTATGCAAAAAAAATATACTCACAAGGGCTAGTGAAACCCGGTGTCCACTAGGTGAGCCCTTAAAAGGTGGCTGAAGGGAAAGTCATGCCAGGTCTATAGGCTCCCATACATCAACTTGTAGTGTAGGAAAAAGTATCATTTTTTCACACTTAATTTGGAAATAATTAATTATAAAATGAGCTTAATTATTCCTTAATTTAGTGTTGTAATATGTTTTTCATATTCACATTAAGTTTAGGGCCCTTTTAAATAAAATGGACTTAATTGTGCCTTATTTTTGATGTTGCAAGGTGTACCTTAACACTTTCACATTAATCTAAGGATTTATTAATTGATTGAGGTCAATTATGCATTAATTTTCCAATTTAATTCAAATCCAAGCCTAATGAAATGCAATTTATGAGGAACAAAACCCAACATTCATAAATGCCATTTCACAACACTTAACTTTGGAAGATGTGTGTCCTAGGTAAGTGACCTAGGACCCATTCACCATAGGGTGAATGGGTCCTCACTTTGATCTAGGACCCTAATTTAACATAATGTTTAACAGTAAGAAATGTGTGTCCTAGGTAAGTGGCCTAGGACACATTCACCCTATGGATAATGGGTCCTCACTTAGATATAGGACCCCCCTTTAAAATATGTTTTTGGTGGTATTTTAATGATTTCAAGTTTACAATTCAATGTCGTCTTGTGATATTTGAATTTAGAGAATTAATGTTAAGATATGTATAAATACAAGGTTATTTTTCTATGTTTCACCTAGCAATTTTGATTCAAGCATCCTAAGATTTCACAAGAGAATTATTGAGAGAATTCAAGAGAAATTTCAAGGCATTCAAGGGAATATTTATAGAATATTATTGTAGCAATCAATATTTATTTCATCATGTCAAAGATTTGTTGCCTCATGCATGTTGTTTGAGCTAATATGGTGTTGTAGTCTTCAAGATCTATGCAAGTATTCAAGGAAATTATCTCTAATCAAGTTTTATGATCAAGATACACATCCATTGAAGCCATTTCATGCAAGTTTTAGGCCTCAATTATCAAGGTTCATACAAGGGTTTGGTGAGTTAAGAAATTACTTTGTTCATTCGTCATTCCTTGATGTTTCATTGTTTTATTTCAAGGTTTAATTACCAAAATGGGGTTTGACCAAGGAAAACCCCCATTCACCAAAAAAAAAAAAATTTCTCCTCTCCTTGTGTATTGCAGATTTGTAGGTTGAAGAAAAGTTGAAGATCTCAAAAGTTGCAAAATTCTAATGTTGTCAAAGTTGTCACCTTTATTGCAATTTCATGGAAACTAACCTACATAATCTATTTTTCACTTTCTGATTGCAGCATTGAGAATCTAGGAGTGCAAAAATAGGTGCAAAGGACCTAAAAACTATTTTTAAAAAGCTCTACATAGGACCCATTTGCCATTGGGCGAATGAGTCCCAATACAACTTCTGAAAATAGTGTTTTCTGAGAGGTACACAAAATTTTCCCTTCTCATATTTTCCATAAGCTTTATTGATTCTAATAGTATTACATTTCATTTACAAAACCCACTTTTTACATGTCTTAAATAATTTTATTTTGTATTTTTAATCTTTCTCCTAAAACCCCTATTTAGTCATTTTTGTCAAGACACTTTGCGCCAAAACAAGACACTTTGTGACAATTTTTGAGATTAGTTTTAAGTTTTATCCATTCATTTGATTTCTATGAAATAAATTTCATTTGTTAGCCCCATGGTTAATCTACTCAGATCTGGTCTTACATTTCAATTTTGAGTTGATTTTCTATTTTTAGTGTGTCTCCCAAAAATGTTGTTTGGCCTAGACCCCCATCCAAACACAAAAAAGGGAAATTGCAAGATTCCTAAAAGAATTCACTCACCTAAGAGTTGAAAGTTGATTTAAACTTGGGGGATATCATTTCCTGAATGAAATGGAAGAATAGGTGGGTTCATTACACTCATTTTGACATTTCGTTTTATGGTAAGTTTGGTGAAACATTCCAAATTTAGTATAAAAACATGTGTTTGAACCTAACCCAATTTTTCTATGTTTCATTTCAATAAACCTAACTTTTGAACATTCTAATTTTTGAGTTGGAGTGCATTTAAGCCCTAGATCTAGGATTTCCATTAATCCATTGCATTTAGGGTTTTTTAATTCGGCATAAAGTTGCATTGCATTTTAGGTGTAAACTTGCATTTTGCATTCATTTTAAATTTGAAAAAAAAATGAATAATATCACATTGATTTTGCATAGTTTTTGCATATTAGTGTACTTTTCATCATTCATATTAAAAAATTGGATCAAAATTGCATTTCAAAAAGTATCAAATAGTTCATCATTTTCCCTTCATTGCACTTGCATTTGCACATTAAATTTTGGAAAATTTTGTTACAAAAATACTAGTCTTAGACCTAAAACAAAGAACACATCTAATCACTTTGAAACTTGTACATGGACCCATTTTCCACTAGGTAAATGAGTCCTTGGAGACCTACAAAAACCAAGTTTTTTGAGCTTTTTTGTGGTTTTTTGCATTTCCTAGGTCCGTTGGTAACCTATAGTATCAGTCTAGAAAGTTTTAGGAATTTATGTTTGATGCATCTAGGTCTAAACATCCATTTAGTGTAGTAATTTTTAAATCATTCCAAAATCATTTTAGTAGAAAAAATCATCAAATTTGTTAAACAATTGTTACATCTTGAAGCATTGCATAAGTTGGATAGATTACTTTTCACAATGTTAGTATCTTTCTTTTCCATGTTTGCAAAGAAAAATTCATTAGCAAGCATGTTAGTCATGAGAATATCTTAGAGAAAGAAATTGAGCTTGTTGATATATTCCACGCTACCACATTGCCCATCATCCCCTCATCCCCTAATATCTCTCCTATTTGTGAGAATGTTTTAGTGAAAGAGGATGTAAACATAGACAATAATGATAATCATAGTTTTTCTTCTCATGATGCCTCTCCTATTAGTAATGAAGGTATCTTGGTGAAACACTAGTGGAATTTGGCAAATAAATCACTACGTGAAAAAACAATTTAGTCACGACAACTAAAAATGACCAAATTCTAATAATTTTTTGCAACATAGCTATAAATGACTAAATAGTTGACTAATTTGATCATCATAAGTGACTAATTTGATCGTCGGGTAAAAAAAACCTAAATAATTAGTCACACGAATAAAAAAGACTAAATAATTAATCACACAAATAAAAATTAGACAATATGATATTAAAGTTTAATATAATATGTTTATTTTTGTATTTTTATTTGCTTTTATGTTTTAATTCAAGTTTAATAGTATGTTTATTCCTACATTATACAATTTATGGTATTTAATAAATTATTCATATCATATAAATGAAAATTTACTACTAAACTAGAAGTAAATATAATGATTATGTAATTAATAAAGAATGTATCAATAGACTTGTAATACATATTTTCATAAGTTTTAGGTAGTTGTTTAAAATCAAATTTAGATATTTGATTTAAATATTTTTTGTCTTAAATTATTTGTTCTAAGGGAGGAGAAAATGTCGACCTTTTATTTAGAAAAATTTCTAATTTTTTTTGTTTAAAAGGTATTAGCTCCATACAAAAATTTCAAACCATAAAGAAACAAAGCAAAATCGGGTTTTGGTGCTGAAATTTGAATGAGAAACAAAGAAAAACTAAAAGATATGACCAAGTTTCAAGGAAAGGGTAGGAGAAGCTCACATTGTGAAGCAATTTTAGGGTTAACTTGATTTTTGAACAACATTCGTGGAGAATGGTAAATCTAAAGAGAACTCCATGCTAATGATGAATACTAAGGTTTTTCTCTTGTTGAAGGTGAAGTGAAGAGATGGTTAAATTCCCGAGGATTGAAGAGAGATATGTGGTTCCTAACTCCTAGGTACCTCCCACACTGCCAGTTGAAAGATCTGAAGACTTTGTGCATGCATTTCCCATGCATAAAACTACCAGGTCTGCCTCAAAGGCCTTATGCTATTGAGAAGTGCTTGTTTTCTTCTATGGAAAGAGGTTACATTTAGGTTGTTGAAACCCCAGATACAGTGATAAAATTTCAATAGGATATTTGAAATAGGGTTAATAGACAATCCTTTACTAAGGAGTGACATCAAACAATGGATAACAATCCATATTAAATGGAATCAAATAGTGGTGCACTTTGATCTTTATGACAATCATGAGATATGCCAAAATGATAATGGGATTATTTAGTAGACACCTCTACATGCCTTAGGAGCATTTTAGACATAGTAAAGCAGAGATAGGATAGTTTTTGACTCAAAGAAGCATTAAAACATAAGTATATTTTCTGTGAGGAGGCATCACACCTTGCTTAGGGTTCACTATCAAGAGTTTGATGAAAGTACCTTGAGACCTTTGAGACAAGAGGATAGTCAAAGTATGGAAAGGAAACCATCTCAAAAACTAGTGCAATGAAACACTACCCTTTGATGTAGGGACTGTCCTCTTCCTTTAAGATGTTTTGATCCTTTATTACTTCACCTCATAGTTTTGTTTACATATAGTCACTAATATGAAATGTGAACCTCAAGAAACTGTCATCAAGCGTTGACAATGAAAGCTTGAGCAATGTTTATTGTCAGTACATATAAGATAAACCTAAATTTTAAAGCATTCATATCCAGCATGTTGCCTTTTTTATAAAGATTATCACACTTTTTTAAGACTATCACCTTGTATTGGGCTTGATTATGAATTTACAAAGTGATTGTACCATTCTCATTTCATATGAGATTTCTTATGGAATTCCCTTATGACAATCTTTAGATGTTCCTTGATCTAACTGCCACTACATTCTCCTTCATTGTACAGGGTTTGGCTTCACTACCTTGTCATTTACTTCCATTCCTTTACACATAGAAAAATTTCCCTTGAAGGCTACACTACAAACACTCACATGAATTTTTTGCAATCACAATAAAAACTTATCATGTGAAAACTCAAATGGAACAAGAAAATAGGAATACACCCAATACTCTTCTCAAATATTTAACAAAATTGATGAAATTCCAAAAACAAAACACAAGATACCAAGAATATATTATGCCCTTGTAATTTGACTGCCATACTTATTCGATGAATTGTCCTCATAGTAATATCATTGTTCTTGAATATTTTCCTTGATTAAAAATACCAACCATTATCCCTAACCATGATTGGCTGCATCTTGACTTTTATATACCCCTTTATTAATAGTCACTTGAAAACTACCCTCTCCAAACTTGTCCAAAATCGTCCACACTAAATTGAATGTGAATGTGTTGACTGCAACCCTTAGACTACCCCTTTGGGCTAGTGCATGTTCTATAAAAGAGTATAGGATTGCCTCTTATATTTGTTTAGACTAAAAATGAAACTTCCAACCACTGCTAAACAAAGGTCTAAAAAGGATTGCAATTTGAAAGAAAAGAATAAGAGCTGAAACTCCATTATGCAAATCATTATCCCTATGTTTTGTACAATTTTATATCATATCATTCTTTATCCTCTAGTCCGCCTTTATGAAAGTAAATTTGCATTCTGTAGGTGCTTTTCCCTTTGTAACTTAAAGATGAAGATTAACACATTTAACCTTGACAATGGTCTAGCTATTTGTCTTCCCATATAATATGACCCTCAAACTACCAATGTTTCATTGCCTTTTGGCATAATTATTAACTATCAAGCATGCACAACTTTGACAAATAACCTATCATTCAATCCTTTATTTGATTTTCCTTTAGATCTAGGAACTTCAAAGGGTTTACTTTACACCATTATTCACTATGATAGACCTTTGTTCCTTGTCCTTTCACTATAATCTCCTTTCTTCTGAACATATATACCCTTACTTGTGATCTAAAAAACATTATTATTCATGGTACATGAAACACAAACCTACATATTGGCTTTATCTCTTTCTTTATATAATTTGCAAGTTTGCTTAATACATGGTTGATCTATGATTGTGTACTTAAAACTAGACTTGTCATTGAACCCTGCCTACTGTCATTAACCTGACATATTCTAGCATGATGACCATCAAAAGTGCTCGAGTTTTTCCAAAAAACACTAACTCTGATATCTCAATCCTATGTTTGGAATTAATACCAATTAAAATGTATCACAGATATAGAAGAGATGGAATGCAATTTTTTTGGGAATAGGATGCCATTTAATTGCAGTACTAAACATATTTCATGTATCTCCTAAGTCCTTGGAAATTGTTTCCTAACACTTGGATTAGAAAGAGATTGAATTCAAATGAAATGGACATGTAAATTGAAATTTTTAATTATTCCTAAATAATAGGAACATGTGGGGACATCCATTTTGAGCTCATACAAGAAAGGGGCACATGGGGTGCCCACATGGAAGGTGAAACCCACCTTGCTTCAGTTCAGTGTTTGGAGGATTGATAACACTTCAGTAATGCATGTCTTGTTCCTAAAAAATAGGGATTGATATTTACAAGAGTGGAGTGGCACTATCAGTTCAGGATCAATTCATTTTAGTTCATTTTAGTTCAGTCTAGTCCAGTTCAGTTCAGCTGTATGTAGTTATTTTGAGTTGCATGCTAGTTGAATTGAGTTGCATGTAGTTATTTTGAGTTGCATGCTAGTTGACTTCAGTTGTATGTTAGTTGACTTTAGTTGCATGGCAGATAATAGGTGGATACTTTCTGTTAAGTGGGGATGATCAATCATGCATGTTGTTTGCATGAATTGGTGGAGAGATATGTTTCAGTTAACTAAGATTGACTTGGGTCCACCTTGGGCACCCAAGTTGGCATCTTTCAGTTAACATCTTTTGCATGAGAAGATATTTACAAGGTTTAGTTAAGTAAGCCCATTCTTGGGTGCCAACTTTGAGGTGAAGCTTCCAAGATATCTTCTTGACCAAAGTTCAGTTAAGTGTTCATTTTGGGGTGCCTAAATTGAGGAAGAATTTGGTTTGACTTATATTTACATTGTGGAACTCTACTTTCCAAATCTAGGTGTAGGGTTTTGAGAGTAGATTTATGCTCTTGTAATTGACAACTCTTATGAGTTTTACATTCTCATAATTATCTATAAATTGCAGCAAGTGTATGAGAGTTCAATGTGAGTTTATTGCAGGTTGTGAAGAAGGATTGTTGAAGCAAAGGAATCATATCAATCAAGGATTGATATAGTGCTATTGTAATCTTGTTCTAAGGTTAAATAATACAAGAACTATTGATTTTGGTGGAGTTTTTTCTTGAAAGGTTTTCTCCATATATATGTTGTGTCACTTCTATCTTTTGTCTCATTCTTCTACAATCTTATGTCTCTTTCTACAATTGGTAAAATTGAACTAAACAAATTAATCATACACATATAATTGTGATAAAGAATCCTTAATTAGATCTACAGTCACATAGTTTTACAATTTTTAAGCTACAAATTTACCTTCATTTTCAACATTTGGTATCAGAGCTAGTGGCTTGGTAGGGTTTGGGATGCCTTTCTCTTAAAATTATGAAGGTTTTTTGATTGTAGTGAGAGCTTTTACTATTTTTTTATTGCAGATTTATAAAAGAGGTGTGTTACAATGAGTTCTACTTCTCATCTAGATATTGAAAGATTCAATGGATCTAGTTATGAGATGTGGAAAATATAAATCGAGGATCTCCTTGAAGAGAGAGATTATTGGTTATCTATTTGTAATGAGAAAAATCTATCTACAATAATGTTAGATGAGGATTGGGCTAAGATTGATAATAAGGTAAGAGCGACCATAAGGTTATGCATTGTTAATTTTGTTCTCTTGAATGTTTCATATGAAGCTACCACATATAAATTGTGGAAGAGGATAGGATATATCTATCAAACCAAAAGTATTACTAATAAGTTGTATCTGAAAAGATATTTGTATTCTTTAAAGATGAAAGATGGCAATTCTATTGCACATCATTTAAATTATTTAAATTTGGTTCTAAGTCAGTTAGCATTTGTAGATGTAAAGCTAGAAGATGAAGATAAATTAATTTTGTTTCTTTGTTCTTTACCAGAGTCTTGGGAAAATATAATTGTTGCTATTAGTGGTAGCGGTGCAGATCCTAAGATGGACAATGCAATTCCTACTATCCTATTATAGGATATGAAGAGGAAGTCTAAAATGGCATCCCAAGCTGCCTTGTTTGTAAGAGGTAGGCGTAAGGAAAAGGAACCTAAGGGAGACAAGAAAGGAAATGTTAAGTCCAAAGGATGGTCTAAAACCCCTGGTAAGAGTAAGGTAGAGAGTTGGAACTATGGGAAATCAGGACATGTAAAGAAGGATTGTAAGAACAAGAAAAAGAGTTTGAATTCTTCTATAGAGAAATCCTCAGATGGCGGTAATGATGCATTGATCACTTCATGTAAAAATGTTAGTGATGACTCTTGGATTATTGACTTAGGTTGATCCTATCATATGACTCCTAACAAGGAGTGATTCATTTAGTATATTGAATATGATGGAGGCAATGTATTCTTTGGAGATAATAGCACAACAAGGATTGTGGGCACAAGAGAGGTAAATTTGTGTTTCAATGATGGTAGGGTTAACACCCTTAATGATGTTTTACATATTCCAGAACTTGCTAGAAATATAGTTTTTGTATCTAAGTTCAATGATTTTGGAATGCAAGTAACATTTGACAAAGGTGGTTGTAGATTGGTGAAAGGGAATATGGTGGTTGCTAATGGATCTTGGGTTGGGACTTTGTTTAAGCTTAATACCTCCAATTTAAATAAATCACCCAATGTAATTGAAGCTAAAAATACATGTATGTTGTGGCACCATAGATTGGGTCACATTGGTGAAAAAGGTCTTAGGACCATTCTTAATAAGAAATTGGTTGATGGTATTCCTGATTATAATGTTGGCAAAAATTATTTTTGTGAACATTGTGTGTTTGGAAAGCAATCTAGATCTTCATTTCCTAATGGAACAAATAAAGATAAAAGATTATTAGAGATTATTCACTTAGATGTTATGGGTCCTGTGGATACAGACTCTATTGAAAAATCTAGATTTTATGTCGCATTTGTTGATGATGTCTCAAGATACACTTGGATCTATTTTATGCATAACAAATCTGATGTGTGCAATAATTTTAAAGAATTTAAGGATTTAGTTGCAAAACAATTAGATCATAAGATAAAAGTGTTGAGATCAAATAATGGTGGTGAATATTGTTCTAAGGAATTTAATGATTATCGTAAGCATGCAGGAATTGTGAGATAGAAAACTACTCCATATACACCTCAAAAAAATGGAGAAGAGAAAAGGATGAACCAAACCTTAATGGAAAGAGCTAGGAGTATGTTAAGTAGTTCTAAGCTAGATCAGTGCCTTTGGGCTGAGGTAGTAAGTACTTCTTGTTATTTAATCAATAGATCTCCTAGTTCATCTATTGAAGATAAAACCCCTTAGGAAATTTGGTTAGGTAGGAAACCTAGTGTTGCACATTTAAGGATCTTTGGTTGTGATGCTTTTGTTCATGTGCCTAAACAAAAATGGTCTAAGTTGGATCCAAAAGCACAAAAATGCATATTCATAGGTTATGGTGAAAATGTAAAAGGTTACAAGCTTTGGAATCCTCTAATCTGAAAAATTACTTTATCAAGAGATGTGTTTTTCAAGGAATTAGATCTTATTTAGGAGAAGAACAACCAAAGGAGAAGGATACTTCTCGAATAATGCATTTTGAGACAAAAAATGGGGTGATCTCATAAAGTTGGTTTACAATTTCAGGGAGATTTTGATTTTTTCTGAAATCACATATTTTTAGAAAATATAATGATTTAAGCCTTAAAAAGTTCCATTTTAAGGATTTAAATTAAAGAGGGTTTGATCAAACCACCTTAGATCAAACCCCTTTGGATAAAACCCCACTAGTTTTAAACCATACCTACAATAGAGTCTCCTTTACACCTATCAAAATGCTGATAAAAAAACATTTTTGATTTACCTTTTGGGGGATCAAATGAATTCATTTAAAATTTATTTGAAATGATCATGGTAGTCCTTAGAAAGATCTATCCAACAAATAAAATTTTAATATGTTTTGGTTTTATTATTTGGGTAAGTGCACAAAGATGGTTCCCAAAAAGGGGACTTAAGTGGACAATTTTTTTCTGAAATAAGGAAATACTGACCTTGGATGTGAATTTGAGGATAGTTACACTCAAAAATTTGAGATGCAACAAAAACAAGGATCGAAGTACTCCGAGTCTAATTTCTAAACTATGAATTTATTTTTAAAATTGTTGATATTAAGGGGTTCAAAAGAGGGACATACACAAATTGGTGTTGTTTTTGTCAGAAAAACATAACATAACAACTCTTGTATGACCCTCGTACGGTGAACTATTTTTTAGTATTTTTAAAATCACAATAGTCAGAAGTTAGCTAATAGTATGTAGTTGATACACAATTTTTCTGACAATTTTTTAATGAATATTTTATTTTTTACTAATTTTCAAAGTGGACATTTCCTAAAAAACAAAATTTTGGCCGTGCTACCCCTACAAATTTTGGAAACTAATTGAATTTTTTTTTTTAAAAAAATTTGTAGAATGAAGTCTAGTTTATAAAAAGGCAATTTATTTGAAAATTCGATGAATGGTTAATTTATAATGAAAAAAATACCAAACGCTGCTTTTTGGCAAAAAAAAGACATACAAATAAAATAAATTATGGATGAAAGGCTTAACATTTTTAGAAAGTGAAAAAAATTACATCATTGGATAGCTAAGAGGGAACCCAACATTACCCATGTGTTTGATTTTTTTGATATTGAACCACGTGCAATCCTGATAGTGAGCACGAACTTGATTATGTTAAATATGGTAGATTTTTTAAAAACACATCTCTAGTCATTGGAAATGCCTTCCAAGCCTTTGGGTTGGTATTCCAAAGCAAATACCAAGCCTAAGGCTCGATAATTCCCAAAGAAAGATATAACACGAGCACGCTATAATGTGCTCGTGTTATATTTCAGTTTTGACATTGTTTTTGTTTCTACGGGAAACATGTCAACTAAGACATAATGCAAGCACATTATAATGCACTCACGTTATGTCCTCCTTTATGGTAAATGCCAATATATTGAATGTATGCTGATATATTTGTATGTTTGTATGTACATGTATGCTTGTATGTCATGTATGCATGCTTGTATGTATGTACGTATGCTTGTATGTATCAATGCATATATATTGTATGTATGTATGTGAGATTGTATCTACATATGTATTTATTTAAAGGGAGGGAGAATTTAGAGAGAGAGAGTCTAGAGAGATGGAGAGGGGGTGTAAGTGAGAGTTTAAGAGAGAGGGACTGGGAGAGAAGGGATTGGAGTGAGAGGCACTTAGTTAGGTAGGATGGGAGGGATAGAGGGAGGGAGAGAGAGTGGTGGGTTGGAGAGAGAATTGAGAGAGGAGTATGTGCAGGATCATGATGGGCCAAAAAATGGCGATATCTAAGTGATATGATGGCCTATGTGGCTGATGACATTTTTTTTACCCAAAATTGATGAAACAAAAAGGGTTTTTAAAGGATATTCTCATATTTCCACCAATATAAATTATGCTTTACTTTGAATTTAATAAGTAATTATTATTCATTTTCTATTTGAATTATGAGTAAAGTCCTAATTGATAGGCTGATTGAAAAACATCTATAGCTTTCAAACAGTATCACATTTTTTGAATCTAAAACATGCGCCACATTCTATGCTTTGCATACTATAGGATTAAAATAATAATAAATTAATTTCATGAAGTTTTTACCAAGTTAAGGTGGTTAGACATACGAGTTTTTATATTTTTTAAAACTTGTAATAAAAAAATCATAATTAATTATTTACTTGGAAAAAAATTACAAACAATTATGCATCACATCGGGACATGAGTCCCCTATTTATATATAAAATTTTATAAAAAAATATTATCATTTTATTGTGGCTAGGGTGGTCAAACAGACACCTACTTCTTTTTTCCCTGAAATTTAAGTACTATTGCATTGAAATTTCAAAATTTTACCAAATAGATCTTAAAAAAATAAAAATAACCTAGTAACTTAGAAACTACATTCAATTTTCTATAGATTCTATTCTTACATATTTTTTAAATAATATAGATAACTTATTCAAATTTTTATGTCAAGTTTCCTAACTCTGATTTTCTGAATTTTATTGCCACTTAAGGGCTTGTTTTTTCCATGATAATCCTGCACATAACTAGAGAAAGAGAGAGAGACAGGGGGGAGAGAGAGACAAAGAGAAAAATAGATTTATGTAGGTAGGATTCCAAAGGGAGACTTGAGAGTGTGAGGGGAGTGAGAGGGAGTGTGAGAGAGAGAGGGAGTGGGAGAGAGAGGGAGTGAGAGTGAGATACCTGAGAGAGGGAGAGGGTATGGGAGGGAGAGACTTGATAGAGGTATAGAAAGAGGGGGGTGGATTGAGAGGGACTTATCTAGATAGGGTGGAAGGGATATAAAGTGAGAGGGGAGAGAGACAAAGAGAGAGTTACTTAGGTAGGTTGCTAGAGGGAGAGACCTGAGAGAGAGGGGGGTGGGAGGGAGAGACATGAGAGAGAGGGAGATAAATGGAATGGGAGAGAGTGGGATAGAGTTGGAGGGACATAAAGAGATATGGAGAGGGAGCGAGAGAGGGTGGTAGGGATTCACTGAACGAGAGGTACGTAGAAAGAGGGAGATGATAGATAGAGACAATTAGATAGGGTAGGAGGGAGGGAGGGAGATGTGATAAGTATAGATAGAGAGAAAGTGATAGGGGTTGGTGGTATAGGGTTACAAGATTAGGGTGGAGGACCTATAGGGTTGATGGTTTCTAGGGTATTAGGGATTAAGGTTTGAGGGTTGAAGGAATAGGGTCGATGGTAGAGGGTATTTGGTTGAGGGTATAGGGTAGAAGGTTTAAGGGTTTAGGGTTTAAAGGTTGAGGGTTAAGGGTATAGGTTTAAGGGTATATGGTGGAAGGATTAGGTTCATGGTCCAATGTAAGGGGTAGAGGGTATAGGGGTAGAGGGTTTAGGGTTTAAGGATTGAGGGTTGAGGGATTAAGAGTTGAGGGTTGAGAATTGAGGATTGAGGGTTTAATATATAGGGTGTAGGGTATAGGGTATAGGGTTTAAGGGTCAAGAGGGTTGATGGATTTGGGTAGAGAGTTTACTAAGTGGGTTTAAGGGTTGGGGGATTAGGGTTGAGAGTAGAGGTTAGAGGATTGATGATAGAGGGTTTACGAGTTAGGGTTTAAGGGTTTAGGGTTTAGGGTTGAGGGATTAAGAGGTTATAGATTAGAGGGTATAGGGGTTGAGGGATTATGGTTTAAGGGTTGATGGTTGAGGGTTGAGGGATTAAGATGGTATAAGGGCTGAGGGATTAGGGTTGAGATTTTACTAAGTTGGGGTTGAGGGCTGAAGGGTTGGGAGGTGAGATTTTACTAAGTGGTTTAAGGGTTGGGGGATTAGGGTAGAGGGTAGAGCATTGATGGTAAAGGGTAGAGGGTTTATGGGTTAGGATTTTAGGGTTTAGGGTTTAGGGTTGAGGGATTAAGGGGTTATAGAGTAGAGGGTATAGGGGTTGAGAGATTAGGGTTTAAGGGTTGAGGGATTAAGAGGGTATAGGGGTTGAGGGATTAGGGTCAACTGAAGGGTTGAGAGTTGAGGGTAAGGGTTGAGGGTTGAGGAATTAAGAGGGTATAGGGGTTGAGAGATTAGGGCTTAAAGGTTGAAGTTTGAGGATTGACAGATTAAGAGGGTATAGGGGTTGAGGGATTAAGAGGATATAGGGGTTGAGGGATTAGGGTTTAAGGGTTGAGGGTTGAGGGTTGAGGGATTAAGAGGGTATAGGGGTTGAGGGATTCAAGTTTAAGGTTGAGGGTATAGGTTTAAGGGTATATGGTTGAAGGATTAGGTTTAGGGTCCAATGGAAGGGGTATAGGGGTAGAGGATTTAGGGTTTAAGGATTGAGGGTTGAGGGATTAAGGTTCGAGGTTTGAGAATTAAGGGTTGAGGGTTTAATGTATAGGGTATAGGGTATAGGGTTGAGGGCTTTAGGGTCAATAGGGTTGAGGGATTAGGGTAGAGATTTTACTAAGTGGTTTTAAGGGTTGGGGGATTAGAGTTGAGAGTAGAGGTTATAGGATTGATGGTAGAGGGTAGAGGGTTTACTGTTAGGGTTTAAGGGTTTAGGGTTTAGGGTTGAGGGATTAAGAGGTTATAGAGTAGAGGGTATAGGGGTTGAGGGATTAGGGTTTAAAGGTTGAAGGTTGAGTATTGAGGGATTAAGAGGGTATAGGGGTTGAGGGATTAGGGTTTAGGGTATAGAGTATTGGGTTGAGGGTAGAGGGTAGAGGATTTTAGAGTTTAGGGTTTAAGGGTTTAAGGGTTGAGGTTAACCCTCTACCCTCTATCTCTCTTTCAGCCCATCTCTCCTTCCCTCTATATATCCATCTCTCCCACTATCTATTTCTCCCACTCTCCCACTCTCCCACTCTCTCCAACTCTCTCTTTCTCCCACTCTCTCCTTCTCCCACTCTCCCACTCTCTCTTTCGCCCACTCTCCCCCTCTCTCTCTCCCTCTCCATATCCATCTCTCCCACTCCCTCTCCCTCCCTCTCTCCCTCTTTCCCTCCCACTCCCTCTCCCTCCCTCCCTCCCTCTCCCTCCCTCTTTCTCTCCCACTATTTCTTTCTCTTTCACTCTCCCTCTCCCTCTTTCTCTCCCACTCACTCTTTCTCTCCCACTCTTCCTCTCTCCCTCTCCCTCCCTCCCTCTCTCTCTCTCTCTTTATCTCTCTCTCTCTCTTTCACTCTTTTCCTCTATCCCTCCCTTCATCCCCCCTCCCTCTCCTTCTTTCTTTCCCACTCTACCTCTCCCTCCCTCCCTCTCTCCCTCCCTCTCTTTTTGTCCCACTCTCTCCTACTATCCTACTCTCCCTCTCTCCCTCTCTCCTCCCTCCCTCCCCACCTCTCCCTCCCCCCTCCCTCTTTCTCTCTCACTCTCTCTTTCCCTACCACTCTCTTTATATCTCCCTCCCTTTCCTTCACCCTCACTCCTTCTCTCCCACTATCTCTTCTAACCCTCTCCCTCCCTCTCCCTCTCTCTTTCTCTCCCTCCCTCCCTCTCTGGCTCTCCCTCCCTCCATTCCTGCCTCTCCCTCCCTCCGCCCACCCTCCCTCTCTCTCCCTCTTTCTCTCCAACTCTCTCTTTCTTTCCCACTCTTCCTCTCTCCCTCTCCCTCCCTCCCACAGTCTCTCTTTCTCTCCCACTCTCTCTTTTTCTACAACTTTCCCTCTCCCTCTTCCTCTCCCACTCCCCCTCTCTCCATCCCTATCTATCTCCATCTCTCCCAATATCTCTTTCTAACCCTCTCCCTCTCCCTCTCCCTCTCCCTCCCTCCCTCCCTTCCTCCTCCGTCTCCCTCTCTCCCTTCCTCCCTCCCTCTTTCTCCCTCTTAGAAAAAGAGGGAGAAAATAAATATATTAAGAAAACCATATTTCATATAATACGCACGTGTTTTGAAGAAGTAGAGATGCTACCATTTTAGGAAGAAATAACGTGCTCACATTATAACGTGAGTGCATTTTGTATTCCACTAAAAACGGTAAAAAAACTGAATATACCCATGATGTCAAGGCCCACAGTCTACATATTCTCCTAGTTCTCTGTGTGCTCCGACAAAAAAGTAGCCTTTTAATGATGTTGTGAAGTGTGCAAGAATGTTTTTCACATTCCATCACCTTTTCCATGATCTTTCTACCATATTTTCATGAAATAGAAGATTTTCCACATTGAAAGACATATAATATCAATTGAATTTTGAATTCCATTGAAAACTGATATACAATTGAAGTTTGGAGGGGAACAAGATTTTTAAAAAGTCAAATTGTTGTGGAGTTTGAAGAAAGAAGAAGATAAGCCTACATAATTGGGTTGAAATCCTCCATTTGAAAGTCTACTTTTTTAGGTATGTGAAGTCTTTACACATTTTCTTTCATTCTATTATGGCTTGCTTTCAATTTTTTTTGGTATTATAACCTTATGTTGTCAATGCACATTTAAACCTCCTAATGATTCTCATACATGGAAAATATCTTTAATGACCCTCTTATGACATGGAGATACCCAAAATTGAATCAAATTTCAAAATGGAAGCATAGATTGTCAAGGTGCTCCTACACCACAAACTTATCAAACACTCATAATGCCATTACACTCATTATGATTGTAACTTACATGATATCTATCTTATATCCCTTCAAAATAAACTCCCCCAATGTATCTAACTATTTTTGTAACTTCTTAACTAACTTATCTCTTCACAACTTTGCCAAAAAATACAATTTTTTGCAAATGTCCATGCTTCCATTTTGAGCCTATCTTGCAATCATGGCATGCCACGTTACCACTTTTCTTAAAGGTATTATGGATTGAAAAAAATCATGTCACATGTGTCTATGCTAGGTTAACTTTTGTACAGGATGATTGTAAGTATTATCTAAATGAAGCCTTGAATGACATATATTTTTAAATTAAATTGAATGGATACATTTTTTAGGAACTAATGTTCGTCTCATTAACATGCTACAGATAAAATTATCCGCCATGCCAAAGAAAAAGACAAAGAGGAAACTAATGGATGAAGAGAATGAAACCTTCAAATAAAAGGAGAGAGTTCGGGTAGCGGAATATCGTGAAAAAAATAAATTGGAAACGATTGTCAAAAACAAGCCAATTGAAGAGGAACCTCAACTATCAAAAAAAGAACGGGAATTGGCAACACAAAAGGAATGAATGCGAAAGCAACATTGTAAGACAAATTTAGATACCGTAGTTGGAGACACACCCTCTATGACAAGTGAATATGAAGGGACACCATTAAGCACAAAAGAATATGGAGGGACACCATCTAGCATAAGTGAATATGGATGAACACCATCTAGTGTAAGTGAATATGGAGGGACAGCATCTACCTCAAGTGAATATTGTTGGACACCATCCAACACATCTCAAGTTGAGAGTACATAATCACTCGTATTTGATGAAGAAGGTATGCCATCATCCCCATGTGAACCTCAAGGTATGTCTTCTTCTCCACCCTCGATCGAAGGTACACAATCTATCCCACCTTAATTAAATATTGATGAAATTCCTAATGTTAAATGTATGTACCTAGGAGAACACCACCTAGAATTTTGTGTAGAAAGCGAAAGTATTTGATTAATATTGATGATGAGATTTTGCAGCACATGGAAGGAAAGATTTCAAAACACACTTGTAGAAGATATGCTGATAAGATTTGGGAATGATTCTTTGAAAGACTAAATAAGACTACAAGATGTCAACTATTTGTTGAAATGATGTGGGATGGAAAGTATAGGAACATCATGAAGACTCTTTGGTTGAGAACATTGAATGCATCGAGTGAAGACACTATTGTAAAGGAAATAGTGGATGCTTATGAAAGTGTGGGTAAGACCTCATGCTCAAAGGATAGTAATGTCACTCGACGTGTCATTACATTGACTTTGGTAAGCTATCAAACAAAGAGAGCTCGTCTCATTAAAAAGATGAGTGAACACACAGGAATTAGTAGAATTTTTTTATCAAGAACCATTCAAAGGCGGCGAAGAATTGAGGGCAATGATTCAAATGAATTATGGGCATTCTTGGGTAGACTGTCACGAAAATATAAAGAATTTGTCGAAGCCCTAAGAACACTAATTGAAGAGTATTGGAAGAATAAAATAAGGCCATCTCTGAATCAAAGGGATGTGGTAAGAAGGAGAATCGGTATTCGGAATTGTGAGCCACATCCAAAGCATTTTTTGGATATGACTCAAACCCAATTTTTTCCAAAATTTGAAAATGATTACCCTCAAATTAGTATTTCTCAAAGATTTTTTAAAATTCTTAAACATTTTTATGTCAAGATAAATCACACATGCACTACTTGTTGTTGTAGACTACATATTGAATTTTCTAACCATTGTGATGTTTATCGTTCTATATGTATAGATTTGCATACTAATGATGTTTTATAGGATTGTGGCATAGAAGCCCCACCAAAATATTTAAGAGAGTTCTTATCAAAAAAATTATGTGAAATAGAGGATGGCCATATATTCTATAGGAAAACATGCTTGGATGGTTCATGCGAGCATTGCGGTGGTTTCCAGCATATGCCAGTATGTCAACATATGGAAAGCACATATGAGGTGGGAAAAAAATGGTAAAGTTTGGGAAGTATAAAAAAGGAATATGCTACAAAAGATGGGTCTCAAAAAAAAGGTGTGGTTTTGTTATTGAGAAGATTCCAATGTACCAGTTTATCTCCATGTTTCATAAAAATATACTGTCTGAGTATGCAATGCATACCCATAGAGCTCGATGGTTGGACACACAATTCAAGCTATGCAAGGACACCTTTCCAATTGGAAGCATAGTATCAGTGGTTGAATTTGCGGAGAACTACACTCTACAACCACAACATGAGGTGCAGTCACAATATTACAACTCTACACAAGCTTCGATATTTGTGCACATAGCATTCATTCATGAATCTAATAGTACAAATGACCAAAGGAAGGTATTGAGGGAGTACCACTTTTACATTAGTGATGATTGCACACATTCTCCAGATTTCATGCAAGGTTGCTTCCAAATGTTCTATAGTGGTTTTGCTCAAAGGGGCATAAAATACAACCGACTTATAATATGTTCTGATAACTGTGCAACATAGTTCAAGAAATCACGCATGTTCTACTGGTTGTGAAAGATGCATGTAATTACAAGTGTTCAACATATGTGGAAATTTTGTGAGGCTGGACATGGAAAGGGGGAGCATGATGGTGCAGGAGCATGCATGAAAAGAGCATTAGCACGAGAAGAGTTAAAGTATAAAGACAGTACAAAGTTGATAGATACAAAATCAATCATCGAGTGGTGTAATGCTTCAATGGGTTGAGGTAATGAAGGCATGCCTTCAGCTCTTAGATGTTTTTGGTTGATGGATAATACTAACATTGCACCATATGAGGACTATTGTACATTAACAAGATTGAGTGAGGTACACTCTTTCCTTAGCTCAAATGCAGGTTCATGGAGTATCGATACAAGAAAGATGGCATGCTTTTGTTCTTCATGTATAATGCAAGCTTGGAATGATTGTGAGTCAGAGGAGTGGGTTTAGCCCACTTCACACGTATCGCCCTCTGATGACATTTGAACTGACACAAATGGAATCATCGGTCGACTTTGACAACATATTAGATCTAGTTCAACCAGGTGATATATCTACTTGCTTAGTTGTTGAAATTCCATATTGTTATCTTACATTGTATTGTATTCATAATATTGACAAATTTCAAGACATTTTATTCACATATTAATGCAGGGCATGTTTATGCAGTTATTGTAGATGAAGACAATGAAGAGGGAACCAACTATTACTTGTGTTGAGGACAAAAATAAATTGGAGGCCACAGTTATAGATGGAGAAAATATTGAATACCCTACAGGCTCATTTGTGGTTGCTGGAACATGGCTTAGAAGGTTCCCACATTCGAGTGTTAAACATTGGCTATTTCAAGACTTTGACATGCATCATAAGATTCTTCATTACTCAAACCTTTTTGTGGCACCCAATGTTTGTTTGACCAAATATGGGGGTAGACCTTTGAAGAAGACCTTGTGGAAGGTCTATGAGTCTGACCATGACACAATACTTGACATAATAAAAAGTAGAGCAGACCAGAATGGTTCGTTGGATTAATTTGTAAATATATGCACATTGGTTCTTATTAATTTATACTTGTATGCACATTAATTTGTTTGATTCCAATTCTATCATCTTCTTTTACTTTGCATATTTGTAAGTAACATACTAAATAGTGATTGGTGTCCTCTTTCAAAAAATGCAGATATATGAGCCATCCAAGAGAATGTTAACCAAAAATGCAATGCAACATCCTTATTTTGATGATCTTGATAAATCTCATTCATGATTTTAAGCCATTAGAAAAGTGTGTGCAAAGCTTGGTGAGGGAATTTCAAGTTATTCATTTGAAGTTAACCTTATCATGAGCAGCTATGATGTAGACATTATAAGAGCATCCAAAATTTCAACTTACTCTATTCATGAGAGGTGTTGTGTGCAATAGGTATGTTGGAATTCCTAGTGAAGATGTATGACCAAGAGTGACTAAGTTGTAAGACCTGCATGCCTATCTATAAGTTCCTTCCATCTATTTTTATTTTATTTCCATTTTGGATGCTCTTTCTTTTTCTCTTTTACTTTGCGTATTTGTAAGTAAACTACTAAAAATTGATTGATCTCTTGTTGCAAAAAATGCTGATTTATGAGCCATCAAAGAGAATCTCAGCCAAAAAAGCAATGCAACATCCTTATTTTGATGATATTGACAAATCTCAATTTTGATTTCAAGCCATTATAAAAGAGTGTGTGAAGCTTAGCGAGGGAATATGAAGTTACTCAATTGAAGTTAACCTCATAATGAGCACCTATGATGTAGACATTTAAAGAAAATCTTGAATGTATGAGTGACATTGTAAAAGATCTGTAAGAATGAAGTACCTAAGGAATTGTAATGAGATTTACTTACATAATGATATTTACTCAAATATTGTAATTTTGGAGTTCATGTTTGGTGCAATAGCATCTTGTTCTGTAAATGCCTTCAATAGAAAAATTTGCAAAATTTGAATTTTGAAATGTAAACAATGTGAAAAAGGTCATGTAAAGGTCATATTTAATGTATTTAAACTCTCAAAGAGGTCATTAGGTGATTAGAGAAGTGATATAAAGCATGTAAGGTTGAATTAGGATGTTTTAAGTGTGTGTGTTTATTTGTGCAGGGGAATTCAAGAAACAAAGGAACATACCTTTAAACATTCAAGAACCCCCTTAACTTGTTGAGTTATAAATTATCATGTATCCAAACCTTCAGATCCACAATTTGTCTCAGGACAAACTCACTCCACGATGCCAAACCAAAACCCTTATTTTATGCTAGTATAAGGAGGGTTTCTTGAAAGGAATGGTTCCACACATTACTAGAACATGCCACCATCTTAGACCTTCTTAAAATAACCTGCAAAAACTCACAAGACAATCAACCAACCTCTACATGCAATATGTTATCAAACCCTAGGGTGAAACCTCATTTTTCATGCCCTTTCCATCAAAATCTATAGGGGTAGCAACACAAATCCCATAAAAATTATTCAATTTCACTTGGAAATTTCTTGTATGATCCAATAGTATCATGTTGGGCCCCTCTAGAAAAAAATCTCTTGGTATTGACTATCTCGGAGTGGTTTTCCCGTGGCGGCGGATTTTCACTTGATGGAAAAAGTGTCAAATTCAAGTTGTGAAAAGTTGCAAAGTGGTGCAACTTTCACTCTACAACTCGTGTGACCAAACTAACTGCTCCAATGAGTTCGAATAGGTATGTTTATGCTAGGCATGGTCCTCTTTTGCACTGAAACACACAGAATTGCTTTGAGCTATGTTCCACTGGATTGATCCCTTAAGGGTCCAAAGTGCAAAATGGCTGCAAAATTCATCATTCTATTCCTTAGATACCGTGATTCTTAGAAAATTCTTTTTTGATCCTACAGGATCATGTTGGGCCCCTCTACAAAAACCTCTCTTGATTTTCATTATCTCAGAGTGGTTTTCTCGTGGCGGCAAATTTTCACTTGATGGAAAAACTGTCAAATTCAAGCTATACAAAGTTGCAAAGTGGTGCAAATTTTCCTTTGCAACTCATGTGACCAAACTAACTACTCCAACACATCTGAATAGGTATTTTAATGCTAGGAATGGTCTTGTTTCACACCGAAACACTCAGAATCTCTCTGAGCTACGTTCCATCGAATCAATCCCTTAAGGGTCCAAACTGCAAAATGGTTGCAAAATTCAACATGCTATTACTCGGATAACATGATGCTTATAAAATTATCATCTAATCCTACAAGATTGTGTTGAGCCCCTCTAAAAAACCCTCTCTCTATTTCAGCTATCTTGGAGTGGTTTTCCTGTGGCAGCGGATTTTCACTTGATGGAAAAAGAGTCAAATGCAAGTAGTGCAAATTTCGCTCTGCAACTCATGTAACCAAGAAGACTATTCCAACACGTCTGAATAGGTATATTTACGCTAGGCATGGTCCTCTTTCACACCGAAACATGCGGAATCACTCTAAGATATGTTCCATCAGATCGATCCCTTAAAGGTCCAAAGTGCTAAGTGACTGCAAACTTCAGTATGCTATTACTCGGATACCATGAGACTTAGAAATTTCTCGTCTAATCCTATAGGATTGCATTGGGACCGTCTACAAAAACCTCTCTCAATTTTGGCTATCTCAAAGTGGTTTTTCTGTAGCGACGGATTTTCACCTGATGGAAAAATTGTCAAATTCAAGTTGTGCAAAGTTGCAAAGTGGTGCGACTTTCGCTCTGCAACTTGTGTGACCAAAATAACTACTCCAACATGTTTGAATAGGTATGTTTTATTCTAGGCATGATCCTCTTTCACACTAAAACACGTGGAATCACTCTAAGCTATGTTCCACCAAATCGATCCCTCAAAGGGTCCAAACTACAAAATGGCTGCAAACTTCAACATGCTATTACTCAGACACCATGACGCTTAGAAACTTCTCATCTGATGGGTATGTGCAAGATCATGATGGGCCAAAAAGTGGCGATATATAAGTGATATGATGACCCATGTGGCTGATGACTCTTTTTTTACCCAAAATTGATGAAATGAAAAGGGTTTCTGAAGGAGATTCTTAGCTTTCCACCAATGTAAATTATTTTTTACTTTGAATTTAATAAATAATTATTATTCATTTTCTATTTAAATTATGAATAAAGTCCTGATTGATAGGTTGATTGAAAAACATCTATAACTTTCAAACAATATCTCATTTTTTGAATCTAAAACATGTGTCAAATTCTGTGCTTCACATACTATAAGATTAAAAAAAAAGAATTGAATTTCATGAAGTTTTGACCAAGTTAAGGTGGTCAGACATACAATTTTTTATATTTTTAAAAATTTGTAATCAAAAAATCATAATTAATTATTTACTTGGAATTTTTTTTTAAAAAATATGCATCACATCAGGACATGAGTTCTCTACTTATATCTAAAATATTATAAAAAAATATTATCATTTTTTTGTGGTTAGTGTGGTTAGACAGACACCTACTTCTTATTTTTTCCCTGAAATTTAAGTACTACTGCATTAAAATTTCAAATTTTCACCAAATAGATTTTTTTATTTTTAAATAAACCTAGTAGTTTAGAAACAACATTCAATTTGATACAAATTCTATTATTACATAGTTTTGAAATAATATAGATAACTTATTCAAATTTTTACGTGAAGTTGCTTAACTCCGATTTTTCTGAATTTTATTGCAACTTAAGGGCCTATTTTTCCATGATGATCCTGCACATACCTTAATCCTAGAGGATCATGTTGGGCCCCTCTACAAAAACCTCTCTCAGTTTTGGCTATCTCAGAGGGGTTTTCCCGTGGCGGTGAATTTTCACTTGATGGAAAAAGTGTCAAATTCAAGTTGTGCAAAGTTGAAAAGTGGTGTAACTTTCGCACTGCAACTCGTGTGACCAAAATAACTATTCCAACATGTCTGAATAGGTATGATTATTCTAGGCATGGTCTTGTTTTTCACCCTAACACGTGGAATCACTCTGAGCTACATTCCACTAGATCAATCCCTTAAGGGTCCAAAGTGCAAAATGGTTGCAAACTTCAACATGCTATTACTTAGAAACCATGATGCTTTGAAACTTCTTGTCTAATCCTACAAGATCATGTTGGGACCCTCTATAAAAACCTCTCTCGGTTTCGGCTATCTTGGAGTGGTTTTCTCGTGGTGGCAGATTTTCACTTGATGGAAAAAACATCAAATGCAAGCATTGCAAAGTTGCAAAGTGGTGCAAATTCCACTCTGCAACTCGTGTGACCAAACAGACTATTCCAACATGTCTGAATAGGTATTTTTACACTAGGCATGGTCCTCTTTTGCATCAAAACATGTGGAATCGCTCTGAGCTATGTTCCACCAGATCGATCCCTTAAGGGTCCAAATTGCAAAATGGTTGCAAACTTCAACATGATATTATTTGGATACCATGATGCTTAGAAATTTCTCGTATGATTCTATAGAATTGTGTTGGGCCCCTCTACAAAAATCTCTCTCGGTTTTGGCTATCTCAGAGTGGTTTTCCCATGGCGGCCAATTTTCACTTGATGGAAAAAGTGTCAAATTTAAGTTGTGCAAAGTTGAAAAGTGGTGAAACTTTTGTTGTGCAACTCATGTGACCAAGAGGATTTTTCCAATGCATATAAATAGGTATTTTTACGCTATAAATGGTTCTTTTTTGCACCGAAACACGTGGAATCACTCTAAGCTACGTTCCACCGAATCTATCCCTTAAGGGTCTAAAGTGCAAAATGGCTGCAAACTTCAGCATGCTATTACTTGACTACCATGATTCTTAGAAACTTCTCATCTGATCCTATAGGATTGCATTGTGCCCCTCTACAAAAACCTCTCTTATTTTTGGCTATGTCAAAGTGGTTTTCCTGTGGCGATGGATTTTCACTTGATGGAAAAAGTGTCAAATTCAAGTTGTGCAAAGTTGCGAAGTGGTGCGAATTTTGTTTTGCAATTTGTGCGAACAAACTAATTGCTCCAACAGGTCCCAATAGGTAGGTTTATGCTAGGCATTGTCCTCTTTCTCACCCAAACATGTGGAATTGATTTGACTTACGTTCAAACGGCTTGATCCCTTATGATGGCATGCAAAACACTGGAAAAAAGAAACACACAAATGATGATTGAGAAGTTCAAGTATTCCACACAAAAAACATATGATCATTGGTGTAGAGAACCTTGTTCCTCCATTTGATGAAGAAGGTATAGTTCAGTGGTTTTAGTGATTATCTGATGGTGAATAGGTTGTTGTGGGTATTTTGAACATGCTTTGTCTTGAATAAGGTCAATTAAGACCATTAGGTATGTTTTAGGGTGAATTTTGGTTCTAGTGATAAAAAATGTGAAAATTTCAATCTTGCACTAGAAGTTGTCTTTGTAGCCTTTGAAGGAAAATTTATGAATTTGTATATGATTGTGAAAGAATGGAGTTTTTTCAATGTAATAAATCTATTTGTACACCATTTGTGTGGGTTTAGAGGTCATTAGATGTACTCATTAGGTTGGAGGAGTCTAAAGTTGCAAATTTGTAAGTTGCTTAAAGAAACAAATTTGAAATGCAACGGTTACTTGTTTTGAAAGTTGGTTTTTAGTTAGTTGAGGGCATGGATCAGTTAGAAAAGGGTGTAAAACACTATGTAAAGCCTTGAGAGGCTCGAATGGAGGTTGTTGATGAAATTTTGGAGAAGATCTAATTAGAATTATTCACATTGTTTTCTGTTTTTTAGATTTTTGATACAAACTTGCTAATCCCGTACTTGGTACGACCTCCAACTTTTAGATAAAGAAAATATTGGAGTATTTTTATGAATCATTTAATGGAATTCCAATTGTAAATGTATTTTTTTCATCTATATAAATTTTTTTAGCATCAATCAATTAATATTCAAGACATATCATGAAGGACAACAATGATCAATGCTAGGGCTAACCAATTAATAATTATACACGTGAATAATTAAAGCATGTACATGCCAATAAGGGAAGCACAACTACTCAAAAACACATAAGCCTAAAAAAGTATACACATGAATACATAGTATACACAAATTAGTACAAAGTATATGGATGAATACAAGGTATACGCATGAAAACACATAAGACACAAAGTATAAATTCGAATGCATGTAAATCATAAAGTATACACGTAAGTTGTAAAGTATACACTTGAATACACATAGCTCATAACTATTGAACCATCAATTTAGAATGCAAATATGGATAGACATTGATAAAATATATTTTTATTAACCAAATATCCATGTAGGCATACATCAATATATGTACAAAATAGCCATATAGGCTTACGAGAATCCCATATAAGCATACAATGTCAAATATGTCCAATAAAAATATGTATAAAACTACCATACAGGCATACAACAAAGGGCTCTAGAATCAAAAGTCATTGCTCTCCATGCCCTAGAAATAAAAAATTTTCCTTTCCTTTTCGATCGGATGGCGATAGGTCTGTCACTTATTTTTTCTATGCTCGAGGAGTGCTCTTGCTGCTCCTCCTAGTATTTAGTTCATGGTGAAGTTTTAATTGTACAATAAGAAGTAAAGACATGAATATATAGAAATTACATTATAAAAGATGATATATTTGACAAAATAATCACTTACTGCTATCTCATGATCTCTCTCCATGGGGAAAATATTCTCACGCCCATGCTCAAGCATGCTTAAACCCTGTATAAACCATACAAATAGAAATTAAAATACGCAAATCAATAATGGTTTGATTTTTCACTAAATAACATCTATAACAACAAATATAAATACAAATTTACTAATTTGCTTCATACCTCTCCCGTCAAAGCCATCGAGGATTGTATAGAAGATGGCACACCAATATCCATTTCCCTCGTCACATTCATAGGTGTTTCATCTTGCATCATCTGAAAATAAAACAACAAATTATTCAACGTAATCAATGATGTGCATATAAACTACAAAAATCTATTAAGTACTTGATTCATTAGTTAAAATCTTTATTCTATTACCTCCATGTAGTTTTGAGTAAATCCACCACCACTAGGAAGTGTTCCATCAAAACCTCCAATATTAGTCTGTTCAACATCCAAAATCGCATATTAAATTACCATTCGTAAAACAATGCTATTAACATGCAATAAATTTATAATTATTTACTAGTTACATACCCTAGCGATAGGTGTACTACATAAATAAGTTGGTGGGGAGCCAGTGTATCCAGTCTCAAAACTATGACCCTGCAATTTTATTAAAATCATAAAACATATTTAGTTAATCTTGCATTTCAAAATTGAAATTTAATAAATTAAATTCAATGAACATGCACTAACTTTTATCTGACTATCAATTCCATATGCCTCATACAAAATTTCAGATGCCCTCTCCATCTCCATAGCTGCAGACGGATCTTATGTACTAGTCTCCTGAGTGTCGGTGGGGTCATATGAACAAGTAGCCCCACAAGATTGACCCACATGTATTCGATGGCCACCACTCAAAGACTCCCCTGGATGGCGCTATAGAATAGGGCTAGTATGATGGATGACACTCTAGGGTAAAGTTCTGATTGCCTGCAATGTCTCTACGTCATCACTTTCCTTCATGATGGAAAGCATAACAACATGCTCATGAGGTGGCCTAGTGAGAGTTCGTCTACCTTTCTGCGTAGGATCCGGCTGTGCATAGGGTCTATCCTGAGCAGACCCCCACCTCTCCCCTAGAAATCCCTCATATCAAAATAATTTGAGATTTTGTTCAATATGAACTCACTATATAGTTTTCTAAGGAAATATTGCGGGACCTCACAATTGTTGCACAGTGGGTAATCGAAGACCATGTACCACCTATCGTAAAATTGGTCCCTAATCTGTTGGTGGTTGCACCAATGGATAGGAAACCTCTTTGCATTGAGGGTAAGATTTTAATTTTTGTGTGGGTCAGTGAGTAATGAGCACAAATCAATTTTTGTAATTTTTAAATCCTTTACATCTTTGTATGATATTTTATTTGCATAATAATCCCTAGCCGCCTGCCTCCTATTTTGCCATCAAGTTATTTGTTTGTTAATTGAATCTACATTTTTTACCATATCTTTCAATGAATTGCTAGGGTCATTCTTTCTGTGGTTGAACCATTTGGATTACTCAACCTACTGATCAAATCCTCAATTTTTTTTCTATTGTTCTCAATTTCACTCAGGGTGATCCCACAAAGCTAGTTTACAATTTCTGGGAGATTCTGATTTTTGCTAAAATCACATATTTTTTAGAAAATATAATGATTTAAGCCTTAAAAAGTTTCATTTTAAGGATTTCAATTGAAGAGGGTTTGATCAAACCACCTTAGATCAAACCCCCTTGGATAGAACCTCGCTAGTTTTAAACCATACCTACAACGAAGTCTCCTTTACACCTCTAAAAATGCTGATAAAAAATCACTTTTGATTCACCTTTTTGGGGATCAAATAAATTCATTTAAAATTTATTTTAAATGATCATGGTAGTCCTCAAAATGAGCTATCCAATTAATATAATTTTAATATGTTTTGGTTTTATTATGTATGTGTTTTTTAGTTTTATTAAACATAGGTTTTTCACCAAAAAATCAAGCTCTTTGTTATGCACATGTGGAAAAATAGAATATTATCAAAATAAAATTTTAAAAAATATGTTTGGGCTGGGTATTTATGTACTTGATCCATTAAAAAAATAAAATTGAATTTCAATACATACAAAAAAAGTTATGTTGTATACAGTCCGCCTATGTTTCAATTATAATTGGTTTGACTTGGAAACTTGATTAAGGAGAAAATATTTAGTAGAACACTATGAAACCAAATGAAAGTGCTATATATCATAGTTACAAATCTAAATTCGAAAAAAATAGAATTTTATCCTTCATACAAAAAAAATTATGTTGTATACGGTGAACGTCACTACTTAAAAATGTTGTTTTGTTTTAAAGCTAGTTTTCGAAGGAGATGGAAAAATAAGTGCAATCTAATTCCAAAAAAATTGAAAAAAATATATTTAGAATCTATAGAAAAAACATCACAAATCACTAGTTTTCATCATCTTAAAATTCCTCATGGTTTAGCCGCTATAGGAACCCGAAAGTGAAGTTTTAATTAAAAAAAATCAATTCAGTGTCCACTTTGCCCAAAAATTGTAAACCAGTATTGTGGGATCACCCCTCATTAAATTTTGTTGAGTGTCAGGAGGGGGTTGAGTGATTGGTGGAGGAGGTTGTTTTTGTGGTTGATTTTGATCTTGAGGATTTGGTTGGTCTTCCTATTGATGATCTTGAGGGTTTGCAGGTTGATTTGCATCTCCTAAAAATTAAAAATAATATATATCAAATTCAACCTAAAACTAACTAATTCAAAATAAAAACCACAAAATCCTTACCTCTCACATCTCCTTGTCATCATGGCGCCATCATTGCGAAGAAATTGTTGGTGAAACAATTTGTTGAATTTCTCCTCCTAGAACGTGAACACGTAAGTATTGGGGTTTTGGCCGCGGCTACAAAAAAAAAAACAGTTGAAATAACAATGACAGGTTTTCACTTTTTTTTTTCTTTTAACTAGCAATAACGTGCATGCGTTATAACGCGCTCACATTATTGGTTTGTTGTTTCCGAGCCTTGAGCTCGAGACACTGAACCAATAACACGAGCACGTTATAAAGTGTACATGTTATAACGAGCTCACGTTATTGTTTTTCAAGCTCTCTGTTTTGCACATGTAGAAAAATAGCAGATTATCAAAATAAAATTTTAAAAAATATTTTTATGCTAGGTATTGATGTCCTTGATCCATTATTATTATTTTTTTTTGAATTTCGATACAAACATAAAAATTTATGTTGTATACAGTCCACCTATGTTTCAATTGTAATTGGTTTGACTTCGAAACTTGATTAAGAGAAAAATATTTAATAAAACACTATGAAACCAAATGAAAGTAGTAGATATCATAGTTAAAAATCTAAATTCGAAAAAATTAAAATTTTATCCTTCATACAAAAAAAGTTATGTTGTATACGGTCAACGTCACTCCTTAAAATTGTTGTTTTTTAAAAACACTTAGTTTTTGAAGGAGATAGAGAAAGACGTGCAATCTAATTCAAAAAAAATTGAAAAAAATATATTTAGAATATATAGACAAAACTTCATAAATCACTAGTTTGCATCATCTTCAAATTCCTCACGGTTTAGTCGCTATAGGAACCCGAAAGTGAAGATTTAGTTAAAAAAAATAGTTCGGTGTGCAGTTTGCCCAAAAATTATAAACCATTATTGTGGGATCACCCAATGAGAAACATGAAGATGCATATGTTCAAAAACAATTGGATGGATTGGATGAGGATATTTCATAGATTTCTAAGATAGATTCTCATGATGAGCATATTGAAGAACAAGAAGAACCTTCTTTGAGAAGATCCACAAGACAACGAAATCCCGTTGATAGGTATAGCCCATCTAATTTCCGTTGTATATTTCCTTTGATGAGTACTAATGATGAACCTAGATCTTATAGGGAAGCTTTGCCTTCAGATGAGAACAAGCTTTTGTCACAAGCTATGCATGAGGAAATAGTTTCCTTGGATGCTTGTGACACATGGGATCTTGAGAGTCTTCCCAAAGGAAGAAAGGCCATTGGTTTTAAATAGATCTTTAAAAAGAAAATTGGAGCAGATGGTAATCTTGAAAGGTACAAGGTTAGATTAGTAGCCAAGGGCTACTCCCAAAGAGAGGGAGTTGAATTTAATAAAATATTCTCTCCTGTTGCTAAATTAACTTCTATTAAATTCTTTTTATCTATTGTTGTGGCTCATGATTTTGAGATAGAGAAAATAGATGTGAAAATTTCTTTCTTACATGGGGATCTTGATGAAGAGATTTATATGAGGCAACCTTATGGTTTTGTTGTAAAAGAAAATATATATTTTGTTTGTAGGTTAAAAAGATCTTTATATGGATTGAAATAGTCACTTCGAATGTGGTACTAGAAGTTTGATGCTTTTGCATTAAAAATTGGTTATGTTAGGAGTGAGGAAGATCATTGTGTTTACATAAAATTTATTGATGATAAGATTTTAGTTATTATATTGTATTTTGATGACATGTTGTTTATTGGTAACAACAAGGTAATGATAAAAGAATGGAAAGCGCAAATATCTAGCACATTTGAAGAAAGATCTAGGGGTTGCAAAATATATCCTTGGTATTGAGATCAACAAAGATAGAGGTAATGGAAAGCTTTTCTTAAGTAAAAGCAACTATGTTGATACTATTTTCAAATGGTTTAACATGTAGGATAGTAAGCCAATTAATATTCCTTTACTAGTTGGGTATGTGCAGGATCATGATGGGCCAAAAAGTGGTGATATGTAAGTGATATGATGGCCCATGTGGCTGACGAATTATTTTTTACCCACAATTGATGAAATAAAAAGGGTTTTTAAAGGAGATTCTCAGATTTCCACTAATATAAATTATTCTTCACTTTGAATTTAATAAACTATTATTATTCATTTTCTATTTGAACTACGACTAAAATCCTGATTGATAGGGTGATTGAAAAATATCTATAGCTTTCAAATGGTATCACATTTTTTGAATCTGAAACATGTGTCACATTCTATGCTCGCATACTATAGGATTAAAAGAATAAAATTGAATTACATGAAGTTTTGACCAAATTAAGGTCGTTAGACATATGAGTTTTTATAGTTTTTAAAAGTTGTAATAAAAAAATCATTATTTACTTGGAAAAAAATAATACAAAAATATGCATCACATCAGGACATGAGTCCTCTACTTATATCTAAAATATTATTAAAAAATATTATCATTTTATTGTGGTTAGGGTGGTCAGGCAGACACCTACTTCTTATTTTTCCCCTGAAATTTAAGTACTACTACATTGAAATTTCAAATTTTCACCAAATAGATTTTTTATTTTTTAAATAAACCTAGTAGTTTAGAAACTACATTCAATTTTCTATAGATTCTATTCTTACATATTTTTGAAATAATATGAAAAATTTATTCAATTTTTTTATGTCAAGTTTTCTAACTCTTATTTTTTATTTTTCATTGCCACTTAAGGGACTGTTTTTTCCATGATGATCCTGCACATACCCAGTTGGCATGAAGTTAAGTTTAGACATGAGTCCTAAATCTGATTTTGATCATGAGGAAATTTCTGAAATTTCATATGTTAGTGTAGTTGGTAGTTTGATGTATGCAATGGTCTGTAAAAGACCAAATATAGCCCAAGCAATGGGAGTTCTAAGTAGGTTTATGTCTAACCCTGGTAAAGAACATTAGACTTATGTTAAGAGGGTGTTTAGATATTTACGAGGCACTTATTATTGTTTGGTTTATCATGATGCTAATGATATTGATATTATGCAAAAATCATTGGACATATAGGGTTCTATTGATTTAGATTGGGTAGGAGACCTGGACAATCGGAGGTTGAAAAGTGGCTATGTGTTTACTTTGTTTGGAGTTGTGGTTAGTTGGATGAGTAAGATTTAGCCCACGATTGTTTTGTCCACCACAAAAGTAGAGTATATGGCTGCTACACATGCCTCTAAAGAGGTAGTGGTTACAAAGAATTGAGAAAGGTATTGGTTTTAATTGAAAGAAAATTAGACTTGAATGTGATAGTCAAAGTTTTATTTGTTTAGTCAAAAATACTATGTATCTTGCTCGTACTAATCATGTTGATGTTCAATATCACTTTGTGCAAGAAATGGTTGAGAGTGAGAAGGTATTGATTGAGAAATTTGACACTTTTATTAGTGTTGCAAATTATCTTACAAAACTAGTTCCTACATATAAGTTCTCTTGGTGTAGGAAGGTCATTGGTCTTGAGTCCTATACTTGATTTATAATAATGATTCCTTGTTTAGAATAATTGAAATGTATAATGTGAAATGAGAGAATGTTGGGAATAGGATGCCATTTAATTGCAATCCTAAACATATTTCATGTATCTCCTAAGTCCTTGGAAAGTGTTTCCTAACATTATAATTAAAAAGAGATTAAATTTGAATGAAATGAACATGTAAATTGACATTTTTAATTATTCCTAAATAATAGGAATATGTGGGGATGTCCATTTTGAGCTCATACAAGATAGGAGCACATACGGTGCCGACATGGAAGGTGGAACCCACCTTGCTCCAGTTAACTGTTTGGAGGATTGATAACACTTCAGTAATTCATGTCTTGTTCCTACAAAATAGGGATTGATATTTACAAGAGTGGATTGGCACTACCAATTCAGTATCAATTCAGTTTAGTTCAGTTGCATGTAGTTGACTTGAATTGCATGCTAGTTGACTTGAGTTGCATGCTAGTTGACTTGATTTGCATGTAGTTATTTTGAGTTGCATTCTATTTGACTTGAGTTGCATGTTAGTTGACTTGAGTTGCATGACTAATGACTTCAATTGTATGATGGATAATAGGTGGATACTTTTAGCTAATTGGGAATGATCAATCATGCATTTTGTTTGCATGAATTGGTGGAGAGATATGTTTTAGTTAACTAAGATTGATTTGGGTCCACCTTGGGCATCCAATTTGGCATCTTTCAGTCAACACCTTTTGCATGAGAAGATATTTACAAGGTTTAGTTAAGTGGGCCCATTCTTGGGTGCCAACTTTGAGGTGAAGCTTCCAAGATATCTTCTTGACTAGAGTTTAGTTAAGTGTTTAGTTTGGGGTGCCTAAATCGAGGAAGACTTTGGTTTGAATTTGTTTACATTGTAGAACTCTACTTGCCAAATCTAGGCATAGTTTTTTGAGAGGAGATTTATGCTCTTGTAATTGACAACTCTTATGAGTTTTATATGCTCATAATTGTCTATAAATTGCAACAAGTGTATGAGAGTTCAATGTGAGTTTATTGCAGGTTGTAAAGAGGGATTGTTGAAGCAAAGGAAGCATATCAATCAAGGATTGATACAGTGCTATTGTAATCTTGTTCTAAGGTTAAATAATACAAGCAAGTGCTATTGATTCTGGTGGATTTTTTTCTTGAAAGGGTTTCTCCATGTATATGCTATCACTTCTATATTTTGTCTCATTCTTCTACAATCTTCTGTCTCTTTCTATAATTGGTAAAATTGAACTAAACAAATTAATCATACACAAAGAATTGTAACAAAGAATACTTAATTAGATCTATAGTCGCATAGTTTTACAAGTTGTAAGCTACAAATTTACCTTTATTTTTAACAAAATTAGTATGCCTATCACTAGCTATCTCCTTTGGACTATCATGCAACCTTAATGACCTTCCTTGACTATTGCAAAACATAGTGACAAACCTATGTGAAGATTTCATGTTTTGTTATCCTACACCTATTTTCTTTAGCTTTATGATAGAGAATTTTCATTTGAACGCTGGCCTCGCCAGCTCAAAATTTAAAGAAACAAATTACATTGAATGTTAGATCTTGACTATGCAATTCCAATTATACTTCATAAGTAGAGCCATGCAATGGTATTCTATTGGTCTAAATTTATTAGTGTCATAAAATGTGACTATAATACAACATTTTAGTTTGTACTTAAATCATCTTTAGAAAGCTAAGGGTCAAGAAAGGGAGAGCTATGGTATTTTCCCTTTATCTATTCATATGAGAGAACTAATATTTTTCATTTAATTACCTGGAGTTTGCAAAGCCTATTTGTTGATTCATGCATTTTGTTGTGCTAAACCTATACTCATCTAGAATATCTTCTTTTGATTACTAAGAACCACCACTTCAACGATGATATTTTACAGATTCTAATTCAATTATGTTAAATTAATATGAAGGGGGCACATATTTTTAATTTGTGCTTTTAACTGTACTTTACCCAATGGTTGAGTGAAAGGTAGTTTGGGTATGTTACTAATTTATTGGTGCAAAATGTGTACAAATTGTAGGTTCTAATTTTTTCCTTTTTCAGTCTTTTGGTTTTAAGGACAAAGGGTCATAATGGATAGTTTTGGTAGGTTCCTTTATATTAGAGCCAAAACTTCAACATTGGCATAAGAGAACAACTATAGTTCAAAATGTTTAATTTTATCACCAAGACTTTCAATGTCCATAGGTGGATTTGTGCATTTTGTTATGCTATACTTAATCTTTGTATTTTAATGCCAAAAGATTTTCATTTGATCTTCGAGCCTCAGCAGTGCATAAAAATTACAACAACAAAGACCATTACATCTTAAACATTGAATTGACCCCACAATGCCTCTTATAAATCATGTCGCAAAGTGAGCTTGAAGGTCTGATTTCTATCTTGTGCTGGAAATATTTTTTAGAGACCTACTGATTGAGAAGGGATAATTTTGGTATGCAATTTTCAATAATTGAAATGTGCATATGAGAGAAATTTCATTTTAAAATTTATCATTTAGGCTTAACAATACCTGTCAAGTGTACCTATGCTTGATATTTTATGTTAGATGTTTTGCATTTAAACCTGTCCTTCACCGGCTCAAAATAACAATAAACAATTCCAATACATGGTAGCTATTCTCTTAAAAATTTATGTCAAGCTATTTAGATTCTAGCCCTAGGGTTCATAAGCTCAAAATTAGAAACAAGAAAAAAATCATTACATGTTAAGCATTGGAATTAAATGCTGAAGTTACCAATGTTAATCCTCTATCTACATTAGTCAAGTGTTTATTATCCTATGCAATAGGTGTAGATGCTTTTCAATTTGAAAACTTGAGGTTTGACTTTTTTTTTACATTGTGACCATTGGTGACAACCAATGCTATTCTAGTGATGCTTCATTTTGTTTGTTTCTACTGCAAATGCTTGTTGACTACGCATAGGAAGTGCTTATGTTTTTCATCTAAGCAGTGAGACTTTGCAATGCTTGTCTGTGCATTTGTGCCCTTGGTTATGCTAAGCTAACTCTTGGAAAATTTATCTTAGAAGATTTGCAATGCATTGACATTTATTATAGTGATAGAAGTTTGGCACATTGCCTATGAGAGTCCAGATGTTTCTTTAAAATATCTTAGAGTTACCAATGCCTGTTAGTGAAATTTTTTATGCCATACCTTTTCTCAGCATATTTATATAGAAAGATTGTGCATTTGATCACTGGGCCTCATCAACTCAAAGTTAAAATGAAAAAACAAGTTACATGTTAGATGTTAGAATTGGCACCACAATGCCAATGTTAACCCTTTATCTATGGTATCTAAAATCTATTGCCCTATGTGACATTGTGCATTTTTCCCATACACATGCTATTTTATCTACGCTTCTTTTCGTTACTTCCTTGGCCATTGGAATCCCTGTTAATATTAGACATTAGATTTGATGAAGATGAATGGTAGGATGTACACAAATAATTGTGAGCCTCAACTAATTAAATTTAGGATGCCATTCCATTTGAACGGAATAAATTGGTTAGGTCATTTTTTTTTAAATGGAAATAGTTACTAATTTGAAACATCTACTTGCATGATGAACTTATGTGAAAATGTACAAATGAAATACTTGTTATATTAGCTTTGTATGGGACAGTTGACATAGTCTATTCTGTTAATGCAAAGGACACAAAATAGTGTTTCATGGTCCCTAATTATTTATTGTGTTAAAACAGAGCCCCGAGGACATTGTCAATATCTTTGTTGCTAGAATTGGTAGGAGCTATCCCTATTTTGGAAAGGTTTTAGATATCGATATATGTTGGTGTGCCTTAGAAGGTTTCCATTTCAATTATCCTGAATTATACTAAGCATTAAATCATATGCAAAATGTGTGTACAAATATTATTTTTCTATTCAGTTGAAATATAACACACATTATATATCTATATTTTGAAATCACTTTGTTTCATGTTTGACATTGGAATGAAACATGAAATTCTATGCAACTCAATTGGAGTGTTTTTAAGTTGCAATAACACCAACAATGTATGTATCTTGCTTTGTATTAGATTGAAGGATTCATTAGATCCATGTAGAAGCAAATGTAGAACACAGTTTGTTCTCAAAGAAGTCTGCAGCCCCACAGGGTCGAGAGAAATTCACATTAGAAGACGTTCTTTGCTTCCAAAGAGTAAGTTTACCTACATTTTATTCCTCAGTGTAGGTGCTCTGGCAAGTACAAATGTTTATTATATTTACTGAAATTATGTAGTTGTGCTGATAAAGAAGTCTTTTTGGTCTTTGATTATAACAAATTATTTAGGTGTTTCTACTTCAGTTTCTACCTTATTTTGCTATTTCGGATTTCAAGAAAGGATGTCTTTGAAATAGAAAGATGAGCATGTTTAGATTAGTAAACACTCCATCTCTGTAATTTTTTTCAAATCTATCTATTACTTGGTTTTACATTTTAAATAGTGAATATTCCTTCATCATTCGACATCATAGTAAGGGTTTTTAGCTAAAAACTATATTTGATACTATTGGTAGGAACCTATTTTGACATCATTATTAAGAATCAATAGCGATGTTATAAGTCATGTAGTGAAATTGTTCCAGGTTATTCTGAAGTACATGGAGGTTGATGCATCTGATAGGGAAAACCCTATAAGTATGCAAGATCAGATAGAACTTGATACACAACTTTATAAACATATATTGAAACATGTTGAGCTCCGAGATGAGTGTTTTGCTCAGATTTCAAAACAAACCCGTATGCCTCCACCGCAACACCACACTATTTGTTGCTAGCCTTCGGGGTGATGCAGGAAAAGCATGTTGAGGCACCTACTCTCCTGCAAAATCTTAATGCCAGTGGTGATGCGGGAAAGCCTGACTGACCGAGTGCCTTCCATGATATCACATTTCTTTGAGGCATTTTTTGAAGTAGTTCTCTTGCCTTGTTTATGCTTCCACATTTTCATGTATGTCCAACAAGGCACTTATAACTATAACATACAAAAAAAATTCCCTGCTGTTATGATTTGATGGATGTCCCTTTGTTATTATTGGATATTTGATGTAGTGCACATTATTATAGTGCAAGCCTATTTTTAGTCTGTTTCATTTAACATCACCAATATTCTCCACAAGAACATTGTCTTTCTTTAAAATGATGGAAATGGTTCACATCTCTCAAAAAAATTTCTCTTACAATAATCTTGGAGATGAATTTAGATGCAGTGTGAAAATCAGAACATACTCAAAGGTTCTTAACAACTCTAATAGTTGTACTAGGGGCCATGTTTAACAAACCAAATGCAAAATTGTTAACTTTTCACTATGATGGCAGATAAATGATTATTTTTCCTTCTATTCCACAACATTAAGTAAAAGTCTATATGGAAATACCATGTTGCCTTAATTTGCCAAGCCAATTTCTTCAATTTTGCATAGCTCTCTCATGTTTGTGGATGTGATCTATTTCCTACATAAAAGATCATGTACCATTTTATGCCTTTCAATCCAACCATATACACATATCTTTTTAATTCCTCTACATTTCATCAATCTCCTTACTATTTGAACCTCACCACACTTTCTAGCTTCTCCACAAATATTTTAGAGAAGAAACATAAGTTGCAACATTTTTAGGATCTAAATAAAAAAGAAGTGTTGTTGGAATACTCAGCCTATATTCGTATATGATCCACATGCACCAAAGGTTTAACTAACATCTTAGTAATAATATTTAGGGTATCCTCAAGATAGCCAACATGGGCACAAAGGTCAACCATGCACACCTACTAATTAACTATATATGTAATGAAAAAAAAAGTTACTGATGTGTGAAGTATGTGCAACCCTCATCCACTAAATCTGCATTATTGTATGCATCTAGAACACAAGAAAACCTTACAATGTTAGTGTTTCAATGTTCTTCATTAATTCAAATATTTTGAGAGCTTCCTTGCAAAATCCATTTTGTGCACATTCTGCAATCATATCATTTCATTCCATGAGATGACATCTCTTTGAGGCATTCTATCCAACAATTCATTTTGTACTGCATTTTGGTGTCAAACCTTTGGTAATTATGGTTAGTTTCATTAAATTCAAATTACCATTAAAAATTGATAATATTTAAAAGGGGGTCATTTTTTACTTGAATCTTTAACCTTTAATAGTATCATTAACAAAACTGATAATATTTAAAAGGGGATCTTCTTTAAAATATGCTTTCAAACTTGGCAACTATTTTTGTTTGTTTCAATTTTGTTTTACTTTATTGGAGATGCACTAGGAACTCTTGATGTTTCATACTTTTTGGATTATGTGCTTTCTTTAGTTCCATTGGCCATTGCTGGCCTCTAGTCGACATTGATATATATGTTATTTCAATTAAACTTGGAGTCTACAACTAGATTTGGGTGAATTAGTAGGATTTTGGACTTTTGACACTACTTGAGGGTTCATGTCTTCATTTGCAAGGGTCAAGGGAGGAAGTGAAGTGGGAATTTTCTATGGCCGAGTAGGGGATGACCTTCCAACTCCTAAAAAAGTAGCCCAGTTGGCGAAGTCATTGTTTGTCAAGAAGATAGGGATTTATGACTCTAATGTGTAGGTTGTTACTTTAAAAACATCAAACATTTGCTATAGTAGTTTAATGTAAGTCAAACGACTATTTCTTGGAAGGTTGTGGTTTTGAATCTTGATTTCCTTATGTGCAGGTCCTTCAAGCATTTTCCAACACTAGGATTGAGCTCATGATTGGGATACCCAATTTAGATTTGTTGGGTTTTTGACAGTACAAGAGCACAACAGATACATGGGTGACCAACAATGTATTACCATACTACCCTTACACAATGATCACTTATGTAACTATAGGGATATAGGTTGCTGAGAGAGCCATCAATGTCTCATCCCTCGTTGTCCTAATAACAAGACCTCTTGGGCGTGTAAAACAAGTTTCCCTATTTTTCAGCATGAGAACTTAGTCAATTTTAGTTCCTATATGCTCTCCCATGCTTGGGATGAGATATATGACCCTTAGGCTTCATTTTTCAAGTAGTTCTTTCATGTTTTGGAGCTGTATAAGGAAAAAATAGAGCATTGTAATGCAGTTTTCTCAATCACAACACTGAGAAACACACTTTGTAACACATTTTTCAAAGCAAAGACTCATATTTAAGTCTCATATCCGCTGTAATAACACCTTTTCTCAATAAAATTTCAGTAATTTTCCTTCTTAATAGTTGTTTCATTATGTGAAAATGAATGATTGATTATGTTTTTTCATGTTTTATGTTTAAACCTCAAAAGAATTGTCTCATTTCCAACACTTTTAGGCAAAAATCAGTGAACAAAAACAATTAAATACATTACCAATTGACTAAATATACTACCAATTGACAGAGTAGTGAATAAATATGACTAAATATAACGATTATGAAATTAATAAATAATGTATCAATATACTACCAATTGATAGAAATCAGTGAACAAAAACAATTAAATAAACTACCAAATTGATCAAAATAATGATTAAAATTAATGACTAAATACACTACCAATGGATGGAAATTAGTAAATAAAAATGACTAAATAAGTGACCAGTTAACAACAATCAATGACTAAATTAACAATTGAATATATCAATGAATAGAAAATGACTAAACAAGTGACCAATTTACAACAATCAACAACTAAATACACTACCAAATCGATCAATCAAAACAACCAATAAATGACTAAAAATGGTTTAGTCATCAATTCGGTCACATTATAAAGGACTGGCAATAAACTACTAATGGTCACATGACCATGTTTAGTCATTTATAAATAGTTTTTAGTATTTTGTTAATCATATTTTGTTGTTTCTGTACTAGCAAAAGAAGATACAATCATTGAGAATCATGAAATTCTTGCTTGTCTCTCTCCTCCTCCCCCTTGGGAAGATATTATGACACAAGAAGATGAGATGATTGAAAAATTCCTTAACATTACTTTACCTAGTCTCCATTCCTTATAAGTCATTTCATTGTCATACAAATTATTTGTGTTTGTGCATTTTATGCTCCAAACATATGAAGCTATTGAAATGGAATGTTTGCTCAAACTAAGGGTTGTTATTAAATATGAAGGTGAACTTCAATACATCATTTTGTTACAATCTACATAATAGAAAGTGGTCATTGAACAAGAATTGAGAAGTGAGTCACTTGTAATGCCCCACCACATAACCCTAGAGGATGACAGAATTACAATGAAAGCATACCAATTTTTTTTTTGAAAGTGCAATTAACAATAAGTAAAGTGAACTACACTTAATACATACATCCTCTAAGGTACACGACAACACTTACATTTGAATCCCATAACATACAAAAGTAAACTAATCCATAGCATATAAATTATACTCATGAAATAAAGCACATACATCCAAAAACATTAAACTCATTTCAAAAGATACAAAGTACATAATAAAACCATTCATAGATTGCATTCATTCAATATAGCAGTTACAAGGCTCATTTCCAAAATGAAATAGATCATACAACAATATTACAATTACAATGATACAAGAATTCTCCTTGAATACAAATGAGGAGTAATACATATACAATAACATCCAACTGATGCAATAAAACATAGGAGATGGCACAAAGCAACTGGTACATGCGAGCTCTCCTATCTGGAAGATCCCACCATCATGAACATGAAGTGGAAACCCAACGGTGTAAGGTGCATGTTCCACCCAACCAAATGGTACCCGAAGGCCCACCCCCATGCTAGGAGATAGTAAAAGGGCTTCTTAGGCATAACCAACAACCTCAAGATATAGGCTACCACAAGACTGAACCATACAAGTACAATACTTAACATGAAGGTTAAATTGCTTCCAGAGTAAAAGAATCAAGTACATCCGTTGAACAATACAAACTATTTTCATAGGAGGAGTGTTATCATAAAGTAGCATGGGTTATCTTGATAGATCTTCCTAGACCCCAACCCCCATCTTGTGTTATCCTGGTAGCCTCTCACGATCCCTGACCCCACACACAAACCGATGTGGAATCAAATATCTTTCAAAGGGATAAGATAATGATCTTGTCATTCTAGGCCTTCCTATCTCATCCCAAGTCTAAACAATCCCTTGAGCCCATGAGCAAGGCACAATTAGCAAGTTATATGATTTAAAGCTACCCTTTCCCCTAGTACTTTTATTTAATTTCCACTGAATTAACTAACTCTCACATGAGTTATCTTGGCACCACTTTGTGCACTGACCCCCATTGAGAGCCACTCCCCTACTGAGAACACAAGGATATAATCCTTAACCAAGGGTAAACAAGTGCTCAAAACTAGATAATAAATCCCAACCATAATACAAGAGGCAACATATCCCATTTGTAGTAACTAGGTGTTTAAAAAAAATCACAACCAAGTGCACTACCCAAGGAAAACAAAGGCTGGACAAAATATCACAACAACCCCCACAAAATACTACAACATCTGGAAGTCTTACACAATCATAATTAATAGATTTCCCCACTTACGTGAACAAAAGAAATCATAATTAAATAAGCAATTCAGGCAAGTAATAAAAACTATCATTCGGATTTCCTTAATCAAATTTCCATTTCAAGAAAAACACAATAATACATTGCTCAAAATAATCTAACTTAATGCAATCTCATTTAGAAATAATAAATAAATTAAATCTAATTGTTTAATTCAATTTCCCTAATTTATATCCATATAGTAATCAATTTCCTCTTTTAAAAATCATTTTATTTTAAAATCCTCTAATTCGTGTGATTACATACACCCATTATAAAATTCATTTAAATATATATACATAATTATATATGCAATTATATATATACAAATATATATTATTTAAATATTTAAAAATTAATTACAATTTTCAAATAAATACTAAATGTATATATAAATATATATACATAAACATATATATATAGTATTTCTATGCATATATATATATATAAATATATAAAATGTAATGCCCCGCCAAGTAACCTTAAAGGAAGTTACAATTAACGTCTTAAGCGAACTAATTTTTTTTTATAAAGTGCATTTAAAATACACATTCACTTACTAGTTAACAACAACCTGTAAGGCTACAAGGTTAGGATTACTTAAACCCACACATACATATTACATATAACCATAGCCTTATGAACTTTATGAAATAAACATCATACATCGTAAGAATACCACATAACATAATAAGATAATCAACCAAGATACAATCTCATAAACATTATCTTAAACCAATAGTTACATCACTCATTCCCAGAATGAGGCAATAGTACTCAAGGTTACAATTACATAACTCCACCTCTTACAAAAGAGGGATAAAATATCATATACAAACTGAAATATTACAATGCAAGAAATTACAACAAGAACCGCGAGCTGTCCATCTGGATGTCTCGTCACCAAATACTGAAGATCGATGGGGACCCAACGGTTTTGGTGTATGTTCCACCCTACCAATGTGGTACTCGAAGGCCCACCCCCCATGCTAGGAGATAGTAACAAAGTAACATGGACAAAAATTCTACTACCTCTAACCAAAGGCAGACTCATACTGACTCAAACTGATATAACCAAATAAATGCCATCAATAAGTACAAATCCAGTTCAACTCAAGTACAAATCAAGTACAACTCAAGTATAATACAAGTACAAATCAAACATCACTGACATAGGTCACATTGCTTCCAAACATAAAATAGATCAAGTATGTTCACAGAACTATACACATAAAATAATTAACAACAGTTGTCCTAGATAGACTGTCATCGCAAGGTTTGTCATGAGATCTCCTCTAGGCATTCTTCATAGACTTCGACACAAGTAATCCTGGTGGCCTCAACCGAATCCCGGCACTCATACTCACTCATGCAGAATCAACTATCTCTCGCAAGGACAAGATAGTTGATCTTGCCATTCCAGACCTTCTCACTCATCCCAAGTCTAAACGAGCCCTTGTGTCTATGGGTGAGGATTAAATTATCTTGATTAATGCGAGAAGTTAGTCCTAATCTTCTAAGTACATTATTTTAATTATCACTTGTTTAAATCAATCTTGAAGGTTATCCAGTTTACCTCTTTGGGCTTTGGTGCCTAACAGAAGCCACTCTTCTATTCGACAACACACACCCAAACAATCCACCAAGAGAACAACAAGTGCATACCAACTAGGCATCATAATCCACTCCAACACAAGGAGGATACAAATAATAGAATTCACTCCAAACATCTTGGAGGCAACAAACACATAGTCCACTCCTTTCATATGAGGTACAAAAGATGAAACCACATCACAAGGTCACTCCATACAAGGAGACATGGATCCCATAATCCACTCCTAAATCAAGGAGGTGTAAACATCCCTGTTCATGAAAATTGGGTAAAACTGAAAAGACGCCATGCACTACCCAAGAAAAAATAACTGGATGGCATAAAGATTCAACAACCCTTATCCTCTAAGTTCTTTTGGAAGACTTATAATTTAAGACTAGCACTAAATCCCAAAACCAACAATGCCACTTGACGACATAGCAACAAAAGCATTCAAGTCATCAATCAAATCTAGTATTTGGATTTCCTAAATCCATACTCATTCAATAGGTGGTGTTGACAAAATCATAGGTACGATAACTAGATCATCTGAAATAATCATAACCCCTATTTCCCTTTTCATTATTGGAAATCTAAAACAATTAAACTTACTTGCCTTTACTGAATATAGAGAATTCAATTCTTTAAGATAATCATGAGGAAGATATTACTTTTGGATATACTAAATCCATATCTCTTTCATAATCCAATCACAATGATTCAATTAATCTAAATAGAAATTAATTAAATAACATAATTGATTGCCTCATCAATAAAATTTTTTAATTTACTTTTAAATCGACACAAATCTATGCAAGTAAACTCTTTCCATTTCCTAACCAAATCTTACATTTTATTCAATTTTCTATTTAAAACATTCAATCACTTTAATATAATAACATATTGTTTCTCTATCCATTTTCCATATACACTAATCAATCCATTTTAAAATCTCTATTCAATAATACATTGCATGCATCTTATTAAAATAAAATACAATAATGAATTTTACACTTAATATATATATATGTTCCATATTATATAGACACCAAATATATATATTAATAAATTTAATTACATATATTCTTTAATATTCTATTTACAAAGATTAGATTACTTTATGGAACTAAATAAAACATAATAACTATTTGCCTTTTTCAATATAGTTAGTTCCTAAATTTACTTCTAATGCAACCTAACACTATTGCAAACAATCTTTTCAATTTTCTATCCGAAGTCTATGTCTCTTCAACTATCCATTTAAAAATATGCAATTTCATCAATGCATAAAAATATCTTTTGGCTTATCTATTTGACCACGCATTCATATTGTTTCTAATTAAATCTCATTAATTAAAAGAACCATTTAAATATAAATATTTCTATAATTCTTCACTATATTTAAATATCTTTTTCCTTATCAATTTTGACCATACATTCAAAACTTATTTTTTAAATTCTTCATGCAAAACTAAATTACACGCATTTAAATAAAACAAAGTAAATACTGATTGAAAATACTCATGGATATATATACATCTCAATATATTTTCTTCAATTATATTAACAAAATAAACATTTCCTTTTAAATCAAGTAATTACTTCTATTAAAAAAATATCTTTCTCTATATATTTTCTACATATACTAATCATTTCTTTTAGAACACTAATAATACCTAATTTGCAAACAACCGAATAAAATAAGATAAAATATTATTTATTCTCTCAAATGAATATATACCTTCAATATATATATACTAAATATAAATTAATATATTTAAATATATTTAATAATTAACATATCTTCTATTATTTAGAGAATATCAAATTGTTTAATTCAAAATAAAATATCCCTTATCATTAATTTTCCAATATATATATATATTTTTTTTTCCAATTAAATCAAATTAATAATTGGACCTTTTTCACATGAATTTAAATTCCACAATTAAATTTTAAATTATGATTCTTTAAATCAAATATAAAAATTTTATTTAAAATAATATAAATAAATATAATACTTTAATATTATATATTATAATATAAAATATTATTAAATAATATTTTAATAATATAATAACAATACATAAAATATTAATATTTATAAATATCAATTTATTATTATTTTATTTTCAAAGCAGCCATGGGAAAATAACTTAACAGCAGTCTCATGTTTCAAGCATAACTCAAAAACTACGATCTGGATATTTACGATTTTTTGACAAGGATAAGAAAATTTCAAAATACAAAAACCCTTTAAATTTCTTGACAACCCAGTTTGTGAAAGTGAAGTTATAGGTGACGCAACCAGACCATTTTACCATGAAAAATATTACTATACTGCAGATTTTAAAATCCATTTTTTAATAATAAACAAAAGGTTTCATTTTCTAAAAACATTCTAAATGCATTGTTCAATCTCTATGTTTGATTTCAATAACAATATAATCAATTTCTCCAAATAATTTAAATTCAATTGAGGTTTTCACAATTTTAACTCAAGAATTTTCACAAGCAAAGGCTGTAAAGTTGTTTAATTCTTTTCTTCTAATATCAAATTTATTTTCTAAAATAGATTTAACAAACAAATCTTTAATCATTACTATTTTAAAGAAAACAATAAAAAACAATAAAAAACAAAAAGAAAACCTGGTACAAAAAGCTACAGGAAGAGATGAATTTCTGATACAAGCCTCCTCCAAAGATTTCTTGAATTTTCTTCAATCCTCCAATGAATCCAATCCAAAATCCAACAAATGCAAACAATCTTTCCTTTAATCAATTCTACAATCAAATTTTCTTCAAACTCTTGTGCAAATTTTTCAAAATTTCTTCACTACTGTAAAAATGTATATTTTTCTAAATCTCCTTCTGCTGCCCTAAAATTAAAACATATATTCTTATAAATCAAAAATACCTAATTCAACCCTAATTCACATTACATGCAAATTAGATATTTCAATTTCAATTTCAATTTCAATTTCAATTTCAAATTTAAAATGCAATTTCAAATAATAAATTAATTTCCAAAGTTGCAATCAATAAATAAATTAATTACAATTTCTAATTTAATTCCCACACGTTGAAATTAAATTCCAAATTTAATTTTAATTCTTTTATTTCCTTTCATTCTCTTGCATCACGTTTAATTAATTAATTTAATTATTTAATAACTAAACTCAACCCCCTTGGATTAAATTTAATTAATTAAATAATTTAAATATAATTAATTAATTTAAATATAAACTTTTATCCACATTGCATTATTTAAATTAAATAACCGTCAACATGATTTAAATGCAATTATTCTAAATATCTATTTCCAAATCAAGAATCCTTCAGAATTAAATAACATCAAAGCAAGACAGACAATGATTCGACACACACAACTGACGACACACTAAGGCTAGGGTGTAAACTTGACACATGTTACCTAGCTACTATCTCCCATTCAACTTAACCGTTGAATCGACACGCTCAAACCTGTGAAGCCAGGTGGAGTCGGTGTCATGTACCTGCAATCCTGCAACCAAGTAAACAACGTCATACAATATATCTAGCATATAATACACACCGTGAAAAAGGAATTAAGGATTCACAGGCCGCTCGCAAGTGAGTGATGCAAACTCGTCCTCTTCACCCATACACTCATCAAAACTGACACTTCCATCATAATTCCAATAATCTCATAATAATATCTTATGCTAACTCTACAACATTATTAATCCATAATGCATGTGAAACAATAATCAGATAACTACATCCCAGAATAATAGTTGTCGCTCAATAGTAGCGATCAAATCATCATAACAAAATGTATCCAGTATCAAAGTAACTGCAACCAAACACAGCATAAAGAAAATTGAACAAGAAGCAAAACAGAGGGGTATTACATAAAAATATATTTCAATCCAAATATTAAAGTCGAATCTCAAAAAGATGGATGAATTCAATTTTGGTAGCCATTAATACTTGGTCGCACTTGGCACAACCGACTAGTAAACACAACCGACTCCCCATTAGGGGGTGTGGCCTGTGAAGACAGTGCTGGGCACTGCCTCCACAACATCACTCCCCTATGGGGGCGGCTATGGGGGATAGCCCCCCAACCTCCAACATTAAACTTATAAAAAAAATCCTTTATAAACCTGCAAATTTCTATATATTCACCATACGATTTTCAATTCCAGATCTTTTCCAAATGAATTTCTATAGGGATTTTCTACAGCAAAATATATATAAAAATGATTGCTCCGTAAGAGCAATTTTTACAAAATATTTCTACATGAAAATATTTACGAATTTACCAGAGGTTTTATAATTTCCCTAGCTGAATAAAACTAATTGGAAGAAAAACAATAATCTTCTACATAAGATATTTTTTACAAATTTTGACAGGAAGATTTAAATCCATTCCTATAAAGGTTTTCCAATTTTCTATATAATCATTCTGGGATTTCTATTGTTTAAAAAAAAAATCATCTTTTCAAAAGAATATAAGAATTTAATCTAAGGCTCTAAAGCTTTCATGACAATCTTTCCAATTTCCAGAACATATTAAAGCTTTAACAACAAATAAAATCTTCTTCAATGTACAGACAATCATTTCCAAGACAATAACTAAATCTAATAGCCCTTTCCAATTTGAATTTAAATAAAACATTAAAGAACCTGTTTCACATGCTTGAAGAATGAAGTTTGAAGTGGAGCCTCACCTTCTGATTCCAAAAATTGTCAAAGCTTCTTCCAATAAAATCCCCTTTCCAGAAAGTTGAAAACAAAATCAGAGCCAATTCCCAAGAGCTTCTTCCCCAATTTTTCACAACACCAATTTTCAACAACCTCTTCCAATTTTCATTCCCATGAGATAACCTCTTTCCTCTTTTAGTTAATGCAATTATTCTCTCTAAGAATTAATTCCCATCACCAGATATTAATTTTGTAACACATGTCACAATTAAAATATCTTTCCAAAATCATAGATATTTCCTCTAGATATTTACAAGATATTTTTTTATCTAATAATTTAAAATCAAATATTAATTTAATCAACCATTCAAATAAATTCACAACTTCATTTAATTAATTTAAAATTAAACAAAGCTTTTATAATCTAACAATTTTATTATCAAATTAAATCAAAATAATTCTAATCACTTTGTAAAATAAAGTTAATCTAAATAATTAAATTACTCTACAAAATAAATTAAATCTAATTAATTAAATCAAATTTAAAGATTCTAACAACATTAATCACTATTAAATAAATAATCAATTGAAAACATTATAATCATTAATTAACTTCCCATAGAGCATACCTTGTAAAATAATTAAACGAAAAGGCAAACAGGGACAACACGAAAACAAAGCATGACCAAAACAAGGACTAATGACACACTATGACTAGGGTTGTGGTTTGACAAGGAAATCCAATTACTATCTCCCAATCAACTATTTTGTTGGGCAATGGACACACTCAAACCTGTGAATCCAGGTGGAGTCGATGTCTTGTACCTACAATCCTGAAATCAAAACATATGTTGTACATATGTATAGATCATGAACAATCACACCATGAAGAGAAAATCATGGTATCGTAGGGCGCTTGCAAGCGAGTGATGCAATCTCGTTCCCTTCACCAGTACAGTTTCACATCAAGACTGATGAAACTAAAACATCAAATAACTAGAAATGAACTTATATCAATATCAACTCAAATAAAAAACTATGCTAACTAGAAAGCATGTCATAATCAATAATCATCCATATAGTGTTCCATCACATCTCAATATTAAAACCATCATCGCTCCAATGTCAACGATCAAATAACAACATCATAGTATCATAGTCTATAAAAATAAAATAACTATCTAAAAACATGAGAAAATCAGAGGGGTGCTACATCACAACCCGATATGTTTTCCATCCTACAACTATTTTGTACATCTTTTGTTCCAAACATATAAAGATATTGAAATGCACTATTTACTCAAACTAGGGGTTTTATGGAATATGAAGGTGAACTTCAATACATTGTTTTGTTGTAGTCTACATAAAAAAAAGTGGACATTGAACAACAATTGAGAAGTGAGTCACAACCCACTATGTTTTTTAACTTGCAACTATTATGTGTTTTTTTTGTTGCAAACATATGAAGATATTGAAATAGAATGTTTTCTCAAACTAAGGGTTGTTATAAAATATGAAGATAAACTTCAATACATTGTTTTTTTACACTCTGCATAACAGAAAGTGCTCATTCAACAAGAATTGAGAACTGAGTCACAACCCATTGTGTTCTCCAAACGGGTGATCCCACAATACTGGTTTATAATTTTTGGCCAAACTGGACACTAAATTGATTTTTTCTAACTAAATCTTCACTTCCAGACACCTATAGTAGCTAAACCATGAGAAATTTGAAGATGATGCAAACTAGTGATTTGTGACATTTTACCTGTAGATTCTAAATAATTTTTTTTTTCAATTTTTTAGGAATCAAATTACACTTCTTTTCCCATCTCCTTCGGAAACTAGTTTTTTTCATTAAACACCATTTTTAAGGAGTGATGCTCACCATATGCAACATAATTTTTTTTTCATGAAGGATAAAATTCTAATTTTTTAAAATTTAGATATGTAACTATGATATCTAGCGCTTCCATTTGGTTTCATAGTTTTTTATTGAATTATTTTTCCTTAATCAAGTTTCGAAGTCAAACCTTGATGAAAATATTAACAAAACAACTTAACAATTAGACCATGCCACTATTGGTAGAAGATCGTAGTCTTCAAACATACCAAAATAATGTAATTCCACACCATAATTGTTCAATAATTACATGATTGAAACCAAATGTAAAATGACTATTCTTAGCCTCTTATCCTTTCCTACACTACCTTTGAGATAAAATATTAGAATTATTTGGGTCCTTGGCACTATCGGCGGGGTGATTCAACTTGCATGGATCCTCGTTGTTGTATGTGTAACAAGAGGCTCTCAAGAAGCCTCTACTTTGACCATTGCACTTTTAACACCTTCATCCTATAACAAACCCATCAATATAAATGACTACGTTCAAAAATTAACATATGGATATAAGGAAAAGGAAAAATGAGATCTAGTTGCAGAGAAAGAGAATTAGTTGGGAGGAGAGATGAAAGTCTTATCTGAAAATGTAGACAACTTTTGTAAAAATTTTGTCAAAAGAAACATCTGCATTGTCTAATCAGAAAGACACTCTAAAATTTGAGCAAAAAGCGATTGCAATGAAACATAAAATTATTCAAGATATTGGGAATTCTATCTGAGAAACGTTGCCAATAAGGTCAATGCCCAATTTTTTCTCTTCCTTACCAAGAATTAAGAAATTGGAATCTTGTCATCCTATTACATCAATGTAGTTGGATGATGAGATTTTTATTTTTAAATTTTTTTTCCAAGGAAAATGATCTCCTCCCCAGGTACCCTTTCTTCTTTTCTGCCCTACCAAGGCACATTCTCTTGTCCCAAGAACTTTTATTTTCTTTGACCATTGCAATTTGAACACCTTCAACCAGCAACAAACCCATCAATATAAATGACTACGTTCAACAATTAGCATATGGATGGAAAGAAATATAAGGTACTATGGTATATACAAAATGAAATAATTTATATGTACTTGTGGCTCCAGACAAATATAATTGGAAATAGATGAGAAGGAAAGGAAAAATTAGATGGACCAAGAAACGTTGCCAATAAGGTCAAGGCCCAATTTTTTCACTTTCCAGAAATTAAGAAATTGAGAAATTTGTAGGTTAGTGTCCAATTCGAACTTGAAAATGTGCCTCACTCTTGTAAATTGATGTATTGGAAATAGATGATAAGGATAATGCAAAATCAGATCTAAGTGGAGAAAAAGAAAACCAGATCTTTGCTGCTAGCCAGGGCACATTTTCCTATCCCAAATGGACACTAGCCTACTCACACCCACCACTTCCTTGTTCATCCTTGCCATATAATGGCATAAATGTTAATGCCACATCAAATTCAAATGCATGCAACTAATTCATTCAAAATATGAAAATAAACGTTCAAAATAAAATTTCAAAATTACCCTTTCTTCCACTTTCTTCCTGTGAAGGAGCTAGGAACAGTGTGTTTTCCAACATTGCAAATAATGTGAACATTTTTTGTTGCAATCAGATGAAGATAGTGAAATTCCTTTTTTATTGTACCAAATAGTTGTTCCAAAATTTGAAGGTGTAGTTCATTACATTCTTGGTGCATAGGAAACAAGAACATGTCATAAGGAAATAACTAACAAGGGATAGTGTGTTTTCTAACATAGAAAATAATGTGAGAATTTTTTTTTACAATCAAATGAAGATAGCGAAATTCCATTCTTACCCTACTAAGGAGTTATTCCAAAATTTGAAGGTGGACTTCATTACATTCTTGATGTGTATGAAATAAAAAAAATTACAAGGAAATAAGAGACAAGGGATAGTGTGTTTTCCAACACTACAAATAAGGTGAAATCAACAAGCAAGCTACCATAAACAATAAGAATTCATGTGGCATCACCTACTTGTATATTTGATATTAAAATAAATTGAATGCACAACCTATGTACACACAACCAAACAATGCACTAATTGAGTTATTATTTCTACCTTCTCATCGTCCACATCACCCCATGCTTAATTCACACCCTCCTCATCCTTAGGGTCACCCTCTGCAGTCTCTTCCTCTTCATTTTGGACTATAGTATGAGCGTGATCGCCTCCTCGATTCTCAACCTGAATTGAAGGAACAATATACTGTCAAAATCAACATATTTGTAATAGAAATAAATTTTTCTAAATGAAATTGTAAAGTATTAATACTGACATATTGGAAGGAAAGAGTAATTGGAAGTTCACAATCGATTACCAAACATTTCATCGCCTCAAAATTCTCCTAAAATGAGGGGACTTCCTTTGTACAACCTTTCTAGCCTCCCGATTAAAACATTCTCACTTTCTAGTCAACATCATAACTATTTTTCAGAGATTAAAATTAAATATTTGAATGCATCTTGTAATTAACAAATCTTACTCACACATATGTTGAACATGACCATCTTGAAGGAGATGCACCACTACACACCCTGTCAGGTGTGTCAACCACCTCAATAGAATCTATCACTGTATGAAGCACTTTCCCTTTTAAAGTACCCATTCATGGTTGGCTATAATATGTAAAAAAGTTGCAAGTGTTTTAGACAATTAAAGTTTCAAAACTTATTGCACTGTCTACCATAAGAAACAAAATTTGAAGGTGTACTTCATTATATTCTTGGTGCATAGGAAACAAAAAATTTTCACAAGGAAATAATTGACAGGGGACAATGTGTTTTCCAATGTTGCAAATAATGTGATCATTTTTTTGTTGTAATCAGATGAAGATAGTGAAATGCCATTTTTACTATTACAAATAGCATTCAATACCATTATTCATTTCAAAGTATCCATGATGAGAAAAATAGTTTCCCATATATATACATACATAACATTTATTTCTATGCTCTATTGAATACCATTGACTGCTATATTAAAAATTGTTGAGCTCAAATGATTTAAATGTCAACCTTTTTCTTTCATTTATAAGAAAGCTACCATAAACAATAAGACTTCAAGTGATATTTCCTATCGGTATATTTCATATTAACATAAATAGAATGCACATAATATACACATAGACAAATGATGCATTTGTGGTTGGCTATAATATGTAAAAAATTTGCAAGTGTTACAGACAAATAAAGTTCTTTTTTTTTTGGCACTATTTTCTATAAGAAAGCATATATTTTTCAACCATAAGATGAATTTCAAACACAATTTTTAGTCTACCTAAGACTTGTGATAAATTTTGAAGGTTCCTTTCATTACATTCTTTCTGTTTAAATAAAATAAACTTTGGAATACATTCATACAGTCAATTATATAATTTCCAGTGGAGGATACATCAAAGTACCCAAAATCCCCTAAGGCGTGCTAACCAATTGGGTTCTTACTTGGCAGGTGCATGGAAATGGGTAGCAATTTCGAGGCCACATTCAATTTTTTTTTTTGAAAAGTCATAAAACAAGTGTGTTATAATGCACTCGCGTTATGGCTCAGTGTGTCAAGCCTGAGGCTCAGCAACAACAAGCAAGTAATGTGAGCGTGTTATAACATGCTCGCATTATTGCTTGTTAAAATCAAAAAGAAAGTGAAATGTTGTCATTTTAATTTCGACTATTTTTTCTTCTCCTTGTGGCCGAAACCCCCATTTTTCATGTTCGTGTTCTAGGAGGAGCCATTCAGGAAAATTCTTCACCAAAAATTTGTATTTCTTTGCAATGATGGTGCCACGACGACGAGAAGGTGTGAGAGGTAAGGATTGTTTGCTTTTTGTTTTGAATTAGATAGAATTAGGTTGAATTTGATATATATTTGTTTCAATTTTTAGGAGATGAAAATCAACCTACAAACCCTTAAGATCCTCAACAGGAAGAGAAACCAAATCCTGAAGATCAAAATCAACCACAACAACAACCTCCTCCACCAATCACTCAACCCCCTCCTGACACTCAACAAAATTTAATGAGTGAAATTGAGAACAACAAAAAGAAAATCAAGGATTTAATCAGTAGGTTGAGTGATCCAAATGGTTAAACTACAGAAAGAATGACCCTAGCAAATTCATTGAAAGATATGCTAACAAATGTAGATTCAATTATCAAACAAATAACTCGATGGCAAGATAGGAGGCAGGCGGTTAGGGATTATTATGTAAGTAAACTATCATATAAAGATGTAAAGGATTTAAAAATTACAAAAGGTGATTTGTGCTCACTATTCACTGACCCAGGAACAAATCAAAATCTTACCCTCAATGCGAAGAGATTTCCTATTCATTTGTGCCATCACCAACAGATTAGGGACCAATTTATTATAGGTGGTACATGGTCTTTGATTACCCACCGTGCAAAAATTTTGAAGTCTCGTAATATTTCCTTAGGAAACTATACATTGAGTTCATATTGAACAAAATCCTAAATTATTTTGATATGAGGGATTTTTAGGGGAGAGGCTGGGGGTCAGCTCAGGATAGACCTGGTGCACAGTCGGATCCTACATGACAAGCTAGACGAGCTCTCACTAGGCCACCTCATGAGCACGTTGTTATACCTTCCGTCGTGAAGGAAAGTGCTAACATAGAGACATTGTAGGTGATCAACACTTTGACCCATACTGCCATCCATCATATTAGCCCTATTCTACAATGCCATCTAGGGGATTCTTTGAGTGGTGGCCTTCAAACCCATGTGTGTCAATCTTGTGGGGCGACTTGTTCATATGACCCCCCTGACACGTAGGAGGCTGCTACATAGGATCCATTTGCAACTATGGAGATGGAGAGGGTAGCTGACATATTGCATGAGGCATATGGCATTGATAGTCAGGTAAAATTTAGCATGTTTCATTATGAAATATAAGATTAACTAAAAATGTTTTATGATTTTAATAAAATTGCAGGGTCACAGTGTTGAGACTAGATACACTGGCCCCCCACCTACCTATTTCTGCAGTACACCTATTGCTGGGGTATGTAACTAGTAAAAAATTATAAATTTATTACATGTTAATAGCATTGTTTTATGAATGGTATTTTAATATGCGATTTTGGATGTTGAACAGGCTAATAGTGGAAGTTTTGAGGGAACACTTCCGAGTGGTAGTGGATTTACTCAAACCTACATGAAGGTAATAGAATAAATAGTTTAACTAATGAACTATACTTAATAGATTTGTGTAGTTTATATGCACATCGTTGGTTACGTTGAATAATTTTTTGTTTTATTTTTAGATGTTGCAAGATGAAACACCTCTGAATGTGACGAGGGAAATGGAGATTGGTGTGTCATCTTCTCTACAATCCCCGATGGCTCTGGCAGGGGAGGTATGAGGAAAATTAGTAAATTTCAATTTACATTCATTGTTATAGATGTTAGTTAGTGAGAAATCAAACCATTATTGATTCACGTAGTTTAATTTCTATTTGTATGGTTTATATAGGTCCTGAGCATGCTTGAGCATGGGCGTGAGAATATTTCCCTCAAGGAGAGAGATCATGAGATGGTAGTAAGTGATTATTTTGTCAAATATATCATTTTTTATAATGTAATTTCTATATATTCATGTCTTTACTTCTTATTGTAATAGTTAAAACTTCACCACGAACTAAATCCTAGGAGTAGTAGGAGCACTCCTTGAGTGCAACAAAAATGAGTGACAGACCTATCGCCATCTGATCGAAAAGGAAAGGGAAATAATTTATTTCCAAAGCATGGAGAGAAATGACTTTTGATTACAGAGCTCTTTGTTGTATACCTACATGACAGTTTTGTACATATTTGACATTGTATGCCTGTATGGCATTCTCGTAAGCCTATATGGCTATTTTGTACATATATCTCATACTTATATTGACATATATTGATGTATACCTACATAGCTATTTGGTTAATACAAATATCTTTTATCGATGGTGTCCATATTTGCATTCTAAATTGATTTAATAGATATGAGTTATTTCTATTCAAGTGTATACTTTACAACTTATGTGTATACTTAGTGACTTACGTGTGTTCCAATGTATACTTTGTGGCTTACGTGTTTTCATGTGTATACCTTGTATTCATGTATATACTTTGTATTAATTTGTGTATACTATGTATTTATGTGTATACTTCTTGAGGCTTACATGTTTTTTAGTACTTGTGCTTCCCTTATTCACATGTACATGGTTGAATTATTCATGTGTATAATTATTAATTGGCTAGCCCTAGAATATATCATTGTTGTCCTTCATGGTTTGTCTTGAATATTAATTGATTGATGCTAAACAACTTTATCTAAAAGAAAAAAAATATGTTTTGAATTGGTATTCCATGAAATGATTCATAAAAAGATTTCAATATGTTCTTGATGTGTCACCATATAAACACGTTGAAAGATTTATATGTCAAATTTTTGCAATATTATTTATTGTATACGAAATGGACTCGGGAGAAAGGAGGTTATAATTTACAATACAGATAAGAAATGGACTCAACCCTGTCCTAGACCTCCGAATAGGTCTATTTAACAAAGAAAAATGCTCTCAATCACTCTTCCAATTGCAAAGAACCATTGGTGATGCATAGTGGCTCAACCAAGTTATGATTTGACACAACTTCTCTCAAATATGCCCACTAAGACTCCAACATTCACTTGACTCAATAGGGTAACTCAACTACCCAACCATGGAATCGATCAAACCAGACATGACCAAAACTTGGAGCAGACTTGGAAACCTCCCAACATGACCAACCCAACTCAAGGCTTTACATAGTTTTTTACACCCTTCTCTAACTGATCAATGCCCTCAACTAACTAAAAACCAACTTTCAAAACAAGTAACCATTGCATTTCAAATTTGTTGCTTTAAGCAACTTATAAATCTGCAACTTTAGACTCCTCCAACCTAATGACTACAATTAATGACCTCTAAACCCACACAAATGGATTAGAAATAGCCTTATTACATGAACATAACTCCATTCTTGCATAGTCATATACAAATTCACAAATTTGCCTTCAAAGGCTACAGAGACAACTTCTAGTGCAAGATTGAAATTTTCACAATTTTTATCACTAGACCCAAAACTCACCCTAAAACATACCTAATGGTCTTAATTGACCTTATTCAAGACAAAGCATGCTGAAAATACCCACAACCTATTGACTAGCCTATTCACCATCAGATAATCAAAGATTGAAGGTGAGGTATAGGTGCTCCTGCACCAATTGGGCAGCATTGATCATATGCTTTTTGTGTGGAATACTCAGACTTCTCAACCATTGTTTGTATGTTTCTCTTTTCCATTGTTTTGTATTTCATCATAAGGGATCAAGCCGGTTGAACACAGCTCAGATCAATTCTACATACTTGGGTGTGAACAAGGACCATGCCTAGCGTAAACCTACATATCGGGACGCATTGGAGCAGTTACTTTGGTCACATGAATTACAAAATGAAAGCTGCACCACTTTGCGACTTTACACTACTTCCATTTGACACATTTTCCATCAAGTGAAAACTAGACACCATAGGAAAATGACTCCAAGATAACAAAAACTGAGAGAGGTTATTGTAGAGGGGCCCAACACGATCTCACAAGCTCAGACAGAGAGGTCTTAAGCATCATGGTTTGTGAGTAATAGCCCATCAAAGTTTTCTTCCCTTTTGCACTTTGGACCCTTAAGGGATCAATTTGGTTGAACATAACTCGAAGCGATTGAGCGTGTTTGGGTGAAAAAAAGGACCATTCCTAGCGTAAAAACACCTTTTCGAACATGTTGGCACAGTCCATTTGGTCGCACAAGTTGTAGAACGAAAGTTGAACCACTTTGCAACTTTGCACTACTTGCATTTGACACTTTTTCCATCAAGTGAAAATTTTCCTCCACGAGAAAACCACTCTGAGATAGCCAAAACCAAGAGAGGCTTTTATAGAGGGGCCCAACACAATCCTATAGGATTAGACAAGAAATTTCTAAGCATCATGGTATCTGAGTAATAGCATGTTAAAGTTTGTAGCCATTTTGCACTTTGCACCCTTAAGGGATCGATCTAGTGGAATGTAGCTCGGAGCGATTCCACATGTTTCGATGTAAAAGAGGACCATTCCTATCATAAAAGTGCCTATTCAAACATGTCAGAATAGTCTGCTTGGTCACACGAGTTCCAAAGAAAAAGTCGCACCACTTTGCAACATTGCACAACTTGAATTTGACACTTTTTCATCAAGTGAAAATCCGTCGCCACGAGAAAACCACTCTGACGTAGCTAAAACCGAGAGAGGTTTTTGTAGAGGAGCCCAATGAAATACTGTAGGATCAGATGAGAAGTTTCTAAGCATCATGATATCCGAGTGATAGCATGCTAAATTTTGCAGCCATTTTGCAATTTGGACCCTTAAGGGATCAATCTGGTGGAATGTAGCTCAAAGCGATTCCATGAGTTTCAATGTGAAAGAGGACCATGCCTAACATAAAAATAACTATTTAGACACTTTGGAATATTCTGCTTAGTCACACAAGTCGCAGAGCAAAAGTTACACCACTTTGCAACTTTGCACAGTTTGAATTTGACACTTTTTCCATCAAGTGAAAATCCGCCACCATGGGAAAACCACTCCGAGATAGTGAAAACTAAGAGAGGTTTTTACAGAGTGGCCTAACACAATCTTGTAGGATTAGATGATAAGTTTTTAAGCATCACGGTATCTGAGTAATAGCATGCTAAAGTTTATAGGCATTTTTCACTTTGGACCCTTAAGGGATCGATCTGGTGGAATGTAGCTTGGAGCCATTCTGCGTGTTTTAGTGTGAAAGAGGACCATGCCTAGTGTAAAAATACCTATTTAGATGTGTTGGAACAGTCTGCTTGGTTACACGAGTTGCAAAGCAAAAGTTGCACCACTTTGCAACTTCGCATAGTTTGAATTTGACATTTTTACCATCAAGTGAAAATCTGTCGCCACGGGAAAACCACTCTGAGGTAGCAAAAATCAAGAGAAATTTTTGTAGAGGGGCCCAATGTGAGCATGTAGGATCAAACAAGAAGTTTTTAAGTGTCATGGTATCTGAGTAATAGCATGTTGAAGTTTGCATCCATTTTGCACTTTGGACCCTTAAGGGATCGATCGGTGGAACGTACCTCATAGTGATTCTGCATGTTTGGTTGTGAAAGAGGACCATGCATAGCATAAAAATACCTATTTGGATGCACTACAATAGTCTACTTGATCACATGAGTTGCAGAACGAAAGTTGCACGACTTTGCAACTTTGCACTGCTTGCATTTGATGCTTTTTCCATCAAGTGAAAATCCGCCGCCACGGGAAAACCACTTCGAGATAGCCAAAACCGAGAGAGGTTTTTCTAGAAGGGCCCAACATGATCTTGTAGGATTAGATGAGAATTTTATAAGCATCATGATATCTGATTAATACTATGTTGAAGTTTTCATCCATTTTGCAGTTTGGACCCTTAAGGGATCGATCCGATTGAATGTACCTCAGAGCAATTCGGCATGTTTCGGTATGAAAGAGGACCATGCCTAGCATAAAAATACCTATTCAGATGTGTTGGAAAAGTTTGCTTGGTCACATGAGTTGCAGAGCGAAATTTGCACCACTTTGCAACTTTGCACAGCTTGAATTTGACACTTTTTCTATCAAGTTGAAATCCGCCTCCATGAGAAAACCACTCTGAGATAGCCAAAACTGAGAGAGGTTTTTGTAGAGCATCCCAATGCAATCCTAAAGGATTAGACAAGAAGTTTCTAAGAATCACGGTATTCGAGTACTAGTATGCTGAAGTTTGTAGCCATTTAACACTTTGGACACTTAAGGGATCGATCTGGTTGAACGTAGCTCAGAGCGATTCTACATGTTTGGGTACAAAAGAGTACCATTCCTAGCGTAAATATACCTATATGAACATGTTGGAACAATTCACTTGGTCACACGAGTTTTAGAACGAAAGTTGCACCACTTTGCAACTTTGTAGGTGATTTTAAGAAGGTCTGAGGTAGTGACATGTTCTGGTAAGGTGTGGAACCATTCCTTTCAATAAACCCTCTTTATACTAGCATAAAATAAGGGTTTTGATTTGGCATGGTGGAGTGAGTTTCTCCTGAGATAAATTATGGATCTGAGGGTTTGGATACATGATAATTGCTACCCCAACAAGTTATGGGGGTTGTTGAATGTTTAAAGGTATGTTCTTTTGTAAATGAGGCCTAGTTAGCCTAATGAGGACAACGAAGAAAGTCATTTTTTATGCACATGTTCCAAGACAGTCACTATTGATTTTGAAGTATGTGTTGTAACTCAATAATAGCTATCTAGATTAGTCATTTGTTTGTGAAGTCATTTGAGAAGTTTTCCTCAAAACACCACTTGGAGCCACACTTTTCACTTGTAAATTCATCATAAAACCCTGTAGCAGCAACTCCACCTTTGTTTCTTTAATCCCCTACATAGATAAACATGCACACACCTAAAAAATCCTAAGACTAACTTACTCCACTAATCTAAACTCATAAAATCACTAAAATAGGGACTTTATTGATTGTAAATATTCAAGATTACAAAAGATCTTCATTTTGCTCGACCTTACATGCTTTTTATCACTTCTTTAATTACCCAATGACCTCTTTGAGACTTTGAATACATTACATATGACCTTCACATGACCTTTTTCACATTGTTTACATTTCAAAATTCAAATTTTGCAAATTTATCTATTGAAGGCATTTAGAGAACAAGGTGCTACTGCACCAAACATGAACTCCAAAATTACAGTATTTGAGTAAATATCATTACACTGCCTTAGGTACTTTGTTTCATAGATATTTTATAATGTCAACCATACATTCGAGATTATCTTTAAATTTCTACATCATACGTGCTCATTATGAGGTTAAATTCAATTGAGTAACTTGAGATTCCCTTGCTAAGCTTCACACGCTCTTTTATAATGGCTTGAAATTAGAATTGATATTTTTCAAGATCATCAAAATAAGGATATTGCATTTATTTTTTGGATGAGATTCTCTTTCATGGCTCATAAATCAACATTTTCTGCAATGAGAGATCAATCAATTTTTAGTAGTTTACTTACAAATATGCAAAATAAAAGAGAAAAAAGAAAGAGCATCCAAAATAGAAATGAATTGAAAATAGATGGAAGGCACTTACAAATAGGCATGTAGGTCTCAAAACTTAGTCACTCTTTGTCATTAATCTTCATTGGGAGTTCCAAGATACCTATTGCACACAACACCTCTCATGAATAGAGTAAGTTCAAATTTGAGATGCTCTTATAATGTCTACATCATAGCTGCTCATGATAAGGTTAACTTCAAATTAATAACCTGAAATCCCCTCACCAATATTTGCACACACTTTTCTAATGGCTTAAAATCATGATTGAGATTTGTTAAGACCGTCAAAATAAGGATGTTGCATTTCTTTTCTGGATGACATTCTCTTGGATGGCTCATATATCTGCATTTTCTGCAAGGAAAGACTGTACCTCACTCAATCCTGTTAGTGTACAACATTCCTCATATGGTGCAATGTTAGTATCATCCATCAACCAAAATAATCTACAAACTGAAGACAAACCTTCATTACCTGGACCCATCGAAGCATTACACCATTCAACGATTGATTTTGCATCTATCAACTTTGCATTGTTTGTATACTTTAACTCGTCTCATGCTAATGCTCTTTTAATGCATGCTCCCACACCATCATGCTCCCCCTTTCCATTCATGACCTCACAAAAGTTCCACATATTTTGAACACCTGTAATGACATGCATCCTACACAACCAGTAGAACATGCGTGAGTTCTTGAAATGTGTTGCACAATTAGCCGACCATATTATATGTCGGTCATATGCTATGCCCCTTTGAGCCAAACCATTGTAGAACATTTGGAAGCAACCTTGCATGAACTCTGGAGAATGTGTGTGATCACCACTAATGTAAAAGTGGTACTCCCTCAATACCTTCCTTTGGTCATCTGTACTATCAGATGCATGAATAAATGCTATGTGCACAAATATCGAAACCTGTGTGGAGTTTTAATATTGTGACTGCACCTCACGTTGTGGTTGTAGAGTGTAGTTCTCCACAAATTCAACCACTGATACTATGCTACCAATTGGAAAGGTGTCCTTGCATAGCTTGAATTACGTGTCCAACCATCGGGCTCTATGGGTATGCATTGCATACTCAGATAGTATATTGTCATGAAAAATGGACATAAACTGGTACATTGGAATCTTCTCAATAACCAAATCACACCTTTTTTCTTGAGACCCATCTTTTGTGGCATATGCCACTGTTTTATACTTCCCGAACTCTACTATTTTTTGTTCCACCTCATCTGTGCTTTCCATATGTTGACATACTGGCATATGCTAGAAGCCACCACAACACTCGCATTAACCATCCAAGCATGTTTTCCTGTAGAATATCTGGCCATCCTCTATTTCACATAATTTTTTTGATAAAAACTCTCTTGAAGATTTTGGTGGGGCTTCTATGCCACAATCCTGCAAAACATCATTAGTATGCAAATCTAAACATATAGAACGATAAACATCATAATGGTTAGAGAATTCAATATGCAGTCTACAACAACAAGTAGTGCGTATGTGATTTATCTTGACATAAGAAGGTCTAAGCATTTCAAAAAATATTTGACAAATACTAATTTGAGGATAATCATTTTCAAATTTACAAAAAAATTGGGTTTTAGTCATATCCAAAAAATGCTTTGGATGTGGCTCACGATTTCGACAATCAATTCTCCTTCTTACCACAACCCTTTGATTCAGATATGGCCTTTTTTTATTCTTCCAATACTCTTCAATTAGTGTTCTCAAGGCTTCGACAAATTCTTTATCTTTTCATGACAGTTTCCCCGAGAATGCCCATAATTCATTTGAATCAGTGCCCTCAATTCTTTGCCGTCTATGAATGGTTCTTGATAAAGTTTTTCTACTAATTCCTGTTTGTTCACTCATCTTTCTAATGAGATGAGCTCTCTTTGTTTGACAGCTTACCAAAGTCTATGTAATGACACGTAGGGTGAAATTACTATGCTTTGAGCGTGAGATCTTACCCACACTCTCATAAGCATCCATTAGATTCTTCTCAATAGTGTCTTCACTCGATACATTCAATGTTCTCAACCCAAGATTCTTCATGATGTTCCTATAATTTAGACCCCACATCATTTCAACAAATAGTTGACATCTTGCAGTCTCATTTAGCCTTTCAAAGAAGAATTTCCAAATCTTATCAACATATCTTCTACAAGTGTGTGCTAGAATCTTACCTTCCATGTGCTGAAAAATATCCTCATCAATACTAATCAAATACATTAGCTTTCTACGAAAAATTCTAGGTGGTGTTCTCCTAGGTACATACATATGAACATTAGGAATTTCATCAATATTTAATTGAGGTGGGCTAGATTGCGTACCTTCGATCGAGGGTGGAGAAGAAGACATACCTTAAGGTTCATGTGGGGATAATGGCATACCTTCTTCGTCAAATCTGAGTGATGATGTATTCTCAACTTGAGATGTGTTGGATGGTTTCCAACAATATTAACTTGCGGTAGATGGTGTCCCTCCATATTCACTTACAGTAGATAGTGTCCCTCCATATTCACTTTCGATAGATGTTGTCCCTCCATATTCGCTTTTGCTTAATGGTGTCCCTTCATATTTACTTGTCATAGAGGGTGTGTCTGCAACTATGGTATCTGAATCTATCTTACCACGATGCTTTCACATTCTTGCCTTTTGTGCTACCAATTCATTTTCTCTTTTTGACGGTTGAGGTTCCTCTTCAATTGGCTTGTTTTTGTTAATCATTCCCAATTTCTGCTTTTCACGATATGTCACCTTCATCTGTTAGTTTCCTCTTTGTCTTTTTCTTTGGCATGGTGGATAATTTTATCTATAGCATGGAAAATCATACAAAATTTCAACTTATTTCATATATATGTATACAAACTGTGGAAGCATACATGGTGCAGGAGCACCATTGAATGAAAATTGTCAATTCAAGAAGTTGTTTTCTAGGCTTTAGGAAAAAATCGATGCAAAGAATGATTATGAATATTTGAAGGAAGATCATCAATAAATAGGTGAGGGAATTTTGTTTGTGTGTAGAGGAGGTCTAAAAGGGTGTTGGGCATGAAGCCCTAGAGTGAAATTTTGAGTTTTCCATGAGATTTCGAGTGGTTTTGATATGCTAAAGTGTGTTTTGCATTGGGGAAGAGTGGTTTCTTGTTGAATTGAGTTTTTTCAGACCATTTTAGACCTATTTGAAGTATTCATAAGATTTTGTGAGGGTTGGATGCATTTTTTTCAATAAACCACTAGTTTCTTGGGTAAAAAGGAGGGTTTTTGGTGCATGTGAAGATGGGTAAAAGAAAGGTTCTTGTTGTTTTTGAGTCTAATATCTTGATCTATGTTAAATAAGGTCTATGAGACCACTCTTAATATGTATTTATTTCTTTTGAGTCATTCTAGGTGTATGGGGGGAGATTTGGCTTGACATTTGCAAACAAATGCATTTTTGGCAAAGTTGTCAAGAGATAAGTTAGTTAAGAAGTTACAAAACAAGTTAGATACATTGGGGGAGTGTGTTGGAATTTTTTTCAAGAGTAAGTTAGACAAGTTCAATATGTTACAAAACAATAAGACCAAACAAACTTTTCTAAAAGCCACTTTTGACCCAAAATTGCCGTGTAGGCTTCACAAACCAATTTTAGGGATTTTTCTCACAAACCTCCCAAAACACTTGTAAAAAAAATGATTGATATAGATATAAATTTTAGTGGTATGAGAAATATAAAAAATACACATATTACTCTTTTAATACACTTTCCTCAAAATGACAAATTTCACTGTTTTAGGGCCCAAATTAGCTAATTTTACAAAGGGACCCCCTCAAGAATCCACCACCAGGCCTCCATGACTGAAAAAATTCTTGTATTAGGTTTCAAAACTAACAATTATTAAGGTTTTAGGACCCAAAGTACTCGTTCCATCAACAAGTTTCAGAACCCTCTATAGAACCTAGGAAACAAAGTTTTTTAGGCCTCCTTACTGAAACTCTACCTTCCACAACTTCCCAATTCAAACCAAATTCCTAGAAACCTATGTATAGGTCCCCCCAATCTTAAGGAACCATAATCTACCCTTTGGAAATTCTGCACCCCTCTTTCTTAGGTCTGCACCATTATTTTCTATGAGAAAATAGGGTATTTCCCCTTAAACCAGCATCATTCATGGGGAAAATTTAAACTTTTTCTTCTCTACTCCTAAGAAAATCATAAGTAAATCCTACATGGTAACCCTACCAATTCAAAGCGAGCACAATAGTTGGGATTCTATCTAAGACATTAAATTGCCCTCAAACCCTTGATTGTCCAAGAATCCAGTTTCTAGAAGTTTATGAATTCCAAACACAAAGTTCAATGAAAACCTCTTAAAAGGGAGCCAAATGAAAGTAGGAACATTCCTTTATGGAAGAATATCAATTTGACACCAAGAAATTCATTTCTCTTAAAAATTGCTAACATTGATAACTTTTGCTAAATAGGCAACATTATGCAACTTTGTTGTCCAAGACACCTAAGACAACTCAAACACCTTTATTTCATCCCTAATAGAACTTCTACACTCTTTTCTTTCACTTCCATTTACAATTTGAATAATTTTCCTTCAAAGATTATGACAATTTTTTGAAGCGAGAGTGCATACTTGCACATTTGATCACCAAACTCACAAAATCCCTAAATACATCAAAGATTGGTCTATTTAGACCTTATTTTCAATAAAAGCTATGAAAAAGCATCTAAAAAGTCTTGAACTCACCCAAAGACCTTAAAAAAAACTGTCACAAAAGTAGATTTTGAAACATGGTTGTAGGTGCCCTTGCACCACAGGTTTGGAATACTGCTAGGGGAAGCATGCTGAAAGGATGAATTTTGGTGAGATATTTGGAATGCGTATTTTATTTATGTCAATGGATAACATGCTGATTATAGTGTCTTGGATGTTTGGATAAAGGTTGTTAGTTAGTTACCTTCCATGATTTGTTGTTATTTTTCCATGTAAGTTGCAACATTGAGTTCTTCAATTAGTGAATCATGAACAAAATGAATGGTTATGAGTTTCTAATTAGGTTTATGCTATGTTACAATCAATTTTATGATGATTAATCTATTTTTGAGTCTAAAAAAGAGTTGAAGCCAAGTTCTAATGTTTTGGGGAAATATGAAATCAAGTGAAATTGTAGGATTATGATGAAAACATGACTGACTTTGTTGGTTGATCTTCTTCAATTTAAGTTAGGGATAGAAGTACCCTTGATGATTTGTGGATCCTGGTAGATGCTTTGCATTAGGTTTAAAATGGTAATTGACAAGTGTATATAATTGTGTAATTTAAAATGTGCATTGACAACCTTAGGTTATAATGACAATGATTAAAATGGAATATACAAAATAACAAACATGAAAGAAATCCATAATAGAATGAAAGAAAATGTGTAAAGATTTCACACACCTAAAAAACCAGACTTTCAAATGGAGGAGTTCAACCTAATTATTGAGCCTTAGCTTCTTCTTTCTTCAAACTTCACAATAATTTGACTTTTTTAAAAGCTTGTTCCCCTCCAAATTTCAATTGTATATCAGTTTTCAATGGAATTAAAACTTGAGTATGTCATTCAACATGGAAAATATGTTATTTCATGCAAAAGGTGGTAGAAAGATCATGGAAAAGGTGGTGGAATGTAAATAACATGCTTGCACACTTCACAACATCATCAAAAAGCTACTTTTTGTTGGAGCATGCACAAAACTAGGAGAATATGCAGAATGTGGGCCTTGACATCATAGGTATATAGAGCTTTTAACTATTTTTAGTGGAAGATAAAATGCACTCGTGTTATTTCTTGCTAAAATGGTAACATCTCTACTACTTCAAAATGCGCTCGCGTTATATCAAATAAGGTTTTTAAAATAGATTTCTTTTCTCCCTCCTTGTCTATACCCTCTATCCTAATTGTATATCTCTCCCCTGTACCCTTATAGTAGAGGAGATAGAGGTGTGTGTGTGTGTGTGGGAGAGAGAGACAGAGAGGTAGATAGAGAGGACAAATATATAGTAGAGAGGGAGGTATGGTTGAGGGTAGAATTTTTTTAGGGTATAAGGGGCCAAGGTTAAAGGTAGAGGGTGTATGGTTGAAAGAAAGAGAGAGGGAGAAAGAGAGAGGGGGAGAGAAGGAGAAAAATATAATGAGAGAGAAGGAGAAAGAGAGAGTTGGAGAGAGAGATTGAATGAGAGAGATGGAGGGAGAGGGAGAGGGGGAGAAAGAGAAAGAGGGAGAGAGAGGGAGAGAGGGAGGGGGAGGGAGAGGGGTAGAAAGAGATAGTGGGAGAGAGTGGGATACGGGGAGAAAGAGAGAGAGAGGGAGAGAAGGAGGGAGAGGGAGAGGGGGAGAATGAGATAGTGGGAGAGATGGAGATAGAGAGGGAGGGAGAGATAGATAGGGAGAGAGATAGAGGGTAGAGGGTTAAGAGTTAAGGGTTTAAGGGAGAAAGAGAGAGTGGGAGAAAGTGGGAGAGTGGGAGAGAGGGAGAGTGGGAGAGAGATAAAGGGTAGAAGGTTAAGAGTTTAAGGGTAGACCCTCTTAATCCATCAACCCTCAACCCTTAAACCCTAATCCCCCAACCCTTAAACCCTTAAACCCACTTAGTAAACTCTCTACCCTAATCCTTCAACCTTTTTGACCCTTTATCCCTCAATTCTTAAGCCCCTAAACACTCAACCCTAAACCCTCAACCCTTAAACCCTCAATTTTTAATCCCTCAACCCTCAACCCTCAACCATTAAAGGCTAATCCCTCAACCCCTATACACTCTTAATCCCTAAACCCTCAAACATTAATTTGTAATCCCTTAACCCCTATACCCTCTTAATCCTCAAACCTCAACCCTTAAACCCTAATCCCTCAACCCCTATACCCTCTTAATCCCTCAAACCTCAACCCTTAAATGCTAATCCATCAACCCCTATACCCTCTTAATCCCTCAACCCTCAACACTTAAACTATAATCCCTCAACCCCTATACCCTCTTAATCCCTCAACCCTCAATCCTCAACCCTCAACCCTTAAACCATAATCAATCAACCCCTATACCCTCTTAATCCCTCAACCCTCAACCTTTAAACCGTAATCCCTCAACCCCTATACCATCTTAATCCCTCAACCCTCAAACCCTCAACCCTTAAACGCTAATCCCTCAAACCCTATACCCTCTTAATCCCTCAACCCTCAACCCTCAACCCTTAAACCCTAATCCCTCAACCCCTATACACTCTTAATCCCTCAACCATTAAACCCTCAACCCTTAAATCCTAATCCCTCAACCCCTATACCCTCTTAATCCCTCAACCCTTAAAACCTAATCCCTCAACCACTATACCCTCTTAATCCCTCAGTCCTTAAACTCTCAACTCTTAAACCCTCATCCCTTAGCCCCTATACACTCTTAATCCCTCAACCCTAAACCCTCAACCCATAAATCCTAATCACTCAACCTTTATACCCACTTAATCCCTCAACCCTCAACACTCAACCCTTAAAGCCTAATACCTTAACCCCTATACTCTCTTAATCCCTGAACCCTTAAACCCTATACCCTTAAACCCTAATTCCTCAAACCCTATACCCTCTTAATCCTTCAACCCACAACCCTCAACCCTTAAACCCTAATCCATCAACCCCTATACCCTCTTAATCCCTCAACCCTCAACCCTTAAACAGTCACCCCTCAACCATTAAATCTTAATCCCTCAACCCCTATACCCTCTTAATCCCTTAACCCTTAACCCTTAAACCTTAACCTGTCAAACCCTATACCCTCTTAATCCCTGAACCCTGAAACCCTCAACCATTAAACCCTAATCCATCAACCCATATACCCTCTTAATCCCTCAACCCTTTAACCCTGAACCCTTGAACCCTAATCCCTCAACCCCTATACCCTCTAATCCCTCAACCCTCAACCCTCAACCCTTAAACCCTAATCCATCAACCCCCACACCCTCTTAATCCCTCAACCCTCAACCCTTAAACCCTAATCCCTCAACCCCTATACCCTCTTAATCCCTCAACCCTAAACCCTCAAAACCCTAATCCCTCAGCCCCTATACCCTCTTAATCCCTCAACCTTAAAACCCTAACCTCACAAATTCCCATACCTCAACCCTAAAACCCCAATCCCTCAACCCTATACCCCTCCCAATCCCTTAACCCTCAACCCTTAAACCCATAAACCCCAATACCTCAACCCCATGTAATTCCCTCTTAACCTCTAAACCCCAAACCCTCAACCCCAAAACCCCAATCCCTCAACCCCATAACCTCTTAATCCCTCAACCCTCAACCCTCAACCCTTAAACCCTAATCCCTCAACTCCTATACCCTATTAATCCCTCAACCCTCAAACCTTAAACCGTAATCCCTCAACCCCTACACCCTCTTAATCCCTCAACCCTCAACCCTCAAACCTTAAACCTAATCTATCAACCCCTATATCCTCTTAATCCCTCAACCCTTAAAACCTAATCCCTCCACCTCTATACCCTCTTAATCCCTCAACCCTTAAACCCTAAACCCTTAAACCCTAATCTCTCAACCCCTATACCCTCTTAATCCCTTAACCCTCAACCCTCAATGCTTAAACCATAATCCCTCAACCCCTATACCCTCTTAATCCCTCAACCCTCAACCCTTAAACCCTAATCCCTCAACCCCTATACCCTCTTAATCCTTGAACCCTTTAGACCCTCAACCCTTAAACCCTAATCCCTCAACCCCTATACCCTCTTAATATCTCAATCCTCAACCCTAAACCCTTAAACCCTAATCCCTCGACCCCTATAACCTCTTAATTCCTCAACCCTTAAACCCTCAACCCTTAAATCATAATCCCTTAACCCCTATACCCTTTTAATCCCTCAACCCTTACACTGTAATCCCTCAACCGCTATACCTTCTTAATCCCTCAACCCTCAACCCTTAAACCGTAATCCCTCGACTCCTATACCCTTTTAATCCCTCAAACTTCAACCCTTAAAACCTAATCCTTCAACCCCTATACCCTCTTAATCCCTCAACCCTTAAACCCTATTCCCTCAGCTTCTATACCCTCTACCCTATAGCCTCTTAATCGATCAACCGTAAACCCTGAACCCATAAACCCTAACCCTTAAATCCTCTACCCTCTACCCTCTACCCTCAACCCTAATCCCCAAACCCTTAAACCCTTAAACCCACTTAGTAAACTCTCTACCCTAATCCCTCAACCCTCTTGACCCTTAATCCCTCAATTCTTAAACCCCTAAACACTCAACCCTAAACCCTTAGCCCTCAACCTTCAACCATTAAACCTTAAACTCTTAATCCCTCTACCCTCTACCCTCTACCCTCAAACCTCAACCCAATAATATCTACCCTAAACCCTAATCCCTCAACCCTTACACCATTACATCCAAGAAAACTCTCTACCCTAATCCCTAAACCCTCAATCCTTAATCCCTCAACCCCTATACCTTCAACCCTATACATTGGAATCTCAACTCGAATCCCTCAACCCTAGAACCTCAATCCTCCATCCTCCACCCTTAACCTTAAAACCTCAATCCTCAATCCTCAACCCTTAACCCTCAACCCTTAAACCCTAAACCCTTAAACCCTTAAACTCTCTACCCCTCTACCCTATACATTAAACCCTCAACCCTCAATTCTCAACTATCAACCCTTAATCCCTCAACCCTCAACCCTTAAACTGTAATCCCTCAACCCCTACACCCTCTTAATCCCTCAACCCTCAACCTTCAACCCTTAAACCCTAATCTGTCAACCCCTATATCCTCTTAATCCCTCAACCCTCAACCCTCAACCCTTAAAACCTAATCCCTCAACCCCTATACCCTCTTAATCCCTCAAACTTCAACCCTTAAACCCTAATCCTTCAACCTCTATACCCTCTTAATCCCTCAATCCTTAAACCCTATTCCCTCAACTCCTATACCCTCTACCCTATAGCCTCTTAATTGGTCAACCATAAACCCTGAACCCATAAACCCTAACCCTTAAATCCTCTACCCTCTACCCTCTTCCCTCTACCCTCAACCCTAATCCCACGACCCTTAAACCCACTTAGTAAACTCTCTACCCTAATCCCTCAACCCTCTTTACCCTTAATCCCTCAATTCTTAAACCCCTAAACACTCAACCCTAAACCCTCAACCCTCAACCTTCAACCATTAACCTTAAACTCTTAATCCCTCTACCCTCTACTCTCTACCCTCAACCCTCAACCCAATAACCTCTACCCTAAACCCTCAATCCTTAATCCCTCAACCCCTATACCTTCTATCCTATACATTGGACTCTCAACTCGAATCCCTCAACCCTATACCCTAGAACCTCAATCCTCCACCCTCCACCCTCAACCTTAAAACCTCAATCCTCAATCCTCAACCCTCAACCCTTAAATCCTCTACCCTATACATTAAACCCTCAACCCCTATACCCTCTACCCTTTACATTGGACCCTGAACCTAATCCTTGAACCATATACCCTCAAACCTAAACCCTAAACCCTTTACCCTCAACCAAGTAAACCCTTCAACCCTAAACCCTTAAACCTTCTACCCTATACCCTCAACCCAATACCCTCTACCATCAACCCTATTCCCTCAACCCTAATACCTTAGAAACCATCAACCCTATAGGTCCTCCACTCTAATCCCTCAACCCCTATCACTTTCTCTCTATCTATACATCTCACCTCTCCCTCCCTCCCTCCCTCCTACCCTCTCTAATTTTCTCTATCTACCCTCTCCCTCTTTCTATGTACCTTTCATTCAATCAATCCCTACTACCCTCTCTCACTCTCTCTATCCATCTCTCTCTATGTCCCTCCAACTCTCTCCCACTCCCTCTCTCTCCATCTCTCTCATGTCTCTCCCTCGCACCCCCCCTCTCTCTCATGTCTCTCCCTCTGGAAACCTACCTAGGTAACCCTCTCTTTGTCTCTCTCCCCTCTCTCTATCTATCCCTCCCACCCTACCTAGATAAGTCCCTCTCACTCCACCCCCCTCTTTCTCTACCTCTATCAGGTCACTCCCTCCCACACCCTCTCCCTCTCTCATGTCTCTCACTCACACTCCCTCTCTCTCGCACTCCCTCTCACTACCTATATCTCAAGTCTCTCCCTCTCACCCCCTCACACTCTCAAGTCTCTACCTTTGGAACCCTACCTACACAACTCTCTCTTTCTCTCTATCTCTCTCTCCCCTCTATCTCTCCCTCTCCCTCTCTCTCAATTATCTCTCCCACCCCCCTCTCTCTCTCTCTCCCTCCCTCTATCCCTCCCACCCTACCTAGCTAAGTCCCTCTCACTCCAAGCCCTTCTCTCCCACTCCCTCTCTCTTAAAATCTCACTTCCACCCCCTCTCCCTCGCTCCAGACTCTCTCTCTCTCTCTCTTTCTTAATTCTCCCTCCCTCTAAAGACATACGTAAATACATACATACTTACATACATACAAGAATGATACATATGTAGATACAATCCTACATCCATAAAAGCATACATACATAAATACATGTGTAGATACAATCTTACATACATATAGGCATACATACAATATACATGCATTGATACATATAGGAATACATACATACATACAAGCATGCATACATGCATACATACATGACATACAAGCATACATGTACATACAAACATACAAATATATCAACATACATTCAATATATTAGCATTTAAGATAAAGGAGGACATAACATGAGTGTGTTATAATGCACTCACGTTATGTCTTAGTTGACATGTTTCCCTCAGAAGCAAAAAACCATGTCAAAACTAAGATATAATGCGAGCGCATTATAGGACGTTCGTGTTATATCTTTCTTTGGGAAGTTCCGAGCTTTAGGATTGGTATTTTCCTTGGAATACCAACCCAAAGGCTTGGAGGTCATTTTCAATGACCAAAGACATGTTTTTACAAAATCTACCATATTTCAGATAATCAAGTTCGTGCTCACCGTCAGGATTGCATGTGGTTCAATATTGAAAAAATCGAACACATGGGTAATGTTGGGTTCTCTCTTAGCTATCCAATGATGTAATTTTTTTCACTTTCTAATAATGTTAAGCCTTTCATCCATAATTTATTTTGTTTATATGTCTCTTTTTTTCCAAAAAGTATTGTTTGGTTTTTTTTCGTTATAAATTAACTGTTCATCAAATTTTGAAATAAATTACATTTTTAGAAACTACACTCCATTCTACAAATAAAAAAAAAAAAATAAAAAAAATTCAATTAGTTTCCCAAATTTGTAGGGGTTGTACGACCAAAATTCTATTTTTCAAGAAGTGTCCACTTCGAAAATTAGTAAAAAATCAAATATTCATTAAAAATTTATCAGAAAAGTCATGCATCAACTACATACTATTAGCTAACTTCTGACTATTGGGATTTGAAAAATACTAAAAAAAAATTCACAGTACAAGGGTCGTAGAAGAGTTGTTATGTTATGTTTTTCTAACAAAAAAAACACCAATTTGTGTACATCCATCTTTTGAACCCCTTAATCTCAACCATTTTAAAAATAAATTAGTAGTTTAGAAAGTAGACTTAGAGCAGTTCGATCCTTGTTTTTCTTCTATCTCAAAATTTTGATTGTAACTATCCTCAATTTCACATCCAAGGTCAGTATTCCATGATTTCAGAAAAAAAGTGGTCACTTAAGTCACCTTTTTGGGAATCATCTTGGTGCACTTACCCTACTGTGTAAGTAACCAAAATGTTTTCATTATATTCATATTGTTTATGTGTAATTGCAGGTTCAAAAACATTGGGTGTTATGAAACTTGCAACCCATATACTATTTCAAAACCCAAGTTACAAGTAACAATCCAATTGTTTACTCGCCTCTCAAGTGAATTTATATAGTCTTATGTATCCCCGACCTGTAACTCCACCCCATGCTCTCAAACTTTTAGCTTTCAATGTGTGGAATGAAAAAACTCACGACACAGTTTTTTCCAATAACAATACTTGTTACAATTTAAAATGCATGTCTTATTCACATCAGCCTTCCTGCTTGTGATACATGGATAGCTTCTTGTGCAAGGAAAAAAATGTCAGCATAATTCAAAGTGATCGAAAAAGAGGGATTTCATTTGGCTTCAGTGTGTAGAGGGCTTTACAATATTGTGTAGGTTGGAGGTTTCATAAATCATACACTCATCTCCCACTGTGTTTTCCAGCCTACAATCATATAGAGTGTTAATGTATGTTGGAAAACACTATGTATGTATAAAATGATGCCTTTCATTACATTCCTAATGTCTAATTAATAAAATATTTTCATGAAATTCATACTATTTTATAAAATTATAAATTGTAAAGCATTGGTTTTAGGAAATCTACAACCCACATAATTCTTTAAAACCCTTTACTAGTAACAACCTGATTGGTTACTCAGCTAAAGAAGAATTGATCCTGGTAAAGATGACATCAGTTGAAGAAGTATACCAGTTTGCACTAGAATTGGAGGAGAAGTTGAACTATAAGTTTGAAAAAATACAAAGAAGTACAAGAGGAAGATTCTAGAGGAGAGGATCACAATTCAAAGAAAGAAGACCCTATGCAGAGTAGAACAAAGATGCAAAACCCTATCAGAGTGAAAAAAAGGATGTCAATTCAGACCACAAAGGAAGAGAAGATAGAAATTTCTATCATAATGATGGAGGAGGTCATAATTCTTACCACAATGATGGATACTCGAGAGATGAAAGATCTCAGAGAATACCATTCAGAGGAACCTGTTTCAAGTGTAGAGGTAAAAGACATAGAGTATTTGAATACCATTAGGGAAGCACCAACAAGAAACCTAAGCATACTAGAAGAATAAAATATAGAAGAAGAACATGTTGAATCCACTAATTCAGTTGGGAAACATGAGAAAGGTGAATCATTAGTGATAAGGAAAGATTTGATGCATGAAGAAGTGACTGAGGAATCACCACAAAGAAAGAGTTCTTTTAGAACCAGATATAAATCTAAAGGAAAGGTACATGTAAAGTTATCAATGATAGTGGTAGCACTGATAATTTAGAGGAGATGCTAACCAAGTTGAATTTGGAGAGATTGAAATATCCAAACCCCTATAGGATAGCATGTATTCAAGATGAGCATAAGATATACTATGAATGGGCAATGTTTGGTGAAATTTCATATAGGATCATATAGGGATGAAATATTGTGTGATATTAAATACCTATGGATGCATGCCACTTACTATTAGGAAGACCATGGAAATATGATAAGAAAGCAATTCATGATAGAATCTAAGAAATACCTATATTGTAACTTCAAATGGTAAAAGAATTAAGTTGATAGATTTAGAGGAAGAGGAGAAGACTGAAGTTTGTGGCACTACCAGACTATGTTTGGTAGATGAAAGGAAATTTTTGGATGGATTGAAGCATGAAAATATGTGTTTTTCATTGATTCCAAAGAAGGGTGGTAGGCCTAAGGTAGAGAACCTAACTACAAAGAGTGAGGAGGTAGAAAAACTATTAGTAGAGTATGAAGACATTATGTCAGGAAAAGGAAGTGTACTAGAGGGATTGACCCTAATTTGGAATATCACTCATCATATAGATCTAATACCAGGAGCAATTTTTCCAAACAAGGTAGCACACATAATGACACCGATAGAGAATGAAAAATTGAACTAGTAGATACAAGATTGGTTAAAGAAAGGACTAATCAGAGAAAGTTTGAGCTCATCTACGATACCTATTGTACCTGCACCAAAGAAATATGAAGAGTGGAGAATGTGTACGTATTCAAGATAAATCAATAGGATCACTATCAAGTATAGATTCCCATTGCCAAAGATGGATGAAATCATGGACTATTTGAGCACAGAGAAAATTATTTCACAAATATTGATCTTGTAGTCACAAAAAAAGTGTCCCTTCTACTTTTCCTAGCTTGTTTGGGCCCTCCTTGTGAGTTAGGATTGATGTTTCCTTGATTTAGTGTTGTAATGTGGTTGACACATTCACATTAGGTCCTGGTCCCTTGTGAACTAATGGATTTAAATGGTACCTTGCTAAAGTGTTGTGAAGTTTTGTAACACACTTTCACACTTTTCTAAGGTTTTATTATTTAACTAAACCTAATAAACCTATTTTTAATTAAAATAAACATTAACTTTGCCTTATTTGAAGTGTTGTAACACACTTTCGCACTTCTCTAGGCTTGTCATTAATAATTAGGCTCTCTTATGCTTTACTTGGCCCTATTTGCATCCACAAGGCTAATTTATTTCATTTTCGAGGTTAATCCCAACACCAATCATTAGTCAATCATAATTCAGGTGTTTCTAGCTTGCGTGGCCTGTATTTAGTGATTTGGGACTCATTTTCTACCTTGGGTGAATGTGTCCCACCTAGGTCTTTTAGTTTCAAACCAAATTTTACACATTTCTAAGCATTTTTTATTTTTGGTTCCATACATTATGTCTGATGGGACTCATTCACCACCTTGGGCAAATGAGTCCCGTGTGGCTGAAAATTAAAATTAATTCAAATTTTTGGTGGGATTTTATTCTCCTAGATTTGATGTTGGCTTGTAGTGTTGTAATTTCGAGAATTCTTGCATAATTGAATATAAATACAAGGTTTTTTCACTCATATTTTCACCTAGCAATCTAACAAGCAATCAAGTGTTCACAAGAATTCACAAGACCATTCAAGTGTCTTCAAGAGTATATTATCAAGCATTTTAGAGAATTCTTCAATCATCAATCATCATGTCAAATATTTCATGCATAATTTTATTTTAGAGCTAACAATTATGGTGTAGGATTTTGTGATTCAAGCAAGCATTACATTCAAGATCCATCCCATTCAAGCAAGAATCAAGGTCTACATCCATTGGAGCCATTACATGCATGTTTACAACACCTTATTGCTAGGTTTTGGTTTAGATTGCATATTTCCTAAGGAGCAAGATTGGACAAAAGTTGCACACCATTCAAAACTGTCAAAGTTGTCATTAAGCCTTGGAGAACCTTAGAGAAGATCTACAAGTTTAAAATTGAAGATTCAGATCCGAAAACCAATTAGGAAGGACATAGCAGACATAGAAGAGTAGGATCAGCCTTTGAAGTTTCAAAAAATCCCAATTAGACTGGTTCACCACTTCTGGTGAATGTGTCCTAGTTCTAGTTAGTTTTTAGGTTTTTATAGATTTGGATACACTTTTGTCAGATTCTTGTTCCTACATAGTTTTCTAGAAACTAGATTGATTCACCTAGCTTGGTGAATTATTCCCAGTCACCTTTAAATTCAGATTTTATAGTGATTCAATCCTCTATTCAACCATCTCCTGTTTCTCATGTGCACACCTTCTTGCCTTCATCTTTCTATTTCATTTCATTCACTTTTCTAGGTCATTTAGTGTTACTTTACATTCAATTAGGGTTTTCCGTTGCATATTTCATTTCATTCTCTTTTCCAAGTCTAAACTTGGTGGCGAACCCATTATTAGTCTACGTTTAGCCCCTAGGGCAACCCTATTGCAAGATCTCTTTCTCTTTTGCATTGAGATCTCTAGGGTTATCCTTGAATGTAATAGCTTTGAAAGTGTGTGTGATAGCACTTAATCATCATCAACACCATTTTTAGAGGTTCCAAATCTTAAGAGTTGCTATCATCAAATCAAAATAAGAGAAGGAGATAAATGGAAGACTTCATTTAAGACTAAAGAAAAATTGTATGAGTGGTTAGTAGTATCTTTTGGACTGACCAATGCACCTAGCACTTTGATGAGATTTTTGAATGAGGTACTGAAGAAATTATTGGGTAAGTTTTTCATTGTTTATCTTGATGATATTATAATTTTTCAATAAAACTAGAGAAGAATTTTTTTGGCACATGTCAAACAAGTATTGCAGAGTTTGAGAGAAGAGAAATTGTTGATTAATGTCAAGAAGTGTAGCTTCATGAAGACAAATTTGGTATATTTATGATTTATTATTTTACTAAAGAATTGAAGATGGACCTTGAGGAAATAAGAGCAATTGTTGATTGGACTACACCGGTGAACATTGGAGAGGTAAGACCTTTCCATGGATTAGCTATTTTCTACTGTAAGTTTATCAGAAGCTTTAGTATAATTTGTACACCCATGAGAGAGACAATAAGAGGAGATAAGGACTTTAAGTGGACTTTCAAAGAACAAAATATTTCTAAATTGCTGAAGAAAAATGTGACAAAGCACTCGATGTTAGTATTACCATATTTTGACAAATTATTTCAAGTTTTTTGTGATGCAAAGGGGAATGCAATAGGAGCAGTGTTGAGTCAAGAAGGAAGACCTATAGATTATTTTAGTGAGAATTTGAATGATGCAGAGGGTATCTGCAGGATCATGATGGGCCAAAAAGTGGCGATATCTAAGTGATATGATGACCCATGTGGCTGATGACTTTTTTTTAACCCAAAATTGATAAAATAAAAAGGGTTTTTAAAGGAGATTCATAGCTTTCCACCAATATAAATTATGCTTTACTTTGAATTTAATAAATAATTATTATTCATTTTCTATTTGAATTACGACTAAAGTCCTGATTGATAGGATAATTGAAAAACAACTATAACTTTTAAACGATATCACATTTTTTGAATATGAAATATGTGTCACATTCTATGCTTTGCATACTGTAGGATTAAAACAAAAATATTTGAATTTCATAAAGTTTTGATGAAGTTAAGGTGCTTAGACATACGAGTTTTTATATTTTTTAAAATTTGTAATAAAAATGTCATAATTAATTATTTACTTGGAAAAAAATTACAAAAAAATATGCATCACATCCAAACATGAGTCCCCTACTTATATCTAAAATCTTATAAAAAAGTATTATCATTTTATTGTGGTTAGGGTGGTCAGATAGACACCTACTTCTTATTTTTTCCCTGAAATTTAAGTACTACTACATTGAAATTTGAAATTTTCACCAAATAGATTTTCTTTTTTTAAATAAACCTAGTAGTTTAGAAACTAAATTCAATTTGCTACAAATTCTATTTTTACATATTTTTGAAATAATATAGATAACTTATTCAAATTTTTACGTCAAGTTGCCTAACTTTGATTTTCTAAATTTTATTGCCACTTAAGGGCTTGTTTTTTCCATGATGATCCTAGACATACCCCAGAAGAAGATATTTAATTTATGATAAGGAGTTATATGCCATAGTTCAATCCTTGAAGAAGTGGAGACATTATTTATTTCCTTATGAATTTATGTTGTACATAGATCATCATGCTTTGTAGTATTTGAACAATAAAGGAAAGTTGAATTAGAGACATATGAGGTGGGTTGAGTTCTTGCGGAGTTATGTATTTGTGTTGAAGTATAGGAGTGACAAGTCAAACAAATTTGTAGACACATTGAGTAGAAGGAATTTATTGATAGAGATGAGGATAAAATTATTGGGTTTTGAAGAATTGAAGCACATGTATGATGATGATCCAGATTTTACCAAAGCTTGGAAAGCATGTAAAGAACCAATAGTGATAGACTGGAGCCAATGTTTGGACTATTTCATTCAGGAAGACATGTTATTCAAGGGAAACTAGTTGTGTATCCTGAGGAGTTCAATGAGGGATAATTTGATCAAAGATAAGTATAGTGGAGGACTAGGAAGATATTTTGGAGTGGATAACACAGTAACTGTGGTGAGTGAACACTATTTCTGGCTGCAGATATATAAGGATGCCAAGAAGTATGTTTAGAGTTACAAAATTTGTCAAGTAGAAAAAGGGAGTAGTTGGAATACTAGACTGTATAAACCTCTGATAGTACCAGAGAGACATTAGGAAGATATAAGCATGGATTTCATATCAAGATTTCCAAGAAAACAAAGAGGTTATGATTCTATAATGGTAGTAGTGGACAGGTTTTCTAAATGACACATAAATTTCATTCCTTGCAAGAAGACTAATGATGTGCATGTTGCTGAATTATTTTTCAAGGATATTGTGGGATTACATGAATTACCTAAGATTATAGTTTTAGATAGAGACACTAAGTTCACTAGATACTTTTGGAGGACATTGTGGATGAAGATGAAGATAGACCTAAAATTCAGTTCAACATATCACCCATAAACAGATGGACAAACAAAAGTAGTAAATAAAAGTTTGGGTAACATGTTAAGATGTTGTGTTGGTGCTCGAAGACAAAAAAATTGGGACAATTCTAGTGCAAGTAAAGTTTGCATACAATAAGTTAGTGAATGAAGTACAAGGAAGACAATTGAAATTTTGAAGAAAAATGTGGCATCGACTTGTGTGAGCTGCTAGGAACAATAACATCTCTTCCATTATCTCTACTAGTGAATTTATTTTCCATGTTGTAGCCTAGTCAATTAGTTTTCCTAAGAGGACACTCAATGCTCCTAATTACAAACTAGTGTCAGCTTGCGAATGGAAGAAAGAATATTGGGTGAAGCATGAGAAAACAATGGGTGGAATTAACATAGGTTGATTTGGATTAACACATATCCCTGCCCTAAGATTATATGGAAGGCCACCATGAATACCCTAGAATGATCTCATATCTAAATAATTGGGTTTTAAACCAAATTCAAACTCTCTCCATAATTTCATCAAAAAATAAAGTGACACCTTAAAATCATCATGTAGTGGATCATCACATACCATCCACCATCTCTCCTAAATACGTGTTGCAATCTCTAGATGCCTACGCTACTCAATTATTATTTTGTTCGGAGGTATAGGTTGATTTGTGGTAGGGTCAATAAAATATGGGGTAATGGTTTGCTTACGAATATGAAGATCTAGGATCTGTATAAAAATCTATTGGCATAGAATTACCACCTCTCCTCCCTTAATAGGTGAAATCTATCTAAGTCCACATCAATGGACCTAATCAAATAAAAAATAGTTTGTATTAAATATTTAAACCATATTAAATGGGGGATATGTTCGACATAGTTTGGATCAAACCAGTTTTTTGTTAAGTAAATTTATATTTTTACTTATATTTTCTTACAAGAGAGCCTCATTAGGTGATCCAGGAGGATCCAAAAGACCTAAAAAATTCACAGTCTCACAATCCAATAAAAGCATCACCATTGCATGGAGCTCGCGGATATGGTCCTGACAACATGAATCACATCAAAAGGAGGTTGGATGCAAAATTTATGCTCAGTCAAATTTTGGCAGGGTCAAAGATTCTAGATGTTGACTCAAGGCCAAAAACTTGATCATCTTGAAATCAGAAAAAAAACAACCCCAATTCAAAGATCTCATCGAGACGATTTTGATGTTGCTTGAATCACATAAATTGAAGCTTGTATGTGTAAGATATGTTTGGTCAAAATTGCATAGAAAAAAGATTGACCATGTACCAATGATGGCATCATCATTCTGACATGGAATGAACAGTGGTAGTGATGTGGCATCCTCAAAACTTCACACATGGTATCTGTACAAGTGATGTGGCATGACACTTGGCAACTGACTTGGTGGTAACATGTAGCTATGGTGCTCCAATACGTGGCAATGATTGGCAAATCAAGAAGTGCCACGTGGACTAATGAAATAGTGCCACATGGCACTCTCTCTGATTGCATAGTATTTGAACTAAAAATATGGTTAAGTGTTATTCTTAGAGATAGATATGGCATCGGTTTTATTTAAACCTTGAACAAAGTGTGTTTGGAGTAAGAAGGTTGATGGTTGGAACCGCCGACCTCGCCCATATCAACAAACACTCTCGACCGCTATGGTAAGTGGATTCTTCGGGGAAACAATGGGGGACAACATTTATTTAGAAACAAATGTGTATGGAGACCCTTAAAAAAAGGGCTCGAGGTTATCCCAAGCCCCTTGGTATTGGTGGTTAAAACAAAAACGTAGGAGCCTAATATTTTTTAGAGGATTTTTATTTGTTTTAAAAATATTAAACCATGGGTTTAAAGATTAAGGAAATAATTAAAAGATATAAGGGCTCGATTTAGGGGTTTTTTAATAGGCTAAGGGTTAAAATTGGAGATATAGAAAATATTTGCAAATATTATTGTTGTAACCCCTATATAGTATGTGGAATTGTATAAAAGGGGGACTTTTGCTCTTGTGGAGGAATCAATTTAATTTTGGAGCTTGGATTTTTGGAGATTAATGCAAGCACAAAGGTATTGTAAATTGTATTTATCTTTCAGTGTAATTGGGTTTTTGAAGGCAATTGAAGCCTAACCCTTGAATGTAAGAGAAGGAGAGTACAAAAGTGTCTTTAGGTGTTGAGAGAGACTGTGAGAGAAATTGTAATGTAGGTCTAAATATTGGATGATGTACAAAGGCAATTAAATCTTGGTGTCATTAATAAAGTGGTCCTACATTGAGAAGTGGACCCAAAGACATAGCCCAAAGATATAGGTGAACTCCATTAACAAATTCCTTATTGTCTCTCTATTCTCTCTTGTTCTTTTTAGTCTTCATTTCTTCTTAGAATTTTTATAACAAAATTTATGTAATTACTTAATATTAATAGGTTGTGTAAAGGATTAAGTGAACTCAATTCCGTAATTTCAAAGGATAAATAAACATAACCCCACAAATATGTTTTACGATTAGGAAAACATGTGATTGAGGTTAAGTGCAAGTATGTTGTAAAACTTTTAATTATAGATCAATTTTGGTATCAAAGCAGTTTAACATGAAAAATTGCAAGTGGTGGATGTTAACTAGGTTGAAATTAAAGTCAGGAGAAGGTGCACTTGATGAGATTAATCTAGATATTGGATCAAGGCAAGTCACTCAAAGAAAAATCATGGAACAACCAAAAGAAGGTAAATCTCCCAGTCCTAAAATCTTTGAAAATGAAGAACAATTTTGCAAAGCATTCTTAGACATGAAGATGATGTTGGAAGAGCTTTACAAGTACAAGAAGAAGAAGGATAAAGGTGAATCCTCTTCAAAATATGAAAAAGGTAAAGGAGTATGAGGTGGTGGTGACCCTCCTAAACCTCCATCCACATCTTCTTCATCTTCTTCATTTACTTCATCTTCAAAGAAGAAACAACTTGTGCAACTTGAATCTAATACACCTTTGTTAAAGATTGGATGCAGAGAAACTTGATAATTGGATAAAGAAAATTGAAGTTTATTGCAGGATTCAAAAGTTTATTAATGATACTTCCAAGATCCAATTAGCCACTCTTCGCTTGGGAGGCACAACCTTAATCTAGTGGGAGAGAAAAAGTCAAGAAGATCTTAGTTGATATGGTAAAATTATTTCTTCTTGGTTTGATTTTATAGTTGCACTTAAGAAATATTTTTATCCATTAGGTCACATGCAACAAGTAGTAATGAATTTTAAATCATTAAGGAAAGAGAAAGGACAAAGTGTACATGAATATACACTTGAATTTAGGAAAAGAGTTTTAATTTTGGGCATTCCATTATATACACAAGAAACATTTTTGAACTATATAGGTGGATTACGTGAAAAATTGAGGCTTACAATACTTATGTTCAATCCAGCTAACCTTGAAAAAGTTAGTGTGCAAGCCATTCATCTTGAAATAGGCACGTAGAATAGCCATGATAGTTTCTTAATGGAATCTGGTAAGTAGAAAGGAAGCAAGAAAGGGAAGAAGGAAATGCAATGGACAACTTCTGTGAAGAAAGAGGAGGAAAATAATTATTGCTCACACTGAAAAAAGAAAGGGCATGAAGATGCAAAATGTTGGAAATTGCATCCTGATCAGAAACCAAAGTGGTTCAAGGATCAAAAGAGTAAGCAAAAGACTGCAGCTATTGTGCAAGACCTTAGATCAGGTTCCAATAATGAAACTATGATAACAATTGTGGGTATAAAAGGTATCATTCTTTTTGCTAGTACTAGATCCCATGCTTCTTCTTTAAAGTGTAATGAGATCCCTATTGAAAGTAAAAGGAATGAATTGTTTCATATAATGAATATTACAAAATAGAGTAAAAATGATACACTCATAAATAGTGGATCACAAGTGAACTTAATCTCTGAACAAGTTGTTAAGCAATTGGGATTAAAAACAACACCTCATCCAAAACCATATCCATTGGGTTGGGTGCATGATAATACTCGGTTACATGTGTCAAGACAATGTAAACTCTGATTTGAAATCACATCCAAGTTTGTAGATGAGGTAGAGTTAGATGTAATTCCACTTGACATATGTGGGATGGTTTTAGGAAGTCATTACTTGTATGACAGAAAGGCCATTTTCTACAAAGAACATAATAGGTATCATTTATTTAAGGATGGTATTGAATTCATTGTGAAAGCTCATCACATGAAGAATGATAGTTCTATTGTAAACACATGGCATTTGAAGATGATTGTAAAGGAAAGAAATAATTTAACCCTCATGTTTGTAACAACTAGTGATATTAAGCATGAAGATTCTAATCATGATAATATTTCATGGACAACACGGTGTGAGGATCAATCACTAGCACATTTAAGCCTTCAACCAAAATTGGTAAAAGAGGGTTTGAATGATTCATTTTCTAATAATGTTCCTATTCAAGAGATCTAACATGATAAGTTTTTTCTTTCACACTAGTTTATTCAGTATTGTTTCTTGTTATTCTACTAGTTATTTCTATGTGGCTGGTGGATGCACCAATGAATATTGATGAGTAAACTATTGATTGTATCAACAATGCTATCTCATTTTCATCTTGTTTGTGATGGGTCAGATGGTCAGAATTCCAACAAGGTGGACAAATGATACTCGACAAGTGAGGAAACAATGCCCTCACTTCAATTCTACATAAAAAATAGAATTTTGGTGGTCTAAAAGCTTCTTAATTGGGAGGAATGATCTAGGAGGATACAAAAGACCTCAAAAATTCACAATCTCAAAATTTGATAAAAGCATCACTATTGTGTGTAGCTCATTGATACAGTACTGACACAACTTGAATCATGTCAAAAGGAGGTCGGATGCAAAAGTTATGCTCAGTCAAAGTTCGACAGGGTCAGAGATTCTAGATGTTGACTCAAGGACAAAAAAATTATCATCTCCAAATCAGACGAAAATGGCCCCAAGTTGAAGATCTCATCGAGATGATTTTGATGTTGCTTGAATCGCATCAACTGAAGCCTGTATGCACAAGATATGGCTGGTCAAAGTTGCATAGGAAAAGTTTGACTAGGTACTGGGTATGTGCAAGATCATGATGGAAAAAATAGGCCCTTAAGTGGCAGTGAAAATTCAGAAAATCAAAGTTAGGCAACTTGACCTAAAACTTTGAATAAGTTATCTATATTATTTCAAAAATATGTTAGAATAGAATCTATAGAAAATTGAATGTAGTTTCTAAACTATTAGGTTTATTTAAGAAAAGAAAAAATCTATTTGGTGAAAATTTGAAATTTCAATGCAATATTACTTAAATTCCAAGGAAAAAATAAGAAGTAGGTGTTTGTCTGACCACCCTTACCACAATAAAATGATAATATTTTTTTATAAGATTTTAGATATTAGTAGAGGATTCATGTCCCAATGTGATGCATATTTTTTGTAATTTTTTTCCAAGTAAATAATTAATTATGAATTTTTTTTACAACTTTTAAAAATTATAAAAACTCGTATATTTGACCACCTTAACTTGGTCAAAACTTCATCAAATTCAATATTTTTTTTTTATCCTATAGTGTCTGAAGCATATAATGTGATGCATTTTTTGAATTCAAAAAATGTGATATCGTTTGAAAGCTATAGATGTTTTTCAATTAGCCTATCAATTAAGACTGTAGTCGTAATTCAAATAGAAAATAAATAATAATTATTTATTGAATTCAAAGTAAAAAATAATTTATATTGGTGGAAAGCTGAGAATCGCCTTTTAAAACCCTTTTCATTTCATCAATTTTGGGTAAAAAAAGAAGTCATCAGCCACATGGGCCATCATATCACTTACATATCACCACTTTTTGGCCCATCATGATCCTGCACATACCCTACCAATGATGACATCATCATGCTCTTGTGGTGGGCACAATGGCAATGATGACTTGGCATCTGTACAAGTGATGTGACATCCTCAGAACTTGACATGTGGCATCTATATAGGTGATGTGTCATGACACATGGCAGTTGACTTGGTGGTAATGTGGACCTATGGTGCTCTAACATATGGCAACGACTCACAAATCAAGTAGTGCCACATGGACCAATGAAATGGTGCCACGTAGTACCCCTATGGCACTCTTTTCGATTTTATAGTATTTGAACAAAAATATATCTCACACTATTTTCACATGCCACCACTAGGTTAAGCACCATCCTTGAAGATAGATATGGTGTCAGTTTTATTTCAACCTTGAACAAAGTGCATTCGATGGAGCCCATGCCTAACCCTGGGACTGTTGTAGATTCTGTTGAGGCCAGGTCCACAAGGGTTTACCTAGGAATTAAAACCCCACCAGTCTCCATGCCCGCTACATCAGACAACCCTGCCACAAACAACGAAACAGATGATGGGCAACAAGAAGATAAATCGTTTTCCTTCCAATTTCTAGATGAAATCATTGAGGTCATTTCAGAATGTAGGGAAAAAAACCATTATTATGCTTTTTCTCCGAGGCATTCCAACAGAGCAAGAAATTTTTAAATGGACCCGCAATAACTGGGAAGTCAAGGGATGGGTTATTGAATCTTTCAGGGGTCTGGGTAGGGGATATATAGCATGCACCTTTTCAGACCCTGATCATACCTGAATGGTGCTCCAATACGGTTCCTGGATTATCAATGGTCAAACTTGTTATGTGCAAGCCTGGGATATCGATTTCCACCCAAAAGGTATCACTAAATCTAGATACCCCATGTGGATCGAGTTTCCCTTGCTCAAACTAGCATTTTTTCCCTTTTTGCCAGATATAGTAGGTCAACTTGGTAAAGTCTTGTGGTGCAAACATAACTCCAATAAATGGGCAAGCCTCCAATCTCACCCCAGGATCTGCATCGAGTTGGACCTTAATCAACCACTCCCTAACTCCATCAAGCTTGAAGGTCCAGGCTTTGAATTTTCTCAACGCATTAGTTATTTGAATAAGCCCAACGCCTGTTTTTATTGCAGAAGGGAAGGCCACCTCATCTGCAATTGTCCCTTTCGTAAGCCAAAGTCCTCTCAACCATCTTCAGCCAACCCTTCGACTGATGTTCCATCGTCTAGTGGTGATCCTCTTAAGTCCACTTCCTCTCAACCCTCTTCGCCCCTCTTGCTTACTGCTCCCCCAGTGCCGAACAATCAACCTCCTCCCCGCTCACCCCCTTCTTCGCTCAAATCACCCCCCCAGCCTGATAAAACTTCCTTTAAAGATTTTGTTTTAGGATCACAACCTGATAAAAATTCCTTTAAAGAGGTTGTTTTAGGATCGCAGCCTAGGGCCTCAAAACGGAAAAAGGAGACCCCTCTTAATGTACAAAATGTTGCACCTGAACCAAGCTTGCCATCTCAAGATAAAGCCCTTTCGTTAATTCAGCCTCAACTACCCTCTCACGCGTCGCTTGGTGTTGAATCCATCATGGATCCCCTTGAACACACCACTACTTCATTTGGCCAAAGTTATACAAGTACGAATCAGTTTAATATACTTCAGTCTGATGAGGAAACCCTCCCAGACTCCTCCCAATGAAGTGCAAATTCAATCATGGAATGTGCAGGGATTGACCCTCCCTGCTCATAAATTTCAAGTCAAAAATTCCATCCACATTAATCAAACTGATGTCTTAATGCTTCAAGAAGTGAAATTTGGTTTTGTTCAGCTCAAGGCTACCCTTGCTTTAATGTGGCCTAATGCGAGATTTCTCCATACTAACCATTCTGATGGTAGTGGTGGTGCTATTCTGGGCTTTGCTCCTTGGCTAGCTAAGCATATTGTGGCCAATGGATCTGATCCTAACAATCATTGTGTTTGGGCTACTACTCTTTTCAATGACATGTTGGTGGGGTTTTGGTTGATTTATGCTCCTCATTCACCTGTGGAGAGAACCTTGCTATGGGAGTGGCTTCACACTAATCTTCCTAATGTTGAATGGGTCTTGGGAGGGGACTTTAATATGGTGGAGCATCCTTCTGACCATAGTTGGGGTGGTCCTTCCTAGTTAACCCAATCTGAAATTGAAGCCTGACTGTTGGCCCAGAATTCTTTAGGTGTGCACAACCCTCTCATGGGAAATTTCAACCTTCATATGCCTCATTGGTTCACATGGAGTAACTGTAGAGAAGGAAACTTAAGAAAAATGTGCCGGCTAGACAGATTTTATATTTCTCCTAATTGCCCCATTCTCCCTTCATCTGATGGTCATTTTGTTTCTTTAGACCTTTTAGCCACTCTTTATTACCACCTCCCCATCTTCACCACTCTATCCCTCTCGAATTCCACACCCCCTTCCAATGACCTTCCCTTCAAGATGAATGTTAGTCATCTCCAAAACTAGGATTGCATTGACGGTCTCCTTGCCATTTGGCATGCAGAGCCAAGACCACAAGAAGGCAGCTGCATTAGTTGGTGGGAGAAAACTATTGCTAGATGTACTATATTTCTTCATGATTATGGGTGTAGAGCTGCAGCAAAACATCACAGGTTTGAGAAATCTCTTAAAGGACCGCTTGCATATGGGAGATCACATTTGGTGCATGACCCTTGCAACATCTCATTGCAACAGTCTGTGGTCAACACTGAAATCATGCTTCGAAAAATGGCTGTGTATAAAGGGAAAGGTGCTCAAATTCGTGCCTAGCTACAATGGATTAAGGATGGTGATTGTGGTTCCAATTTTTTCTTTCAATATCTTAACCATAAGCATAGGATGGAACAAATTTCTGCAGTCAAATTTGCTGATGCTTTCCTACAAATGAGTCATTCAGAGATCATGAATACTTTCTATGAACACTTTAAAAACCTTTTTACTGATGAATCAGCTAATGACACCCTTCTTCCCATCCTTGAGGATAGTATTGTTGGTTGTATCCCCAAGAAAATAGACCCTGAATATAGTAATTTTCTCAACCACCTCCTCTCCATTGATGAAATTGATGCTGCCCTTCAATGCATGTCATTAGAAAAAAGTCTTGGTATTGATGGGCTTCCGGTGGAATTCTATAGAGCCCTTTGGCCTCACATTCGCGAGGATTTTTATTATGTTTACCTTAAGGGAATTGAAACAGGATCCTTAGGAAAGGTGATTAACTAGGACTAATTAAACTCATTCCCAAAGGCAAGGAGGAAGATAATGTTAATGGGTGGTGGCCAATTACCCTCCTCAACACATCTTACAAAATAATAGCCAAAGCGTTGGCCCGAAGAATTAAACACATCTCCCAAATGATAGTGCGTCCTGAACAAACCGTTTTCTTGGGGGGAAGATTTATCTTAGACAATTTGATTCTTGCCTGGGAAACTGCTGAATGGGCTCAACAATCTGCTCAAGATTCATTAGTTGTAAAGATTGACTTTGATAAAGCCTATGATAGAATTCGCTGGCCTTTCATCATTAATATGTTGAAATGGCTTGGTTTTGGCACTAAATTATGTGATCAAATCAATATGCTTTTTAGGGATGCTAATGCTAGAGTGGCTGTTAATGGGAGTCTTTCTCCTTCCTTCCCCTTACAAAAATCCATTCATCAGGGCTGTCCACTTGCTCCCTTCATTTATGTCCTTGCTGCTGATGCACTAGGATATCTCGTTCAGCATGCTCGTTTGAATAGGCTTATTCATGGCATTTCACTTCCAAGCAACGCTACCGCACTTAACTCACATTTTGCAGATGATAGTATGCTATTCATAAAGAATTCTGAGGAAGAAGTGAATAATACCTTGGATATTTTGGAGCTGTTCTGTACCGTTTCAAGCTCCAAATTGGCCATGCACAAAACTGAATTTATAATGACTTGCCCCAACCCTCGTCCACCTTGGATTCCAAGTGAGTGGCGTGAAGTGAAACATGGGACTATAACAAGATATCTTGGTATCCCCTTTGGCATTGGAGTCTCCCTTAAAGGGATGTGGTCTTGGTTCTTACATAAAGTTAAAAAAAAACTTTTGAATTGGACAAATAAGTTCCTCTCTATGGCTGGTCAAATCCAAGTAGCAAACAAAATTCTTTTGGCCAGTCATGTCTACATCTCTTCATGTTGGTTGCCCTCTAAAACATGTTACAACCAATTGACGCAACTTATCAAAAGCTTTCTTTGGGCTAAATGGGGTAAATAAAAAGGCTTGCCTGTAACTTTGTGGGCTCATTGCATTCAACCAAAAGAGAAAGGAGGGTTGGGAATTATAGACCCATATACTCAGGGCATTTGTCTAATAACAAAATGGATTGTGAGAGCCTTGGATGGTGATGCTCCTTGGAAATATCTTGTTCGTCACTGCATTCAAACAACCACTGCTAGACGCTCCTAGGACTTGGTTAGCTGGAAGGATAAAATTCTTCTTGCCTCATACTTTAAAACACATGGGTCTGCCCCCTTTAATTCCATTTGGAAAGCGTGGAAAATGACATCCAAAAAATTATCTTGGTATGATCAAAACTTGAGTCATGGTTTGAGTTTTGCCTCCTCTTCCATTTGGTGGAACCATTTAGTCCAACATGATAGCAGTCCTCTGGCCATTTTAAAAAATTTCAAGGGCAAACTTCTCTTTAAAAAGGGCATTCAAGTATTTCGAGACTTATTGGATCCTTTGAAGTTTGAGTGGAAAACCTACCAATAGCTTAAATCTCAGTTTAGACTTCCCCATTCTGCTAAGACACCAATTCAAAAACTCAAACAATTAGTTAAACCCAAGTTGTTATAGCTCTTGTCTACGCCATGTCATGACAATTTCCTTAACGATTGGAAATGGTCCAGCAATCATAGCTTTCAAAATTTCCCTCTTAGACTTATTTATAAACAACTCCTTCCATCCATCTCCTTATCTTGCAGGCTTAACCTTAAATGGCATTGCAACCTCCATCATTCAAAATGGAAAAAATTAAGCTCCTTAATCTGGAAGTCTAAAGCTGATGCGCAAGCCCAGTTGACTACCTAGAAAATTCTCCATGTTAAAGTCCCTATTGGTGATCGACTCTCCTTTATCTCTCCTGCTCTAGCTTGCCCATTTTGCTCCAAAAAAGAGACTATCAAACATGCCTTTTGGTTTTGTCCCCATGCTCAGAAGATCTGGAACTTTTTCTTCTCCAACTTCTCGATGCTTTTTCCTCAGGCGTGGTCTTGGCGATCCGCTCTTCTTGGTCTCTCCTCATCTCACAATATTTTGACCCAGACTTTCAGACACATCATTTTTAAGCACATTTGGAGATTTTGATGTTTTGCGGCTCTCTCACGTACATTTCATTCCTTGCAAGTTGAATCAATTATTATATGTGCTGAGTTCTCTCTGCAGATCTAGGTTCTCCACTCTACTGTCCAAGTTAATTTAGATTTGAAACAGATATTGGATGTTCTTCAAAAACAACTCCGTGATCTTGAGGCAAAAACTAAATGGCAAAGCACCTGATTGTGAAGGAAGAAGAGTTGATCAATCATTGATGAAGAGAATACAGTCGGTCTACAGAAAAACCCTGGTCAACGAGTTGCAGGCTCCTTCTAACAACAGTGATTGTTATCCTTATGCTGCTCATTCCTCTCAACTGGACAACCTTTGTGGTTCTGGGCAGATTATATCACAAGTTCTCCAAGCAGTACAATTTTTGGAAAACTTCTTGCTATGTTTAATCAGTTTTATTTGAGCATTGTTGTTTGTAGGCCTTTGGCTTCATTTTCTGACATTGGCTTCTTCTTTTACTTTTTCTATTTGTGGTTGTTCTTCAAGATTGTAACTGCTCTCTTGATGTTGTTTTACATCCTGTAGCTGCTTGTTAAAGCCTGTCTTATGGGCTTTGTTTTTGCTATTTTCTAACAACTGTTGTTTTATTCCTTGTATCAGCTTGGTTTAGACTTTTTCTTCAATAAAAAAAGTGCATTTGATGTAAAGGGAAGACCGATGGTTGGAACCGATGACCTCCCCCATATCGACAAACACTCCTGACTGCTATGACAATTAGCGGATTCTTCAAGGAGACAATGGGAGACAACATTTATATAGAAATAAATGTGTGTTGAGATCCTTAAGAAAAGGGTCTGGGCTTATCTCGATTCCCTTGGTATTGGTGGTTTTAAAACAAAAACCTAGGAGCCCAATGTGTTTTTAAAGGATTTTTATTTGTTTAAAAAATATTAAACCATGGTTTTAAAGATTAAGGAAATATTTAAAAGATATAAGGGCTCGATTTAGGGATTTTTAAATAGGCTAAGGGTAAAAATTGGAGATATAGAAAATATTTGCAAATATTATTGTTGTAACCCTTATATAGTATATGAAATTGTATAAAAAGGGGACATTTTCTCTTGTGGAGGAATCAATTTTTGGAGGAGGAATTAAAATTTTCTTAGAAGGAATCTTAGAGTTTTGGAGATTAATGCAAGCACAAAAGAATTGTAAATTGTATTTCCTTTCAGTGTAATTGGGTTTTTGAAGGGAATTGAATCCTAACCCTTGAATGCAAGAGAAGGAGAGTACAAAAGTGTCTTTAGGTGTTGAGAGAGACTGTGAGAGAAATTGTAATGTAGGTTTGAAGCTTGGATGATGTACAAAGGAAATTAAAGCTTGGTGTCATTAATAAAGCAGTCCTATATTGAGAAGCAGACCCGATGTAGCTCGAACATATGGGTGAACTTCGTTAACAAATTCCTTATCATCTCTCTATTCTCTCTTGTTCTTTTCAGTCTTAATTCCTTCTTATAATTTTCATTACAACATTTATGTAATTAGTTAATATTAGTAGGTTGTATAAAGGATTAAGTGAACTCAATTCTGTAATTTCAACGACAATTTTGTTTTACGATTGAGAAAATCTATGATTGAGGTTAAGTGCAAGTATGTTGCAAAACTTTTAATTATAGATCTTTAGGTGTCAGGGGTAGGGATTTTTGTTAGGGGGAGTTTGTTGGGGCTTTGAAGTGGTGGTATTTTATGTGAAGGTTTTTCTAGTTGGGGGGCGGGGGGGGTTTAGTAGAGGTTGGTTGATTTAGAAAACCTCCTATAATAACATTTCATGCTCTCTAGGTATTAGGTCCATTGGAATATAATGTGGACCACTTGCATTTAAATTAGAAATAAATAAATAAATAAATACTTGTACATAAATCAAAATGTTAAGGTTCACATGCACATCATGCACATGTTAAGAACATAGATTCATGTTGAAAACTTAAACAAATTTATCTAAATAAACATATAAAAATATTTATCACTAACATATACATCTGTCACAAATAGTTATCATCAAAAAATTTCATAGATAAATAAATTTGAGTTCTAAGATACAAGTTAATTTAATTTAAATCACTTACATTTACATATATGTACACAAATACCTATACATACATGCACTATATACATCTGCATATAAGCTAGTTACATGTACATTTAACTTCGTAAATTGGAGTATAAGATTTGGGTATTTATGTTTTAGAATATAAATTTTAAGGTAGATAAGGCATGGTTAACACTAGCAGAAATAAGGTTGAGGACAATTAGATTTTATGATAGTGTTTGGAGTTTAGGATCTAAATTTATGCAATAAATTGGATTAGTAATGTGTGCAATCACATAGAAACACATGTAGATAGTCAAATATGTTTGTATTGATACATAAACTTAAACAATAGATCTTTTAGTGTTCAAAATAATATTTACTATAGAAAAAAAATTATTAAAACAATTTAATCCTATTATAATTTAAAATAAATCCTTAGCCTTTTCTACAAAAATATTTGAAGCTATAATTATTTGTTTTTTATCTATAACTTCTAGCCCAATGGGTAAGGACAACATGGAGGATAAACAACATTTCTTTTATATATTAATTTCTAAAAAATACACCCATTTTCTGACATCAATACCACATGTATGTCCATGCAGAGGTGTCACATTCTAGAATGAGTAAATGGAAAAATCATCTATAGGGATAAAAATGGACTAAAACACGGGCTTCCACAATGTCAAGCTCTACTAATTTTCATTTTTCTTCAGCTTCGTCTGGCACATAGGTTTGCAAGTGCTATTGTAACAAGTTCTTGGATAGGTGTGGGGATAAGGTGTCTCTGGCCATTGTTCTCCCTTCTTCGCTATCCTCCTCTTGCAATGGCATTCCCTATGCAGAGTTTTTGGGAAAGTAACATTTAGATCACAAAAAATTCACTAAGATTTGTAATGCTCCCACTATTGCTGCCTCTATCGTTCCTCCAACTTTGGTTGGATCTTCGTTTGTGGATGAAATTTTTCCCACCCTCGATGGTTTTCACATTTCAAAGCCATCATTGGGGTGCCCTAGTTTGGCTAAGGCTTTGATCAGCATAGAAAATACCAAGGGTGAACCAATCTCTATCCAACCTACTGCTGCACCGCAAAATTCTATGGACTCAAAGCCTGGGTTTAGCCCATCTTTTCAGGATACACTTGCTGGTATGAATCAAAGGAAATCCAAATCACCTGCCTAGGATGCTCAGCCACTGAAGGACAATTCAGTTTCTAATTAGCATGGGTTTTCCAAGCACAAACCATAATCTTTCCTCATAAAGGCTCCCTCCTCCCCTATTTTGGTCTTCTTAGAGAAACTCAAAAAGGAATTCAATGCTGGTGAAAAATATTTTTCTTCCAATGGATTGATTGGCCAATTCAATCACCTTTGGCCAAAACTTCTAGATTTACATGCATGGATCTCATCGATATGGGGGCCCTCACTCAGAGGTAACATAGAAGTATACCCTTGTTCTCAAGGATTTTTTATTGTGGTTTTTGATTGCATTCAGGAAATCGATGCCATTGTGCAAGTGAAATGATGTTGTGGGCAAAGCATGCTCCTCCTCAAATCTTGGTTTCCAAATTTTAACCTTGCTACGACTTCTTTCTTTGTTAAACCTATTTGGATCTACCTACCAAATCTTTCGCTACAATTTAGGTTTGTTGATGTTGGAAATTCACTCAACTCATGCGTCAACGGTTCGGTCAACCCCAACATTCTTCACCAACACTTACTGCCATACCACACTGACTTCATCATCAGCTCGCGGTAACGTGGTGTCCACTGCGATACCATGGCCCCCTTGCTCACTGCTCACGGTTGCGCGGTGTTACCATGATACCGTGGCCTCAAGTTCAAGCACTCATGGTAGTGTGGTGACTACCGCCATACCACGAGCCTTCATTTCCCTCTTCATGGTAGCGCGGTGTCTACCGCCATATCGTAAGCCATTTCTTGCTGCATCGTGAAAACATGGTTACTACGGCCACCGTGGTCTTTTTCTAAACCGCAGCATTAGCGTGGTGGATCTTTCCTTACTATGCGCACGATTACCACCATCACCGTGGTCTCTTCGAAAACCGCTATGGTAGTGCGGTAGATGTCTGTTTGACTTTTTGACTCGACTTGGCGGTGACAGTTAGTGGTATATGCGATGGCAGATTGTTAAGTCAAAGGACATATAATTAACTCCATATGACTATTTTTTATATGTATAAGGACAATATTTAAAATCGATTTGACTATGTTTAGGACATATAAATGCTAGAAATTTTATGACATTTAAAGTTTGTATTTATTTCATCTTGGGCTGAAATCTTTTATATATTGGGTTATTTTTTTGTAACTGTGATATAGTGAATACAATATATTTTTGCTCTTAAGTAGCAAAGGTGGTTAATGGCTGTTCTGTGTAAATTTTTGTGTGTATGAAATTTTATCTTTGCTATTTCCTTCACGTGGTATCAGAGCCAAAGGCTAGTTGTAGAGAGTCTGTAAATCATGGCAGCAAGCACAAGCTTGAGTAAGCCTCAAATTCCACAGTTGAATGGAAAGAATTATGACTAGTAGTCAATAACAATGAGAGCATTGTTCTGTTCACAAGATTTATGGGAGTATGTAGAGAATGGATTTCTAGAACTGGCAGATGCAACAACATATAATGCCTTGACACAAGCAGAGAAAGATTTGTTGAAGGATAACAAGAAGAAGGATTCAAAGGCTCACTTCTTCATTCTACAAGGTGTACATGAAAGTATTTTCCCCAGAATATCAGCCACTACCAAGTCTAAGCAAGCATGGGACATATTACAAATAGCATATCAAGGAATGGACAAATTCAAAATTGCAAAGTTGCAAATACTGAGAAGAGAGTTTGAGACTCTGTTTATGAAATAAAATGAGTCTGTAGATTCATATTTTACTCAAATAATGGGACTGGTAAACCAGATGAGAACACATGGACAAGCACTAGAAGATGTCAAAGTTATAGAAAAGATTTTAAGAAGCTTGCCCACAAGATTTGAGTCAATTGCAGTCACAATAGAAGAGACAAAGGATCTCACACAGTATTCAGTTGATGAGCTATATGCTTCACTAATTTCTCATGAGCATAGACTCAACAAAACAACAAATATGTCATTGGAGCATGCATTCAAGTCACAAGATTCAATTAACCAAGGAAGAGGTAGAGGGAGATCAAATTTCAGAGCAAGAGGAAGAGGGTTCAACAAAGGTGGAAGAAATAACCAATCAAGTTCAAGTGGAAGAGGTAGTAGCCAAAATCCATCTCAAAACTTTCCTCAAGGACAAAGATATGATAAATTGCAGGTTCAATGCCATTACTATAAAAAGTTTGGCCATTACATGAATGAGTGTAGAAAGAAATAGTATGAAATGAGTAGACAAAATGCAAACTTTTCTAGAGAGAGTCAAGACAATAGACTTGATAAGAGCACAATGTTTTTAGCCTGTAAAGTAGCTCAAGCTAGTGAGGAAGAAGTTTTGTTTTTAGATTCAGGCTATAGTAATCATATGACAGGGAATTTAGAGTTGTTCACAAGTTTAGATGAGAATATTAAGCAGATGTCACCCTGGGTAATGACAACAAAGTGTCAGTTAAAGGAAAAGGGAATGTTAATATTCTAACCAAGCAGGGGGAGCAAAAATATATTTTTGATGTTTATTTTGTGCTTGGTCTTAAACACAATTTGATGAGTGTAGGATAGTTAATTCAAAAGGGTTATAGAGTGTCTTTCAAGAATGGGTTATGCACTATTTTAGACAAATACCCAAGTGACCAGTTGATTGCAAAAATTCATATGACAAACAATAGAATGTTTCCTTTGAGAATACAACCAACTTTGAGCACAAACTTTGCACAAGCACAAGAGGTATCAATTGTTATATAAACTATCTTTCAGACAGAGGTAAAGGATGATAACTGGCTTTGGCATTTAAGATTCGGTCATTTAAATTTTGGAGGTTTGAATTTACTTCATAGGAAGAACATGGTAAAGGGAATTCCTTTAATTGAAAAACTAGAGAGAGTTTGTGAAGGTTGCACACTTGGAAAGCAACATAGAGAATCTTTCCCAGCAGGGAAATCCACTAGAGCAAAAGCCCCATTGGAAATAGTTCACTCAAATTTATGTGGTTCAATGCAGACACCTTCAATAGGTGGTAGTTTCTATTTTATGACTTTTATAGATGATTATTCAAGGAAGACATGGGTGTATTTTCTGAAATAGAAAAGTGAAGTGTTTAATTTCTTTTGTCAATTTAAATCTTTAGCTGAAAAACAGAGTGGTTGTTTCATCAAAGTGCTGAAAAAAGATAGAGGAGGTGAATACGTATCAAGGGAGTTCATAAATTTCTGCAAAGAGCATGGAATACACAAACAGTTCACAACAAGATATACACCTCAACAGAACGGTGTAGCTGAAAGAAAAAATAGAACCATAATGGAGATGGCTAGAAGCATGTTAAAAGCCAAGCACTTAACAAATGAATTTTGGGCTGAAGTTGTATCTTGTGTAGCATACATCATGAACAAATGCCCAACAAAAAGTGTGATGAATATTATCCCTGAGGAAGCATGGTCTAGTAAAAAGCACAGTGTGTCTCACATGAAAGTTTTTGGATGTGTTTCATATGCACATGTTCCTGAACAGTTGAGAAGAAAACTTGAAAACAAAGGAGAGAAATGCATTTTTGTTGGATACAGTGAAGAATCCAAAGCATACAAATTGTTTAATCCATCAACCAAGAAAGTAATAGTCAGCAGGGATGTCCAATTTGTTGAAGATGAAGCATGGGATGGAAGCAAAGAGAATAAAGTCAATGTTACAGTTAATATCCCTCAAGATGAGAATGAAAATACAGTTCAAACTAATGTACCTCTTGTTCCTATTCAAGCTCAAGCAAGTGGTCAACAAATAACACCAGCAAGTAATACAAGAGTAGCAACAAGAGGACTACAGACGCCAACCACAACAAGAATTTTTGGGCAGGACCTTCAAGTCCACATTCTGTAGATTCAAGTGACTTATCAAACCCAACTTTAGCAAGCATGAGAAGGCATAAAATTAGAAGCATGTTTGATAGTTATAATCAAAATGAAGGTGAGAACAATTCACAACAGCTTACACTTTTTGCATTTTACTCACAAGATGAAGATCCAATTCATTATGAAGATGCAATCAAGGAAGAAAAATGGTTAACAACAATGGATGATGAGATAGATTCAATAGAAAACAATTACACATGGGAATTGCAAAGTCTTCCAAAAGACAAAGATGTCATAGGTGTTAAATGGATTTATAAGACAAAATTGAATGCAAATGGAGAAGTGCAAAAGCACAAAGCAAGATTGGTGGTAAAGGGTTATGCTCAACAACCTGGAATAGATTACAATGAAACTTTTGCACCAGTTGCACATTTGGACACAGTCAGAATGATATTGGCCTTAGCAGCACAAAACAGTTGGTTAGTTCACCGAATGGATGTTAAATCAACATTCCTCAATGGCTATCTAGAAGAGGAAGTTTACATTGAATAGCCACCAGGATATGAGATATCAGGACAAGAAGAAAAAGTTTACAAATTGAAGAAGGCATTGTATGGTCTAAAACAAGCCCCAAGAGCTTGGTATAGCAAGATTGATAATTATTTCACAAATAATGGATTTACTAGATGTGATAGTGAACCAACACTGTATACTAAAGTGAATGATGAAGGTAAAATTCTGATCATATGTCTATATGTTGATGATTTGATCTTACCTGGAAATTTGTCAATTGAAATGTTCAAAGCAGCAATGATGAAAGAGTTTGAGATGACAGACATGGGAATAATGAAGTATTTTCTGGGCATTGAAGTAACACAAAATAAAGATGGTATTTTTATTTCACAGTCTAAATATGCAAAGGATGTTTTCAAGAGATTTAATATGTCAAATTGTAAGTTAGTACCTACTCCAATGGTGACTGGACTGAAATTGAGAAGAGAAGACAAAGGCTCAGATGTTAATCCAACTTTATACAAACAACTAGTAGGGAGCTTAATGTATTTGACAGCCACAAGGCCTGATATAATGTATGCAGTCAGTTTGATTTCTAGATTCATGGAAACACCAAAGGAGAATCACTAGAAAGCTAGAAAGAGAATTTTAAGATACATCAATGGAACCAAAAACTATGGTCTTCAGTATTCTAGAACAAATGATTTCAAATTAACAGGGTTTACTGACAGTGACTGTGCTGGAAGTGTTGATGATAGAAAAAGCACCTCTGGCTATGTTTTTCACTTTGGTAGTGGTGTAGTTGCATGTGCTTCAAAGAAACAACCTATTGTCACTTTATCTTCAATTGAAGCTGAATATGTTGTAGCAACCAGTGCATCATGTCAAGCAGTGTGGATGAGGCGAGTTTTGAAAGAGATTCAAAATAAACAGACAAATGCTACAAAAAAAAATTGTGACAACAATTTTGCAATTGCCCTTTCCAAATATCCTATATTTCACAAGCGAAGCAAGCATATAGACATAAGCTTTCACTTTATTAGGGAGCTGATTAATGGTGGGGAGATTTCCTTAGTTTTTTGCAAGTCAGAAGATCAAGTTGCAAACATATTTACAAAGGCACTGAGCAAAGAGAGTTTCACTTTTCAAACAGAATGACTAGGAATTAAAACTAGCGCGAGTTGTGCTCAAGGGGGAGTGTTGGAAATTCGCTCAACTCATGTGTCAATGGTTCAGTCAACCCCGACAGCCTTTGCCAACACTTACTGCCATACCACACTGACTTCATCATCAGCTCGCAGTAATGCGGTGTCCACTGCGATACCGCAACCCCCTTGCTCACTGCTTGCGGTGTTACCATGATACCGTGGCCTCAAGCTCAAGCACTCACGGTAGTACGATGAATACCACCATACTGTGAGCCTTCATTTCCCTCTTCGCGGTAGCACGGTGTCTACCACCATACTACAAGTCGTTTCTTCTTGCATCGCAGTAACTGCGTTACTGCGACCACCGCGGTATTTTTCTAAACCTTAGTGATAGCATGGTGGATCTTTCCTTGTTGTGCGCGTGGATACTGCCATCACCGCGATCTCTTCAAAAACCACTACGATAGTGTGGCAGATGTCTGTTTGACTTTTTGACTCGACTTGGTAGCGACGGTTAGTGGTATATGCGTTGGTGGACTTGTAAGTCAAAGGATGGATAATTAACTCCATACGACTGGTTTTTATATGTATAAGGACAATATTTAAAATTGATTTGACTATGTTTAGGACATACAACTGTTGGCAATTTTATGACATTTAAAGTTTGTATTTATTTCATCTTGGGCCGAAATCTTTTATATATTGGGTTCTATTTTTTGTAATTGTGATATAGTGAATATAATATATTTTTGCTCTAAAGTAGCAAAGGTGGTTAATGGTTGTTCTGTGTAAATTTTTGTGTGTATGAAATTTTATCTCTATTGTTTCCTTCAGTTGATTGCTTTCATGCGATTGGGGATTATTTGGGTTGCTTCCTTGTAGTGGATTCATACACAACCAATTTCACCCATACAACTTCCGCTCGTATCCTTGTTGACATGGATGTCACAATTTATCTTCCTGTAGATATCACATTCAATTTTGTAGATCACATCTAGATGCAACTCCTTGACTATGAAGGTTTACCCTTCCATTGTAGGAAGTGTTTCTAAACAGGTCATATGGCCATCTCCTATTCTAGAAGCATTAAAAATTATGATCACAATCTTGGTGGGTCGATGCCAAGCCTCATCATTACACAGTCACAACCTTGTCAAAGGTCAAAAAGGGAATGGTGCCTAATTCATCTCTGAGAGATAAGGTGAGAAAGGGTGAAGCACACCAAGCCATGAATCCTAGCATAGATGTAAGCACAACTCAAAGATAGCCTCAACAATCAGGTGGTGATCCAAAAGATAATCCAAAAGTGAGTTTGGTACATGAGAAAATAAGAAAAGGAAAATTTAAACCCAGCAACAGGTGATCTTTAGTTGGGTGTGGGGTGTTCATTGACTCTAGGTGGTGGGAGCACTCCATAGGCTGAAACCATGGACACCAGCAAAACATAGCAGAAAGTGGATGGGGAGGGTTGGAAGGAAGTATAGAGTAAGAAAAAAAATCCTCAAGTCAAAATTGAACCAAAATAAATTACAATTGCATTCTCACATCAATTTCGGTGTCCATAACCTTTTTGATGAAAATTTTGCATGCCGACCATGGCTAGCCATTTATGCAAGCTTCAAATTTATTCAATAAAACTTTCTCTTACGTATCAAAAAAAAGGACTAAAACACATGTAGAAATTTTAAGTGCATCAAAGGCCACTTCCACTAATTTAGATCAATCAAATCAACCTCGTTTTTGTCAAACTTTTAAATGGCCCAATAATTTTACCATAACTTTACACAAACTTGTAATGGTACCATGTATCAAGACTAATCTAATCCTCAAAATAATTTGAGGGATTTAGGGCATGTCCACTCTTGGATTATGTAAATATTCTTAGGGTCCACCTCAACAACATACTGTAAAACAAATTGGCCCAAATAACCTATTCTTATACTCAAAATGAACATTTATAGAAGTGTTCCATTCTAGAATGAAGAGTAGATGTTAAAATTAGATATGAAAAAAAATAGACTAAAACACAAGTAGAAATCTTGAGTGATTTAAAGGCAACCTCCACTAATTTAGATCAATCGAATGTACTTCTTTTTAGATAAATTGAATGGACCTTCTTTGACCCGAATTTGGCGATAGTTGAAACATAGCTAATATGGATTAGATTGGCTAGTACATCATTAAACATTATGTAATAACATGTTTTCCCATCAATTGTGTCTATTTCTTAACTATGCTATACATTGTGACCTCTTTAATGATGTAAGACCATAACAAATGAGTAGGTTCAAATATCTTGGGTAACTATAGTTTAGTGAGAATACCATCTCATTATTGTGAAATTATTTGTGCTTGATATGTCTATCATGCCAATTTTTTTGTTACTACTTATTTCCAATTGATTCCACCATCCATGTATTATTGTAATCTTTCAAATAATCAAGGTCCTAAATACATCAGAATTATTAGTTAAGAGGCTACATTTACACGTGGGGGAGACTATGAATCTTTTATGTATGGTGGCGAATACTCTTTGCGCTACCATTTGGTCATTATTTTGTACCCTTGGTGTTTTGTGTTTCACTTTAAAGGAACTATGTTCTAGGAGATGCTTGGAAGTACTAAGAGTAACTAGGGAAGCAATAAAGTATTTGAATTTTATACAAGCCATTAGTAGTGTTTGAATTTCTTACAAAGTATGTGTACATGTTATATTTCACTATTTTCAACATTATTAGACCATTTTTAGATTTTTATTATTACATACCTCAACATTATTTGTGTCATATGAAAAAGGATATGTTGAAATTTTGAACCTTTAATTTGCTGCTACAAATAGAGGATTTTAACTATCATGGAATTCTTCAACATGTTCATCATATTTTTATCTTTAAAATATTGCACTTCACACTTGATAATTAAATGCATGATTAGCTATTAAATAACCCATGATTCTGAGAAAGTTTTATAATGGTTTCTCATTATATATTTTAAGAATTGATCTTTATTTGGATAAAATAGATATACTAGAGGGAGAGTAATTAAATTAATAATCAATAAAATTTGAAGTAAATCTCCGAATATTTATGAAGCTTAGTGAAATTCTTTGAAAATATTACTTCTATTTATAACTTTTTTGAATAAATTAAATAATATTTATTTCTTTTGATGATTGTCTCTTCAAAGTTATAAAAATATAATAAAGTGTCATTTCTCACTCACATTTTACACCTTGAACCTAGAAACACTTTATTTAATCACTTATTAACCTTTTTTTAAATAATTAATATAATTTATCTTTTAAAATAAAATTATTATTTTTGACAACTTAAATTAATTATATAATTAATTCTTTTTTTTTTTTTAGAAAATGGGGTATAACACCAAACATGTTTAAAATTTAGTTCTTAGATTCAATCATCTACTAGTATAATAAAAAATAGTTTATGGTTTCCTAAAAATGGGAGTAGCATTAAGCATTGGGAGTAGCCCATTCTTGGAAACAAGCCTCTAAGCCTTTCTACACCTAGGTACCTCCTTCAACTCATGCTTCATCTACCATAGAAAATATTGCTCAATAATTCATTTAGGATAGCCTCAACCAAAATGAATTGACCATAATGGCTTGCACCTAGCTCAACATGGGGAGTGGCTTTACTTCAAAATATTCATTTCGTATGTGAATGTGGGAAGAGTTCTTTCAATTTTTTTGAAATATATATTATTATTTTAATTTTATTTTATTTTATCTAATATATATTTATTTATTTTTAAAATTTTTAAAATATTATTAAAATTTAATAAAATAGATTATTTTATTTTAATATTAAAAATATTGATTTTAAAAAAAAATGTTTATATTAAATTAATTTAAATTTTGATAGAAATAATTTTTTAAATTGCAGTACTGTTGGTAAATTTTTATTTTTTTCATGACCTCTTGCCTACAACAAGATGTTTTAGCCAATCAAGCTAGGCCCCCAACCCTCTTTAATTTGATTATGTTGAAAATGAAGGTAAATTTGTAGTTTAAAACTTGTAAAACTATGTGACTGTAGATCTAATTAAGTATTCTTTGTCACAATTATTTGTGCATGATTAATCTATTTAGATCAATTCTTTGTGTATGATTTATTCTGTTTAAATAAATTTTATCTTTTGTAGAAATAGACAAAATATTGTAGAATAATGTAGACACAAGATAGAAGTGACACAACATGTACATGGAGAAACCCTTTCAGGAAAAAACTTCACTAGAACTAATATTGCTTGTATTATTTAAACTTAGAATAAGATTACAATAACATTGTATCAATCCTTGATTGATATGCTTCCTTTTTCTTTAACAATGCTTCTTCACAACTTGCAATCAACTCTCATGAAACTCTTATTCACTTGCTGCAATATATAGACAATAATGAGCATTTTAAACTCCTAAGAGTTGACAATTACAAAAGAATAAAGCTCCTCTCAAAAACCTACGCCTAAATTTTGCAAGTAGAGTTTCACACTGTAACATGAAGTCAAAACCAATGTCTCCTCAATTTAGGTTCCCCAAACTGAACACTTAATTGAACTTTGATCTCAAAAATATCTTGTAAAGTCCACCTCAAAGTTGGCACCCAAGAAAGGGCCCCACTTAATAGGGCCTTGTAAATATCTTCTCATGTAAAATGTGTTAACTGAAAGATGCCAACTTGGGCTCCCATGGTGGGTCCAAGTCAATCTTTGTTAACCGAAACATATCTCTCCATCAATTCATGCAAACTTTATGCATGATTGATCATCCCCACTTAATTGAAAGTATCCACCTGTTATCTATCATGCAACTGAAGTCATTAGTCAAGTCAACTAGTATACAACTCAAAATAACTACATGCAATTGAAGATAACTAAACCATAACTGAACTGAACTAATACTGAACTGATAGTGTCACTCCACTCTTGTATATATCAATCCCTATTTTGTAGGAACCTAGACATGCATTATTGAAGTGTTATCAATCCTCCAAATAGTTAATTGAAACAAGGTGGGTTCCACCTTCAATGCAGGTGCCCCATGTGCTCCTATTATTTAGGAACTTATATTGGACGCCCTCACATGTTCCTATTATTTAGGAATAATTACAAATGTCAATTTACATGTTCATTTCATTCAAATTTAATCTATTGCTAATCCTAGTGTTGGGGAACACTTTCCAAGGACTTAGGAGATACATGAAATATGTTTAGGATTGCAATTAAATGGCATCTTATTCTCAACATATTATTGATAAATATATAATGTTCAAATTTTTAAAATAAAACTAATAAGAAAGAATATAATTTTTTTGAATAAAATGTAAGTTTACTTTTTATAAAAAGAACACATTTTAAAAGTTGAATGTATTAATTTTTATAAAATTTCATATAAAATTGCGTAGCATATAATTAATGTTCTTCAAATTGTATTCATTATTATTTGAATATTTTTTCTAGTGAATATATTAATAAAAAACTTACCTTCTAATAATATTAGTCATATATTAAAGACTTTTCTTTACATTATTTAGGTTACTTGAAAATTTATTTTAATATTAAATATTCAAATATTTTTATATTAAAATATTCTAATTTTTCCATTAATTTAATTCGAATATTGAAATGTTGAAATCTTTAATATAAATTAATGTAATAAATTTTGATAAAAATATATTTTAGTTTTTAAACTTTTAATTTTAATAATTATAAGTCAAAAAATTTGATGACAAAAATGTTTAGATTTTTAAAATAGAATTTGAATTTTATGTATAAGATTTTAGATAAATCACTAAATTTTAATATGAAAAAATATTGATTTTTTGATAAAAATAGAAATTTATTTTTTTATAAATTAATAATTGAATGCATTTAAAATATTATAAATGCATTTTTTAAAAGTTATTTATATGATAGTAAGAAAATATATTAGATATAGAAAATTCAGTAACAAATAGTTCACATTTTCTAGATTGTATTGTTTGTATTTTAATTTTTTTTTGTTAGTATAACTTAATTATGTTGATATTTTTTAAAATTAATATTTGATTATAAAATATTAAAATTTCATAAAAAAATAATTTTACTTTATTATAATTTATTTTAATGTTAAAATATTCTAAATCTTTAATAATACTAGATATATTTATATTTTCTCTATAAATTAGAATATCCATCTATAAAATTCTACTTTACAAATACAAATAAAAATATTTTAATTATCAAAAAGACTAAACTAGTATAGATATCTTAAATACATCTAGAGATAGCAATCTTGAATTATTATATTTATTAAGAATGTTTACTTTATTTGAAGAGCTACATTTACTTAAGGGTTGTTTAATTTTATTTACATTATATCCATTGTTTTAACCATAATTACACTCAACATAATAAATAGAAAAATAAAATCAAAGCTTCACAATATTTATGATCTTAGGGTACTTGTTATGTAATAACGCATATAAAATAATCTTATTCAAGATTTTTCATGCTAACTATAAAAAACAAATCAAAGCTTCACAATATTTATGATCTTAGGGTACATGTTAGGTAATAACCCATATAAAAGAATCTTATTCAAGATTTTCTTCTTAATAACTAAAAAAAAATAAAAAATCTTCACAATATTTATGATCTTAGGGTACATGTTAGGTAATAATGCATATAAAACAATCTTGTTCAATATTTCTCTTAATAAAAATTTACATTTTAATCATGATAACTGTATGCTCAAGATTTTTATCTAATCCTAAAACACACCCACACACATGTCAGTTTTCTTAATGTTATTTAAGTTAATTAAATAAAATGCATATATACTCAATACAATTAATTTAAATCGAGGTGATGATAGTTGGGTATGATAAGATTTGATCTAGTTATGATTCCGCTTAGTAATTTGGATATGTTCATTGTCTAAAATTGTGTGTCAAATTATAATTACCCTAGCAGTGATTCCAAAATTATGGAATGTGTAGATGTCTAATCTCACAAAGTATGCACTTCTACTATTTGATTCACTAAATTCTCTACTCCTTATTGATTATTAAGGATTGTTAATATTTAAAAAAAACTTTAGAGAGAACACTTGATCACAAGGTTCAAGTTCTCCTAAGTCAACCCTTTTAATTAAATTGATATTATAATCATAACAAACATTGGTAGATAATAGGAAAGTGATTTGGATGTTGATTATGATGCAATGTATTGGTCTTTTAAATCTTCAACTCCAAGTATTCCCAAAATAGACTTTCCTTGATAATGTGAATGATTGATCAAGGAATGATTATTTGTAGATGGTATTTTAAAGTTCAAATGAATGTATTTAAATAACAAGGCATTCAATAACTCATTGCACAAGTGTGTATCATGTAAGTTTGCAACAACTAGGAAATTGCATGTATCAATCATTTGAATTTTTTGAAATTTTATTTTTGGCTAAGATCTATGTCATGCAAGATAGATATTGTATCCCACAAAAATGACCATCTCAAGGTAGAGGATGAGTGCATGAAAATATAAGCTATTAGTAAGGTATGTATGTGAATAAGTGTAAATATGGCAAGGATATGGTCAAATGTGTTGAAATGTGTGCAAGAATGAGTGAACTAGGATAGATAGGAATCATGGAAGTAAATGGAATTGGAATGTAAGTGTGTCACATGTCACTATATATTTATAAAAACATGTTTTCTCTAAATGAACCTACAGTTAAATGGAATTTTGCATAGGTTAGCTAATTTCACCAATATATTTTGCCTCCATTTTAAGGTACATCAAAATCCTCACAATTGTGTTATCTAAAGAGAATACATAAACATGTATTAAGTTGTAAATGTACCCAATAATAAAAATAAACTATGGTCCATTTAAAGAAATAAACCCAATTGTATATCTTCATGAGTGTTCATCTTTGGCATGCATGCTCCTTAGGATCCTACAAAGAAAAGAAAAATTATGCAATGAGTTGTGTGTTTCTCACAAGTAGAATACAAAGGTCATAAAAGTTCTTGGTTGTGTTAGAAAATTAAAAAAAAATGGAATAAGGTTAGTAAAATTTTATTGTATAAAGAGTAGTGTGGCATATTGGGTGCAACCATATTATGTGATCAAAATATAGAATATTAGGAATTTCCTTCTCATGTTCCAAAGCTCTATTTAGACATAGTAAAGAATCTTTGTATTATTGTAACTATATCTATTTGCAAGCTTGATAACGAGAGTTAAAGATAAGATGTACCCCCTTAAATTGTTCACATTTGTGGAACGCAAGGAATTAAAGAAGGGAGGAAAATAACACATAAAATGTAAATGTATGCTAATCATATAGAGCATATAAAGTAAATCACTATCACAAATACATCATGCAACAAGCCAATAAGACATATATAAAGATAGATGTTGAAGCACATGGATTGGAGATAAAAGTCTAGGTATATAAGATTAACTCTAGTATGAAATTTAATGGTAAGGTGAAAATGGCCCTAGATGTGCAATATAATTGGTATGAGGAGGCATGGTTTCCCCAATGTGGATATTAAAACATGGTAGTCATGTGATAATATATGATAGGATAAGAAACACATGTCCCCAATGTTGTAAAGGTAGCTCTAGCAACATAATCAAGCACGTAAGCATAAAATGATATGGAGAAAGCCGAATTGCATTCAATTTAAATTGATAGCCTGTTATAAGAAAATGATAATTTAACGATGGATAAAATAAGATGCCCCAAATCTAAAAGGGTGTCTCTAGAAGCATGATAGAATAATATGAGTATATATGGAGGAAGAATGTTGTCGAGCACAAAATAATAGGATGATATGGAACTAGAGACACAATATGGATATGTAAGTTATAAAAGTAGGCATGAGCACATAAGAGTAATCTAGGCATAGATGCATAACAATTAAAAAAGTAAGAAATAAGGAAAAAAAATTAAAAAAATATGGCAAAGATGAAAAAATATGGATAAGGTGTGCAAGGGTAATAAAAAACAACATAAACACTTAGAAAAATCATGTAAAAAGAAAACTATCATGTATACATTTGATTTAATCAACCTAAATTTAACATAAAGAAAAGTCTTTAGCATATGGCCGACATCATAAAAGGTAAGTTTTTATTAAAAATAAATATTAGTTTCTTAAGAATATTAACATAATTAATATGTTAAGGAGAAAAATTATTCAAAATACAGTGACTACAATTTGAAGAACATGAAGTATAATTTGTTATGCAATTTTTTATATATAATATATTTAAAAGAACCATTTTAAAATATTTACAATTTATTCAAAAATTAAATATGTAATATTATAAAAAATAAATAAACTCAATTGTTAAATATTAAATTTTATAAAAGTTAAACTTACATTTTATTAAAAAAAACTCAATTACAAAAGTTTTAAAATTAAAGGATTTACCTAAAATTATTGATAAAAAAAACAATGTTAAAAAAATAGAATAATATTTTAAATATTAGAATATTTAAAATATTATTCTATTTTTAACAATGTTTTTTTATCAATAATCAAATTTAAAAAATAATAAATAAAAATTCATTTTTATCAAAATTTAAACATTTATTTATATTAAAAATATATCAAAATTTTAATGTTTAAATTAATTTAATATAAATAAGGTTTTAAAAGATTTCAATATTTTTTATACTATATATTCATACAAAATCTTGAATTCATTAGAGTTGCATCAACAATCATTCCAAATCCTAAGCAATTCTTTTCATAAGGTGTGAGACTAAAATTTATTCCACATTGCTCATTGTTTACCAATCATCAATTAGTGTTAGAGATAAACCCACCTAGGCTTTGTAGAGCCCAAATCATAGATAAAAAATATCATAAATGTGGTTATTTATCCATTTCCCAATAGCCTAAAATCTTTGAACATAGAGGTTGGAAAAATTTTAGAATATTTGAGGCCATCAATTGGAAACACCAATAGATTGGTGACTCTTTTGGTTCAATAGATTTTTTTTGTATTGGAAAACTAGTTGCATTCATTAGGAAGAGTTACTAATTCACTAGTTTAGTTAACCTTCAAGTTTATGTGGTCTCTAGTGCTTCTTCCCTTTGTGGGTGGCAACTCTAAAGAAATCCAACCAGTAATAAGACTAATATGAAGATCATATTATAGAGATGAACAAAAGAAAATCATAGTTCCCAAATTACCTTAGTAAATAGTTACATGGAGAACTCTAGAAGGAAAGACAAACTTGGAAAGAAAAAAAATTAGGTAGGCCTTCTTCTGCAACTTTTGATACATTTTGACACTCTAAAAATGTAAGACAGTGAAAATGTTGTTGATAAAAGAGAATCTCTTCATTTTAAGGTGGATACAGATACAAATAAAGTAAAATTAGAAATGAATGATAACCCTAAAAATATAAATCCTTGGATAAGAATTGATATTATGAAATATTAAATAAAATAGAGAATGAAAGATTAAATATTCAAAAGGAGTATGATCTTAGAGAACAATACCTTTCTCAAACAATTCCCAAAGAAATAGCCCTATAAATGGCTTCCCTAGTGGCCTAAAGAAATGAGGGTGCATTCAAGTACAATGATCCTACTACAAGTAATCCTTTTGATACTACTACTTTAGGATCCCATGAGATGGCATAGATCTATACAAGATGATGATAATTCAACTATGATAACTAAATTTTGGATAGAATAAGGTAAGGAGGTTGAAAGTTCAAATGAGAAAGATCTTGTGAGAGAAGTGAACAAACTCGAGATAGAGATTGAAATAATGAAGCCTAGAGGATCATAGATCATCTAAGAAGGATTAATGCCTTAAAAAATCTAAGTTAGTCTAGTGAAATAAACTAGGGAGAAGCACCACACAAAACTTAGAATGAAAATACATGAGGTTTTCATTGCAACAAGGCACAAGAATGAATAGTAGAGGACTTATTCCAGATATGGGAGGACTTATTCCAGATATGGGAGGACAACATGTTGGTCCTCAACATATTTCTCAAACTGGTATTGGTGGTACATTTGCAAGAATTTTTTTTCCTAAAAGACCTTTTAATTTGGAAAGGTATAGGTAGTTCAACTTCACCAAGATACCTAAGTACCCTGCATTCATTCATGATGACATTAGAACCAGACTTCCTAAATCTCTAGAAATAATGCTCTTTCTGGTGAGGACCATATGAAAGAATTTGTAAACCTTATAGATGACTTTGAGATTGAATATTAGGTTGTGCTAATGAAAATATTCATGCATTCTCTAATTAATGAAGCAAGAGACTAGTATTATGGATTGATTGATGCTAGCACAAATTTATGGGATAAATTCAAAAGGATTTTCAAGGAACAATATGGGGATAGGATTTTCCAAGGATTTATGATAAATGAGTTTTAAAATATTTATAAGTGGTCAAATGTATATGTGTTTGAGAGGTTGTGCAAGAAGTTGGGTCCACAAAAATCTCAACAAGTGAAAGTGTTTTTCTTGATTTAAAAAAAAAATCACACCTCAATTGAAAATTTGTAGCACTTACACATTGAATCTTAAAAAACATAATGATATGAAATCTAGTATTTTGATTCTAGTTTCCAGATATGTAATTTTTCAAATACCCAGATGATACAAATTATTTTTTAATAGGAATTTATAAAAACCACTTTGTAAAAGTCACTTTTTTAGGACGATGCCATTGCCATGTACGAACACCATAATTTGACCTAAATAGAATTATTTTTCAAAATCCTTTTGGGGAAAGATGTGTAAAAAGATAAAGATTGATGAGGATATTTTTTTATAATTTATTTTGAATATTTTATAATTTATTCTTTACTCACCCTAATTGTTGTATTTGAAAACCAACATGTATGGACACCATAATTTGAAATAAACTAATTATTTTTTGAATTATATTCCATTGTGTAAAGAAATGTTTGAAGATTTATGTCATATATTTTTTTACAAAAAAATAGCAAATAAGAAGTTATTAGAAAACGAATTTTTTTTGAGATTTCAAGTTTATAGACCAGTTTTCTTAGAATTTAATTAAAAATAGAAAACATAATCCAATCATTAAAAAAATTATATATTTAGAAAATAGACATTGTGATTTATAATGGGTTTGAATATCATAAACCAATTCTGAAAAAAACCACTAGGAATATTGCCAAAGTTAGATATTTCTATTAACATTGCCTTAGTTTTTTAGTTATAGGTCAAAGGCTAAGGGTTGGGTTACCAAAACTTTCTCAAGCCTAAAACCAAATCAAAAAGCATATTGGGATTTCATTTTGTTAGAATGGGTAACCACTTTAAAACGGGTACCAATTTTAAAATAGAATGTGTACCTATTTTAAAAAGGGTACATATTGTTGACCCTTGGCATAAGATTTTGTCATTGATGTCAAAAAGGAAGCTTGCATTTGGCATTGGATGTTGTTATTGATTGCATCTCCACTTGGCATACTTGGTTGGTTCACATCACAGTGATATTGGTTTGATATTTTGGTTGAGGTAAACTCATGTTTATCACACTTCATTGATAATTTCTTGGCTTGGCATACAAGATTTTGAATCTCATTACAGTACATATTGTATCATGGTTTGTCATCATGCATTTTTGTTAAGAAGTTAAAGTTGTGATCATTTGCAAGTTCAAATATATGGCTTGTTGGACAGTGATTAATATGTTATTTGGGCGTGAACATATATTTAGAGTACAATGAGCATCTTTACTTTTACCTCTATTATGTGATGACTAGTATATATTATTTTGTGATAGGCATTGATGTCTTATGTTGTTATCAATAACAAGGGTTTAATAACTTATTAATGTCTTAATTAATAGGTAGTTAATATCTTATTTATATAAGTCATTACATGTCTATTGCCTATAAGGTTTATTAGGCTTCATATGGTAAGATGTGGTTAAGATGGATTTCTATGCATAAGATGTTTGACTTTTGGTTCATAAGCCAAGTGACTTTTATATAACATGGAATATGTGTCTTTGGGTATTAGTTTTATTTGTCAATATGGAATTACATCCCATAATAATACCTTTCAATTAGGGTTGGCACTCTTGTAAAAGGTGTATTATCAAGCTTAATATTTTTATGGAATACCAAAGTAATCGAAGCTTATTTTTGCTAAAGCAACTTTAGCACTTCATTTTTTGGAAACTCATTTTGGATAAAACCCTATTTTTGAAGGGCTAGGGCACAGGTGGTTTTGATAGTTTGAAGAGGAATGTTGATGGAGTTGTGCTTGAACTGAAATAGAATAGGCATAGTGTAAAACTAAGGGCAAAAATAGGTGTTAATGATTTTGTTTCTAAACCCTAGTTGGGTTCTAAGAAGAGAAGAAAGTTGTAACTATTTGTAACCCTAGTTCGAGGTTGTATTTACCTTGAGTTTTAGACATTATTGTGAAAATTTTATTTGATTTATTGGAACTTTGTCTGGGGCTTTAATATTGTATACCTTTTTATTCTTAGTTGAATAACTGTCTCTGTTGTTTCAAAATCCTAGTCCGGTGGTTAGCATTCTTTGTTGAACATGAAAATCTTATGTCAAAATCCTATGTTTGATACCCATTTATTTGTTAAAGGATTTGGAACAAAGGCACAGTTGTACTTTATGTTATTTGTTAAGGAAATACAAATCAGTTATGAAGATGGCAGTTTTTTTTTAGTTCAAAGACAATAAACATTATAAATTCTATGTTAAAAGACGGCTAGAAGGTGGTGTGACATTGGTGACTCGACATGAGGTAGTTTGGTACAATTTGAATATGGTTTTCTTGTTGGTTATTAGCTTGAATAGGTGAAAACATTTGATGGCATCTACGTTGGATATTTAATAGTGTCTTAACACTATTGTGATATCAGAGGTTTTATAGAAGGGTTATGATATTGAAAGTTTAATCTATTTCTGTAATTGAATTTTTGCAAACATGATGCAAAATAGATTGAATCACTAATATATTTTGTATTTTAAATATTCTAGAAAAATGAATCTTTAAGATATTAAGTGTATTAGATTTGAGGTAAAATATGATTTGTAGATAAAAAAAGTGATCCTTTGTAGTTGAACTATTCTCCTTTCAAAAATGTATAGTGAAGTTAAAATGATCAAATCAGTGAGACCAAATGATAATTTCTAGTGAGGCATTGTTTTATTACGAGTGAGGCATTCTTGTAACTAGCGAGGTTCTTTGGTCAGCGAGGCCATTTTTTCCAGTGAGGTTCATTAAGCTAGTGAGGCAATTTTATGAGTGGTTTTTCTATCCCAAGAGGGTTTTCCACTCAGGAAATTCACTGTGTTATGGTTCTTTATTTGGTTTCATTTGTGATCTTACTATTTCATAGTTATTCATTTTTTCACTTACATTTATGTGAATTAGAAATTCATATTGGTACACATGTTAGCTCTTGAAACATAATTTGTATTGTTCTCAAAGGGTTTAAAAAGGATTTTTAAATGTCAGCAAATTAAATTAATTTGTCTAGACACTGATTCAACCCCCCTCTTAGTGTCTTACGTACTCCAACAATTGGTATGAGAGCCAAACCCTTGTCTAGAATTAAACTAGGGGATTCCTAGTGGAGTATTGTTTGTCATGGGAAAGAGGAACATGAATAAGAAAGAAAAATGAGATCCCACAAAATTAGAAATGCCTAAGGAGAATCCACAACCTGTAGAAGAAAAGATGTCTAATATAGAACTTGATGAATTTTTGGTGGACATGAATGAATCAGATATAGAAGGAAATCTCTTTGTGAATGAAGGTGATTGTGAAGTTGATTTAGAAGGTGAAATTTTGTGTGCTTTTGATACAATCAAGCAACTCAGAAAAGAGAATAAGAGACTAGAACACCAACTTTGACAAGAAAAAGATTCAAGAGACAAGGTATATTCAGATTTTACAAAAGTTTCTTTAGAGTTTGATGAGGCAATAAATCAACTTGTTAACTTAAAGAGTCAAGTTGATGAATCTAAAAAAATTATTATTAGTCTAAAGAAAAAACTACAAGAAGCCAAAAGAATAGTTGATTTTACAAAATCTGATCTTGAAGTCAAAACTAGTGAATGCCAAAAGCTTGAAAGTGAAATAGTCACTTTGAGGAAAGATCTTGAAAAATTAAAGTTTTTAGAAATTTGAGAAAGGTTTCGATGCATTAAATAACATGTTGAGAAGTCAAAAAAGTCACAAGGACTGCTTTGGTTTAGGTTATGAAATAGGACAGAGCTCAAAGTTAAAAAAAAACCCTAAGCATAAAATAGATCTATATGATTACTTTAGAAGATCAAATGAAGATAAAGAAGCATCAACTAGTGAATTTGCTCAAGATGAAAAGAAAAATAATAGTCAATGATAACATGTTGTTTTGAAAAGTGAAGACACAAAGAAATCATAGGAGAAAGTTATTGATATTGGAGGAAGAAGCACAAATAAATACTCGCGACCTCCACCTATCAGGCATAATCGTTCTATGAGGTACAATTATACTTAGTTTCATGGCTATTGTTATTCATGTCATGCTCATGGTCATAGAGCTAGATATTGCAAAATTTATATTAGGAATGATTTTGAATGGAATAAGGATAGAAGTGTTTTTAAATTGTCAAATCAAAATAATGGCATTATATGTTATACCTATCATAAAGTTGGTCATGTAGCAAGTGATTGTTGGTTCTATGCAAGACATGATCATGTAAAAAATGTCAATAAAATTTCTCACAGAATGTTTAGAAGAAACTATTCTTCTTTTGGTCTAGACTACAATATTTTATGTTATAGATGCAATATGTTTGGGCATAAAGCATAGTAGTGTAGAAGAAGGTTGATGAAACCATTTAGAAAATACATGTTCAAGAAAAAGAAAGAGAATTTTTTGAGCAAGCAAAAGAAGGAGCCTATGAAAATTTGGAGAAGAAAACAAAATCAGGATAAAAAAGATTCTAAACTTGTGCATATTGCACAAGGAATATCTCATAGTACATAAAAGGTAGCATGAAGTAAGCAGGAGTGGCTTAGTGATTTACCTTTTAGTCCCTAGAGAAAACAAGGAAGTTGAGTAAGATTATGCATAGTGTAGAGACAATATTGTTGTAGTTTCTTTGATTGCTTCTTGAGTTGATTCAAGAATAAATTTTTTGTGTCAATATTTCTTCAAAATGTTCATCCTTATTGATCTATAATTGTGTTGGTACACTAGAAATTCACCATAATAATTTTGGTATCAAAGGGTTTTCATAAATTTGGAGGTTGTTGGTTATATAAGGGAGAGCCAATAATATTAGGAAGAGTCAATAATTATAATATGTGTTGATCTTAAGGCCTTTGACAGTGGTATAAGCTTTAACTCTTTGTGTGGTTTCTTGGTATTTTCAGTGGTTTGTGGTGTTGTGTTCTTGTGCCAAAAACTCTGTGACAAGGTGTATTTGTTTACATCTTTAAAAAATGGAAACTATAGTGATCAAGGGGCCATGTTTATAAGGTACAGGTTGTATTGGACATTGATGATGGAATTGGTATATTCCTATATTGACATTGATGGTGGTGTTTTTCATGATTGATAGTGACTTTTTGTGCTCTTAATATGCTCTTGATGTGCTCTTGACAGTGCTATACATAAAAATGACAATGATATGCTTTTGATAGTTCTAAGGTTTCTTCACAACATTATCATTTTGAGTATTTGGGTACATTGACAGGTTTCAGGTGGATCTTGATATTCATAAGTTAATGTAGTTTTATGGCATATTTGTGTAGTGGTACTATGACATATAGTGGTACTGATGTTGATATTGGGTTATGTCACATTATGACATTACTCATATGCATCATAGTGATATAACCAACAATGATAGTTGATTGGCATAGCTTTCTTATGATAGTGATTAGTTTTAAATTATACATATCTTCTTCAATGGTATTCAAGAATATAGTTCTTCTTTGTACAAACTCTAGTCCTTGTCATTGACTTTTCTTTGATTTGGAACATATTGTTCTTTCAGGAATTAGATACAAATTCTTTGATCATTACAGTATCTTGATTCACATCATTTACAAGATCTTATGCTTACTCTTCTCATCCTTGTTATACAATGCATTTTGATTTAGCATATGATCTTCGAACAGATGCAAGTTGCAACATACTTTGCACATAACTAGTTGAGAGTAGCTATTCATCCAATGGATTGGTGTTCTTCAATGATGCTTGAGCTCTTGATCAAAATAGAGTTCTATTTTTTTGGTTGATTAAGTGAGTTTGACTGCTTCAATATTGGAATATTCATATGTGATCCCATTGTGATCTTAGTAATATTTAATTGAAGTAACATTTGATGCACTCTTTGACAATCATTTTGATGATCAATGATCTAGACATTGATTTTGACAGAGTTGTGATTCTATTCAGTATCATTGCAATACCATTTTGTTTCATTTTTTTAATCAGTGACAAGAGTGCTTTATTGTCTTAAAATGGCAATGAGTATGGTATAGTTGTTGTTTTGCATACATGAACATGGTATATGGAAGTACTTTGTAACTGGTATCAGCCCTTGGTGAAAAAAAAAGATGACAAGGTAACAGTTATTCAATTCTCAGGTATCACTTGACAAATGGATACATTTATACTTGTTTGTTACATGGACATAACATACATTGTTACTTGCTTGAAAATGCATCCTTGTTTCATGGACATAGCATATGATTGTTGGTGATTGAAATGAGATTCTCATACATGCTCATAGGTTACAGGTTGTATTTCCATGTTATATGGTACTGTGATTGTATTGGAATATGGTTACATTAGTAAAATTCAGTGAACATTCATAGTACAATGATCACGAACAAGTATTCTCAGATACTTGGATAATTTTTGGTTCTCTCAACATTGTCCTTTATCATTTTTGTCAAAAAGGGGGAGAAATAGTGATGGGGTGGATCACTTTTAGATTGTTTTTGACATCAATGCAAAAGGGGGAGTTTGTTGACCCTTGGCATAAGGTTTTGTCATTGATGTCAAAAAGGCAACTTGCATTTGGCATTGGATGTTGTTCTTGATTGCATCTCCACTTGGTATACTTGGTTGGTTCACATTAGAGTGATATTGGTTTGGTATTTTAGTTGAGGTAAAATCATGTTTATCACACCATTGATGGTTTCTTGGCTTCAAGGCATACAATATTTTGAAGCTCATTACAATATATATTGTATCATGGTTTGTCATCATGCATTTGTGGTAAGAAGCTAAATTTGTGATCATTTGAAAGTTTAGATATATGGCTTGTTGGACAGTGATTAATATGTTTTATGGGCATGAATAGATATTTAAAGTACAATGAGCATATTTACTTTTATCTCTATTATGTGATGACTACTATATTGTATTTTATGATAGGAATTGATGTATTATGTTGTTATCAATAATAAGTGTTTAATAACTTATTAATGTCTTAATTAATAGGTTGTTAATAGATTATTTATATAAGTCATTACATGTCTATTGCCTATAAGGTTTATTAGACATCATATGGTAAGATGTGGTTAAGATGGATTTCTATGCATAAGATGTTTGACTTTTGGTTCATAAGCCAAGTGACTTGTATATAACATGGAATATGTGACTTTTGGTATTAGTTTTATTTTTCAACATGGAATTACATCCCATCATAATACCTTTCAATTAGGGTTGGAACTCTTGTAAAAGGTGTATTGTCATGCTTAAGATGCTTATTGAATACCAAAGTAACCAAAGCTTATTTTTGCTAAAGAAAATTTAGCATTTCATTTTATGGAAACTCATTTAGGATGAAACCCTATTTTTGGAGGCTAGAGCATAGGTGGTTTTGATAGTTTGAAGAGGAATGTTGATGGAGTTGTGCTCAGACTGAAACAAAATAGGAATAGTGTAAAACTAAGGGAAAAATCAGGTGTTATCATTCCCTAATTTCTTGGTTCTTCGTTTCCAAAACTAAGTATTTCTTGTTGTTTCAGTTTTCTCTATCGTTGTCTTATGGATTTTGTTTGGTGGAAAATAACTTTGCTTGTTTTGTGTTTCAACTGAAACTAGTTAAGCTTCTGTGAAAGTTGTTAATGCTTTTGTTTCTAAACCCTATTTGGGTTCTAATAAGAGAAGAAAGTTGTAACTGTTTGTAACCCTAGTTCGAGGTTGTATTTTCCTTGAGGTTTGGACTTTATTATGCAAAGTTTATTTGATTTATTGGAACTCTATCTAGGGCTTTAATATTGTATACCATTTTGTTCAAGTTGAATAACCGTCTCTATTGTTTCAAAATCCTAGTACGAGGGCTAGCATTATTTGTTGAATATGAAAATCTTATGTCAAAATCCTATGTTTGATACCCATTTATTTGTTAAATGAATTGGAACAAAGACATAGTTGTACATTCTATTATTTTTTAAGGAAATACAAATCAATTATGAAGATGGAAATTTATTTTCAGTTCAAAGACAATGAACATTATAAATGCTATGTTAAAAGACAGTTAGAAGGTGGTGTCACATTGGTGACTCGACATGAGGTAGTTTGGTACAGTTTGAATATGGTTTTCTTGTTGGTTATTAGCTTGAACAGGTGGCAACATTTGACGACATCTACGTTGGATATTTAATAGTGTCTTAACACTGTTGTAATATCAGAGGTTTTACAAAAGGGTCATGATACTGAAAGTTAATCTAATTTTCTATATTTGAAGTTTTGCAAACATGATGCAAAATAGATTGTATCACTAATATATTTTATATTTTGAAGATTCCAGAAAAATGAATCTTTAAGATATTAAGTGTATTAGATTGGAGATAAAATATGGTGTATAGAGAAACAAAATGATCCTCCATAGTTGAACTATTCTATTTTCAAAAATGTATAGTGAAGTTAAAATGATCAAGTCAATGAAACAGAATGATCATTACAAGTGGCATTGTTTTATTGCCAGTGAGGAATTCTTGTAACCAGTGAGGCTCTTTGGTCTGTGAGGCCATTTTTTTGAGTGAGGAATTTTGTAACCAGTGAGGTTCATTAAGCCAGTGAGGCAATTTTACAAGTGGTTTTTCTACCACAAGAGGATTTTCCACTCAAGAAATTCACAATGTTATAGTTCTTTATTTGGTTTCATTTGTGATCTTACTGTTTCATAGTTATAAATTTATGCACTTACATTTATGTGAGTTATCAATTTAGATTGGTACACATGTTATCTCTTGAAACATAATTCGTATTGTTCTCAAAGGGTTTAAAAAGGATTTTGAAATGTGAAAAAATTGAATTAATTTGTCTAGACACTAATTCACTACCCCCACCTCCCCGCTCTCAGTTTTTCACGTACTCCAATTCACATATTTTAAAGAGGGCACCCATTCTATTTTTCAAGTGGATACCCATTTAGGAACAAGATCTCTATCTAAGGGTCGAGATCTTGTTGCTAAATGGGTCACAATTTTTTTAAATAGGTACCTATTCCTTTCAGCATTTGCATATAAGTTTATATTTAAAGTTTCTATTTAAAGTTTCTCTCATTTGCATATGTTTATATTTAAAGTTTCTTTATGAGGAAACGTGGAGTCTTAAAAGGAATTCCCTTTCCCTCCCCAAAGGTAATAAATACATGTAACAAATTTTTATGACGAGAGGGCAAGAAATCTTCACAGTGAAATATTCATAGCGCGCTTAAGGAAAGGAGTTATCATAGGCCGCACAGATCACTTCAATTCAATTTGAAGATAAAAACATTAGATTTCTTAGCCAACATTGTTGAAACTAACAGTAATATGATTTACAAGCAAAGAAGGTAAAAGTACATACACATATTTATCTCCATGCTGCTCGATGACTATTATATACATCACAATCCTTATATGCGACAGAAATGGAGTCATGGTTTATATCACACCAACTATGACGTAACACTAAATGTAAGTAGTTGAACCCAATAGAACACCGAGTCATTTCGGGGTTAGTAGAATAAAACTTCTGTTAATTGAATGCCTCGAGAGCCATCAAGGCATAAATTCAGGACTCACAGAGCTGGGTGTCAAATATTGACAATGCCCCATGGTTTGATTTCTATTTTACGTGCCAAACAAGAAACTCATCAACTATGTAGGTTGACTGTACCTGCCAATCCTAGCTAAGCTATGCATTTTGCATTAAATCATTTTTGACTTGGAATAGATGTTGTACTACCGGTTCAGAATGGTGCAGAGAAGAAACTATGAGGAATTGTCAAACCCAAGCAAACATTTATAGCTACACTGGGCACATCCACAAGATTTTATTTGGGCAATTAATAGACCATCGATGACAGCAATCTATTAATATATTTCTTATTTAGTGATATTCACAAGTTGTTACACAAGAGTATAGATACAACTTATGGCTGCAGTAGCCAGTCCTTCCATTACAGAGGTAATGGAACAGGTGCTTGATTTGGCATGATATTGGTGGGAGTTTAAGTCATGCCTCTGACATTAATAATGTCGCTTTTCACATCGGTGTTCCCTTTGAAGAGCTCTTCATTCAACTGCTAAAGTTGGGATAGAAGTAGTGCTAGAAGGGAAATGCAAAAGCCCCATCTCGAATCCACATGTATTTCCTTGAGAGATTTGGGGTAGGTTGGATTTGACAATAGTGGTATGATAAATTCCCCAGTCGTGGACCATTCTTTTATGCCCTAAATCCCCGTCTCAAGAGGTTGTTAAATTAGCTATCTGTATCGCCTAATCTCTTCAAATCTAGACAAACACGCTGCACATTCAAGAACTTCATTCATATTCTGAGGTCTGTATTCACTGTAGGTGGTGCCTCCAGAGTTTCCCTGTCTAACTGGTGCTTCCCATGGTTGTAAAATTGTTGTCCAGGTAATCGAAACCCGTGTCTTATTAAGGTTGCTCTCCCAACATAGCAAGATTCGCTACAACATACTTTAAGAGACTCGATTAAGAGAACACAATGGCCCTAGTTACCATCACTATCGTTTGGTTTAGCACAGATATAGTAAGGGTAGAAACTGAAATTCCCATCGCTATAGCCAAGTAGGAATACGTTTGGAAAGTCTTAATGTTTAGAGGGGCGTTAATATCTTATGTTTTATGATGAAGTTTCAGGGTTAGGACTGTTTCAACTGAAGAAGTTCATACCTATTTGTTGCCAGGGTCATAATGCTCCTCAGAGGAAGAACAAAGATTTTCTTGTATTCATCTTTATTCATTTTGTTAGTGTGTTGTGAAGCTTCAAACTCTGCATTCCTGCTTTCCAGCTTCCATTATATATATATATTTTTTTTTATGCGTATAAAAGCTTCTCCCCCTTGTTTTCTATGGTCATAAATATGTATCTATATATATACTTATTATTATTATTTTAACGAGAGTATTGGAAATGCTTATGGTTTCAATCTAATATGTATGTAAAATGTAATACTTAGAAACATTATACAACCAAGTAGCTTTGCTTTTATTTTATTTTCATTTTATTTTTACTTACACTCTTTCTACTGCTTTTTAAGCAAGCATCCTTATATATACATATTGTTTTCTTTTATATGTCTTCCTAATGAAAGGAGAAGAGAATAATTTTCATCCAAATATATGCTATTTATTTATTTTACTTCTTTTTCTTTTTCTGTTTTATACAAGTATATACAATCATACATTTAAAATTTCCCGAGAAGCATATTTTTCTACAACTTATAAGATACCCATATTTTCTTCATTGCATCAAAATATAAAACTTTCAATGCTACAATCCATATTTAGGAATACAATGGTCAACCCACAAAGAATAAGGCCTACTTGTCCATTCCAACATTGAACAATAGGAAACTTATCTTTTTTTTAAAAACTTACAATATTACCACTATATTTGAGAAACAAATGATTTACACACCCATGAACAAAGTCTTGCTCTCCACCCTACCATAATGGTGTCATGGAGCCTCGTGGTCTCTACCCATACCCCCGAGCAAGGAATTATTTTAGCCCCACAATGATCATTGGAGTCTTTTCTCATTTTTACAAAGAAACAAAACTAACATAACACAATTTACTTGCATCTAGGTTCTCTACTTCTTATTTTTCAAACATGATCCATACAAAAGGTCACCTCCTTATAACCAATAAACAAGGGAAAATGGAAATGGAAGAACTTATCTTTTTTTTGATGAAGGGAATGAAATCTTGTATCCCTCTTTCCTCTCTAGACCAAGCCATCTTCATCACTCTCCTCCAAAGAGTTGGACTCCTCTCCTTTCCTCATTCTTTTCACCATCTTCCTTCAAGTTCTCCAAGAGGAGAAGTGGGCAATGCCCAAATCTTCCTTCTTCTTGAGGTATATAGGATTCCTCCAAACCTACACTCTTTCCCACAAGTGCTCACACATGTGTGAGTCTTGTGTCAATTCCAAGAACTTTTGGGGAGTAGGAGGTTGAGAGTGACAAGTCACTCTTCCCAAGCCCCAACACCTTTTGAATTCGTCACAATCATGAATGTGGACTTTTGAGGGGTTTTTTCACACTCCAAGGACAAGTTCACATGTCAAAAAGGTTCCAAACCCATAGGTATAAGTCCTAGGGGTCTATTCTTGTTCAAAAACCAAGGAAATTGACTCAATAATCCCTTTTCAAAATCCACACAAGAATCCATACGAGTTTCACACTTGGATAAGGGTTCCTAAACCCTAACCCCCACTTACACCTCAAATGACACAATTAAACACCCTCACAAAACAAATAAATAAATTAGTCCTTTAATATCCACCCTCACACCCTAGCCTACCAACACATTAACTCTATTTCCTTCTAAGCCCAAAAAGAAATCAAATACATTACCACAAGGGGATGTCTTTCCATTTTTTTTCATTTTTTTTCCTTTCTCGTATCAGTACCCTAAGTTTCCTATACATTATCAATGCAATCATTAGAAACAATCACACATCACATTTGTTTGCTAGTTAAATATCCCATGATTTTACCTTACAACAATTCAATTTAACATTTCAATTATATTCCCTGATTTACATACATGCCTAACACACTCATGACAATGTCAATGAAACAAAATGTCAAAATGAAATACAAGAATATTTCCACATAACCACACTATTTATTTCTCACATCACATCTAACCATTTACTCAAGGAGACATATTACAAACTAGGGTTGTATCAATCACACACGAAGCGGGGTCTTACAATTTTTCTACCACAAGAGGATTTTCCACTCAAGAAATTCACAGTGTTATGGTTCTTTATTTGGTTTCATTTGTGATCTTACTATTTCATAGTTATACATTTCTACACTTACATTTATGTGAATTATCAATTTAGATTGGTACACATGTTATCTCTTGAAACATAATTCGTATTGTTCTCGAAGGGTTTAAAAAGGATTTTTAAATGTGAAAAAATTGAATTAATTTGTCTAGACACTGATTCACCCTCACTCTCAATTTTTCATGTACTCCAATTCACATATTTTAAAGAGGGCACCCATTATATTTTTAGAGTGGATACCCATTTAGGAACAAGATCTCTATCTAAGGGTCGGGATCTCGTTGCTAAATGGGTCCCAATTTTTTTAAGTAGGTACCTATTCCTTTCAGCATTTTTAGCTAAAACTTCCCCTCTTCATGGACCCAACTTCTTGCACTTACCCTTGAGTTAAATTCTATATTTGTTAGAACCATGAATAAAGTCCCCACTTATCTTAGGCCTAATGAACCAATGTGCTTAGTATTGTATTGTATTGTAGTACATATTATGCTAAAATGGGTTACTTTGTTAGGGATAATGATCCACACACTTTAAGAGATACATAAAAAATAGCTTCATTCATAGCAATCAAAGAGCATATGGTAAGCTAAACAAGAGGAGTGACGTAAAAATTCTATCTAGAGACAAGGGAATTTAGAACAAGGAAAATTCGAAAGGTCATGAGTGCATTAAAAGAGATAAGTTCCAAAGTGGCAAAGAATGAGAAAAGTTCATATCATGATAAGCCATACCATAGTAAGAATAATGCAATGCTTAATTTATTAGATCATCCCTATAATACAACATGGTATAATGGGAAGCCAATACACAACAATAACCAAAGGGATTCTACAAGTAAGGATACCCTATAACCACTCAATAAATTTGATTCTAATGTTGTGGAGGAGAGCTTGTGGTATAATTCCTATTAGATTTCTCATTATTCTTTACAATGTATGGTGGCTTAGGTTTCTAAAGCTTGCAATAGACATTGTAATTATTATAGTGATTCTTAACCATGATGTTGGTCATGATAATGTTTATCATGATGTCAACATGTTTTCTACAAGAATTTTTTCAGGTTTAGAGGATTATTTTTCATTAGAAGAATGCAAAATGGAGGTGGATATAGATTATAGGAGACATCTAAGATGTAGATACCATAAATAAATTTTATTATATGGAAAAGATGATCACCATGTGCATAATGTGGAATTAGGTTGGTCAAAAGTTCAGATTGAGCAGACCCTTTGATAAAGAAATAAGATCCATAATAATTGTTGTAGTTTCTTAGCATAAAAAATAGTAATATGAAAAATAAGGCAAGTAGCCTTGGTCATGGTGGTGTGGGTAGTATTTTTCATTAAGGAAAAAAAGAATGAAGAGAAGAGTGTTCGAAGAAACCATTGCATATTAAATAAAGAGAAATTTGATATGCTTGACAATCAAAATTTTCCTCCCATAATAAAGGAAAATGATCAAAATATGAAAGATAATCAAGAAAAAGAGAAGGCTAAATCAACACAGAAGGAGAGCACTATAGAGGAATAAGAAAAGGTAAGCATTCTCACACCAACCAATTTTCCTATTAGTAAGATATCTAAGCATATGCTTGTGGATATGGCACAAGTATTATCACATACTAAAGTCACAATCCTCTTATTGGAAATGATGAGGATCACTGAGCACGCAGATAAATCCCTATCCCTAATCAATGATGTTGCATGCAATTATTCAAATAAACAAGATATGTTTGAGCAACAAGAGAATGGTGAGAAGCAAGTTAATAGGACTAAATTTGATTCAAGTCATAAAATTCTAGAGGTATACTTACATATTAAATATTGATAAAATTTTCTTCCCAAGTAGGCCCATTTTATGCCACCTTAATGATAAATAACTAGTTGATTAAGAATTATATGATAGGCTTAGGTACATCTATTAATGTGATGCCATTATTTTTTAGGAATCATATGGTTTTACAAGAAAATAAAACTTATGGAAAATGTTTTTCAATGAACTCAAGAGAGGTCCCAACCGTTGGCACTGTGAAATATGTCAAATTTAAGTTAGTAACATATCTGTAGTAAACATACATCATGAAATCATATAGTAGTTGGCATTCCACCTCAATATGGAATTCTATTGTATAGAATGTGATCAACTACAATTAGTGGGAGTATTCAAATGGATCCTTCTTATGCTTGCATCTAAATTATAAATAAAAATAATGTTAGATTGGATAGAGAAAGAAGGTCTCCATCAACTATGGAGGATATTGAAGCCAATGAGGAGGTATGTTTTTTTGCCTATTGACCTACAAAAATTTAGCTCGTTGAATTATTCCTACCACAAAAAAAAATCCAAATCAAGTTTCAAAGGACAAGAAGCAATTAGTGAAAATGGAAATTGGTTGATGCACTTTGATTGTGCATGTTCTAAAGATGGATTAGGAGTTGGAGTGATTTTGGTATAACTCCTAATGGTAAGAATTTCAAGTTCACATTTACTCTAAAACTTGAATGTACAAACAATGAAGTAGAGTATGAGGCTTTATAGTTAGGATTGAATGTAGCTATGAAAGAGTTTTATGAGTTCCAAAATTAATTGTCTTCTAGGTTGGTTCAAAGTATTCTTGCAAGCATAAAATTATTAAGTGGTACAAAGTTAAATTTTAGTACACAATTGAATTATTTGATTCCTTTTTAGTTGATTAAGTAGAAAGAGAGAAAACTATAATGGCATATTTCCTAGCCAACATAGTCACTAGGGTAGATGACATTACATATATGTGAGATTTTCTAAACTACAAGTGTTGACTAGACCTCTTATCCCTAATAAGATATATGACTGGTAGTTTTTCTATGATGATCAAGATTTGATTAAATTGTTGTATTGCATAGATGATCATCATAACCAAGAAATTAATTTTTAGTATATAGTGGAAAATATTGATGGGAAGGACACTATATTTGTGAAAGAAATCATACAACTAAAGAAAAAAATCTCCCCAAAGTTTTAGCTGCACTAGAAATAGCCTTTCATGGTGTTAATAGAAACATTTCCAGGTCATCCCCTATACATGAGAGAGATGTGGAAGAAATCAATTTGGGTACAAACACAACACCTTAAAAGATATACATTGGTAAGAAAATATTCTAAATAAATTAGGATTTTTTCTTGTTGCATTGGTAAGAAAAATATATCTAGATTCCTAGTCATATGATAATTTGAAGGCATATATAGAGGATCTATTTCATTATGAGATCCCATTGAAACCATATTCCAAGCCCTTTAGACAAAGACATCAACCAATAAATCCCACACTAGGTCCTAAGATGTAATAAGAATTGGAAAATCCTAGAGAATGTGGAATAATCAAGCCAATTAAACAATACACCTAGATTTGTAATCTAGTCCCTATTATGAAAAATAATGATGGCATCAAATTATGCGTGGACTTTAGAAAGATATGAATATGTCTTCTTTAAAATAAAATTATCCCTTGCCCAATATGGAGACCATGCTACAAAAAATACTATTTGTGAATTATTGTCTATGATAGATGGATTATCAGGCTATAACAAGGTAAAAGTTAAGAAGTTTTAGAAATAAAAAAATATTTCATGACTATGGGGCACATGTTTATGTCAAAATTCCATTTGGATTAATAAATACAATTGCATATGGATGTTCCATTTTATGACTTGATTGATGTTATAATGGTCATATACCAAAATGAATTAACAACCTTTTCGAAGAATGAAGAAGACCATTGAATGCATCTTTAATTTTTTTTGTTAGGGATCTTGAGTATGAAATTTCTATAAATCCTAAGAAATGTATTTTTAAATTTATAGAAGGTAAGTTGCTAGGACATATTATATCTGATAGAATCAAGATTGAGCTTGAAAGGGTAGAATAAATAGAAAGAATACACAAATCTAAGATTATAAAAGGGATAACATCCTTATTTGGCTAGGTTAATTTTGTTAGGGGGTTCATTTCAAACTTTACAAAAAAAAATTGCCATATCAAAGATGTTAAAGAAGGGAGAAACCATAGCATGGGGTAAGGAACCTAGATATGCATTTCAAAGCATCAAAGAAGAAATAAAGAAGGCTTTAGTTTTGAAGTCACCTAATTTTTCAAGACCATTTCAGTTATTTTCTTTTGCATATTTCTACACCATTATTGTTGTTTTGTTGTAGAAATATAATTATGGGTATGATGTTCAACCTATATCATTCTTCATCAATTCCCTTCAAGTTGTAGAGCTTAAATATGATGCCATGGAAAGATAGGAATATGTACTAGTCAAGGCAATGAAATTTTTTAGGTCTTACCTAGTTGGAGCTAGCATTATTGCATATGTTCCACATATTGCAATCAATGACATCCTCACTCAATAGGGGGTCATAGGAAGAATATGAAAATGTATAAAAAAAATTCATGAGTTCACTAGTGAGATACAAATCACTAAAATAGTAAGAGGACAAGGCCTTGCTAGAATAATGAGCGAGACTAATTTAGAGTCTGCATAGGTAAATTACATTGAAGATAGTACAACCATGAATACATGTAACATGCAAAGTTTTCCTTTGTTTAAGGACATAGTTCATTAGTTGTAGCATATGGAATGCCCTACTGATATGAGTGATAACCAAAAGATAAATCTAAAATTGAAATAAATTAAATATGCAATTGTTATTGGTGACCTATACTATAGAATCAAAGATGGCATCCAACTTAGATTCTTGGATGAAGAACAAGCTCCTACGGAATTTACAAAAAAAACATGGTGGAAGCTATGAAGGACATTTCACGGCTAAAATTACAACCCAAAAAATATTTAGGGTGAGATATTGGTGGCCTACCTTGTTTAATGACACACATATCTTTGTGAGAAATTGTGATGCATTTCAGACATTCTCTAGAAGACTAAATAATTTAGGAGCATTACCCTTAAGGCCCATGGTTGTTGAAGCTCAATTTCAACAATGAGGTGTAGATATTATAAGAGATATTGTAGAGAATTCCAATGGAGGACTCAAATAGATGCTTGTTTCCACTAGCTACTTTAAAAAATGGATTGAGGTCATTCCCACCAAGAAGGAAACTAGCAAAGTAGTCATGAAATTCATATTGGAAAACATCATCACAAGGTTTAGAGTTCCAAGAAAGTTGATCATTGATAATGCCATGTGCTTTAGGCCTGAAGAGTTCAATAAATTCTTCTTTGAGGATGGAATTAACTTTTCCTATTCATCTCCATATCATCCGCAAGGAAATAGATAAGCATAATCTAGAAATAAAATCCTCATGAAGATTATCAAAAGGATGCTAGGAAAAAAAAGGTATTGCAACTCAAAGTTGAAGTTGGTTGTGTGGGAAAATCGGGTAACAATCAAGAAGTCAAAAGAGAGGTCACCGTATGAGTTAGTCGACGAATTAGATGCAAGATTGCAAATGAATAATCTATTGCCTATATATATAAATTAATCCAAGAACATGATGAAGACATCATATATGGAATGACTTGTAGGATTAACTAGCTTATAGAGTTGGATGAAATGAGAAGAAAATATCAAGCTATCAACTTGAAGAAACAACATTAGGTCAAATAATAATTTTACAAAATGAAAACTAATAGAAAATGTCAAGGAGATCTAGTCTTGATACGGAATGCTAGTTTCCAAGACAACATCAAGCATGAACAATTTGATCCCTTATGGATTGGTCCATTCACTATCTACAACTATCATGGAGAGAATTCTTATATTCTCAAGGATATAAATGATGAAATTCAGATTTTTCTAGTGCATGGACAATTCTTGAAACATTGCTTTGCTTGAAGATGTGATTTCAATGCACAATTGTAAGTTATGTATACACGTTTTTCTTAATTTTGTGGTTCCCTTTTTTATCCTGGCATATTTTTGGTTTGGTCTACATCTTAGAGTTTTTTGGATCTTCACTTTCCTTCATTGAAGTAAATTCCCTCAACTAGAGCCACTATTGGTACATGCAAAAGTTTCATTTCCTTAGTTACATTTTGGTACCAAGGTGATAGTTTATATGAAATATCTAATGGGGTGGTTTTTGTTGGCATGTTTGGGTAGGTTCTAAGGTTTTTTTTAGGTCCTCACTATGTTGTGTCCATCTTTGGATGGTGTGCATTGAAAATCGTTTATGGATTGAGCAAACGGTTGGAAAATATTTTATGTTTTATTGAAGTCGACTATTGGTGGATTAAATAATTTCTTGCAGATATATATAAGTGATCATTTATATCACTTTGGCATGTGAATTAAGTGTGCAAAGTATGATGTTAAATACAGAAGGATAGTAGAGAAATAATGCATAGTTTCACTTGTGCATAAAAGGATTTGTGATGCGAATGAAAGAAGAAAGAGCAGAAGAGCAGAATCAACCAAGCAGGACAAGAATGTGATAGATGAGCTTAACCAGAACTGTAATCTGGCATTAGCAGATGCTAATTTATCAGTTCAAATCTTCTGGATGTAATCCAAACTTTTGTAAGACAGTGAGTCTTCTTTGTGTATCTGAGTAGTGCGCCTGAATGTATGTGCATTCCCCTTTTGTAAAACACTTATATTTGAGTACTTAAATTATGGATTGACCTCCACCGTGGTTTTTCCCCTAATAGGGTTTCCATGTAAAAATCCTTGTGTTATGGTGTTGTGGATTATTTCTTTATGTGATTGCATCTTTCTTTCGGTTCAATGTTGATAGTGGTTTAAAGATCAGATTAATAAAGTCAAATTTTGCAAAACACTAATTCACCCCCCCTTTTAGTGTTCCCTGATTCCAACAATTGGTATCAGAGCCTAGTTCCTCGGAAGAAGTTTAACAGCTTGAGGTGGATCTTGGAATGAAATAGACTCTGGTAGTCTTCAACAATAGCTTTTGGTGGAACTTGATGATCTTGATCAATCCAAAGGAGAAGTCCAGGAATTGAAAGAAAGTCTTAAGGATGTAGAGAAATTCATTTAGACATTGAGGGATCATATGATTAAGTCCAGGGAGAAGAGAAAGGATCTTTGTGATTAGATAAGGCAAAAAGAGAGAAAAAACATGGATGATGTTCACCTGAATCAAACCTTGAAGGAAATAACTGAAGAATGTGAAAATATTGTAAGAGACAATGCTACCCTAAAGCATGATATGGAATCTATGGTGATGAAGCTAGCTAAGGAGGTTGAAGAGAAAGAAGAATGAGGAGAATCTTTCTCAATCCTTAAAAGAAATATCTAATGAATGCAATAGAATTAATGGAGGATTCATTCAGTTGGAGATTGAACTGCAACAATCTAGTAACAATGAAGAAGAGCTTGAAAAACATATTGTTATTCTTTGGGATGAACATGCTATTGCAAATTAATACAAGGAGATGTTCAAGATTAGATCAGTTAAGCTTGATGAGTTGACTCAAGGTTGGAAGAAAGGAAATGACAAGTGAGATATTGGATATGAGAAAGGAGAAAGTTTCAGATCTAGACAAAGGAATTTCAGGCAAGGAAATCAGATGAACAAAGCAAAAAGGCATCCAGTAAGACAACCTAATGCTCAAAATTTTAATGGATATTGTTTTTCTTGTAATAAATTCGGTCATATGGCTACTCAATGTAGAAGTAAAATGAAATCGAGTAATTCATCATTCTTTGGTCAGTGTTTCAATTGCAATAAGTTTGTTCATAAGTCAATTGAATGCAAAAATATGTCAAACAAATCTATCAGTAGAAGGAATGTTAAATGCTATACCTATGGAAGATTTGGGCATATTGCTAACCAGTGTAGATCAAGAAAAAATCAATGGAATGACTAGTCTGGACAAGGAAATGTTGTGTGTTGCAATTGCAACAAATACAGTCACATTGCAAGATTCAACAAAAACAAAAATATGGATAGAAGAGGTTTGACATACAAAGGTAGAAATACACAGAAAGATGATAAAGGAAAAGGGAAAGTGATTGTGGATGAAATAAGAGATCGGATGAAGAAGACATGGGTAAGAAAGAACAAATCTAATGCAGGAGATGGTTCCATACTAGAATCTGGTGCTGGTAATTCCTCCAGGAATTGATTTCAGGCCGTTGGCCTAGGGGGATTTTTCAAGGAAAATCCTTTTTCCCCCTTTCTGTAGTTGGTGTTGGAATGCGAAATATTTTCAACAGTTGTATTAATGATTTATAGATGCATTGGAAAACACTCATAAAGAAATTCTAGCAATTGAAGGTCCACCGAAGAATTTTTCTCTCGTTGACTGAGAGAATAGGGTATATGGAACACCTAGGGCAAAACAATTTAATACCACAAAAGGTTAGGTGTGTGTCATAAAAAGCAAGTTGGAACCCTCATTTTCCACTTTATATCAAACAAAAGAAGAAGGAGAGCACTCTGCAATAGAATTTCAAAAGTGTGAAGATAATTCTATGGTGAAACCTTAAACCATTAGGTACTTTAGCTGTATTGAGAAATTTCCATTTAATTTGGTGTGCTGTTGAATAACTTCTTTGATCTAGAAACAAGACATGAGTACAAAAGGTAGAATGGAAAAAATCAAAGGAATGATAAACCTAGATGGTATAGCTATGATAAGGTTAGAGTTGTACAAGAAACATGTTGTCACTCGATGAATTGAAATGGCTGAAAGAAGCAAAAAATAAAAGCTTGGATATTTGGAGTGAATTCCCCTATTTCGAGAACGCAAATTTTTTAAAGTTTATTCTGGACATATTGAATGACAATATTCTAACTCTAGATCAAACCTACCATATCTCAAAAGAAGTTATTGGAACTGTAACTGGGTTATGCAAAGTTGGGGATGTATCGAGAATGAAGTCAATCCAAAATAAAGAAGTCGAAACCCTAACTGGAGTAATTGGAGATCAAAGGGCATTAATAATCTCAACAATTAGAGATTCAGTGATAAGGTACCTTACGCATGGAGTATCTTACAAAATATTTTTTAGAAACAAAGAAGGTGCAACTTTAGTAGGTGTCATTTACATTTCACACAAGATGATAATGGAATATCAAGATTTTGACCTTTGCGGATTACTGAAAGATCAACTAATGGAGAATGCACAATTGACAAAGATAATAGATTACCCTTTCATGTTTGGTACTTTGGTTATATGTCTTGTGATGTATTTTATGAATTGCTTACCGCTGAACAACAACATAATATGGGAAGAGAGTGAACCAGTTTACAAGCAAATTTACATACACTCTAACAATTTGGAAAACTGTGATCAAGTATATGAAAAATTCTTTAAAGGTTTGCTAGGAAAGTCTAGCTCAGCTGTTATTCCCCTTTTGATAAGGGCACTTGAAGTTGGTTCCTCCTCCAATGAGATGGAGAGAAAGAAGAAAAGAGAAAAATAAATTGTTGTCTATACTCCTCCAGCATGCAAGTCTCCAAGAGTTGAAGGGAAAGGAAAAGAACAGGTGATTGTAGATATACCAGATGAGGAATCTAATAAGGAAACTAAGGACACCCCAAGAAAAGAACTAGAAACAGCCAAATCAGAACAAGAAAAGGCAATGACAGAAGAAATTAAAGAAGAAGGTGATTTAACCAAAGAAAAGCTATTGCAGCTTATTCACGAGGAAGATGGAATGCAAAAAATTGCAATCATATGGTCTATCAAACCTTCGTATGAGCTGGAAATTATTTTAAACATACTAAGTGCTCATCTTGTGCACAACCATATTTAATTAGAGAGTTTACATAATACATTTCCAGAAGAGATGATTGAATGCATCAAGGAAATCATGGACTCTCAGTCTCAAAACAAAGAAGAAGAAGTAATTTTACACCTGAAGAAGCAATACAGATTATCACTCACCAAACTGAAAAGGAACATGAATCATCTACGGCAATGCATAAACACAACAAACAACATCTACAACTACTATCTTCGATGGCCTCATGCAATCAACAAGTAAAAAGAAAAGTTGGAACAAATTGAAATAGAGATGAATAGTATTGGACAAGACTTTAACATGCAACAGGATCAAGATGGTGCAATTAAGAAAAGGATTCGAGAATTACAGACAAAGCATATAAATGTTCAAAACACTAGAAACAGGATTGTTGACACCTTTTGGAAAGTGAAGGACATAACAAAATGCATACTAGAACAATTGATTGAGGTACTGAAGAAAGGGGAGATATTAGAAGAAGCCCTCACCATTCTAGAATCCCTCATCAAGATTTTCAACTGGACATTTGAAAACAACAGCGTGATCATAATCATTAGGATTGTAGTAAAAAGCATGGAAGAAGTATCTTCTGGAGATGAAGGAAAAATTCAAAATAATCTTCTAACACAAGTAGCGGCTATATTTCCTCAAAAATTTGAACCAGTTTTTTAATAAGTAAGTTTTTGGTTACACTCCAAAAGGGATTACTGTAGGAATTTTTTTGTTTTTGTTTTTCATTGATGTCAAAGGGGGAGTGAGAGTAGTGAAAAATACCCTATCAAATTCAGGGGGAGTTGTGTCAACTATGACTTTTTGAAGACTTGAAGGATTGCAGTATGTTGGTTCTGACACTTAGTCATTTTTCACTAAGTGTTTCCATCAATGCCAAAGGGGGAGATTGTTGGCATATGGCTTTTGGTGTTGTCATTGATGGCAACCTAAGTCACTGATTTGGTTTGAACTTTAGTATTTATCCATACTGGGAGACAGAGTGAAGAACAGGGTATCTGACTGAAGTTGAGTCTATCAATCCATTTGCATTACCAATTTATCAGTTCAGGTTATGGATCTTAGGGAAGGTCATTGGGTATCTCGAATATATTATTCTTGAGTTTTTTGTCGTTGCATCAATTGGTGTATGAGTTAGGAGATCCAGTTGATTGATTTTATGTTTAATAGTGCTAGAAGGTCGACTAAGTGAATGTGGCATGTTGCAGATGTTCTAGGCAAAAAAATTTGAAGTATTTTTGGGTTTGAAGATTTTTTTTTTAGGTCCTCAGTATGCTGTGGCCAAATTTGGATGGTGCACATTAAAAATCATTTATGGATTGAGCCAACGGTTGGAAAATATTTTATGTTTTATTGAAGCCGACTATTGGTTGATTAAATCTTTTGTTGCGGATATATATAATCAATCACTTATATCATTTTGGCATGCAAATTAAGTGTGCAAAGTATGATGCAAAATTTAGAAGGATAGTAGAGAAATTATGCATAGTTTCACTTGTGCATAAAAGGATTGTGATGTGAATGAAAGCAAAAAGAGCAGAAGAGCAGAATTGGCCAAGCAGGACAAGAATGTGAGTGATGAGCTTAACCAGAACTATAATTTGGCATTAGCAGATGCTACTTTCTCAGTTAAATTCTTCTAGATGTAATCCAAACTTTTGTAAGACAGTGAATCTTCTTTTTTATATGAGCAGTGAGCTCTAGGCAATGCGCTTGAATGCATGTGCATTTCCCTTTTGTAAAACACTTATATTGGAGTACTCAAATGGTGCATTGACCTCCATCGTAGTTTTTCCCCTAATAGGGTTTCCACATAAAAATCCTTGTGTTATGGTGTTGTGGATGTTTTCTTTATGTTCTTGCATCTTTCTTTCAGTTCAATGATATAAGTGGTTTAAAGATCAGATTAATAAAGTCAAATCTTGCAAAAAACTGATTCAACCCCCCCCCCTTCTCAGTGTTCCCTAATTCCAATAACAATATGGGGATAGGATTGGCCAAGGATTTATGATAAATGAGCTTTAAAATATTTATAAGGGGTCAAATGAATATGAATTTGAGGGGTTGTGCAAGAAGTTGGTGCACAAAAATCTCAAAAAGTGGAAGATTTTTTCTATCTTTTTTTAAAAAATCATGCTTCGATTGAACATTTGAAGCACTTACACATTGAATGTTAAAAAAAATAGTAATATAAAATCTAGTAGTTTGAGTCTAGTTTCTAAATATGTAATATTTGAAATACCCAAATGATACAAATTAATTTTTAATAGGAATTTATAACAACCACTTTTTAAAAGTCACTTTTTTAGGACCATACCATGCACATGTACGAACACCATAATTTGACTAAAAAAAATTATTTTTCAAAATCCTTTGGGGAAATATGTGTAAAAAGATAAAGATAGATGAAGATATTTTTTTATGTCTTTTTGAATATTTTTGAATTATTTTTTTACTAGCCCTAATTGTTGTATTTGAAAACCAACATGTATGGACACCATAATTTGACATAAAATAATTATTTTTTGAAATATCTTCCATTGTGTAGAGAAATGTTTGAAGATTGATGCCATATATTTTTTTTACAAAAAAAATAACAAATAAAAAGTTATTAAAAAACTAAAAATTCTTGAGATTTCAAGTTTATGGACCAATTTTCTTAGAATTTAATTAAAAAATATAAAACATAATCTAATCATAAAAAAAACTATATATTTATAAAATAGACATCGTGATTTATAGTGGGTTTGAATTTCATAAACCAATTCTGAAAAAACCCATTAGTCATATTGCCAAAGTCAGATATTTCTATTGACATTGCCTTAGTTTTTTTAGTTGCAAGTCAAAGGCTAAGGGCTATCTTACCAAACCTTTCTCGAGCCTAAAACCAAATCAAAAAGTGGATTGGGATTTCATTTTTTAGAATAGGTACCCACTTTAAAATGGGTACCAATTTCAAAATAGAATGTGTACCTATTTTGAAGAGGGTACACATTTAAAAGAGGGTACCCATTCTATTTTTAGAGTGGATACCCATTTAAGAACAAGATCTCTATCCAAGGCTTAGGATCTTGTTGTTAAATGGGTACCCATTTTTTAAATAGGTACTTATTCCTTTCAATGTATTTTTTAGCTGAAACTTCCCCTATTCGCGGGCTCAACTTCTTGCACTTACCCTTGAATTAAATGCTATATTTTTTAGAACCGTGAATAAAGTCCCCACTTATCTTAGGCCTAATGAACCAATGTGATTAGTATTGTACTGTATTGTATTGTAGTACATATTATGCTAAAATGGGAACTACTTTCTTAGGGATAAGGATCCACACATTTTAAGAGATACATAAAAAATAGCTTCATTCAAAGAAATCAAAGAGCATGTGGGAAGCTAAACAAGAGGTGTGATGTAAAAATCATATCTAGAGACAAGAGAAGTTAGAACAAGGAAACTTCATTCGAAGGAAAATTGGAAAAGGTCATGAGTGCATTAAAAGAGAAAAGTTCCAAAGTGGCCAAGAATGAGAATAGCTCATATCATGATAAGCCATACCATAGTAAGAATAATGCAATGCTTAAGTTATTATATCATCCCTATGATACCACATGGTATAATGGGGAGCCAATGCACAATAATAACCAAAGGGATTCTACAAGTAAGGATACCCTAGAACCACTCAAGAAATTTGATTCTAATGTTAAGGAGGAGAGCTTGTGGCATAATTCCTATTAGACTCTTCATTCTCCTTTACAATGTATGGTGGCTTAGTTTTCAAAATCTTTCAATAGCCCTTGTAAATATTATAGTGGTTCCTAGCCATAATGTTGGTCATGATGATGTTTATCATCATGTCAACCTATTTTCTACAAGAATTTGTTCAAGTTTAGAGGATTATTTTTCATTAGAAGAATGTAGAATGGAGGTGGATATAGATTATAGGAGACATCTAAGATGTAGTTACCATCAATAAATTTTGTTATATGGAAAAGAGGATCACCATGTGCATGGTCAAAAGTTCAGATTGAGGAGACCCTTTGATGAAGAAATAAGATCCATAATAGTTGTTGTGGTTGCTTAGCTTAAAAAAAATTAATATGAAAAATAAGGAAAGTAGCCTTGGTCATGGTGGTGTGGGTAGCATTTTTCATTAAGGAAAGAAAGAATGAAGAGAAGAGTGTTCCAAGGAACAATTGCATATTAAATAAAGAGAAATTTGATATGCTTGACAATCAAAATTTTCCTCCTATAATAAAGGCAAACTATCAAAATATGAAAGATAATCAAGAAAAAGAAAAGGCTAAATCTACTTAGAAGGAGAGCAGTATAGAGGAATAAGAAAAGGTAAAAATTCTCACACCAACCAATTTTCCTATTAGTAAGATATCTAAGCATATGCTTGTGGATATGGTACAAATATTATAACATACTAAAGTCACAATCCTCTTATTGGAAATGATGAGGATTACTGAGCACACAGATGAAGCCCTATCCCTAATCAATGATGTTGCATCCAGTTCTTCAAATAACAAAGATCTAATTGAGAAACAAGAGAATGGTGTGAAGCAAGTTAATAGGACTAAAGTTGATTCAAGTCATGAAATTCTAGAGGTGTACTTGCATATTATATTGATAAAATGTTCTTCCCAAGTAGGCCCATTTTATGTCACGTTAATTTGATAAATAAGTAGTTGGTTAAGAATTATATGATAGGATTAGGTACATCTGCTAATGTGATGCCATTATTTTTTAGGAATCAATTGGTTTTACAAGTAAATAAAACTTATGGAAAATGTTTTGCAATGGACTCAAGAGAGGTCCCATTCATTGACACTGTGAAATATGTCAAATTTAAGTTAGCAACATATCTTTAATGAACATACAACATGAATATCATAGTAGTTGGAATTCCACCTCAATATGGAATGCTATTGTATAGAATGTGATCAACTAAATTTTTTGGGAGTATTCAAATGGATTCTTCTTATGCTTGCATCTAAATAAATCAAAAGAATGTTAGATTGGATAGAGAAAGAAAGTCTTCATCAACTATGGAGGATATTGAAGCCAATGAGGGGGTATGCTTTTTTGCATACTGACCTAGAAAACTTTAGAGTTGAAGTATTCCTACCAAAAAACTAAATTGAAATCAAGTTTCAATGGACAAGAAGCTATTGATGAAAGTGGAACTTGGTTGATGCACTTTGATTGTGCAAGTTCTAAAGATGGATTAGGAGCTGGAGTGATTTTGGTATACCTCCTAATGGTAAGACTTTCAAGTTCACATTTACTCTAAAATTTGAATGTGCAAACAATGTAGTAGAGTACAAGGATTTATAGTTAGGATTGAATGTAGTTGTGAAAGAGTTTTAGGAGATTCAAAATTGATATTCTCCTAGGTTGGTTCAAAGTATGCTTGCAAGCATAAAATTATTAAGTAGTGCAAAGTTACATTTTAGTACACAATTGAATTATTTGATGCCTTTTCAATTTATTAATTAGAAAGAGAGATAAATGTAATGGCATATTTCCTAGCCAACATAGTCATTAGGACAGATGACACTACATAGGATAGAATTTCTAAAATAAAAGTGTTGACTAGACCTTTTATCCATAATAAGATTTATGATTGGTACATTTTCTATGATGATCAATATTTGATTAAATTATTGTATTGCATAGATAAGCATCATAGCCAATAAATTAATTTTCAATATATAGTAGAAAATGTTGATGGGAATGACACTATCTTTGTGAAAGAAATCATACAACTAAAGAAAAACAAGCTCCCCAAAGGTTTAGCTGCACTAGAAAGAGCCTTTCATGGTGCTAATAGAAAAATTTCCAAGCCATCCCCTATACATGAGAGAGATGTGGAAGAAATCAATTCGGGTACAAGCACAACACCTCAAAATATATACATTGGTAAGAAAATATTCTAAATATTAGGAATTTTCTTGTTGCATTGGTAAGAAAAATATATCTATTCCTAGTCATATGATGATTTGAAGACATATAGGGAGGATCTATTTCATTATGAGATCCCATTGAAACCAGATTCCAAACCCTTTAGAAAAATCCATCGACCAATCAATCCCACGCTAGCTCCTAAGATGCAATAAGAGTCCGAAAATCCTAGAGAATGTGGAATAATCAAGCCAATTAAACATTCCATCTGGGTTTGTAATCTAGTCCCTATTACGAAAAATAATTATGACATCAAATTATGCATGGACTTTAGAAAGATTTGAATATGTCTTCTTTAAAATAAAATTATCCCTTGCCCAATATGGAGACCATGCTACAAAAAAAACACTAGTTGTGAATTATTATCTATGATGGATGGATTATCAGGCTATAATTGGGTAAAAGTTAAGATATTTTAGAAATATAAAAAATATTTCATGACTATATCATGGGGCACATATGTTTATTGCAGAGTTCTATTTGGATTAATAAATAAAGTTGCATATGGATGTGCCATTTTATGACTTGATTGATGTTATAATGGTCATATACCAAAATGAATTAACAAACTTTTCCAAGAATGAAGAAGACCATTGAATGCATCTTGAAAAGTTTTTTGTTAGGGATCTTGAGTATGATGTTTCTCTAAATCCTAAGAAATGTATTTTTAAATTTATAGAAGGTAAGCTACTAGGACAAATTATATATGATAGAATCAAGATTGATCTTGAAAGGGTAGAATAAATAGAAAGAATACCCCCACCCAAGACTATAAAAGGGATACAATCCTTATTTGGCTAGGGTAATTTTGTTAGGGGGTTCATTTCAAACTTTACAAAAAAAAATCTATATCAAAGATGTTAACGAAGGGAGAAACCATAGCATGGGGTAACGTTTTACCTAGAGATGTATTTCAAAGAATCAAAGAAGAAATAAAGAAGGCCTTAGTTTTGAAGTTACCTGATTTTACAAGACTATTTCAGTTATTTTCCTTTACATATTTCTACACCATTGTTTTCTTTTACTAGAAATATAATCATGGATATGATGTTTAACCTATATCATTCTTCATCAATTCCCTTCAAGTTGCAAAGCTTAAATATGATTCCATGGAAAAATAGGCATATGTACTAGTCAAGGTGGTTAAAATTCTTAGGTCTTGCCTAGTGGGAGCTAGGATTATTGCATATGTCTCACATGTTGCAATTGAAGACATCCTCACTCAATAGGGGGTCATAGGAAGAATATGCAAATGTATAAACAAAATTCACGAGTTCAATGGTGAGATACAAATCACTAAAATAGTAAGAGGACAAGGCCTTGCTAGACTAATGGGTGAGACTAATTTAGAGGTTGCATAGGAAAATTACATTGAAGATAGTAAAATTGTGAATATATGTAACATGCCAATTTTTTCTTGGTATAAGGACATAGTTCATTAGTTGTAGCATATGGAATGCCCTACTGATATGAGTGATAGCCAAAAGATAAATCTAAAATTGAAATAAATTAAATATGGAATTGTTATTGGTGACCTATACTAGAGAATCAAAGATGGCATCCAGCTTAGATTCATGGATGAAGAACAAGCTCCCAAGGCATTAACACAAAAACATGGTGGAAGCTATGGAGGACATTTCGTGGCTAAAATTACAACCCAAAAAATACTTAGGGTAAGATCTATTTGGTGGCCTACCTTTTTTAATGACACATAACTTTGTGAGAAATTGTGATGCATTTTGGACATTCTCTGGAAGATTGAAGCATTTAGGAGCATTACCCTTAAGGCCCATGATTGTTGAAGCTCAATTTCAACAATGAGGTGTAGATATTATAAGAGAGATTGTAGAGAAGTCCAATGGAGGATTCAAATAGATTCTTGTTTTCACTAACTACTTAAAAAAATGGATTGAGGTCATTCCCACCAAGAAGGAAACTAGCAAATTAGTCATGGAATTCATCTTGGAAAACATCATCACAAGGTTTAGAGTTCCAATAAAGTTGAACATTGATAATGCCATGTACTTTAGGCCTGAAGAGTTTAATAAATTCTTCTTTGAGGATGGAATTAACTTTTCCTATTCATCTCCATATCATCCGCAAGGAAATAGACAAGCATAATCTAGCAATAAAAGCCTCATTAAGATTATCAAAAGGATGATAGGAAAAGAAAGGTATTGCAACTCAAAGTCAAAGTTGGTTATGTGGGAAAATTAGGTAACAATCAAGAAGTCAACAGAGAGGTCACTGTATGAGTCAGTCTATGGATTAGATGCAAGAATGCAAATGAACAATCTATTGCCTAGATATAAATTAATCTAAGAACATGATGAAGACATCACAGATGGAACGACTTGTAGGATTAACTAGCTTATAGAGTTGGATAAAATGAGAAGAAAACTCAAGCTATCAACTTGAAGAAACAACATTAGGTCGAATATTCATTTTACAGAATGAAAACTGATAGAAAATTTCAAGGAGATCTACTCTTGATGTGGAATGCTAGTTTCCAAGACAACATCAAGCATGAAAAATTTGATCCCTTATGGATTGGTCAATTCACTATCTACAACTATCATGGAGATAATTCTTATATTATCAAGGATATAAATGATGAAATTCATATTTTTCTAGTGCATGGGCACTTCTTGAAAGATTAGTTTTCTTGAAGATATGATTTCCATGCACAATTATAAGTTGTGTACACACGTTTTGCTTAGTTTTATGGTTCCCTTTTTGGTCTTGGCCTATTTTTGGTTTGGTCTACATCTTAGAGTTTTTCGGATCTTCAGTTTCCTTCATTGAAGTGAATTCCCTTGACTAGAGCCACTATTGGTACATGCAAATGTTTCATTTCCTTAGTTACATTTTTGTGCCAAGGTGATTTATATGAAATATCTGATGGGGTGGTTTTTGTTGGCATGTTTGGGTAGGTTCTAAGATTTTAGGTGAGGTTTCTTTATGAAAATTTGAAAGATCTACTAAGGGTGGAAAGTTATGACTATGTAGAACTTTTATTCCCATCTAGTTGTAGAGTTCCAACTTGCATCAGAAGGTTTCTTTTAGTTATTTTTTTTACATTGCAGTGTGCATTCTTGTAAGTCATTTCATATGTGTTTTTCTATGAAGGTCCATGCATGCCTAAAATTAGTCAAGTGTTGGATTTGTAGGATTCATTAGGTCAAGTGAAGTTCCCTTCAAATGAATCCATCTTGTTCACATGTAGTTTTTTTGCATTGTTGAAGGTTTTGCCCATCTTCCCATGTAGATATTTTTGTCTAAAATTCTCTAAGTGCACTTGCCTTATGCCTTATTTTTTTCAACTGAGCTACTTGAGGTTGTTTCTCATGTAGGGTGAGAAACCTATGTTCAACTTCCTTTGCAGGCCTCTTCATTTGAACTATCCTATCCAATTGTCGATACCTCATCTGCATGGCCACTTGCCCATGTTTCTTCTGTGGTGTGTGATGCAAATCAATAATTAGTTAAGGAAAATACTATGGGTGGTTGAGATCCATCTTCCCATCACCTATGATGTCATCTTTTGTGACCTGTATATCTCCATCTGCGATCTTCCACCTTTCATCCAAATTTCATACATCTAGTTTGGCCGACCCTTTCTGCATGTAAATCCCAGTTCATTCCTCCTCATCTTCATCCATTGTTTACATCACCAATTCCTCTTGTAGACTTCCCCTATCCATCCGAACTTTGATCTATCCACATCCTATTGTCGATGCCTTGTTCGTCATCTCATTTCGCATCCTTCTTGCGCTATTCTCCGATGACTTCATTCTGACATCGCAAGTAGAGTTTCTCAACTCATCCAATTTTTTTTCATTTGGTGGATGCTCACAAGGTCTTCACATGGTTAACTTGCTGAAATATTTCTTGCAAGGTGGAAAATTGACCGCCATGTTTCAAAATTTGGCTCTGAGGCCAAATGAACCGTCTAATTCCATGTAAGGAAAATTTTGAGGCCAAAATTCAAGAAGAGTTACGGGTATGTTCATGTGAACTCGCCATTTGCATTTGGACCTTCGTTCAGTTGCAGTTCATTTGTTTTACCTGATGTGTGTCGATAAATTCAAGACATGATTTGGAGAGAATGCATTTGAATCTGATGTGTGCCCCAAGTTTCATGGTCACTTGTAGATTGAGGTTTTGCATGTGTAGTTGCATTGTTTTGACCGATAACTTAATATGGATACTTTTGCAGATTGATCCATCTTAATACGCTATCTTGTCTAGGGTAAATGTGCGACTGTGGATGGTTTTTTCACTCTAACCTAGTGGATGCACAAGACCTACAAACACGTGTAGAAGGTGAATTTAATAGTTCCATCTGCCCAACCACCATTTCTCAAGCCTTGAGACATTTGGGCAGCACCATGAACATTTCCCCATATTCTATGGGTAGATTTGCATGAAAGCCTATGCCTATTTATTGCTTCTCCGGATGTCTTTTATCATTTTAGATTCCTCCAACCATCGTATGTTGTTGATTCCAAGCGATATTCTACAATTAGGCCGCCATTTCTTCATTCCTAGATATGATAGCCATGTTAGAGGAGGTTCTCCATATGGTGGTAGATCAAGCTGTGTACAGAGAAGATCAATTTTTTCATTGGCACTTATGGCCAGGGTTAAGGTTTGGCAACATATCATTTGAGTTATGTTTCAATTATAAATGACAAAATTTGTATTATTTTTATTTTTTGAGTTTGTAGTTGTATCTAAATAGGGATTGTAGACTTTGTAATTGGTCTTAGAGTCATATTTTTGGGTTTATAAATCATCTTGAGTCTATAATGCACACCTGATTGAGATTTATATGAATACATTCTTATGCATGAATGAATCCAACATTGTAGCTCTACATATTGATAAATGAATGATCAAGGATTGATGCATTCATCTTGCACTTATCTTGCATTTTATGTTGTTCTATTTGCTTTCTATTCAAGGAGCAAAGTAATTTTTTTTTTAACAATATATGGTGCATAGCTAGTTATGATAGTATCTCTAAGTATTCTCATGTTATAAGCCCATCTTTAGTTATATCATTGTAAGGTAGTGATAGCATTGAAACCATCAAATTGTGATTTCCTTACAGGCAATGGATACATATACATTTTATTAACTTTGTCTCTCTAGGCACTAGTCTAGTTTGCATACCCCTAGGGTTCAAGTAGTTCCACCACACTAAAACATTATAAAAAAATTATTTCTATTTGTTTATATGTTTGATTAGTATATCTCTCATATAGAAACCTTGAAGTCATTAGAGTTGCATCAACAATTTTGTGAAATCCTAAACAATTCTTGTCATAAGGTGTGAGAGCAACATCTGCTACACATTGCTTGTTGTTTATTGATCATCAAGTAGTGTTAGAGGGAAATCCGCCTAGTTTTTGTAGAGTCTAAAGAGTAGAGAGAAACTACTAAAGGTTGTTCCTTGTCTGTTTGCCAACAACATGAAATCCTTGATCATAGAGCTTGACAAACTTTTAGAAGATTTTAGGCCATCAGTTGGAAACACCAACAATGTCTACTATATAAATAGACTAATTATGGACACTTTCCTCAAAAAATGGAACACATGCCAAAATATATCTTTAATAGGTAAACCTCTTATTCAGTTCCTATGGTCTTCTATTCCATTTTCTTGCATGTGAAATTATTTCTTGTACAATAAAAATAGAATCTTTCAAGACATACATCCAAAGACCGATATTCTTCAAAAAATCTAATATGTCATTCTTGAAAATTGTAAATCCCACTTGAAAGAAAAGAAAAAAATGAGAATCCTCTCAAGTGTTAAATTCAATCTTCTCTAATGATGGTATCTCTCCAATTTTTTAAGCTCTTTTATCTTCAACAAACCTTTTGTCCATATTATTTTTTAGGATCTCTTATTTGATTGCTCTCTAACCTAATGCACACCCATCTAATTTGTTTTTTATTAAGGAAAGTCGGGTTTTTGATAAGGCTCAAACCTTGCCAGAAAAGAGAAACAAACTTAAATAGCTAGGTTATACAAAAGATAACCAAAGTTTAGATTGAACATAATTTGAAACATTTTTTTGCACTTTCACACCCATCTAAATTGTAAATATATTTTGCAGTTATTTGTCTGTTGTTTAATCTCATGCATACCCATCTAATTTGTCAAAACTCTATAATTTAGATTTGTTTGATTTCTCTCTAACATCATGCACACCCATTTATTTTGTTAAAAAATGGTTTGACCAATCTCTAGCCTCATGCATACCCTACATTAAAGTTGACAAAACAACAAAAATAATAATAAAAAATTGAATTGATAGACAATATAATAATATTTGTTCTAAATAATTTTCATGTTTGTCACATAAATTAGTGAATCACTTCCATGCATACTAGTTCCCTTCAATAGATTCAATGTCACTCCTACAACTATAAAAAATCAACTAAAATGATATCCTACATTATTTTTAGACTATTTTGACATTTACAAAATTGACAAATTAACCAAAAAAATTAAAAAATAATAATAGTTACCAACTCTAAAAGGTAATGACATGTTTATGAGCTCATAAATTTTCTCCATCTAAGTGAGAATGTGTAATTTGTGCCATACCTTTTATCATGCTGATTTTTTTTCCTTTGTGATATTGAGAGATTGAAGTATTGCAACCACATCCTTCACTATCCCCTTTACTGCAAATTTGAAGCTGCAATGAGTAGTCTTAGTAACAAGCAACTAGAAAGAAGTTCAAAATAATTTTAAATTATTTGGGTGAGTAAAGTAACTTATTAATTACTATTAAAAATTAGTATAGTATTAATTGATAATTCAATGGTAAAGTATTTTCAACACCAATGGAATGATAATATTTTTTGGGAAGAGAGTTCAAATACAAATTGAGATAAATTTTTAAAATTAAATAATAATATTTTAAAAGCTAGTGAGTAAAATACCGAGTGAAGACATAATTTAAATAATTAAAAAATTAAAAGTATTAAAAAATAAGAACAAATTTTAAAATTAGTATGATTTTGATACAACAATTTAAAATAATGGTACAAAAAATAAAATAATTATATTAAAAAATAAAGTGTAATTTAACATAAGTATTATTTATTTACTAGAAATCACACTTTGGTGTGCAATGGGTACGTTGAAGATGTGTGGAAGGTTAATTAGGGAAAATTTTGGTCTTATTTTTGCATACATTTGTGTAGTATACATGAGGTCAATTGGTAGTCCATTTAGAATATGATTTTTTTTGCATAACAATGGTCTCAAATTTCAATGGAAAGTGACAACTTCAAATCAATTATGCATCCACTTACAAGGATTTACATACAACTAAAACAAAACCTCTAAATCAGGAAGATAGTCAAGCTCCATTACCAATAGACTCATGTTATTCTTCAAATAGGGAGAGAGGGAGAGGTAGGGATGGAAAGAGGGAGAGATATATAGGGGGGAGAGAAATAAAGAGTCAAAGGGGTAAGGAGATAAAGACACAGATGGGTGATCCCACAAAGTAGGTTTACAATTTCTGAGAGAAACTGATTTTTGTTGAAATCACATATTTTTAGAAAATATAATGATTTAAGCCTTAAAATGTTCCATTTTAAGGATTCCAACTGAATAGGGTTTGATGAAACCATCTTATATCAAACCCCCTTGGATAGAACCTCACTAGTTTTAAACCATACCTATAAATGACTCTCCTTTACACCTATCCAAATAGTGATAAAAATCACTTTTGATTTACCTTTTGGGGGATCAAATGAATTCATTTAAAATTTATTTAAAATTATTATGGTAGTCCTCAAAATGAGCTATACAAATGTAATTTTAATATGTTTTGGTTTTTTAGTTTTATTAAACATAGGTTTTTCATCAAAAATGAAGGTCTCTGTTCTACACATGTGGAAAAATAGCAGATTATAAAAAATAGAAAATTGAAAAAAATAAGAGTGCACCAAATATTGATTTCCTTGATCCAACAAAAAAAAATTTGAATTTCGGTATATACAAAAAAAATTATGCATTATACGGTCGCGCTATGTCTGAATTGTAATTGGTTTGACTTTGAAACTTGATTAAAGAAAAAATATTCAATAAAAAACTATCTAACCAAGTGGAAGCACTAGATATCAGAGTTACAAATCTAAATTTGAAAGAATTAAAATTTTATCCTTTATGGAAAAAAAATAATGCGTTATATGGTGTGCGTCACTTTTTTAAAATGTTGTTTTCTGAAAAAAACTAGTTTTCGTGTGAGATAGAAAAAGAAGTAAAATCTGATTCCAAAAATTTGAAAAAAATATTTTTAGAATCTACAAACAAAATGTGATGAGACTAATTTACATCATCTTCAAATTCCTCACGTTTTAGCTGCTATAGGCCCCTGAATGTGAAGATTTAGTTAAAAATAATAATTTCAGTGTCCAGTTTAGCCAAAAATTGTAAACCACTATTGTGGGATCACCCAGATGTAAATGAAAATGGAAATGGTTATGGATATTTGGGAAGAGAGGGATATGGAGAGGATATGGAGATAAATAGAGAGAGAGGATAAAAGGATAGATATGTATGGAAGACATAAATATATAGAGATAGAGAAAAAGGGGGAGAGAGAGGGAGAGAATGAGAGAGGGAGAGATAAAAAGATAAAGATATTAGGAGTGATATATAAGAGGTAGAGATGGAAAGATATAGGGGTAGAGAGATATGGAGAGATAATAAGTTAGAGATAGAGGGAGAGTTGAAAGAAGAAATATGGAGAGATAGAGATAGAGAGGTAAAGAGATATATATAGAGATAGATGCAGAGATAGGGAGGGAAAAACAAGGAATGTGTGTGTGTATGCATAAGAGAGAGAGAGAGATAGTTATGTATAGATATATAGAGAGGGAGGGAGAGGAAGGAAAAAAATAGAGGAGATAGGCGAGAGGAGAAGTATAAAGATATAGAAAGGAGTGATAGGGAGAGAGGGGGAGAGAGGGAGAGATTAAGATAGAAAGAGGGAGAGATAGGGATAGAAAGGAGAGATGGAGACGTAGATACAACTTGGGGAAGATAGAGGGGGTGAGATATAGAGAGTCAAAGACAAAGATAGAGAGATAAATATATAGAGGGAGAGATGGAAGGAGAGACAAAGAGGGAGAGGGATAAATAGAGACAAAAAGGAGACAATGAAAGAGGGGGAGTTGGAGAGAGCAAGATAAATATATAGAAAGTGATATATAGAGAGAGGAAAAGAGGGCTATATAGAGAGTAGGAGAGATGGAGGGAGAGATTGAGTGAATAAGTGAGAGATATAGAGATAATGAGATATAAAGAGTGAGGGAGAGGGAGATATTGGAAGATAGAGATAGAGGGGGGAAGAGAGAAAGATAAAGGAGGTGATAGAGATAAGTAATAGAGATAAAGAGAGAGAGAGAGAGAGAGAGAGAGAGAGAGAGAGAGAGAGAGGGGCAGAGGAAAATATAGCGAGGGAAAAATAAGGTTTTTGTGTGAGATAAATATAGTGAGGGAGAAATAGGGAGTGTGTGTGTGAGTGAGAGAGAGAGATAATTATATAGAGATAGAGAGGGATATATATAGGGAGAGAGGGAGAGAGAGAGAGAGAGGAGAAGTAGAGAGATATAGAAAGAGAGAGTTCTAGGGAGAGAGAGAGAGAAAGAAGGAGAGATAGAGAGATATATACATTACGAAAGATATAGGGGAAAGATAGAGAGAGATGTAGGGAGAGGTAAGGAGATAGAGATAGGGAGAGAGATAGAAAGGAAGATAGAGATAGATATGGAGATGGATATGGAGAGAGAGGAAAGATAAGTAGAGATATAAAAGGGGGGAGACAAAGAGAGGGAGATCTATGGAGGGATAGACATATATAGGAAGTTATATATAGATAGAGGTAGAGAGAGGGAGATACATAGAGAGAGAGGTAAAAATGTGGAGATATATATAGAAAGATATAGTAAGAGAAAGAGAGATATATTTATATCTCTCTCTATGTTTCTCATTATCTCTTGATCTCTCTTCCTCTCTCTACCCTATTTCTATTTGTATTTTTCTTCCCTTCTCTCTACCTCTATCTATGTTTCTCTATTTTCATCTTTTTGTCTCTTTCCCTCTCCCTTACTCTATTTTTATATCCCTATTTATCTCCCCCCTCTCTCCCCCTTTCCCTCTTTATCTCTCTACCTCTATATATATATTTTTTGTCTCCTATTTCTCTTTATTTCTCTGTCTCTCTATCTCCCTCTCTATGTGACTATGTCTATTTTTCTCCTCTTCTCTCTTTTCCTCTTGCTCTTTATTTATCTCTCTTCTTATCTATTTTTATTTGTCTTTCTCTCTTTATTTATTCCTTTATATATCAACCTCTATCTCCATATCTCTATCTCTCCTTTTATCTCTCTATATCTCTTTGTCTTGCTCTTTATATTTTTTCTCTCTTCTCTCATTTTGTATCCCCCTCCCCCTCTCCCTCTCCCTCTCCCTCTCCCTCCATTTCTATCTTTGTTTCTCTCTATCTAACTCTCTTTATCTCTCTCTTTGTCTATCTCCATCCTGCCTCCTTTGTCTCATTTGCTCCCCATCTCTTTCTCTCTATCTATTTTCCTCCTTAAGTGTTTAATGGGTACACTAAAGAGATCATAAAGGTGAATTATCATATCCTTAATCAAATGATAGGCTACCCTAAGCATAAATCCCTAGGGACATGTGTTATCCTTGGATTGTTGACATGAAATGACTAATCAAAAGTTATATTTTCTCCCTCACACACACTTTATAACTTTTAATTTAGATTATAAGTTTGAAATTCATTTTAATATAAATTAAAATAAAAAATTGATATATAATTGTTATACAATAATTAAACTTTAATAAGATAAATAATTATAAATTAAATTAATTCTATTATTTTTTAATTATTATTTGTAATTTTATAAAAATACATAAATAAATAAAAAATTAAAATAGAGAATAAACTAAATGAAAAGTCAAAATATATCATAATCCCAATATTAATAAACATAATAATATTAAAAAAATAATAATAAATAATAAATAATTTAAACTAATAAATAATTAAATTAAAAAAAAAACCAAAAAAATAATTTAGTATAATTGAAATATTAATAAAATATGTATCAAAAAAAATAATTAATCTATTACAAACAATATTAATATTAATTGAAAGATAAACTCAATTAAAAAATAAAAAGGTTACTATAATATTATCAAATTAACCATAAATAAGTTAAAAATTTTGAAAATGAAAATGATACTTCAAATATATATAAAAAATAAAAATAAACCATATTAAAATTGTGAAAAATAGAATTAACCTATTAAAAAGGTAAAAAGTCAATTCATATTTTTTAATTTTTTTAATATTGAAAAAATATTAATATTTATTAAAAACTTATTATATATAAAAAATAATTATTAAAATAAATTTAAATTTAAATTTAAAAAGATTTGAAATATATTTTATTATTTATATATTATATTTATTATAAGAAATCTAAAAAAATTATGTGAATTTTTTTATAGAAAAAATTGTATTTTTATAAGAGTGTAGTTGTTTTTATTCTAATTATATATTAATTTTTTAATATTTTAGAAAATTTGATGGTTGAGATCATCTTAAATCTTTTTATGTAACTTTCAACCATTGATTTTCAAAAACATGTCATCCACTTCATATAACGAATGCACGTAATTAGTGATTAAATAAATAATAAATTAATTAATAATTAAATAAGTAATAAATTATAAAATATTTCCAAGAATTTTTTTTTTTTAAAACGCAGTTAAAAAGGAGGCCAATCTGCACACTACCATGAGCTCAGAAACCCCTCTATCAGATGAAGAACGTTTAGCAGTAGAAGTCTTCATGGGATGGAAGAACAAAGAGGCCGGCAGGGACAGCAGGTTGTAATCAGCAAATATGATGATATGTAAACAAAAACTATGATGTTATGTTATCAGCAAATATGATGGTATGTAATCAGCAGATATGATGGTATATAAACAGTATGGAAGTTTGTAAATACTGTACAGGTTGTAATCAGCAAATATGATGATATGTAAAAGTTGAAAATATGTAAACAGATAGTCATAAGGGCAGGTGTAGTGACAGATTGATACTCTGCTGGTAATATAGATGCAGGGAAACAGTTGATCAGGTTCTGTATGTAAAATGTTGTAATCCTTCTGTTGTTTCAACTATAATCAATACAAAGTAAATTATAAAATATAAAAAATAATGGAAAACAAAATTTCAAATTAAATTATATTTATAAAAAATAATTAAAAATAATTTTTAAATATTATTTAAAAACTCTTTTGTTTAATATTTTCTTTAAAAATTTATAATTATATGATATTTAAAAATATACACCAATATTATTAGTTTTCCACAATCATATCATGAAATTTTGTAGTTTTTTGGATTTGATCATGTGTCAATTTTTGGATCAACGTTTGGGATCACACTCCATGATCGAAACGTTGATTCAAAAATTGACACACAATCACAATCCAGAAAACTACAAAATTTTAAAAATATACAATTTAAAAAAATATATAATTGAATTTGGAATTAGTCAAGTGTAATAAAAGTAATGTATGCAGATTCGTAATTTTTTAGTTCAAAATTAAGATGGGAGACTCTATCCTTAGATAATTATATTTGTATTGATGTTTAAGCGTTATTAAGTAATTAGCTAAAAATATAAAAAATAAGACAAGTAGAAAGTGAGGTTACTTACTCTTGTGGAGTATCTATGGTCCAGCCTGAGTGAGAGCAGATATCTCCAAGTCCAAGCCTCCACCGGTCGATCTCTTCTTTCGGGTGACGATGTGGATGGCTATAATACATTTCAAATGATTTCTTATACCGACTTTTCTTGTTTAGGGGATATCTGACGTCAGTTGGATCCACGCCATAGAATAGAGGAATGGTTAAGCCCGGGGCTTTCAACATTACACCGGTCTCTTTGAGACACCAAACTGAGTCTGCGAAGCCTTCAGAAAATATAGGAATGCATATGGCACTCTTCTGGATTGCTATTTCCAACGACGGCCAAATTTTTTCTCCCTTTTGCAAATTCTTGCAGCCTACAAAGACACGCAATTTGGCATTGGACAGTTCTTCATAGAGACACTCAACCTCAGTCTCTCTCACATCTTTTCCCCTAAAACTCAGAAACACATCATGGCTGAAAAAATCAGGCCGTAGGAAGGCAAATGAATCAGTGGAAGGCGTGGATTTGCCGGTGAGAAAATTTACCCTCGCGGTGTTAAATTCTGGCTCCTTGGCATCATAATCTTCAAAACTCCTGAAATAGTCCTTCTTCCGGGCGAGAAAATCATTCTCGTAATAGTAGATAAATGTTTGCTTCTTGGTGAGCAATTCTCGTTCCAGCTCCCTCGCCAGAAAATCTTCTCCCCTCCTCAAGAGACAACTTGCCTTCCCTTTGAGGTAATCTTGATTCCTCTCGAGATATTCACCCTTCAGGCCGAGATAATTTCGCTTACGGCCGAATAATTTGGCCCAGTGTCCCAATAATCTTGACAGTTTTTGTAAAAATTTGACAGACTGCCCCTATAGTCGATGATCCATACGAGAAAAAGAGCCAACTCATTGTAATCGGGATTCATTTTAGGGTTGCAAGAGAAAAGGAAGGCTTACTGACAATAGAGAGAAAACAGAGGACTCGACCCAATTTAATAGATGTTAGATCTCAACTATACAGATGTTTAACTCCTATTGTTCGTATCAAACTAGACTTTCATTAATTACAAACTAGGGGTTTGTTTTAAATACTCTTGAAGCCGGCCACACATCCATCCATTCTTACCATCTGAACGAGGTTAATTAAACCCAAGTAAGATCATGGTGGATACGTTGTCATCCATAATAACCTGGAAGTTACAACCAATGGAAAATCACAATTTCCTTGACTTTCCTCTAAGCCACCATCAACGCCCTACCACGACAACACACAAATAACTACAAATCATTAATATCTTTAACTAGCTATTGCACCTTAGTGTGTGCAATGGGTAAACAAGTGTGGAAGGTCAAATACGCTAATAAATAAAAATATTGGAAAGAGTAAAATACACTAATAAATAAAAATATTAATATTTATTTTATCATGATTAATAATTTAAATGGGTATTCACATGGTTGATAGAACTTGCCTATTGAAGAGTAAAGTACTCACATTAATAATGAAAATTTATTAATATTTTCTATTCATATTTATTTGACCACAATTAATAATTAAAATGGTTATTAGATGGTAGATATTATAATTTATTTAAAAAATTATTTGTATTTCTTATTCATATCTATTTCATCATAACTAATAGTTAAAATAGATATATAAATGGTGGATAGAAATTGCCTGGAAAGTAAAATATTTATTTGTGAATATTTACTTTGATGTATAGATTATGAAAATGTGAAGTCAAATAATTAAAAATAGAAAGTGGGCTCACTTGATTGTGTTGTTATGACATAAAAGATTGTTATATGAATTATTTTTATATTTATTATGTTCAATCACTTATTATTTCAAGATTATCATTTATACTATAATGCACTTGTATACCACATGACATCAATTATATGTGTGAGGGAATGAACCTCAAACTAAATAATTCAAATTCAAATTTTAAGATCTTCATTTTTGTCTACTAGTCGTTATGAGGTAATTTGGTACACATTGTTGTGTAATTATATTTAGGTATTTGAAGTCATTTAATGCGTGATTAATTTAGATAATATGATATGGTAACATTATTAGAGAAGGCCAAAGAAAACATTTATGTACACCACTGCATGTTGGTGAATGATGCCTTTAATATTTTCCAAGGGGTTGACCCAGACTAACACAATCATTTATCAGGTCAACAATCTCCTTATTGGTGTTTGTAAACATTTCCTTAACAAAATAAAAATATCAAGAAAATGCAAAAGATATTTTTAATAGACATTTTTCCAAATCATTTATGTGGCTTGGTTTAATCTAGTACATAGAAATCAATTTTTTGACACCTAGGCTTGAAGTGAAGGGGCTTAAATCTAAACCAAAAAGTTTAATAAGACTATTCAAACATTTAGACATTCTTCATATTCAGAGCATTAATTTGTGTATTGTGACAAATCAATTTAGTTTCACATTAATGATGCTTTTATACCTTCAATTCCATATGACATTCATTATATCCCCACATTTTTGTTTCAAATATATATTTTAGTTTCTAAAAATAGTAATTAATCTAATTTATTTTGATCTTATTGATCAAATTTACAAAACCTAGATTTACATATGTAGTTATTATTATTATTATTATTATTATTATTATTATTATTATTATTATTATTATTATTATTATTATTATTATTATTATTATTATTATTTATGAAAGGTTTATATTTTTCTTATGACGGAACAAATATGAAAGATTTGTAATATGAATTGAAAACACTAAATGATTTAAGATGAAGTCTATGAATAAATCATACATACATATACTTCATCCATCAAATTGATATTTTTTTTTATAAGAAACAAATTTCTAAATAAATTATCTTATTTTTAATATTGATAGATAATTCATGATATATACTATATTTGTTAATAATAATAATAATAATTGATAATGATTTTTTATTATTATATAATATTATACAATGATATATGACATATTTAAATTACTAATTAATATTTATAAAATAATATTATTAATAATTAATATTTTCCACCTATATTTAATATTATATAATATATTTAGTAATTATTTTATATTATTTAAATATTATTAATATAAAATTATTAACATTAATTATAATATATATATGATATTTATTATACTATATTAATGATTATTTTATAATATATTTATATAATAGTTCACACATAATAATTAATAATTAATTTTTTATTATATAATTATTATCATTATTATTTATATAATATATATCTACCAAATAAATTAAAAAAAATAATGAAAAAAAATTGTTTGTAAAAAATTTTAAAAAAAAATTAAACAAAATGAAAAAATGATAATGTAAAAGTACCTTTAGTAGAAATATAAGTCGCCTTAAATTTTAATTAATCTTCATTAATTCCCTGTAATTACTAATAAAAGTATTCATTAAATTTATCACACACATACCCAAAATATTTAAACTTTAAATAATTATAAAATTGCCAAGCATTGTGCAGTAGTCAAACGTCTTTTGTCTTTGTCGGCCACTTGTAGAAATGAGTTATAATTTCTCAACAATATTTTGTAGGATTCCCATATTTTTATAAAAAAAACATTGAATATAATAATGAGAAAATAAATTATTACCTTCTCCAAAATTATAGTTACTTCTTCCTTTACACATTGGAATCTTCCAAAAGTTCACACTCTTCTTCTAAATCTTCCTCTTCCTAGGATTGTATCTCTATTTGATGTGGAATGACCTTCTAACTTTGGTATTTGTTCATTGTTCTTGGGATCAATAATACAGATCTTTGATTACAAGTCTTAGTTTAGTGAATATTTGGTTAGACTATTCAATAATTTCCTATATGTTTGAAGTAAACCATGAACTCTTCAACTAATAAAGTTTCCCAATATGTTGATTCCTTGATGGTAACTATAATAAGATCATGTAAGATCATATCTTCAATGAAAAATTTATATATAAATATATATATCCCACAAAGGCTTTACTTGATGTATAAATCTCGTAAAATGAGTGAAGGTTTTCTTATGTATTGTGTTTCACTTACTCTCATATCTTCCCTTAATCCTTGAAGTTAGTGATTTTTATATATTTTAAGCTTGATATTTATTCAAAATAATATCCCATAGTTTTATTTTTCTTCTTGTATTTATAAAATGAAATACATGGCCTTTTAGAAGAGAAATAATTCCTTAGAGTCCATTTTCTTGTTCTACTTATGTTGATCCTTTTGAAAGTTGTATCCAAAGGGAATATGTTTCTTAATATCCTAGTTTTTGGTAATCACTTGCAACTAAATCCCATGGGTCTTAAGAAATAAATAATGTCCTCACATTGATATTCAAATAGTCATATGTTTTCCTTTTAAGCCAAATAATTTATAGACAAGTTAGAGTGTAATTCTTGGTAGTATTGAAATTTTAACTTTCTTTGACTATTGGTGTAGATACACCTATTATGGATCTATTACTCACATCATTAGTGATTATATTCACCTAATTCTAATTTCTATGAAGAAAAATAATTTGATTACTCTTAATAACATTAAACAACTAGAATATTGTAAGACTATGATATCGAAAAAAATAGAAAAAAAGGTTCCATAGATTTCGGCTAATAATGAGATATTTGAGAGGTCTACTAACATGTTTAGCCACCCACTTTATAAAAAATAAAAACTAGGAATCCTTTTTTCAAATATCCATTCTTCAAATCCTCTTTCTAGATTTTTTATAGTTTACTATAAATTCTCTTTTGTTTGATAGTAATTAAAAAATATATTGCTTAAATAAAGGTGTTCGATTTCTAAATCACAACACACTAAATATTAAATAACCTTGCATAATCAAAATAAACTAGCAAAAATTAAGATAGAGGCAACAAAATAAAATGAGTCTCACAAATTAAAGAAAATCTATTATCTTCCTCTATGTATTTGTCACACACATCAACCAATATGCATGCCTTGTTTTACTAGAAATGTTACTTAAAAGAATTTGGGGATAAAAGTATTATAGATGCAAATTACAAGTATCTATAGATCAACTCTAACAACTAATTTGACATAGTTAGAACTTTTTATAATAAAAAATATATTTTTCTTCATCATCTCCAAGACCAAATATATTATTTCTTGTATTCAATGAATTTGGAAAGAAGGAAAAACTAGCTTCTCACTCTGAGTATTGATAGTACATGCTAATGAAATTTAAAAGGATTAATTATAAAGTAATAAGTACACCATTTTAATTTTATGAAAAAATTTATGTTATGTCCAATATTGAAGACGTTGATAGTATATTATATTGATAATTGGTAATTTTTTTCTTGCAATAACTAGACATTACATATGTAATGGGTCATGTTTCCAACTGCATGATACTTTCTCAAGCTAATCATTGAAACATAACAAAAAGAATGTTGTGATATGTTTGAGGAATATATCATCTTGTACTTTAGTAGGATATATAGATGTAGATTATAAGGGTGATATTGATCAAAAAAATTAACATCGTAATATATTTCTCATCTAGTTTTATGAGTAATTTATGAGAATAGTAAAAACAATCTACTATGTTCCTATTTAGTATTAAAATAAAGTACATTAATTCATGAAAAACATTTTATGAAATTGAATGATTCAAAAAATTGATTAAAAATTTATATAAACAAAAAACATTCAACAATAATAATTTATAATAATCAAAATACAAATCAATAAACCCAAAATTTATCATATTAATTAAAAATGCTAATTCTATCATTATTTTATTTAAATTTTAATTTAAAATTTTAAAAATATATATTTTTAAAAAAAACTGCAAATAAATTTATTAAAAATCTATCTTCCAATATTAAAAAACGATGCTGAAAATATGTTTGACTGACAAAGACCAAATCACCATTCATATATCACCACCGTTTCAAATAAATTTACTAGAAATCTATCATTCAAGAAACATACCGGAATATTAAAAAAAGGATATTGAAAATAATGTTTTGGCTGGTAAAGACCGAATCACCGGTCATATATCACCACCATTTCCAACCAATCCATTAATAATTTTGCACAATTGAAATTATGCAATTATGTGTTTTAAAAAAGAAAAGTTATAGCCCAAAAAAAACAAACAAAAACAAAAAACAGTTTATAGTTGAACTGGTGTAATTCAACCGTAATAATATGAAATGCCTCCGCCAAGCATCATAAGACATTCATGGAAGGGTACTGCAAACAGCTGCAATCTGAATGCTGCTGTGAGCATTGAAATTTTATAAAAGCTGTGCACAGGTTCTTCTTATTCAAAGAGTGCTACCACAGGGCTCTTCACCACATGACCCATGTTATCAATCCAGCTTAGAAACCCGTACACCACATCTGTACTTGTCTCGGCCTCCATAGTAAGAGTATAATTCTGCTTCTGAAATTTCTCACTAAACTGAAGGGTGGAGGGATTTACCTCTACTTTGAGTCCTTTGGGCACCTCGATGACAGCCTTATAATATGATGTACCATCTCCCACATTTGTCAATGTTCTTTTGAATGTCGAAGAGCAGGGCGAAGTGGCATTCTTGTTGAAAATGGCAGTGAAGGAGGGGTAGTTCAGTGCATCGGAACCCAAGTCGAGGGCGGTGGGACACAAAACACTGGTCCCGGTGATGAGTTTAATTTGATGGGTGGTGTAATTGAGATTGCAGAGATAATTGACGTAGTCCTCTACGCTGATATCGTACACAAGACCAGGGTCGACCGCCTTCTGTGGATCCACGTGGCCCGCACCGAAGTCGAGTGGAGTGGCCGGTTGCCCGTCATAACCGTCTGTAATAGTGTTGTGGGCATTGTCGCGCGTGTAAGAAGTGGTCATCAGTGCAGATCTGATTGCCGCGGGACTCCACTCGCTATGAACTGCTTTCAACAGAGCGCTTAGCCCGGCTACATGCGGACACGACATGGACGTCCCGGAAATTATAACATAATTTCCTCCTCTTGAGGATTGTGGAAGCCAGGCCGCTAGGATAGATACCCCGGGTGCTGTAACGTCGGGCTTGAGTATGTTGGGGCTCTGAATAGTGGGGCCTCTAGATGAAAACTCGGCCATAACGGGCGCAGGCTTAATGCCTAGGACTGTCAGGCCGAAATCTACATCTACCACAGGATTTGCCGCTGAAGAAGAATATTTGGCTAGGGCTGCCGCATCTCGAGAATTCAAGAACACAATAGGAAAAACATCAAAGGGCTCTGAACCAAATTGAGATGGGTTGTCTGTTACCAAAAGAAGCGCCACGGCTCCAGCGGCTTCCGCAGCGTAAAGAATATCAGAGCTGAAGTTCATGCATAACACCACCGTTCCATTCACTTTCTCAGGGACAAGCTTTATCTTGCATGCAGTATCTTGGATGTCGTAAACAAGTGGAGCACTTGATATCTTGAACTTGCCATTCACATTATCGGAGAAGTAAAATGAGGAGCCATTCACAACGGATCCGTCGCCCAGCTTCAACGTAGCCTCGTACTCTCGGTCGATGGTGCTCGCTCCCACAGTCAATATCCACGGCGCACCGTTATCTATGGTCTGGCGCGATGGTCCATCGTTTCCCGCAGAGCAAACAACGAGAACTCCTTTCTTGATGGCTGCAAAAGCTCCCAGTGCCATAATGTCTTTGAAATAAGGTGTGGTGGCCTCGAAGCCGAGAGACAGAGAAAGAACATCAGCTCCGTCCTTAATGGCGCTGTCCATGCCGGCAAGCACGTCAGAGCCGGCGATACCAATCGACCAACCGATTTTGTACATAGCAACTCGCCCAGCCGGAGCCACGCCTCGGGCAGTACCAGCAGCGTAACCATGGTAATTCACATTAGCCACGTAGTTGCCTCCTGCGGTTGACGAAGTATGGCTTCCATGACCCAAAAAATCCCGTGCCGAGTCGTAGTCATCGGTCGAGCTAATGTTCCCGTACGTTGCCACTGCAGCTTTCTTGAAAGAGCGCGCGCCAATGAGCTTTCTGTTGCAGAGGGAAGGATCAAAAGCCGTCCCGTTCTCGCATGTTCCCTTCCATCTAGCCGGCACAGGTTCCATCCCATGGTCATGGAAGCTCTCGCTCTCTGGCCAGATCCCGCTGTCCATCAATGCCACAATAACGTCTTGCCCAAATCGGGCAGCCGGCAACAGACCGAAATTAGGAGTGAGTCCAAGGAATGCAGTTGAATGAGTGGTATGGAACCGTCCCACTGGATCGGGTAACGATGTTAAATGCCCGGGCATCTCTTCCAGAATGTCCAGCTCTGACTGGGTCAGCTTGGCGCTGAAGCCATGCATGACTGTATCATAAGTGTAATGATAGAAGTCCTCGGTCTGGGAGTTCTGGTTAGCGCTAACTCCTTTGACAGAAGATATCAAAGATTTAAACCATTGCTCGTGGGTGGAGAATTCAGTAGGGATGACAGACTTATCCATTTGAATAATGTAATTTGAGGCATACTCTACCGAACTGGCATACTTAGAGAAGAAACTGAAAATCAGGCAAACTAATAGCGGATTAAAAAGAATCCAGCTTACAGCCATCTTGACCTCTATGACTACAATCCTATGTCCTCATAAATTTCGTACTTCTCAAGCATTCGTTCGGAGACTAAATGATGTGTTAAGTTTAGTTCAAGGTGCTCTGATTTATTTGTATTCGTCTGGGCCTTATTGAGCCTTACTTAGCTACATTCTCTCTGTTTCTTCCGCTTCCGCTTATTCTATCTGTTTCTTCCGCTTCCGCTTAGTCTCTCTGTTTCTTCCGCTTTTCTCTCTGTTTCTTCCGCTTAATTTTGTTTGGAAGCAAATGTATGAATCCTTTTGTTTCGATGTGAGATTCTAGCCAATGACAACGGCAAGCTGTACGTACCGCGCCGGCTGTTAACCGTCTCGTTGTTAAATGTATGCATCGTCTCGCCTGCTGAGAAACGCAACACACTATGAAAGAATTTGAACTTTTTTATAAACAAATATTATTTTATAAGAAACAAATATATTTCAAAACCTCCACCCGTATGAGTAGAATCGTGAGTGGTAATAAACAATTACACACTTATCACATTTAATTAAATTGAGATACAAATTTTTTAATAATAGATTATTTAAAAAAAAATTATGTTGTGTTTGAATTAAATTTAAGTTATTCAATATTTTTAGATGAGAAAAGTGTATATTTTGAATTTTTATTTTCATATTCTAATTTTTCATATTGGAGTTAATTCTTCTCTTAGTTCGAATCATCAACAATACAAAGACTCCATTTTGAGCAATCAACTATCTACATTATTTTACACTAATCAAAGATGTAGATTTTGCAAGGCTTATGTCAAGTATTTGATATTTTCATTCACTCAACTTGATAATGACACTCCATAGCCTAGACTCATAGATACCATGATCTTGTACATATATGGTTGTCCCAACAAAACTCCACATACATCTAAAGGTGGCACATCACAAATTATTTCAACTTTAAATGATTTGACTGAATATGTTAGTCAACATTGTTTGTTTAGCTAGATATCTTAACTTTGCCTTACACAACCCATGGAGTATGCTTGTGGATGTGGTGTTATTTACAAATTTAGTCTTTTGACTATCTCAATAGAACTTAAAAAAACCGGTTTCCATTGTTAATAATCAAATGCAAAACCTTTCCATTGACCCACATTTGTTAATTCAAAACAAGTGTTCTTCATCTTTATGACGTAATATTTTGGTTGTAGTAACTATTGCACAAGTGTTTGCTTCAATTATCTAATTACTTTCCTTTACCTCAAAAGGGTTTGTTTGCAAAATTTCAAGTTCAACCTCCTCTTCATGTGTCGTTTGTCATTAGGTTCTTGACAATTTGACAATCCTTGGTGTTATGCTGCAAACTCTTGTGAATTTCACACCACATTCTTGCTTCTTGTAGCATTTTCTTTGGAACCCTTCTTTGTTAGGCTTTAAAAAGATTTGTACTATTGAAAATTGTCACCCTTAACAATTTTATGTTAGCTTTCGCTCCCCCTATGTGCTTAGACCTAATTATGCAAACTATTTACCCACTTTATAAACATCTTCGAAAAATCAAACATGGGAAATCAAATTATGCATTTAATATTTTGCGTCGACACTTTTGATCCCTAAAGAGAAAGAATCTAGTCTAGGGGGCACAACACCCTAGAGCAATATATTTGGCTCCAAATTTAAATATATTGGCATAGGTAAATTATTATTTGAATTCCCAATTTCAATTGTCAGCATTTTATTTTGAGGAAATTAGAAGAATTACATACAAATACAATATATTTTTAACAATTTAATGCTAGAAGAATAATTAAGAAGTTTATTGAGAAAATTGAGATAAGAGAATTCAAGAGCAGTCAAGAGTAGAATTATCAATATTTTTACAAAATTTCATCCTTCAAGCATCATGTCATGTGTTATGTGAGATTTTATTCATGTTTGCATACATTTTGTGTATGTATACTAGCACTTGTAGGTGATCAAATCAATTCAAGTCAACCAACAATTGATCCTTGAAGGTGATGAGTGTGACTTCAATCCAGTAAGGAGATCAAATTTGAGTGGTGAGTTGCAACAAGGTTATCAATTCATTACTTATTCATTAATTAACATGTATCCAACCAAGGATACACTCTCTTTTATCATAATTATCCATTGTGAACGTAGAAATACCAACATGAGGTTTGACTTGGGCAAGCCCCTATATGACACAACCCCTCCTCTCTTTTTGTGTGTGAAGGTTATAGATCTAAAGTGTGTTGAAGGAAGATTGAAGGCTATTTCTTTCATTCATGCATTAGAACCCTACAAGTTGAAAAGTAAAAAAATCTACATTTTCTCGCTAACAAATGAAGTTTCAACAACAACACTTGGAAGATAGAAGCTACAGACTTGTGACCTTAGGCCTCTACTTTTAGATCTGGTAAAATAGCACTATCCCGAGCACACTACACCATACACCTCCAAAATCAAGATCAAATTTATATCTCAGGTGCATATGTGTGTGCCCTATAAATTTTAGGATTCAATTTTGTTTGTCTGCATTTTGTTTATCATAAATCATAATAGATTGTTGCATTTTCATAGTTTACATAATTGGCCCATTACATCATTCAAAATCAATCAGTTAGTAATTATAAATCAACAATCCATCACCCACATCATATCAAACATAAAGGGATTTTAACCCTAATCCACCATTTTGACTCTTCTTATTAGGATTTTTTGTCAGGTGGATTTGAGATCATTTCTAATCCTTCAAACCAAAAATTGGGAAGAGTGTGGTCTATAGCCTAGGTTCCTAAACCCAATCAAACAGATTTCCTTGGTGATCTTCTCTACAAAATTATTGTTACCTTCACCCTTTTACCTACCTCTTGCAAAGTAATCTTTCCTTTCTGTTTAATTTTTTCTTCAGTCTTTGTTGCATACTTGAAGGTAGTTGACAATGTCTCAATATTCAAGAAATTTATCTCTGTCTAAATATATTGATAAAGTCCATTGTGATATTTCAAAAATTGATGCTTCTTGGATTCAGAGTGATTTATTTCTTTACATTTTTGTGAATTTGACATTTTCTAACATATAACCTTTAGTTTGACCTCTTATAATTTGGGTTTATTTATGTCTTATATTCATGTTCCACTGTTATATTTTCCCTTATGGTTTAGGATACATTTTATCACTTTTCTTGTACCTATCCTACTTATCCTTAGTTTGACCTCTAGGGTTTAATTTTATATCTAAATAGAACAATTCAATTTCTTATGTCTACCTAGGGTTTCAATTCACCTTTGTTAAATTTTCTTATTGTATTTTAATTATCATTTGGTTATACATAGTGTGATTTTAATCCCATCCACCTTGGATAATCTATCATTATGGCTATCTTTAGATCATTTCTTTAGCTAATATTTATAAGTACATATTTTATTTCAATGTGCCATATCTCTAATGACACTAGATTCTTATATTCTTTATCCTAAAAAAAATTATGTTATGGATGAAGATGTATTCTCTTTGTATGTGTTATTTTATCATTTAGTAGCTTTACCCTTCTTCAATCAATTTGTTAGTTCTTGTAGTGTAGAAAAATGTATCCCTTTACATTTTCACACTTAATTTGAGAATTATTAACATTAAAATGAACCTAATGTTGTGTTGATCTAGTGTTGTAATGTGTTTTACACATTCACAGTAGGTTTAGGGACCTTTTAAGCTAAATAGACCTAATTTTTCCTTAATTTAGTGTTGTAAAGTGTATTTATTTATACCTCCACATTAAGTTTTGGGCCCTCCTAGATTTATGACCTTTATATCATCATTAATAGGCCACTAATACCCTCTATTATGCATCTTGAGGCTTATTTCAACTGAGATTCTGACATAATCAACAAACACACTTAATATCCTAACTTCCCGACATTTTGTCACCGTAAAAAGCCTCAGTGTGACCCATACGCCACCTTGGGCATATGAGTCCCACCCAAATGGGACCTATATGCCACCTTGGGCATATGAGTCCCATTTGGCCCAGGTTTTTAGGGTTTTGAATGGGAAAAGAAGGTGGATTTAAATTTCATGAATGTCAATATTTGGGATCTAATAAATGGTAAGTTATATGGAATGCCTATATAAACAAGGTTTCAAATCATTATTTAACTAAAAAATCATAATATCAACCTAGCAATCAAGAGTCAAGCATCCTAAGACATTCAAGACCATTTCTAAAGAATTTAAGGGTAGATTTCTTCATCATTTCTTACAACAATTCAATATTCAACATCATGTCAAAGAGATAAAGCATCAAGAATGTTGTTGAGCGGGTGTTGTGATATAAAATTCAAGATCCAAGTTAAGCATTGTTCCACATCTAATTCAAGATCAATATCTATATTCTTCATGACCACTTCATGTTAGATTGTAGATTTATATTTCAAGACATCATTCAAGGTATTATTGTTCATGTTTTTCATCATAAGGTTTAATTACCTAAATGGGGTTTGACCAAGGAAAACCCCTATTTCCTAAAAATCAACAAGTTTTTCTCTCTTCAAGTGGGATTGAAGATCTAGGTGGTTTAGAGCTTGAAGATCCTTTGAAGAATAAGTTCCAAGATTGAGTAAAGTTGTCAAGGTTGTCACATGGTTGTCATCTTCACAAAAAACTCTATAGGCCCAAATTCAAGGTTTTAGACATAGAGATCTGATAGGAGGGAAGCCATAGGAGATCACTAGAGAATATAATTTTTTTAGCTAAACCATAATACTGGGACTAAACTGCCACCTTGGGCGTATGAGTCCTAGTACTACCATTTCCTAGATTTTAGAAGATTCAGAACAGTCCCTGAGAGATTCTAGTTTCTGCATAGAAACCCTAGTCTGGGACTGAATCACCAAGACTAGTGTATGGGTCCCAATGAGCTTCAATTTTTATTTTTTTAAGGCTTTTAGAGATTTTTTTGACCTCATCTTTCTTCTAGGTGCACCTCTATTAATTATAAATTTGTTATCCTAATTTTTAGTTTCATTTCCTAGGTCATCTCTTTAGGTTTTGCATGAAAAAATCCAGTTCTTTTCTTTCCAAGCCCTAGCTTGGTGGTGAACCACCTTTTAGGCTTAATCACACCCCTAGGACACCTTTTTTCATATCACTTTCCCTCATTTTCATACCTAGATTGAGATCTCTAAGGTTTCCTTGAATGAACTAAAAGAGAAATAGGAATAGGTCCTAAACCCTAGTTGTTCCATCTCCAAAACTTTGGAACCCTATTTCATTTTTCCATGAGATTTATATGGATCTTATTTTTCCTATGGCATGTGATAGTGATGAGAATATAATTAGTGAAGATTTACCATGTAATTGTGACACATCTAATTTGATAACCATAAGCAATATTACACAATATTTACCTATTCATATAACATTGTTATACATCTTTCTATTATTTCACTTGTCCATGATGTTTATATGAATCTTATTTTTCCTATGGAATGTGATAGTGATGAGAATGCAATCAGTGAAGATTTACCATGTGTCCATGACACATTTAATATGATAAACATAAGTAATATTATATAATATTTACCTATTCATAACATTTCTATACATCTTTCTATTATTTTTTATACGTGTTATGATATCATATGTCGATAGATTTATTAACTTTCAATGAATTACCAACTTTTTATACATTATTGTCTGTTTATTAAATATCATTTATATATACATATATCTCATGATGACCCAATAAATATTTATGGTAGCCTTCACATAAATTGACACATTACATGACAAGAACATGTACCTTAATTGTTAATAAAATATTATATTTAATTGCAATCTTTATCTACTAATATTATATCTCCAACAATATTGGAGTAGGTAGTTGGACACATATGTTAAATTGTTTAGATTAAAGTTAGGAAGGGCCTGCACCCATTTACAAAATGGCCATAGGGCCCAAGCGAGGAGGCTCACAAGACATGAGACACCCAAAAATACTAGTTAGAGTTGGACACCTATGTTGAGAGATATTATTATTCTTAATTGAATTGAAATACTAGTTATAGTGGCACTCATGTAAAGGATTTGAAATGCAATGATGAAATTTACAAGGTGATTCAATATAGTTTACACCAATTTTCTAATCCTAGGCAATAGGAGAGAGAGAGAGAGTGGATCATTTTTCATTTATTAAGTGAGTCTTATGTATATTGGTAGATTCTAATGAGGGGGTGAAATTATTGGGGAATATGCCCATTAATTTTTAGTTGTCAAATATTACATAGTAATTATCTGTATATTCTCAAAAGATGTTATCTATGAGAAGGGCATGTAATTTTAACCCTCCATAGTTAGTGTTATAAAATATAGGGCCAACACCATTTACAAGAGTATTCTTCTAAACTTGTAGTTATTACAATAGTATTTTGATATGTGGGGTTGGTCTTCTACACTATGCATGCACACATATAATATAGTAAAATATACCATCCACAACAGATAACTCTCTATAGAATGATAAATAGAATAATTTGGTCATAATTCCCACCCACAACAATCCAAAATTTTAAAAATAATTAGGCAAAAAAAGGCTTGAGGCTAATTTTTCCTCTTGTAATGGATTGTGAAAGGAATTTTACAATAAACTTAGAACTATTTCCACATAGCTCCATGAGAGAAAAATATGCACAAAAGTATTCAAAAGCAACAATGAAAAATAATAGACAAAAATACTATCAAGATGACGCAAGATGTACCTTACAGAAAGCTTCAAGACGAAAAAAATAGCCTTCAAAAGAATCCACACTCAATGTATTATCTCATGAAAAATATTATGATGCATTTATAGAGTCTCCATGAGTACCACTAAAGTTCATCAAGCTCCATACATTCAATCCATTTGAACAAGTAAATGAGAATCATGTAAACACACATTCAAATCCATGCTTCCTGTAGTGTCAAAAATTGCATACCCTTTACAATTTAAAATTACATGAAAAATCCTATTTATCTTGATAATTAAAATATCTTTATTTTAATATAGTGATATCAAAATATGTTTATATGTTAGAAAAATTACCCTTTGCACAAACTATTGGTCTAATTTTCTTAGACCATGGTGTTATGCATAGACATCTACGTGGAATGCTAGCATCTTGAAAAAATACACATTTGAAATGAATATTTGAGTGTTTCATTCTCTAGAATCTAGTAGTGTAATGATTTTATTTCTAGTGGTGACTTGTAGACATTTCTAAGATATATCATTTTTTAATGAAAGAAGGTATTTTATTGAAAGAATAAAAAAATAGACTAGATTTTTGAACATTGAGACACATACAATTTTCGTGGTTCCCAAATCTAAAATTTTGAAGTTTTCATCACATATAACAACATTCTCCCAATTATTGCATGTTATATTTTCGTAGTAGGATTGTGAAGAGAATTTTTGTGATAACCTTAGAATTCTTTTCAAGAGTTTGTGGAAAATTCTAGGTGGATTTATTTCAAGTTAATTTTCCTCTTCTTACTATGATAATATTCTAAAATACTATCATTTAATATTATGTTGATATCCTCTTCCTATCATTGATTTTTTATCTAGAATTGTACACACCTGAATATAATTTTTATCATCTTTGTCATCATATTTTTCATTATTTTCATAATATCCTTTTTGTTTGTCTATGGAGATAGAAATACCAAAATGGGGGTTTGAATGAGGAAAACCTCTTTACACAACCACTCCTAAAAATATTCCTTCTACCCTTATGTGCAGGTATTTGAAATTCCTTTTCTTTGAATCAAATTGTTGATATGTTCATGTTACTTTCATGTTTTCTATTTTCATTTTTAGGGGACAAAAATACACCATGCTAATCCATGTGTAGCATTGGTGTCTAGGACAAAAAACTTGTGCAAGTTGCACTAGCATCCTTAGAACCTATAATTTATTATATTTGTGTTATCAAGTTGTTATTTCTCATAAAAAATATATTGTCATTAGTTTATTATAATTGGGAAATAACATTGATTCTGTATAAGATAGTTTCATTTTCCAAGTTATAAGAGACTCATAAAAATAATAAATCAAATTATTAATCAATATTTGATTCATTCAGTACGATGGTGCTCCTAAAATCCCCAAACTATTGTGTTGCTAGGATTTATATACATGGCTTCTCCTTGGATGGCAACTCCTCTTATTCCAATGATTAAATCAAATTTGGAAACCTCATCCTCCACAAATCCATTGGACTAATGCACGTCCATGTGCATTTAGTTCAAGGAAGGAGGGGTAGTAACCTATAAATTTCCCTTGAGATACTCAAAAGTATCCTTCAGAAGGGCCTTAGTGAATATGTCAGCAATTTTTTCTTTAGTAGGTACATATTCGAGTCTAACTTCATTCTGCAACACCTTCTCCCTCAAGAAGTGATACTTGATAGATATGTGCTTTGTCCTAGAATGCATCATTGGACTCTTTGAAATGTTTATATAACTTGGGTAAGTGCACCAAGATGGTTCCCAAAAATGGTACTTAAGTGGACAACTTTTTTCTGAAATCGGGAAATACTGACCTTGGATGTGAAATTGAGGATAGTTACACTCAAAATTTTGAGATGAAACAAAAACAAGAATCGAAGTGCTTTGAGTCTACATTCTAAAATACTAATTTATTTTTAAAATGGTTGATATTAAGGGGTTCAAAAGAGGGACGTACACAAATTGGTGTTGTTTTTGTTAGAAAAACATAACATAGCAACTCTTGTACGACCCTTGTACGGTGAATTATTTTTAGTATGTTTAAAATCGCAATGGTCAGAATTGAACTAATAGTATGTAGTTGATGCATGATTTTTGTGATATTTTTTTAATGAATATTTGATTTTTTACTAGTTTTCAAAGTGGAAATTTCCTAAAAAAATAGAATTTTGGCCATGCTACCCCTACAAATTTTGAAAACTAATTGAATTTAAAAAAAAATTAAAAATTAAAATTGTAGAATGGAGTCTAGTTTATAAAAATTCGATGAACAGTTAATTTATAATGAAAAAAATACCAAACACTTCTTTTTGGCAAAAAAAGACATACAAATAAAATAAATTATGGATGAAAGGCTTAACATTTTCAGAAAGTGAAAAAAATTACATCGTTGGATAGCTAAGAGAGAACCCAACATTACCAATGTGTTCAATTTTTTTGATATTGAACCACGTGCAATCCTGACAGTTAGCACGAACTCGATTATGTGAAATATGGTAGATTTTTTTAAAACACGTCTCTGGTCATTGGGAATGCCTTCCAAGCATTTGGGTTGGTATACCAAGGAAAATACCAAGCCTAAGGCTTGGGAATTCCCAAAGAAAGATATAACAGGAGTGCGCTATAATGCGCTCGCGTTATATTTCAATTTTGACATTGTTTTTGCTTCTATGGGAAACATGTCAACTAAGACATAACGCGGGCGTGTTATAACACACTCATGTTATGTCCTCCTTTATGTTAAATGCCAATATATTGAATGTATGCTTATATATTTGTATGATTGTATGTACATGTATGCTTGTATGCCATGTATGCATGCTTCTATGTATGTACATATGCCTGTATGTATCAATGGATATATATTGTATGTATGTATGTAAGATTGTATCTACACATGTATGTATGCTTGTATGGATTTAGGATTATATGTACATATGTATTATTCTTGTATGTATGTATTTACGTATGTCTTTAAAGGGAGGGAGAATTTAGAGAGAGAGAGAGTCTGGAGAGATGGAGAGGGGTGGAAGTGAGAGTTTAAGAGAGAGGGAGTGGGAGAGAAGGAGTTGGAGTTAGAGGGACTTAGCTAGGTAGGGTGGGAGGGATAGAGGGAGGGAGAGAGAGAGGGGGGATGGGAGAGAGATAATTGAGAGAGACAGAGAGAGAGAGGGGGGGGAGAGAGAGACAAAGAGAAAAAGAGAGTTATTTAGGTAGGGTGCCAAAGGGAGAGACTTGATAGTGTGAGGGGTGTGAGAGGGAGAGACTTGAGAGATAGGTAGTGAGAGGGAGTGTGAAAGAGAGGGAGTGTGAGAGAGAGAGGGAGTGGGAGAGAGAGGGAGTGTGAGTGAGAGACCTGAGAGAGGGAGAGGGTGTGGGGGGAGTGACCTAATAGAGGTAGAGAAAGAGGGGGGGTGGAGTGAGAGGGACTTATCTTGGTAGGGTGGAAGGGATAGATAGAGAGAGGGGAGAGATACAAAGAGAGAGTTACCTAGGTAGGTTTCCAGAGGGAGAGACCTGAGAGAGAGGGGGGGTGGGAAGGAGAGACATGAGAGAGAGGGAGAGAGAGGGTGTGGGAGAGACTATGATAGAGTGGGAGGGACATAGAGAGAGATGGATAGAGGGAGTGAGAGAGGGTGGTAGGGATTGATTGAATAAGAGGTACGTAGAAATAGGGAGACGGTAGATAGAGACAATTAGAGAGTATAGGAGGGAGGGACGGAGAGGTGATAAGTATATAGAGAGAGAAAGTGATAGGGTTTGAGGGTATAGGGTTGATGGATTAGGGTGGAGGACCTATAGGGTTGATGGTTTCTAGGGTATTAGGGTTTAAGGTTTGAGGGTTGAGGGAATAGGGTCGATGGTAGAGGGTATTTGGTTGAGGGTATAGGGTAGAAGGTTTAAGGGTTTAGGGTTGAAGGGTTTAGGGTTAAGCGTTTACTTGGTTGAGGGTAGAGGGTTTAGGGCATAGGCTTGAGGGATATATAATGGGCTGCTAGCCTGTGGTCCAATGTGCGGGGTAGAGGGTTTAGGGTTTAAGGATTGAGGGTCGAGGGATTAAGGTCGAGGGTTGAGAATTGAGGGTTGAGGGTATAG
>CM021101.1:176781680-176887511 GCA_007115665.2 Sequoiadendron giganteum | reverse complement strand
CCTCCCTCTCTCCCTGCCTCTCCCTCCCTCCCTCCCTCCCTCTCTCTCCCAATCTCTCTTTATCGCCCACTCTCTCTCTCTCTCTCACACACACATGCACACACTCACCTCTATCTCCTCTACTATAAGGGTGCAGGGGAGAGATATAGAATTAAAATAGAGGGTATAGACAAAGAGGGAGAAATAAATTAAGAAAACCATATTTCATATAACGCGTGCGCGTTTTGAAGAAGTAGAGATGTTACTATTTTAGGAAGAAATAATGCGCTCATCTTATAACACAAGCGTGTTTTTTATTCCACTAAAAATGATAAAAAAACTGAATATACCCATGATGTCAAGGCCCACAGTCTACATATTCTCCTAGTTATGCGTGTGCTCCAACAAAAAGCAGCTTTTTGATGATGTTGTGAAGTGTGCAAGAATGTCTTTCATATTCCATCACCTTTTCCATGATCTTTCTACCAACTTTGCATGAAATGGAAGAGTTTCCACATTGAAAGACATATAATATCAATTGAAGTTCGAATTCCATTGAAAATTGATATACAATTGAATTTTGGAGGGGAACAAGCTTTTGAACAAGTCAAATTGTTGTGGAGTTTGAAGAAAGAACAAGCTAAGCCTACATAATTGGGTTTCAAACTCCTCCATTTCAAAGTCTGGTTTTTTAGGTATGTGAAGTCTTTACACATTTTATTTCATTCTATTATGGCTTGCTTTCATTTTTGTTTATCATTATAACCTTACATTGTCAATGCACATTTTAAATTACACAATTATATACACTTACCAATTACCATTTTCAACTTGATGCAGAGCATCTACTAGGATCCACAAATCATCAAGGGTACTTCTGACTCTAACTTAAATTGAAGAAGATCAACGAACAAAACTCAATCATCTTTTCATCAAAATCCTTTAATTTCACTTGACCTCAGATTTCCACAAAACATTATAACTTGGTTTCAACTCTTTGTCAGACTCAAAAAATAGATTAACCATCATAAAAATGATTGTAACATAGCATAAAGCTTATTAGAAACTCATAACCATTCAATTCGTTCATGATTCACTAACAGAAGGTTTGACAGTTTTAGAGCAAAATGGCAATATCTGACTCAAATGTTAAGAATAATGCATGGAAAAAATTATATGTGGGAGGTGATTGAGTGTGAAAACACTTAAAAACATCCAACCAAGAATTCATGCCCGTACAAATTCGTACAAGAGCCTAAAATAGTGAAATTCTAAAGAAAATACAGGAAAATAGTGTGTTTATTCATTCAAAATCAGATATTCAATCACCCACAACTTTCCAAACATACATGAGGCCTTATAAATTCATTAAATACATGTCTTATCAACTTCCAAGTGACTCCAAGCAAAAATAAGCCCATATGACTTTTCACCTTCCCTATTTCACAGTTTTTGTAACTTTTTAGAATTTTGTATTTGTGCAACTTTTGCAAATAGTGACAAATTTACAAAATACACATAGGAATTAAAAATTAAACCTCCTAATGATTCCTATACATGTAAAATTTCTTTAATGACCCTCTTACAACATGGAGATACCCAAAATTGAGTCAAATTTCAAAATGGAAGCATAGATTGTCAAGGTGCTCCTGCACCACAAACTTATCAAAAACTCACAATGCCATTACACTCATTATGATTGTAAATTACATGATATTTATCTTATTTCCCTTAAAAATCAACTCCCCTAACGTATCTAACTATTTTTATAACTTTTTAACTAGCTTATCTCTTCACAACTTTGCCAAAAAATGCAATTTTTTGCAAATGTCCATGCTTCCATTTTGAGCCTATCTTGCAATCATGACGTGCCACGTTACCACTTTTCTTTGAGGCATTCTGGATTGAAAAAAATCATGTCACATTTGTCTATGCTAGGTTAACTTTTAAACAGGATGATTGTAAGTATTATTTAAATGAAGCCTTGAATGGATATATTTTTTGGGAAATAATATTCGTCTCATTACCATGGTATAGATAAAATTATTTGCCATGGCAAAGAAAAATACAAAGAGGAAAATAACAGATGAAGAGAATGAAAAATTGAAATAAAAGGAGAGAGTTCGGGTGGTGGCATATCATGAAATGAAGAAATTGGAAACGATTGACAAAAACAAGCCAATTGAAGAGGAACCTCAACCATCAAAAAAAGAACAGGAATTGGCAGCACAAAAGGAACGAATGTGAAATCATCGTCGTAAGATAGATTCAGATACCGTAGTTGGAGACACACCCTCTACGACAAGTGAATATGAAGGGACACCATTAAGAATAAGCTAATATGGAGGGAAACCATCTAGAAAAAGTAAATATCGATGAACACCATCTAATGCAAGTGAATATGGACGGACACTCTCTACCTCAAGTGAATATTGTTGGACACCATCCAACACATCTCAAGTTGAGAGTACATCATCATTGGGATTTGAAAAAGAAGGTATGCAATCATCCCCATGTGAACCTCAAGGTATGTCTTCTTATCCACCCTCGATCAAAGGTACACAATCTATCCCACCTCAATGAAATATTGATGAAACTCCTAATGTTGAGATGTATGTACCTAGGAGAACATGGTGCAGGAGAACCTTAAGATCTTTTGGAGAGATCTTTGGAAATTTTGGCTTGTAGGTGATTCTATCCAACCACAAAGGTAATAAGGACCAGGTTATAATGTCCCAAGGTTGAATTGATGTTGTGTAGTGGGAAAGCTATTGTACGGATTGAGGTTTGGGAGGAAGAGATTGTGAGTTGGAAAAGAGCAAGTTTGTTTGATTTTTCTGTGACAAAGCCTTCATCCAGTCAATTAATGGATTGAAAGGACTGAACTAATGCTTTGAGTCTTTCATTTGTGATTTTTTCCTGCCTTGTGTAGCATTGGTTGAGTCATTTAGCTTGACTAGTTAGGGTTTTGCAAATTTGTTTGGGTTCTTGATTTCACTGCCCGATTCAAAGACAGTTTTGTAAATAATGATCCCCACTTGAATTCCCATGGAAAATCTTCCATGGCCACTTGGAGTCAAGTAGGGGACTGTGTACATAGTGTAAATACAACTTTTGGAGTCTTTGTGTGTAGGGGAGTTGATGTAACCATCAATCTCTAGGCAAGTGTAGAGGCATTCTGGCTAGTTGCTTGAACAGAACAACAGCAAGAAGACTTGCTAAATGGATTGGTTTCTGCCAATCCATGGTGTACGGGTGTAGGGGCATCTGTCTTGGACATGTGTATGCAAGGAGAGGTGCAAAGGAGGCCATTAGAGCATTCAACTAGGTTAAAAGAAACCGGATTGTGTTGCATACCCTAGAAACCCTTGAAAATAGAGGTTTGGTGATAGGCCTATGTACGGACACTAAGGGGGACTAAAACCTAGAAGATATTGAAGCCTAGGAGGTCTTTAGAGAGAAACCATGAAGAGTTTGGGGGTTTTTTAAGGCAATTTTGTGGTTATGCCAAGAACACCGGTTTTAGGAGGCATAATTGGCCAAAAAGGCTACAAGGCCTAAAAACAAGGTTTAAGAGAATTCGATGGATAAATGAAGAAAAAATCCTGCAAGAAGGATCAGAGTGGAGTAAGATCACCCTAGGAATAGTTGGAAGACCTATTCCTAATCCCAAGAAAGGTTTGGGAACTTTGTAGCAAAATTGAGCCCATGGAAGCTCATGGTGATTCGAGAGCAAAGGTGAGCATTTGAAATTGGTGGAGAGTTCTATAAGGAGATAGGGGTATTAGGAGTGACCTCTGAGTAGGGTAGGGAAGAATACCCTAGCAAGACCAAAGAGTAGGTCTTAGGAAGAGAAAATGTGCTCTTGAGAGATAGCACTCCCCACCAAATTGGTATCAAAGCCATAAAAAGGCTTGAGAATTGAGAAGTGAATGTCAGATAGTAGTGAATCCATAGGAGAAAGCACCATGGTGACTAATGTAGAGCTAGCTAGAGATTTGATAGAGAAAAAAGAAAAGAATAGACAACTTGAAGAAGTTGTGGAGGAGATGAAGCAAAAACTAGAAGAGGTTGCAGAGACTGCAAGCAAGATGAAAGTGCAGTTAGTAGAGGACAAAGACAAGGGTAAGAACCAAGTTGAGGAAGAAATAGAACTGGAACCTGACCCTCCAATAGCAGAGGAACCCTTCCTCAAAGCATTGAAGGCATCCCTGTTTTCATAGGAAGAATGGATGCAGAGTTAGTTATGGAATGGATTGAGGGAATGGAAAATCACTTTGAATGTGATGGGATTACAAAGGAACAAAAGGTGAAGATAACCAAATCAAGGTTAAGAGGACAAGCATTAACTTGGTGGAAGTTCTTGCAAGAAGAAAGAGAGAAGGAAGGCAAGAATCCAATAGGAAATTGGAAAAAAATGGTGGTTAAAGTAGAGGAAAAATATCTACCTGAGGACTATGACATCCAATTGCATAAGAAGATACAAAATCTCAAACAAAGAGAACTAGATGTAGCTACCTACACAGAAGAGTTCCAAAAGCTAAGCCTTAGGTCTATAGTGCAAGAAACTGAAAGCATTAAGGTTGCTAGGTATTTGAACAACCTTAGATGGAACATACAAGAGGAGTTGAGTCTCTTCACACTTAATACCCACCATAGCTACTATCAGTTGGCTATTAAAGTGGAAGAGAAACTGAAAAAGAAACAAGATTCTAATACTAGAGGTAAAGGAAGAGGCAGAGACCCTAGAGGTGGACATAGAGGAGGTTTTGGTGGAAGGAGCAATGATAATAGAAGCCAAGGAGATTCTAAGGTCGGTGAAAAATCCCATGAGAGAAATAGTAGAGGGGGATACATAGGTAGAAGCTCTAACAATGGTGGAAGAGGCAGATCAAGAGGATTTGGGAGAAGTTCTCATTTTGTTTCCATGAAGTGTTACAATTGTGGATAGTTGGGTCATCCGGATTATAGGTGTCCTGACAAGCCAACATCTTCACAAGGTGAGAGGAAGATAACTTATGTCCAAGAAGAGGATTGTTCCAAGCACTCAAAGGTGAGTTTAGATTCAGAGAAAGGAGAGAATCTCATGTTGAGAATGATCTTGATCAAAGCACCTACCGAGGATGAACACAAATAGAGGAGAGCTCTTTTTAGAGTCAATTGCAAGATACTAGGTAAGGTCTGCAAGGTCATCATTGACTCAGGATCTACTGATAATGTCATATCAGAGGAGGAAGTACATAATTTGAACCTCATCAAGATACCCCATGTGTGTCCTTACAAGGTTACCTGGTTGAATAAGGGGTAGAATATATTGGTCAATGAACAAGTATGGGTTGAGTTTTCTATAGGAAAGTATCAAGATAGGATACTATGTGATGTGTTACCAATGGATGCATGCCATCTGTTGCTTGGAAGACCATGAAAATATGACAGGGAGGCAGTACACCATGGCAAGGAGAGAAAGTACTCATTCAAGAAGGATGGAGTGACTTACAAAATCTAGTCTTTGATAGAAGAAGGAACAGTGGAGAAGGCAAAATCCAGTGTACTTTTGATGAGTGGAAAGGAATTCCTAAAAGACATGAAGGAGGAAGAAGGAGTTTTCTATGCAATCATGTTGAATCCAAAGGAGGAGGAGTCACCTAGTCAGCTACCTATGACAGCAGAAGTGAAGAAACTATTGGACCAGTTCAGGGATATCATTTGTGAAGGCACACTAGCTACACTACCACCTAAGAGGGAAATCAGCCATCAAATAGACTTTTTCCCAGGAGCAACATTTCCTAACAAGGCTACATACAAGATGACACTAGAGTAGAACAAAGAGATAGCAAGGCAAGTTCAAGAAATTTTATACCAGGGGTTGATCAGAAAAAGAATAAGCCCATGTGTTGTTCTAGTGGTGTTGGCACCTAAGAAGGGAGATAAGTGGAGAATGTGTATTGATCCTAGGGCAATAAATAGGATAACCATTAGATATAGGTTTCCTATTCCTAGGATAGAAGACTTAATGGACTATTTAGGGGGTGCTAAGTACTACTCCAATATTGATTTGAAAAGTGGCTACTATCAGATTAGGATGAAAGAGGGAGATGAATGGAAATCAGCTTTTAAAACCACAGAGGGGTTATATGAGTGGTTAGTAATGCCATTTGGGCTTACAAATGCACCTAGCACTTTTATGAGGGTGATGAATGAGGTCTTGAAGGACTATATAGGATTCTTTTTGGTAGTCTACTTAGATGATATCCTCATCTTTATCAAAACAAAAGAAGAACATATGAAGCACCTAGAACTTGTGTTGAAGAAACTTCAAGAGGAGAAGCTCACCATAAATCTTGAGAAGAGTGAATTTATGAAGCAAGAGCTAGTCTACCTATTATTTTTAGTATCTCAAGGGAACTTGAAGATGGAAAAGAGCAAGGTTGAATCCATTCTTAGTTGGCCTACTCCCAAGAGAGGGACTGAAGTTAGGAGTTTCCATGGATTAGCTCAATTCTATAGGAAGTTTTTTAGAAGATTTAGTGAAATTTGTGCACCGGTCCTTGACACCATCAAAGGAGGACTAAAAACAAAGTTTGTGTGGACCAAAGAAGCCAATGAAGATTTTGAAAGATTGAAGAGGGAGATAGCTACCCAACCAATCCTAGTTTTACCAAGTTTTGACAAACCATGCATAGTGGAATGTGATGCAAGCAACATAGCAGTGGGTGCAGTCCTAAGCCAAGAAGGCAGGCCAATGGCATTCTTTAGTGAAAGGCTAAATGAAGCAAAGTCTAGGTACTCATCCTATAACTTATATTTGTATGCTTTAGCACAAGCTCTTAAAAAGTGGAGGCACTACCTATTGCCCGAAGAATTTGTGGTATACACCGATAATCAGGCCTTAAGCTACATCAATACTTAAGAGAAGCTCAATTTGAGGCACATCAAATGGATGGAGTTTTTACAGTCATACACCTTTACTATCAAGCACAAGAAAGGGGTTAACAACAAGGTTGTAGATGCCCTTAGTAGGAAATTTTCTTACCATTCAAGAGATACATCTGCACAGCACAGGGGTTGAAGGATTCAAAGACCTATATGAAGGAGATTCTGATTTCTCAGTGATCTACAAGGTATGTACTAATTTTGAAAACTATTTTCACAGTGAATATGCAGATTATACTTTGTAGAATGGTCTATTGTTTAGAGGGAAACAATTATGTGTTCCAAGAGGTTCCATGAGGAAGAATCTTATCCAAGAAAAGCACAATGGCAGTTTGAGTGGACACTTTGGATTGAACAAGACCCTAGACTTAGTGGAGAGGTTCTATTAGTGGCCTAAGATGTAAAGAGATGTAAGAATGTATGTGGAGCAATGTGGAGTGTATCAAAAGGAAAAGGGAACATCAAAAAATGCAGGTCTTTATCATCCATTACCCATCCCAAATAGACCATTGGAATGCATAAGCATGGACTTCATAGTAGGTCTACCTAGGACACCAACTGGTTTTGACAGTGTGTTTGTGGTAGTCGACATATTCAACAAGATGATCCATTTCATCCCATGCAAAACAACACATGATGCAAGCCAGATTGCTCTCCTATTCTTCAAGGAGGTGGTAAGGATACATGGGTTGCCAAGGAGCATAGTTGCAGACAGAGATGTGAAGTTTATGGGACATTTTTGGAAAACTCTTTGGAGGTTAGGAACCAACTTGTCTCATAGTTCAGCATATCATCCTCAAACGGATGGACAGACATAGGTGATTAATAGGGTACTTAGTAACTTGTTGAGGTTTCTAACTAAGGATTATGGACAAGGATGGGAACAAGTCATTTCATAGGCAAAATTTTCCTATAATGATAGCACAAACAAGTCTACTGGTAAGAGTCCCTTTGAAATTGTATATGGGTTACATCCAAGAGGTGTATTGGAGTTGAGAGACCTAAAAGGTTATGAAGCAATCAGTGGACATATTGATGATTTTTTCTCAGTCAATGAGAGAGGTTCATGAGCAGGTAAAGAAGACATTAATGGAGGCTAACCAGAAGTTGAAGGCTAAAAGAGATGAAGGAAAGAGAGAACTACAATTTGAAATAGGTGATTTGGTGATGGTATACTTGAACAAGGAAAGACTACATAAAGGCATACCAAGTAATCTGTAGATGAAAATGATAGGGCCATGTAAAGTGTTAGCTAAGTATGGATCAAATGCATACAAGGTGGAGCTACCCAAGGAGATGTCCATTTCGACTATCTTCAATGTGAAGGAATTGGTGAAGTATAAAGGACCAGAAATGGATGAAGAACAATATAGTGTTGAGGTGAGTAAGGATGTGGAAGGACTCAAGGTACCTAATCTGATCAGACCACAGGTTGACAAGATTATGGATTCAAGGGTGAAGAAGAAGAATAGGCACAAGACATACATGGAGCGCCTAGTGAAGTGGAGACACCAATGAGAGTCAGAAGCTACTTGAATAGCAAAGAGTGATTTCAAGAAGCATGGAATCAGTGAGAAGTTAACACCACGGGTTCCTTAACTTCTTTGTTGCAGGGGGAGAATGGTGCAGGAGCACCTTAAGGTCTTTTGGAGAGATATTTGCAAATTTTGGCTTGTAGGTGGTTCTAGCCAACCACCAAGGTAATAAGGACTAGGTTATAAAGTCCCAAGGTTGAATTGATGTTGTGTACTGGGAAAGCTATTATATGGATTGAGGTTTGGGAAGAAGAGATTGTGAGTTGAAAAAGAGCAAGTTTGTTTAATTTTTCTGTGACAGAGCCTTCATCCAGTCAATTAATGGATTGAAAGGACTGAACTAATGCTTTGAGTCTTTCATTTGTGATTTATTCCTACCTTGTGTAGCATTGGTTGATTCATTTACTTTGACTGGTTAAGGTTTTGCAAATTTGTTTGGGTTCTTGATTTCACTGCCCAGTTCAGGGACATTTTTGTAAATAATGATCCCCACTTGACTTCCCATGGCAAAGCTTACATTGCCACTTGGAATCAAGTAGGGGACTATGTACATAGTTTAAATACAACTTTTGGAGTCTTTGTGTGCAAGGGAGTTGATGTAACCATCAAGCTATAGGCGAGTGCAGAGGCATTATGGCTAGTTGCTTGAACATAACAGCAGCAAGAAGACTTGCTAAATGGATTGGTTTGTGCCAATCCGTGGTGTAGGGGTGTAGGGGCATGTGTCTTGGACATGTGTATTCAAGGAGAAGTGAAAAGGAGGCCATTAGAGCATTAAACTAAGTTAAAAGAAACCAGATTGTGTTACATACCCTAGAAACCCTTGAAAATAGGGGTTTGTGATTGGCCTATGTACGGACACTAAGGGGGAATAAAACCTAGAAGATATTCAAGCCTAGGAGGTCTGTAGAGAGAAAACGTGAAGATTTTGGGGGTTTTTTAAGGTAGTTTTTGGGTTATGCCAAGAACACCTGTTTTAGGAGGCCTAACTGGCCAAAAAGGCTACAAGGCCTAAAAACAAGGTTTAAGAGAATTCGATGGATAAATGAAGAAATAATCCTACAAGAAGGATCATAGTGGAGTAAGATCACCCTAGGAATAAATGGAAGACCTATTCCTAATCCCAAGAAAGGTTTGGGAACTTTGTAGCAAAATTGAGCCCATGGAAGCTCATGGTGATTCGAGAGCAAAGGTGAGAATTTGAAATTGGTGGAGAGTTTTATAAGGAGATAGGGATCTTAGGAGTGACCTCTGAGTAGGGTAGGGAAGAATAATCTAGAAAGACCAAAGAGTAGGTCTTAGGAAGAGAAAATGTGCTCTTAAGAGACAGAACTCCCCACCAGAACACCACCTAGAATTTTGCGTAGAAAGCCAAAGTATTTGATTAATATTGATGATGAGATTTTACAGCACACGAAAGGTAATATTTCAACATGCACTTGTAGAAGATATGCTGGTAAGATTTGGGAACGATTCTTTGAAAGGCTAAATGAGACTTCAAGATGTCAACTATTTGTTGAAATGATGTGGGCTATAAAGTATAGGAACATCATGAAGACTCTTGGGTTGAGAACATAGAATGCATCGACTGAAGACACTATTGTGAAGAATCTAATGGATGCTTATGAGAGTGTGGGTAAGACCTCACACTCAAAGGATAGTAATGTCACTCGATGTGTCATTACATTGACTTTGGTAAGCTGTCAAACAAAGAGAGCTCGTCTCATTAAAAAGATGAGTGAACACATGGGAATTAGTAGAAAAAAATTATCAAGAGCCATTCAAAGGTGGCAAAGAATTGAGGGCAATAATTCAAATGAACTATGGGCATTCTCGGGGAGACTATCACAGAAAGATAAAGAAGTTGTCAAAGAATTGAGAACACTAATTGAAGAGTATTGGAAGAATAAAACAAGGCCATCTCCGAATCAAATGGATGTGGTAAGAAGGAGAATCAGTAGTCAGAATTGTGAGCCACATCCAAAGCATTTTTTGGATATGACTCCAACCCAATTTTTTAAAAAATTTGAAAATGATTATCCTCAAATTAGTATTTCTCAAAGATTTTTTGAAATTCTTAAGCCTTTTTATGTCAAGATAAATCACACACACACTACTTGTTGTTGTAGACTACATATTGAATTTTATAACCATTATGATGTTTATCGTTCTATATGTGTAGATTTGCATACTAACAATGTTTTGCAGGATTGTAGCATAGAATCCCCACCAAAATCTTCAAGAGAGTTCTTATCAAAAAAATTATGTGAAATAGAGGATGGCCAGATATTCTAAAGGACAACATGCTTGGATGGTTCATGCGAGCGTTGCAATGGCTTCCAACGTACGCTAGTATGTCAACATATGGAAAGCACAAATGAGGTGGGACAAAAACTAGTAGAGTTCGGGAAATATAAAACAATGGCATATGCTACAAAAGATGGGTCTCAAGCAAAAAGGTGTGATTTGGTTATTGAGAAGATTCCATTGTACCTATTTAAGTCCATGTTTAATGACAATATATGTCTGAGTATGCAATGCATACCCATAGAGCCCAATGGTTGGACACACAATTCAAGCTATGCAAGGACACCTTTCCAATTGGAAGCATAGTATCAGTGCTTGAATTTTCAGAGAACTACACTCTACAACCATAACATGAGGTGCAGTCACAGTATTACAACTCCAAACACCTTTTGATATTTGTGCACATAGCATTCATTCATGGATCTGATAGTACAAATGACCAAAGGAAGGTATTGAGGGAGTACCACTTTTACATTAGTGATGATCACACACATTCTCCAGAGTTTGTGCAAGGTTGCTTCCAAATGTTCTACAATTGTTTGGCTCAGAGGGGCATAAAATACAAATGACATATAATATGGTTTGATAATTGTGCAACACAGTTGAAGAGCTCGCACACGTTCTACTAGTTGTGCAAGATGCATGTAATTACAGGTGTTCAACATATGTGGAAATTTTGGGAGGCCGGACATGGAAAGGGGGAGCATGATGGTGTAGGAGCATGTGTGAAAAGAGCATTAGTACAAAAAGAGTTAAAGTATAAAGACAGTACAAAGTTGATAGATGCAAAATCAGTCATCAAGTGGTGTAATTCTTCGATGGGTCTAGGTAATGAAGGCACGTCTTTAGTTCATAGATTTTTTTGGTTGATGGATGATACTAACATTGCACCATATGAGGACTGTTGTACACTAACATGATCGAGTGAGGTACAGTCTTTCCTTAGCTCAAATGCAGGTTCATGGAGTATCGATACATGAAAGATGGCATTCTTTTGTTCTTCAGGTACACTGCAAGCCTGGATGGATTGTGAGTCAGAGGAGTGGGTTGAAAAATGGTTGACAAGTTATCTCAGCCCACTTCACACGTATCGCCCTCCGACGACATTGGAACTGACACAGATGGAATCATCAGTTGACTTTGACCACGTATCAGATCTAGTTCAACCAGGTAATATATCTACTTTCTTAGTTGTTGAAATTCCATATCGTTATCTTACTGTGTAATATATTCATAATGTTGACAAATTTCAAGATATTTTTTGCACATATCAATGCAAGGCATGTTTATGCAGCTATTGCAGATGTAGACAATGAAGAGGGAATAAACTATTACTTGTGTCGTTGTGTTGAGGCCAAAAAGAAATTGGAGGCCCTAGTTATAGATGGAGAAAACATTGAATACCCTATAGGCTCAATTGTGGTTACTAGAACATGGCTTAGAAGGTACCCACATTTGAGTGTTAAACATTGGCTATTTCAGGACTTTGAAACACATCGTAAGATTCTTCATTACTCAAACCTTGTCGTGGCATCCAATTTTTGTTTGACCAAATATTGGGGTAGGCCTTTGAAGAAGACCTTGTGGAAGGTCTGTGAGTCTGACCATGAGGCAATACTTGACAATAAAGAGTAGAGAAGACCCAGATGGTTTGTTGGATTAATTTGTAAGTATATGCACATTGGTTCTTATTAATTTATACTTGTATGCACATTAATTTTTTTGATGCCAATGTTATCATCTTCTTTTACTTTGCGTATTTGTAAGTAACATACTAAATAGTGATTGGTGTCCCCTTGCAAAAAATGCAGGTATATGAGCCATCCAAGAGAATGTTAGCCGGAAAAGCAATGCAACATCCTTATTTTGATGATCTTGACAAATCTCAATCATGATTTTAAGCCATTAGAAAAGTGTGTGCAAATCTTCGTGAGCTAATTTCAAGTTAACCTTATCATGAGCAGCTATGATGTAGACATTATAAGAGCATCTGAAATTTCAACTTACTCTATTCATGAGAGGTGTTGTGTGCAATAGGTATGTTGGAATTCCAAGTGAAGATTTATGACAAGAAGTGACTAAGTTGTGAGACCTGCATGCCTATCTGTAAGTGCCTTCCATCTATTTTTATTTCATTTCCATTTTGGATGCTCTTTATTTTTCTCTTTTACTTTGCGTATTTGTATGTAAACTACGATAAATTGATTGATCTCTCTTTGCAGAAAATGTTGATTTATGAGCCATCAAAGAGAATCTTAGCCAAAAAAGCAACACAACATCCTTATTTTGATGATCTTGACAAATCTCAATTTTGATTTCAAACCATTATAAAAGAGCGTGTGAAGCTTAGTGAGGGAATCTGAAGTTACTCAATTGAAGTTAACCTCATACTGAGCACCTATGATGTAGACATTTAAAGAGAATCTCGAATGTATGAGTGAAATTGTAAAATATTTGTGAGAAAAAATTACCTAAGGCATTGTAATTAGATTTACTTACATAATGATATTTACTCAAATATTGTAATTTTGGAGTTCATGTTTGGTGCAGTAGCACCTTATTCTGTAAATGCCTTCAATAGGAAAATTTGCAAAATTTGAATTTTGAAATGTAAACAATGTGAAAAAGGTCATGTAAAGGTCATATGTAATGTATTCAAAGTCTCAAAGAGGTCATTAGGTGATTAGAGAAGTGATATAAAGCATGTAAGGTCGAATTAGGATGTTTTAGGTGTGTGTGTATTTATTTGGGCAAGGGAATTCAAGAAATAAAGAAACATACCTTTAAAAATTCAAGAACCCCCTTAACTTGTTGAGGCAGAAATTATCATGTATCCAAACCCTCAGATCCATAATTTTTCTTAGGACAAACTCACTCCACCATGCCAAACCAAAACCCTTAGTTTATGCTAGTATAAGGAGGGTTTATTGGAAGGAATTGTTCCACACCTTACCAAAACATGCCACCACCTCAGACCTTCTTAAAATCACTTGAAAAAACTCAAAAGATAATCACCCAACCTCTACATGCAATATTTTATAAAAACCTAGGGTGAAACCTCATTTTCCATGCCCTTTTCCATCAAAATCTACAGGTGCAGAAACACAAACCCCATAAAAATGATTCTATTTAACTTAGAAATTTCTCATTTGATCCAACAGGATCACATTGGTCCCCTCTAGAAAAACCTCTCTTGGTATTGGCTATCTCAGAGTGGTTTTCCCATGGCAGTGGATTTTCATTTGATGGAAAAAGTGTCAAATTCAAGCTGTGCAAAGTGGTGCAACTTTCACTCTACAACTCGTGTGACCAAACTAACTACTCCAACGTGTCTAAATAAGTATTTTTACGCTATTCATGGTCCTCTTTCACACCAAAGCACACAGAATCGCTCCGAGCTATGTTCCACCAGATCGATCCCTTAAGGGTCCAAAGTGCAAAATGGCTACAAAATTCAACATGCTCTTACTCAGATACCGTGATGCTTAGAAACTTATCATCTAATCCTATAGGATCATGTTGGGCCCGTCTACAAAAACCTCTCTCAGTTTCAGCTATCTTGGAGTGATATTCCTGTGGCGGTGGATTTTCACTTGATGGAAAAAGTGTCAAATTCAAGTTGTGCAAAGTTGCAAAGTGGTGCAACTTTCGCTCTGCAACTCGTGTGAGCAATCGGACTATTCCAATGTGTCTAAATAGGTATGTTTACATTAGGCATGGTCCTCTTTCACACTGAAACACGCGGAATCCCTCCGAGCTATGTCCCATCGCATCGATCCCTTAAGGGTCCAAAGTACAAAATGGCTATGAACTTCAGCGTGTTATTACTCGAATACCGTGATTCTTATAAAATTCTCATCTAATCTTACAGGATCAAGCTGGGCCCCTCTACAAAAACCTCTCTCGGTTTTGGCTATCTCAGAGTGGTTTTCTTGTGGCGGCGAATTTTCACTTGATGGAAAAAGTGTCAAATTCAAGTTGTGCAAAGTTGCAAAGTGGTGTAACTTTCGCTCGGCAACTCGTGTGGCCAAAGAAACTGCTCCAACACATCCAAATAGGTATTTTTATTCTAGGCATGGTCTTGTTTCACACCGAAACATGCAAAATCACTCTGAGCTACATTCCACCGGAACGATCCCTTAAGGGTCCAAAGTGCAAAATGGTTGCAAATTTCAGCATGCTATTGCTTAGATACCGTGATGCTTAGAAACTTCTCATTTAATTTTTCAATATCGTGTTGGGCCCCTCTACAAAAACCTCTCTCGGTTTCAGCTATCCTGGAGTGGTTTTCCCATGGTGGCATATTTCCAGTTGATGGAAAAAGCGTCAAATGCAAGCAATGCAAAGTTGCAAAGTGGTGCAAATTTCACTTTGCAACTCGTGTGACCAAGTGAATTGTTCCAACACATCTGAATATGTATGTTTATGCTAGGCATGCTCCTCTTTCACACTGAAACATGCAGAATCACTCTGAGGTATGTTCCACCAGATCGATCCCTTAAGGGTCCAAAGTGCAAAATGGCTGCAAATTTCAACATTCTATTACTCGGATACCATGATAGTTAGAAAATTCTCATCTTATCCTACAAGATTTTTTTGAGATCCTCTACAAAAACCTCTCTCAGTTTTGGCTATCTCAGAGTGGTTTTCCCATGGTGGTGGATTTTCACTTGATGGAAAAAGTGTCAAATTCAAGCTCTGCAAAGTTGCAAAGTGGTGCAAATTTCTCTCTACAACTTGTGTGACCAAGAGGATTGTTCCAATGCATCTGAATATGTATGTTTATGCTAGGCATGGTCCTCTTTCACACTGAAACACGTGGAATCGCTCTGAGCTACATTCCACCGGATCAATCCCTTAAGGGTCCATAGTGCAAAATGGTTGTGAACTTCAACATGCTATTACTCGGATACCGTGATGCTTAAAAAATTCTCGTCTAATCCTACAGGATCATTTTGGGACCCTCTACAAAAACCTCTCTTAGTTTTTTCTATCTCGGAGTGGTTTTCCCGTGGTCATGGATTTTCACTTGATGGAAAAAGTGTCAAATTCAAGTTGTGCAAAGCTGCAAAGTGGTGCAACTTTCGTTTTGCAATTCATTTGACCAAACTAACTGCTCCAATGCGTCCCAATAGCTAGTTTTATGCTAGGCATGGTCCTCTTTTGCACCCAAACACATGGAATTGATCTGACTTTCGTTCAACTGACTTGATCCCTTATGATGGCATGCAAAACACTAGAAAAGAAAAACATAAAAATGACGGTTGAGAAGTTTGAGTAGTCCACACAAAAAACGTATGATCATTGGTGTAGAGCACCTTGTTCCTCCATTTGATGAAGAAGGTCTAGTTCAATGGTTTTAGTGATTATTTGATGGTGAATAGGTTGGTCAATAAGTTGTTGTGGGTATTTTGAGCATGCTTTGTCTTGAATAAGGTCAATTAAAACCATTAGGTATGTTTTAGGTTGACTTTTGGTTCTAGTGATAAAAAATGTGAAAATTTCAATCTTGCACTAGAAGTTGTCTTTGTAGCCTTTGAAGGCAAATTTGTGAATTTATATATGATTGTGAAAGAATGGATTTTTGTCGATGTAATAAGGCTATTTGTATGTCATTTGTGTGGGTTTAGAGGTCATTAGATGTACTCATTAGGTTGGAGGGGTCTAAAATTGCAAATTTGTAAGTTGCTTAAAGCAACAAATTTGAAATGCAACGGTTACTTGTTTTGAAAGTTTATTTTCAGTTAGAGAAGGGTGTAAAACACTATGTAAATCCTTGAGAGGCTTGAATGGAGGTTGTTGGTGAAATTTTGGAGAAGATCTAATAAGAATTATTCACACTATTCTTTATTTTTTAGATTTTTGATACAAACTTGCTGATCCCGTACTTGGTAGGACCTCCAACTTTTAGATAAAGAACATATTGGAATATTTTTATGAATCATTTCATGGACTACCAATTGTAAACGTGTTTTTTTCTTTTAGATAAATTTGTTTAGCACCAATCAATTAATATTCAAGACAAATCATGAAGGACAACAATGATCAATGCTAGGGCTAACTAATTAATAATTATACACATGAATAATTAAAGCATGTACATGACAATAAGAGAATCAAAAGTACTCAAAAACACATAAGCCTCAAAACTTATACACACGAATACATAGTATACACAAATTAATACAAAGTATATGCACGAATACAAGGTATACACATGAAAACACATAAGCCACAAAGTATACATTCAAAGACATGTAAGTCACAAATTATACACATAAGTTGTAAAGTATACACTTGAATACACGTCACTCATATCTTTTGAACGATCAATTTAGAATGAAAATATGGATAGGCATCGATAAAAGATATTTTTATTAACCAAATAGCCATGTAGGCATACATCAATATATGTACAAAATAGCCATATAGGCTTACGAGAATCCCATATAGGCATACAATGTCAATATGTCCAATAAAAATAAATACAAAACTGCCATGTAGGAATACAACAAAGGGCTTTGGAATCAAAATTCATTGCTATCCACAAGGGATAACTTTAAGAAACCCCCCCTCGGCAAAGGTGTAAAATCTTGGTGAATCCTTCCTTATTTTTGAAAAAAATATTAATTTTCTGGCGAATCTATACACATTATTAAAAAAAATTGTAAAATCCTGGCAAGTCTTAATGAATAATTGGTAAAAATAATAATAACATTGGCGAATCCTAGTGAATAATCACTAAAAAGATTAATTACAATGGCTAATCTCTCCTTTAAAAATTTCCATAGTTGATTGGCACAGTTCCCCCATATATTTTTGTTTTTTGTAATATTGAAGTAGGGGCCTGGGGGCAGCAGCCACCAGAGGGGTCAAGGGGGTAGAGCCCCCTTGTGGGGGTCGAGGGGCCAGTGCCCCCTCATGGGGTCTAGAGACAGTTGATTTAATCGTGTGGTCCAAAACAAATTTTAGGCCTCAACAAGCCTTGTAAAAGGCACATGTGTATTAGGCCGTGGAACCAACTCACAACCATCCGATTAAAAATCTAATCAATGGAAATAGATAAAATTCATATTCAAGGCTAAGCTGCTAAATTATCCCTAAAATTAAATAATATTTTATTATTAGTGGCAATATTACCCCAAAATTGATCGGAGGAATATAATAAAACTGGTGAATATAATTAATATTTTTAATTATGGTATAAACTACTAGCGAATAATTTCCAATGACGCATCATTTACATGGCGAATTAATCAAGACATTTTATTTTTTTTGTAAAAACCTAGCGATTCAGTCTCCTTTTTAGCTTGCACTATTCGCCATTTTTGGAGGTCCTAACTTTTGTTATTCACCAATTGGTGAAGATTCACCACTAAAGTTTTCCCCGCTCTCCATGCCCTGAAAATAAATTCTTTCCCTTTCATTTTTGATCGGATGGTGATAGGTTTGTCACTCATTTTTGTTGTGCTCGAGGAGTGTTCCTGTTGCTCCTCCTAGTGTTTAGTTCATGGTGAAGTTTTAACTGTTACAATAAGAAGTAAAGACATGAATATATAGAAATTACATTATAAAAATGATATATTTGACAAAATAATCACTTACTGCCATCTCATGATCTCTCTCCATAGGTGAAATATTCTCACGCCCATGCTCAAATGTGCTCAAGCCCTGTATAAACAATACAAATAAAAAATTAAACTATGTGAATCAATAGTGGTTTTATTTTTCACTAACTAACATCTATACCAACAAATGTAAATTGAAATTTACTAATTTTCCTCATACCTCTCCTGTCAGAGCCATCGAGGACTATATAGCATATGACACACCAATATCCATTGCCCTTTTCACATTCGTAGGTGTTTCGGATTGCATCATCTAAAAATAAAACAACAAATTATTCAACGTAATCAATGATGTGCATATAAACTACACAAATATATTATGTACTTGATTCATTAGTTAATCTCTTTATTCTATTACCTCCATGTAGGTTTGAGTAAATCCACCGCCACTAGGAAGTGTTCCATCAAAACCTCCAATATTATTCTATTCAACATCCAAAATCACATATTAAATTATCATTCATAAAATAATGCTATTAACATGCAATAAATTTATAATTGTTTACTAGTTACATACCCCAGTGATAGGTGTACTCCATAAATAAGTTGGTGGGGGCTGGTTTATCCAGTCTCAACACTATGACCCTATAATTTTATTAAAATCATAAAACATTTTTAGTTAATCTTGCATTTCAAAATCAAAATTTATTAAATTAAATTCAATGAACATGCACTAACTTTTACCTGACTATCAATGCCATATGCCTCATGCAAAATGTCAGCTTCCCTCTGCATCTCCATAGCTATAGATAGATCCTGCATATCAGTCTCCTGATTTTCAGTGGGGTCATATGAACAAGTAGCCTTGCAATATTGACACACACGTGTTTGATGACCACCACTTGAAGACTCCTGTGGATGGCACTGCAAAATAGGGATAGTATGATGGGTGAAACTCTGGGTCAAAGTTTTGATTGCCTTCAATGTCTCTACGTCAGCACTTTCCTTTGCAATGAAAGGCATAACAATGTGCTCATGAGGTGGCCTAGCAAGAGCTCATCTACCTTGCCATGTAGGATCCAACTGTGCACCAGGTCTATCCTGAGTTGAACCCCCACCTCTGCCCTAGAAATCCCTCATATCAAAATAATTTGGGATTTTGTTCAATATGAAATCACTGTATAGTTTCCTAAGGAAATATTGTGGGACCTCACAATTGTTGCATAGTGGGTAATCGAAGACCATGTACCACCTGTCATAAAACTAGTCCCTAATCTATTGGAGGTGACACCAATAGATAAGAAACCTCTTTGCATTGAGGGTAAGATTTTGATTTGTGCATGGTTCGGTGAATAATGAGCACAAATCACCTTTTGTAATTTTTAAATGTTTTACATCTCTGTATGATAGTTTATTTGCATAATAATCCCTAGCCATCTGCATCCTAGATCATGCCATCAAGTTATTTGTTTGCTAATTGAATCTAAATTTTTTACCATATATCTTTCAACAAATTTGCTAGGGTCATTCTTTCTGTGGTTGAAGCATTTGGATCACTCAACCTACTGATCAAATCCTCAATTTGTTTTTTGTTGTTCTCAATTTCACTCATTAAATTTTGTTGAGTGTCAGGAGGGGGTTGAGTGATTGGTGGAGGAGGTTGTTGTTGTGGTTAATTTTGATCTTGAGGATTTGGTTGGTGTTCCTATTAAGGATCTTGAGGGTTTGCAGGTTGATTTGCATCTCCTAAAAATTCAAAAAAATATATATCAAATTCAACCTCAAACTAACTAATTCAAAACAAAAACCACAAAATTCTTACCTCTCACATCTCCTCGTCATCGTGGCACAATTGTTGTGAAGAAATAGAAATTTTGGTGAAAAATTTTGTTGAATTTCTCCTCCTAGAATGTGAGCACGTAAGTATGGGGTTTTGGCCATGGCTATAAGAAAAAAACAGCCGAAATAACAATGACAGGTTTTAACTTTTTTTTTTCTTTCCAATTTTTTTTGAAAGGTGTCCACATAATTGCTACCCATTTCCATGCATTCGACCACTTGTAATGTCACTAAAGATGGAGATAGGCTCATCACACATCACACCTATTTCCTTCAAGGTTTGCTTCATCTACAATACCTATGTACAACAGGATGTTGCTACAATATACTATGCTTTTGCAATGGATAAAGAAACTGAATCATGTTTCTTACTCAACCATGAAACTAATCTTCCTCCAAGGAAGAATACACCACCACTTGTACTATTCTGGTCATCTACACAATTAGCCCAATCTGCATTAGTGTAGGCATTTAGTGTGAAATCATTATCCTTCAGAGACCATAACACAAAATCTAGAGTTCCCTTAAGATATCTGAATATCCCCTTCACAGTTGTAACATGTGCTTCCTTAGTTTTTTCTTGAAATATTGCAACTTAACATGTTGCATGCATGATGTCTGGTCTAGTAGCATGGTGCTACCACAATAGTGGTTTACACTTTCTGAGAGGTCCTGATTTTTGTTGAAATCACATATTTATAGAAAATATAATGATTTAAGCCTTGGAAAGTTCCATTTAAAGGATTGCAATTGAAGAGGGTTTGATCAAACTACCTTATACCAAGCCCCCTTGGAGAGAACCCCCTAGTTTTAAACCATACCTATAATAGAGTCTCCTTTACACCTATCAAAATGTTGATAAAAACCACTTTTGATTTACCTTTTGAGAGATCAAATGAATTCATTTAAAAATTATTGTTTGTAAGCATGTAGTCCTTATTATAAGCTTCCAAAAAAGTATAATTTTAATTATATTTAATTTGATTATTATATTTATTTTTATTTCTTGTCAATGTAGGTTTTTCACTAAAAATAAAGCTCTATGTTTTGTATATGTGGAGAAACAGAAGATTATTAAAAAAATAAAATAAAATTTCCAAGCTGGGTATTGATGTCCTTGATCCATTAAAAAAATAAAAATTGAATTTCGATACATACAAAAAAAGTAATGTTGTATACAGTCCGCCTATGTCTGAGTTGTAATCGGTTTGACTTCAAAACTTGATTAAGAAAAAAAAATTGAATAAAAAACTATGAAACCAATGAACTGGTTAGATATCATAGTTAAAAATCTAAATTCGAAAAAAAATAGAATTTTATCCTTCATACAAAAAAAATTATGTTGTATACATTGAGCATCACTCCTTAAAAATGTTGTTTACTGATGAAAACTAGTTTTTGAAGGAGATGAAAAACAAAGTGCAATCTGATTCCAATTTTTTTGAAAAATATATATTTAGAATCTATAGATTAAACTTCACAAATCACTATTTTTCATCATCTTCAAATTCCTCACGTTTTAGCCACTATAGGAGCCCGAAAGTGAAGATTTAGTTAAAAAAAATCAGTTCAGTGTCCAATTTGCCCAAAAATTATAAACCAGTATTGTGGGATCACCCAGCTCAATAAGATATAACAGTCCACCAGTCATGGATCTATACATGCTTTGATCAACATTAGCAAATTCATCATCCTTGCTTAGCTTACATCCGGTTATCATAGGGGTACAGACCGGTTTGGAGTCATCCATTCCAAAAAAAATCAATAATTCCTTAACATACTTAGATTGTGAAATGAGTATCCCTTTGTCAGTTTGATTTACTTGAAGTCCAAGGAAGAAATTCAACTCACCAATCATGGGCATTTCAAATTATTTTTGCATCTCTTCTACAAATTTCTTATACATTCCTTCATTTCCACCAAAGATAATATCATCAACATATACCGTAACTATCAACATTTTATTTTTCTCAACTTTGAAGTAAAGGTTGTTGTCTGCGAACCCTTTTCTGAAACCTTATTGTTTCAAGTATCTATTCAACCTTGCATATCAAGCTTTGGGAGTCTGTTTAAGTCCATATGATGCCTTCTTTAACTTGCAAACCATGTCTGGTTTGTTTGACAACTGAAAACCTTCTAGTTCTCTATATATACTTCTTCCTACTCACCATTTAGAAATACAAACTTGACATCCATATGATATACTTTGAAGTCTTTATGAGCTGAGAATCTCAAGAACATCTGAATGGCCTACATTCTTGTTACAGGTGCAAATTTTTCTTCAAAATCTATTCCTTCAACCTATGAATATCCTTTGCATACAATTATTGCTTTGTTCCTTACCACTTCACCATCTTCATTCATCTTATTCATGAATACCCATTTTGAACCAATTACATTCTTATTTGTAGGCCTAGGCACTCGTTCCCACGTTTCATTCTTCTCTATCTGTTGTAGCTACTTTTTCATTGCTTTAACCCAAATTTCGTCATTACATTCTTCACTCACAATCTTAGGTTCTATTTTAGAAAGTAAACACAAATTTACCTCAACCACTTTGCTTCTTGTCTTTACACTTTCACTTATTTCTCCAATTATCTATTCCTTTGAATGATTTCTTTGTACATATTTAGAGGTCTTAGGTGCAGGTTCTAAAATCTCCTCTTCATCACTTTGTTCTTTCTATTTTTCTTCTTCTTGCACTTTCCCACAGATAGGATCATCAGGTTCAACTTCACTTATTTGTATTGGTCTATACATAGCTTCATCAACCTTTACGTTAACACTTTCAACTGTTTTCCTCAGTTTTTTTATTAAAGCATCTATATGCATTGTTGTTATTTGAATATCCGAGTATGTGCAGGATCATGATGGGCCAAAAAGTGGCGATATGTAAGCCATATGATGACCCATGTGGCTGACGACTTTTTTTTTTCCCAAAATTGATGAAACGAAAAGGGATTTTAGAGGAGATTCTCAACATTCCACCATATAAATTATGCTTTACTTTGAATTTAATAAATAATTATTATTCATTTTTTATTAGAATTACGAATAAAGTCTTGATTGATAGGCTGATTGAAAAACATCTATAACTTTCAAACGGTATCATACATTTTTAATCTGAAATATGTGTCACATTCTATGCTTTGCATAATATAGAATTAAAAAAAAAAATCTATTTCATGAATTTTTGACCAAGTTAAGGTGGTTAGACAGACGAGCTTTTATATTTTTTAAAATTTGTAATAAAAAAATCATAATTAATTATTTACTTGGAAAAAAAATATAAAAAAATATGCATCACATCGGGACATGAGTCCTCTACTTATATCTAAAATCTTATAAAAAAATATTATCATTTTATTGTGGTTAGGGTGGTCAGACAAACACCTACTTCTTATTTTTACCCTAAAATTTAAATACTACTGCATTGAAATTTCAAATTTTCACCAAATAGATTTTAAAAAATAAAATAAAAGGTCTAGTAGTTTAGAAACTACATTCAATTTGCTACAAGTTCTTTTTTTACATTTTTTTGAAATAATATAGATAACTTATTCAATTTTTTACGTCAAGTTGTCTAACTCTGATTTTCTGTCTTTTTATTGCCACTTAAGGGCCTATTTTTTCCATGATGATCCTGCACATACCCATCCAAGAAAAATTCCTTCATCACATATCACATATAGCATCAAATTTTCCAATATTTTCATGATATCTCATAATGTAACATCTGCTTCCAAACACTTTAAATTATTTAATAGTAGGATTCTTACCAGTCCATAACTCATAAGGACTCTTAGTGTTGTTACCTTTGATCTGAACTATGTTAAGAATGTAAACAATAGTGTGGATTGCTTCTCTCCAATACACATCAAGAACATTTTCTTATTTCATCATAGTTTTGGAAGCCTCTTGAATAGTGTGTTTTTTTCTTTCCACAACTCCATTTTGTTGAGGTGTTCTAGGAGTAGCATAATATCTCTTTAATATGCCATGTACTTCATATAATGCATTAAACTCACCAGAAGTGAATTCTCCACCTCTATCAGACCTTAAACATTTGATTTTCATGTTTTCCTCATTCTCTACTCTTACCTTGAATACCTTGAATCTATCAAGAGCCTGATCTTTCTCTCTAAGTAACCCATGACATCCTAGAATTATCATCAATCAAGAGCATAAAATACCTATCACAATTAAGGCTTCCTATTCTTCGAGGGCCATAGAGGTCTATATGAATTAATTCCAACATTCTGGTAGATGATTGATCCTTTCCTTTAAAGCCGCTTTTTTTTTTTTCCCAACTAGAAACTTCTACAAATTGAATTTGCAGGCTTTGTGATTCTAGGTAGATATCTGACAACTTCCCTAGAACTGATCCTGATCAGATTTTCAAAATTAACATGTCCCATCATCTGGTTCCACGACCAACTTTCATTAATCTGTGAAGAAAAATATTGACCATCACCACTCTTAAGCTGATAGATGTTTCCATGAGTTCTTCCTACTACTACCATAGTTCTAGATCCTTTTCTAATCTAACAAAAGTTATCCTAAAACACAAGCTTGAATCCTTTGCTAGACATTTGTCCAACACTTAAGATATTATTCCTTAATCCCTTTACATAACAAACATCATCACTATTATGTTTCCCATCAAAACTAATTGTTCCTTTAGCAAAAATCTTAGCACTAGAATCATCTCCAAACATAACTAGTTCTCCATCATATTTTTCAAGTTTAGTGAACCTACTCTTATTTCCAGTCATATGATTTGAACACCCATTGTCAATTACCCAAAATTATTCATCCTATCTAGCATGAAAAGTAGTCATCGAAGTGCCTTCCATCTCATCCTTCTTTCTCTCTGGACCAGATTCCTTTGCACATCTTCCATGGTTAGCAGACCCAACTTTATTTTTTCAGGGCTAGAAATAAAAATTCATCTTTATCCTCCTCAAAGTCAGATTCATCATTAGAAATTCCTGCATCTTCTTTGACATAATACAATTTCTTGAACTTCCTATCGTTCTTGTCTCTATGATTATTATTATTATTCTTGTTCTTCTTGTGTGCATCTCTATTAGGACATCTTGATGCATAGTGACAAATATTTCCACAATTGAAACAATTAAAGGGCAACATACCTTTGTATTTACTAGTACCTTTCTTCAATTTCCTCATAAGTTTGCTTCCAACTCTTTTGAGTCATCATCATTCGAGTCATTTCCTATCTTCATTGCTTTGAATTTTTTTCAGACTTCTCCTTATGTCTTCATTTTTTCTCATCCCGAATGCAGTCAAGACACCAAATAGGTGCTCCTTAGTAAATTTATTTGGATCATAGGATTCTTCAATAGTAGAGACTTTGTCACTGTAATTCTCTGGTAGGGTCATCAAGATCTTCTCAATTATATCTTCATCTACCATGGTACCACCTTGATTCTTGATGTCATTTACTATAGGTTGAACTCTCTAATAATAGCTTGCAATATCTTCACCCTCTTCCATTCTCAGGTTCTCAAATTTTTGCGTAGTAGTTAGGTTCCTTGACAACTTTACTCTATCATTTCCTTCATAAATGTCTTTCAATTTTTCCCATACTTCATAAGCAGTTCCTAAAGAAATATTTTTTTTCCTTTCAATTTTTGATAGAGCATTGAAGATAGCATACCTTGCCTTGTCATTCCCTTCATAAGTTGCAATCTCATCAAAAAAGGAAGGACCAGTGGATGGTGTAACATAATTTGTCTCCACAGCCTTCCAAGTCTTGAAGCCAATATAAACCAAATAACCTCTCATCTGTGAAGTTTCCAGTCATTGTAATCAACTCCATCAAAAATAGGGATTTGAAACTTGTGTGCCATCTGATATACCTCATGTGGTTAAGCTTTCCACTAAGGAACCAAAGCTCTGATACCAATTGTTGAAATGCACAAGACAACTTAGAGGGGGGGTGAATCAGTTGTATCAATTCACTTTACTTCTAACCTTAATCAACTTCACTTTAACTCAATCTGTTATTAAGTGTAAACATGAAATGAAAATAATAGAAAGCAAGTTCACCAAAGATAGTAGATTTATGTGGAAAACCCAATGAGGGAAAAACAACAGTGAGGATTAGCTTGCAATATAGTAATAGTGCAATACCAGATACAAAGGCTCACTGCCAATAATAGGACTCACTAGATCCAGAAAGAGGCTCACTACCTACAAAAAGAAAAGTATAGATAAAGATCCACCACAAAGGTTCCACACATTCATAGCTTGACTAGAAGATTGTAGATACCATCAGCTCACTACTTTCAAGAATCTGGCACATCAAAGTACTGCTACCTTCATTCACTATTGCACACTTTGCTTTTCACACTTTTTCAAACGCTACACTTGCTTGCTTGATATATATTCAACCCTAAAAACATTCTCCAAGCTTGGCTAAGAATTCTTCAAATTACAAGTACGAATTAGGCTGACTACTCCACATTCCTATGGTGGATAAGAATGAGAGGGCCAATTTTTCATTTAACAAGGACCCAAATAACATCTTGGATCGAACACACACTTCCTTAATTCGATGCAAAATATTAATGTAATGTGTAGACACTAGATTAGCCAAACCTAATGAAAACACCAATGATCTTTGAAGTACGCACATCTCTAGCAAGATGATCACACGTGGATCACTCAACACTCTTCATCAAAAAAATTTACCATCTTTAAGAAACCTTCAAGTACATCTACAACAAATGCAACACTCTTCATTCACATAATACTCTTGAGTAGTCCAATCGGACCAACTAGCAACACATAGGAGCTCTAGAACAGGTCTTTCGGAGTGCCAAATACGAAGAAAGTTTGTTAGAACACAAAAACTATCAAAATGAGTCATCTCCCAGATCTACAAAATCTGAAACCAAATGCTAGAAGACTGTGTGGAGCCAAAAAAATTCTCCTAGTCCATAAACAAATAGTTTTGTCAAACCAGTTCACATAATGGTGAACATAGATCTTTCGCTATACATCAAACCGAAAGCTAAAAATTGGGATATATTATCCATTTAAGCTCATAAACACAACTATAGATCCACACAGGCATAGGATCAACATAGAAGAAATGCAAAGCACAATATTGAAGCACATTTAGAACACACACACAACATTATTTTTTAAATTTTATCAAAAGCACTTGGTAGAAACACAACTACAACTTCATAAATATAGCTTCATGCACTCTAAAAACTTCTACATTATCTCAAATGTACAAGTACCATTTGCAATCAACTTGAACTATGTTGACATCAATGACAATATTAATGAAAACACCACCAGACACATCCATAATTGCAACAATTATTGATCCTATTGCTACAAAAAAAATATATCCTTTTCCTTTCTTTGATTGTGAAGAAGTGGAAGGAGATTCTTCCTTTTTTGTAGGAATATGGAAAATTGATGTTTTTCTTCTTGAGGATATTATTCAGTTCATCCATTTTTTTAGCATGACAATGATACTCATCATGACCAACTTTCTTGCAATATGCACAAGTCAGTTTCTCCTTATTCTTTGAATTCCCCTTCTTGGAAGATGATGAAGAGTCTCCTTGTTGAGGAGTAGAGGATTGTGCTAGATATTTGCATGGTTTATTCTTTGATTTCTTTTGTTTCTTGCTAGGTCCTGACCCATGTCCTACCACCAAATCTTGTGACTTGGATGACTTGAGAATACCCATAGTGATCAAATTTTTTTGTTCAAGTATCAACATCTCTATAAATGAATCAAATGAAGGTATAGTATAGGAACTTCCCATAGTCAACCGATGAGTCTAGAAACTAGAAACAAAAGCTGCATATTTTGAAGGTATTTTTTCCAACAAATTGAAGACCAATTGTGCATCCTTCTTATCAATACCATAATATTTGAGTTATTCTCTTAGTTCATTAGCCTTAGTTACATAGTCTTGGATTGTATCAAAATTATTTGGATCTAGATTAGTGAGATCATTATCAATTTTGTATCCCCTAGTCTCATCATTTTTTCCATACAATTGATCAGGTTTATCCCAAGATTCCTTAGCTATTTTACACTTATCAATATGAAAGATAAGATCAGGAGAAACATATTTCTTGAGTGTTCCAAGATCCATAGTACTTTTAATGAGCCATTCACATTTTAAATTTGGATCAATTGGTTTTGGAATGGATACATCAATGTATTGAATTAATCCTTTTTCCATTAGTTTACTCCATGCATTTATTTTCCATGTTGCATAGTTATGTGGAGTTAAAAGAGAAAACTTAGGATGACCGATGGCTGAAATTTGAAGAGCACAAGAGAACTCAAAGCACAATCACACAACACAACCCCCACAAATTCACTCAATCAAAGACTCCCCCCCCCCAAAACAAATGATTTGGAACTTTATATTTAGTGCAGTTAAAATTGCCACTTGCAAGAAATAGCTAAGTATTATTTTTATTTCAATGCTTAAAATTTCCACAATAAGGCCAAGTCAATATGAAATCAACATACAAAAGATCAAACTATGATCTATGCAATACGATTTTTGAAATAAGCCAAATAAGGCTATATGATGAAAGTACAATTTTTATTCACAATGAATACAAAATAATAGCACCACTATGAAGTTCTAGAAAAAATATGCACGGTTAAAAAAATTGCACCTGAAAAGGATTCTGTATGAGGCTGAACAGAGCCTTGGAAGTTCCAAAAATGGGAATTTCTTAGCAACACCTATGACAAATTGAATTTTCTTAAAAATCCATACATCAAAATTAGAAACCATCTTCACCAACATGTAGAGTATGAATAATTAGCCCAAATAAAAAACAATTGCTTAGAAAAAGGAGGTTGTATGGCTGAGTTATGGTTGTTTGGAAATCGGCCGCAAAATCATAAACTCCATTGGTGAAGGGGTGATACAATGTTGATGTCAGCCAATCCAAAGGTTAAAATTCACACACAAATGGTCATCATGCAACTGCATGGGTTAAAATTTTATGGCTTTGAGGCTGTCGCAGGTCGGCCTATCCACCACCAAAATATACCTCTACTAGCCAATATATTCCTTTCATGATGAACAATATATTCTTTAGACCTAAAATATTCTCCTAGTGTGTGATGGTTGGAATCTGAACAAGGAATTAGAATATGCTTTTTTTATTAACTACTAGACCTCCTTTATTTAACCTACTGCTAATTTTTATTAACTATCGATTTTTCATAAACTGGTGGTGGATCTATGTGGGGACCACGGGCCAATGGCCTCTTTTGATGTGGCACCACCTGAGATCCCACATACCATGTGATACTCAGTGGCCTGTGTAGGTACTGTGCAATACTCGTGCTTTTAAATATTTCATTTGTTTTTTTTCAATTTTTTAAATTTATAAAAAAAAAATCTAAAGAAAAAAATTGGATATAATCATTATTATTTTTATTTTTTTGTCAAAATGTTTTGTAGAGAAATATGATAAAAAAATGTACCCTTTTGCAGGTTGGGTCATAATGACCCAACTTGCAATTTTTTTGGCTCAGTGGGCAACTTTGTCTAAATTTGATGATTTGATAGTTGATCTCTATATTTTGAGGCCTTTTGAGTGCAATCATGACGTCCTTTTGGCTAAAAATGCTCTGAAGTGACAACTACCTTTTGGATCTGACAACCACCTTCAATCTTCAAATCCTTTTATATTTGGCCTCCAATGTCCAACTAGGACAAAATAAAAGGAAAATATGACTTTCTCAAACACTTTGGATGCAATGGTTAGCTCAAATCTAATGCAACAAGCTCCCAAAATGCACCTATAATACAAAGCCAATAAAGGAACCCCCTAGAATCTAGTATTTCTATCAGACTTTTATGATTCTCCAGATCATCTAAAGATACAAGAGAAGAGTATACCCAATGCTTCAAGAAAATAAAATACTTGCACTCAAGATCTCCTAAAATACTAACCAAAGGCACTCAACTTGCTTTGGTACCATGTAAGATTTGGCTATGAAGATGGCCTTCTAAGATCTAGTGGCCTATGTAAATCATAAAATACTCAAAAGATCTATATGAAAAGAATAAATTATATTCCTATCAATGAATGCAAAAAGAATCAATGTACAATGTGAGAGAGACCCTTGGTTATATAGCCAAGGTGAGGCATAAGATTAGAAAAGCTCATGACAAGTGTCTTAATCCTATGACATGAGACAGATAATGATGAGTCACTTAGGATATATAATGATAAAAGTAAACATAAGATTATGATAAGTGTCTCAATATTATGATATGTGACAAAAGTGATAAAATACTATGTGAAACCTAAGTAAAATTAAGTGATAGGATGTGAAAAGGACCTACTAGCGTAACTAGTTAGGTAATATCCCTGTTCACACCAACATAAAATTAAACCTTATAAATAATGTCATCCTAAAACCTATTTTAAAAACTGTCTATAGCAGACCTAATTTTTGTGCTTAATTATAATTCATCTTAAGAAGCATAAACATAAAATTTAAAATTAATGTCATAATTAATATCTTGGAGTGAGTACATTAATCTAATCATGTCATATCTCTTTCTATGGGATTTGAATACATTTGATGAGAATTTTAGTAGTGATTATTTTGATATGTTAGATGAGGCCCTTGAGGATTTCATTTGACCAAAATTATCCACTAAGACTCCTAAAGCTTCAAAATATCAAAGGTTAATAAACATAATAGATTTAGTGACAACACTATTGATTATTTACCCTCATTCATATGAACCACAAATGAAAAACAAATATTTCCTTATTATTGGACCACCATCAAGTAAACAAAAATCTCCTTGTCATATCCTAAAAGTTGCAAGACAATTGACTCAACACAATCACATACAATAAAATTTATTGCACTAACAATACTACCATGTTGTTACTCACACATATAATACAAAAAATAATAAACAATCAAAACAAACTTTATTCATTACATCATCAATACCATTCACAAAACCTATTCTCCCTCTTGCACCTCATTTACCTCAACATAATATGAAGAGTATGATCTTTTTGTGAAGCTTTGTACTACTCTGACCAATATTTATTTATGGTAATTAATAAAAACTCACCTATGTATCAAAGTGTGCCACCTTATGGTAAACCAAATGGTTTAATAGCCTTGCTTGAGGGTATGAACTCAACAAATTTAGATATTGTCTTCTATCAAAGTGAGTTAGCCCCTATTGAAATTCAAAAAACATATGATGCCTTGATAGTAATTTTGTTCATTAATAAAATTGGTGTTAGGCTTACTCTTATTGATAATGGGTCGTGTCTTAATATTTGTAGTATTGACCTTTTGAATAAGCCTTTTGTGGATAGATCTCTCATTTAAATTCATGATTTATCTATTTTTGGATTTGATAATACTAGTAGGAAACTGTTAGGAATGATCACATTACCTTTTAATATAGGGCTTGCAGTTTTACCTACCCTGATCCACATCATTCTAGATGCTCTTTCATATAATATTATCCTTTGAAGACCATGAATTCATTCTATGGGAGGATTCCCTTCCACCCTTCACTAGATAATGAAGTATGCATATAACAACAAGGTTTATACAATGAAAATTGATCCATAAATGCAAATATTTTTTGCAAGTTGAAATGGGACATAAGAAAACTTTCTAATACATTAATTTCATCTTCAAAGGTGGAACCTATGCCTATTAATAATATGGACTTAGATGATTGTGAGTCACTCACAATAAAATTTTAAGATGATGATTGGGGCTCATTATATTTTACACCTACTTTCATGGGAGAGTATAAAATATCATAATGAATGTTTGAAGAAATAAAAGAAGTCATAGTGGCATGTACACAATCTTCCATGGAATCTCCTCAAATGTTTAATTTTAAAACTTCTAGAAATTAAATGATGTTAGTTATACATATTCTTATGATGTGAACAATTCTGAAAAACTACCTTCGTTGAGAGAAATGGACTCTATTTATGGAAGAGGATATAAAATCTAGTCTCATTTTGGGTATAAATGCAACGAGATAAACCCACAATAATGGGTTATAATTTTTTTCATGAAGAAAAAATAGAAATTCCCATCAAAAAAATTAAAATGGCTTACCCCTTCTATTGAAGGGGATTCAAATGAATCCCCCCTTCTATTGAACCCCCTCTTCGAATGCACCCTCGTTTTTCCACCTTCCCCTTCACCATATCAAAATTTATGCATTTTTTTTTTACTATCGAAGCCCGAAAAGGAGGTGCAAATGGAGTCAACTTGATAAAACAATTTGGAGGACTATAGTGAACAAAACGTTCTTTCCAACAACTATAAATTTAATATATTTATTTTTTTAGTTTTACTAAACATAGGTTTTTCACCGAACATCAAGTTTGGTGAAAAAACATTGTGGAAAAATAGTAAATTTGAGAATTTTTTTTATAAAAATATATATACACTAGGTATTGATTTCCTCGTTCCAACAAAAAAATAAAAAAATAATTTCAATACATACCAAAAAATATATGCGAGCCGAAGTGCACCTATGTCTAAATTGTAGTTGGTTTGACTTCAAAACTTAACTAAAAGAAAATTATTTAACAAAACATTATGAAACAAAATGAAAGCATTGGATACTAGTGTTAACAACCTAAATTCAAAAGAATCAGAACTTTATCCTTTGTAGAAAAAATTTATGCAAGCCGAAGTACACACCACCTTTTGAAAATGTTGTTTACTATTAAAACTAGTTATCAAAGGAGACAAAAAAAAATTACAATTTAATTATAATTTTTTTCAAATGAATATATTTAAAATCTAGAGAAAAAATCTCACAAATCACTAATTTATGTATCATTTTCAAATTCCTAATAGTTTACCTACTATAGGTGTCAGAAAGTAAAGTTTTTTTCTGAAAATGTGGATTTCAATGTCAAGTTTGGCCAAAAAGTGTAACCCATTATTGTGGGATGACCCATTCGATTGTGGTATATATAAAGGAACAAGGTATCAAGGTCCACATTCAATTGATCACACACATAACAAAAAATGGTATTGGTTACCATCCTTTGAAACCCAATAATGCAAGACTCTCCTAAGGTGTAGGTTAATTTGATTCAACCTAAGTTGATAAGTAAAACAAATAAAAACATGTCATTTGATATATTTTTAACTAATGAATCCTTAGTGAATTTTTTGGGAGTTTATGACAACTTACCTACTTATCATCATGATTCATGGATTTATCTATTGTATAAATGCTAAAGTATACTTTGGGTAAGATGCTTTTATATCAAATGATACAATAGATCATCAAGGCATACCCCAAAAAATCTCTCATGTTCCAGACTATAATACACTATTAGTAGTAGATACTATTGATGTCTTGATGTGTCCACATAATATGGAAAAGGTAATATTAATTGGAAAATTTCTTGACTATAATGAACAACAAGAGCATACTATAGTACTATACGACTTCTTGAATTATTTGCTTGGTCTTATTCAGATATGCCTAGCAAAGATCCTAAAGTAGTTACACATAACATTGCATTAGAAGATAATTCTAAACCTATAAGATAAATGATTTGTAAAATTAATCTTGAAGTGGCTTTGTTGGTTAAGGCCAACATTGAAAGTCTTTTACAAGTTAGTCTCATCCACCCCATCGACTATTTACCTTAGATATCATACATAGTTGTGGTCAAAAAAATGGATAATCATATTTGAATGTGTATGGATTTTTGTGATCTTAATAAAGCATCTTTGGAGGATGATTTTCCTCTTCCTAAAATATAAATTATTTTTTATTCAACCATGGCACTGCTTTATTATAATTTAAGGATGGGTTTTTTGGATACAATCAAATTTTATCAATCCTCAGGACCAATACAAAACTAATTTTATTACACCTCGGGAAACATTTTGTTGGGTTTTCATGCCTTTTGGATTGAAAAATACTTGGGCAATGTACCAAAGGATATAAAATTAATATTCATGATTTTATCCATAATATCCTAGAGGACTATTTCAATGATATCTTGGTTAAATCTATCACATCAAAATCATGTCAAGATCCTTCATAAGATTTTTGAGAAAATTTATAAATACATGTGGTTGAATCCAAGAAGATGTGTTTTTGATGTGGGCAGTGGAAAAATATTAGGCTTTATTATGTCACATTGATGTATTGAGGTGAAAATAAAGAAAATTGATTCTATAATAAACACAACATCTCCTAAAAATATTTCTTAACTTCCTAGCTTACAAGGGAATATTCAAGTTATTCATCATTTTGTTTCATCATTCGTAGATCAAAATCCCCCCCACTCAATTGCTTAAGAAGGATTCTCATTTTAAATGGAACGAAAAAATTTTCAAAAGACCTTTGAAAACTTATAACAATATTTAGCTAATCCTCCTATTTTACAACTAGCCATCTCAAGACATCCTTTTATTCTTTACACTTTTGCTTCATCTAATGCTCTTGATGTGTTATTAGTGCAACATGATGATAATGGAAAAGAATGTTATGTTTGATACATTAGTTGAACATTGATTGATTATGGAACATGATATATAACAATAGAAAAATAATGTTTGGCTCTTTTATTTGCTACAAGTAAGTTGAGACATTATTTCCCAAATGTTGAGGTATATGTTATTACAATATTTGATCCACTAAAACATATTTTTTCAAAAACCAATTTATCTAGATGCTTAGCCAAATGGGTAATGTTGTTAATAGTGTCTCACCAAAAAGTGTATACCTTGGCACTTTTTCACTCATTTTGGCCTTTTCCATTGGATTTTGGCTTTGTTTCACCTTGATTCAGTCTTGTAAGCTTCCAATTCAACAACAACCTAACAGTGTTTTACTAAGGTGTTGTGAAGTGTTGTAACACATTTCCTCACTTTTCTAAGACCCTTTTAACATAATTCAACTAAATAACACCTTCCCAAGCCTTATGAAAAAGTGTTGTGATGCATTTTCACACTTCTCTAGGCTTATCACCCCTAAATTAATCCTTTTTCAATGCTAATTCGTCCCCTTAATGTACTTTTAGTCCTGACTTAAGTGTGTTTTAGGAGGAAAAACTGATTAACTTCATTAAACACAAATTAATTCCCGACTACCACTTACATTTTCCCAAGTGGACTAGGTCACCACTTTGGGTGACCTAGTCCCTTTTGGCATAAATTTCAAATTTAAAATAAAATTTAACGAGAATCGTCCCTCCAAAACCCTAAGGTCAGTTTATCATGAGTCATTTTCAGGAAAACTAGGGTTTTTCATGTACAAATAAAAGTTTTCATCCTCATTTTCCCCCCTAACAAGCTCATTTTTCACCTGGATTAGATTTGTGCATGTTGTAGACATCTTCAACAAAGGATTTGGTAAGTGTTTACATTGCTTTATCATTCAATCATCTTTCCTTCCTTTGTTTCTCATTTAAATTTGATTTAAGGAAAACCTCTAATCTCTAACCCTAACACTTGTCTCTTCTTTGCATGTGTGATTTGCAGGTTTTTATATGCAGGTTTGTGAAGAAGAAAGGTGTTAGAAAGGTTCCCTCAACTCATCAAAATAATTCAAGTCAACAAAGCCCTAGTTCTAGCTTGGAGACCCCTTTCAACTCATTTTCTACCAAACCTGAACCAGACACCTATCGAGAACCAGAGTGCAAACCAAAGGCTCCAACATCCACTTCCAAATTCTCAAAATCTCAGAAGTGGACTAGGTTACCAACAATGGTGACCTAGTCCCTCTGAGATAACCTTTTGGGGATTTTTGTGGATTTGGACACCCTTTTGGAAGAAACTCATTTCGGAAAACTTTTTGGGGAAGAGGACTAGGTCGCCCAACTTGGCAGGAATGTCCTTGTGAAGATTTCTACATTTTCCAGAGGATTCTTGGGCCTCTCATCTGCAACATTCCATTTCCAGGTGCACAAGTTCTCAACTTTCCCGTTTACTTTCTGTATTGCATACATTTGAGGTCATTTAGGTTAGCTTGTATTAGTTTACATTTACTTTTTTTAGATTTCATAGATTACATTAGTATCATTTCTATTTCATTTTTTAGCCACAAAAAACACACACTTTCACAACCTTCATCAATAAACTCCTATCCTTTGAATGCAATCACCAAAATACCCATATCACAAGGTGAAAGAGTGGCATACTTCCATCAAGTGCTCCTAGGTGAAAAACCCTAGGAGCCTATTTGGGGAATCATTTTCCCCTTGTTTGTATATGTTTTAGGTGGTTCAAATAGAAAGGGAGCTTCCCCCTCTGGCAGCGCTTGCTAATAGAAAAAACTTGAAATTATATACTAGACATTGAGTTAGTGATCTAATTTGATGAAATAATAGAAATATTATATCTATAGTGAAAATTATGCCAAATGGTAAAATGCCACTTAATTAAAAATACTAAAAGGATAATAAAATATTTAAAATATATATATATATATATTTTTAATTACAAATTAAATTTACATACAAAAATGACAACTTATTATTTTATATCATGCTCAAATTCTTGATTATTTATTTGACATAATTGATATAAAATTATTAATTTTTATGCCTCAATTGTATTGAAAAGTGGGACACACCTTCATTATTTCACTTCATATCAAGTATTTAATCATATAAAGATGTGAGATATAAATTGTGAAAACTCTATATTTGACAATTGTTTGATTTCTCTCTAACCTAATGCACATCCATATAAATATGTAAAAATCCATATTTGGCAATTGTTTGTCTACTCTCTAACCTCATGCATACCCATCTAATTTGTCAAAATTTTAAATTTTACATTTTTTTGATTGCTCTAACCTCATGCACACCCATCTAATTTGTTAAAACTTTGTATTTGACAATTATTTGACCACTCTCTAACATGTACACCCATCTAACTTGTGAAAAAAATTATTTGGTAGTTGTTTGACTAATCTCTAACCTCATGCATACCTTGGATCAAAGTTGACAACAAGCAATCATTAGAACCATGTAAAACAAAAATAATGATGATACCAAAATTAAATTGATAGAAAATATAATCATATTTGTTCTAGATAATTTTCATGTTTGTTAAATAAATTAGTGGACCACTTCCATACATATTAGTTCCCTTGCATAGATTCAATGTCACTTTGACAAATATAAAACATCAACTAAAAATATATCCTACACTATTTTTAGACTATTTTGATCATTTGTAAACTTGACAAATTAACAAAAAATTAAGTGAGAATGTGTAATTTTTGCCATACCCTCTATCATGCTGAAATTTCTTTCTCTAGTGAGATTGAAGTATGCCAATCACATCCTTCACTATCTCCTCTACTGTAACTTCAAAGCTGCAATGAGTAATCTTAGTAACAACCAACTAGAAAGGAGTGCAAAATAATGTTAAATTATTTGTGTGAGTAAAGTAGCTTTTATTTACTATTAAAAAATTAATATAATATTAAAAGTAAGGTTTGATAATTCAATAGTAAAACATTTCAACATCAATATAAAGATAATATATTTTTTGGGAAGACGGGTTCAAATACAATTTGAGATAATTTTTTAAAATTAAATAATAATATTTTAAAAGTTAGTGAATAAGGACTTTGAGTGAATATATAATTTAAATAATTTATAAACTAAAATTATTAAAACATAAATAAAAATTGAAAATTAGTGCAATTTTGATATAAAAATTTAAGATAGTACTTTAAAAACTAATATTAAAAAATATAGCATTAAAAAATATATTATATAAAAAATATAAGTGAAAATAAAATTTTAAAATTAAATCATATTTATGAAAAAACCAATAAAAATAATTTTTAAATATTATTTAAAATTTTATTTTTTCCATAAAAAATCATAAGTACATGATATTTTAAAAAATACATAAAATGGAAAAATTGGAAATCTAATCAAGTGTAATATATAATGCATGCAGATTTTTATTTTTATTTTTTTATACAATAGGGTGTCCCTACGACCCAATGGCCCAGCAGTCCATATCTTGGGTACCTAAGCCGAGCTAGGGCGAGACTAGTCCCCTGCAGGTGAGATCCCCCGCCCGCAAAAATTCCCACCTCTTAAATCCGGGAGTGGAGTCAGACCAATGGGGAGCAAACCCACTGCCCAAACTAACTCTACTATCTGTGCGGACTAGATTCCTATTTTTTTAATTGAAAATTAAGATGGAAGACCCTATCCTTAGATAATTATATTTCTATTGATGTTTAAGCGTTATTATAGAGCTATTAAGTAATCAGCTAAAAATATACCCAAAAAATACAAGTAGAAAGTGAAGTTACTTACTCTACTGTAGTATCCATGGTCCGCCCTGAGTGATAGCAGATGTCCCCAAGACCAAGCTTCCACCTGTCGATCTCTTCTTTCGCGTGTGGATCTCGATGGCCATAATGTTTTTCAAATGATTTCTTATACGGACTTTTCTTGTTTAGGGGATATCTAACATGGGTTGGATCCACGCCATAAAATAGAGGAATGATTAAGGGTATGGTCCCATGGAGGGGGGCTTCCTAAAAAAATTCAGTGGGTGCTGCTTAGATTTTTTAGGAATATTTTAAGGCTAGTGGCCCCATGAATTCAATTTTGCAATTCAGCTTAAAAGTTTGAGCTCCAAAATTTAAGGATCGAACTGGAGTATTTTTGGTAAAAATTAATAAATAAATAAAAGTTCTCTCATTTTTTTATTTTTTTTAGGAATTTAAAATTTGCAGTGGCAGAAAAACTTTCTAAAAAATTCCTAAGCTGTAGGGGCAATTTCTAGCCCCACCTCAATTTTACCCACTGAAAGATTCATTTCTAAAAGGTAGGGGCTCCTATTTTTCTGGAAAAGATTCTAATTAATCCTATAGCACAATTTATTTTTCTTCATGGGACCGCTTGATCCATGAAAATAGAATCCCAAGCCCCCCCATGGGACCATACAGTAAGTGGGGGCTTTGAGACAACTAGGGTGTATTCCAAACTTATTCTTGCTCGCTTTTTATCATAATACATCTGACCTTTGCTTGGCTGAGAGAAAGAAGCCAGGCATCCATCCATTCTTGCCATCTGAACGAGGTTATATAAAACCCAAGTAAGATCATGGTGGATATGTTGTCATCCATAATTACTTGGAAGTTACAACCAATGGAAAATCAATGCAGTCAGGCACATTTCAAAGAACAATTTTGTTGACCTACCTTTAAGCTACCATCAACACGCTACCACGACAACACGCAATAATTAAAAATTATTAATATTTTCTATCCAAATCTATTTCATCATAAATAATAATTAAAATGGGAATCTACATGGTAATAGAGGTTGCCTAGAAATTGTTGGAGAGAGTCAAATACTCACATTAATAATTAAATATTATTAATATTTTATATTTATATTCATTCACTTTAAATAATAACTAAGCATTCAAGTCTATAGAAGTTTTCTAGAAATTATTGGAAAGAGTAAATTACTCACATTAATAAATAAAAATTATTAATATTTTTGTTCATATCCATTTCATCATAATTAATAATTAAAATAGCTATTCATATGATTGATAGAAATTTTCTAGAAATTATTTGAGAGTAAAATATTCACTAATTATTAATATTTGTATCCATATTCATTTGATCATAATTAATAATTAAAATGGTTATCTAAATGATATATAAAATTTGTTTATAAATAATTGGAGAGAGTAAAATACTCACACTAATAATTAAAAATTGTTAATATTTCTTATTCATATCCATTTCATCATAAATAATAATTAAAATAGATGTCTAGATGGTGGATAGAAGTTGCCTAGAAATTATTAGAGAAAGTAAAGTATTGATTTTCCATTGTTTACTTTGATGTATAGATTATGGAAACTATGTAAGACTATACATGAAAATGTGAAGTCAAATAATCAAACATAGAAAGTGGGCTCACCTGATTGTGTCATTATGACATAAAATATTGTTATATGAATTATATTTATTCTATATACTCACTTATTGTTTCAAGATTATCATTTATACAATAATTCATTTGTGTATTACATGAAATCAAATTTATGTGTGAGGGAATGAACCTTGAGCTAACTAATTCAAATTCAAATTTTAAGATCCCTATTTCTTCCTACTAGTCATTATGAGATAATTTGGTACACATTGTTGTGATATGTAATTATATTTAGTTATTTGAAGCCATTGAATGTGTAATTTATTTAGATGATATGATAAGGTAACATTATTAGAGAACAAAACACTTTTTTGAAAGGCCAAATAAAACATTTGTGTACACCATTGCATGTTGGTGAATGATGTATTTAATATTTATCATGAATGTTAATCTAGTTTCCCAAGGGGTTGAAGTAGAATAACACAATCATTTATCAAGTTAAAAATATCCTTATTGGTGTTTGTAAACATTTCCTTCACAAAATAAAAATATTAAGAAAATATAAAGAGATTTCTAATAGACATTTTGCCAAACCATTCATGTGGCTTGGTTTAATCTAGTGTAGAAAGTCAATTTTTTGACACTTGGGTTTGAAGTGGAGGGGCTTGAATCAAAACCAAAAGAATTACTAAGACTATAAAACTTTTAGACATTCATCATATTAAGAGCATTAACTTGTGCATTGTGACAAATCAATTTAGTTTCACATTAACGATGCTATTATACCTTCAATTCTAAATTTTTGTACATTCTATCCCTCACAATTTAGTTTCAAATATATATTTTAGTTATTAAAAATACTAATTCATCTAATTTAATTCGGTATTATTGACCAAATTCACAAGCCCTAGATTTATGTATGTAGAGTGATTTATTTCTTCAAGTTTCTGTGAACCTGACATTTTCTAACATATAACCTTTAGTTTTACCTCTTGCAATTTGGGATTTTAGATTTGATTAGGGTTTATCTCCTTATATTCATGTTCCATTGTTTTATTTTCCCTTACAGTTTATGATTCATCTTATCACTTTTTTTGTACCTATCTTACTTATCCTTAGGGTTGAACCCACAAAAGTGGTTTGCAATTCGATAGAGGGGGGAAAAAGCCATTTTCAGCATGTAATCAATTTTAGGGGGTTCACTCGAACTATATAGTTAGAGAGAACCCCTTAGAGGGTTTGAGTGAACTGCCCCATTCGCTTGAAATCCCATGTTTGATTGAACCCCTGAATGCATGAATTAAAAAATAGGGTTCAAGCAAATGGGTGTTCACTCAAACCCCTAAATTAGGTTTTTATTTAATGAAAAGTTTTTACTTTCGACGATAGTCATTTTCATGAACATAAGTTGTGTCGAACCTGAACTCGTGAACCCCACCTATAAGCGAAGGAATCAAGCGACCAAGAATTCACCACCCTCGACGTGACCAACAACCAATAATAACTCATCAAGTTAGTGTCTTTAAACAGTGTTCAATAATTCCATTTTGTGCATATCTTGTAGAAGTTGTGAAAGCCAAACTCATAGAACCCGAAGATCACCTGCATGCAAATAATCTGTCACAAATAGGAGAGATGGAGAGAAAAAAGCAAAGGGTGCTCTGAAAGCTAAGAATGCACTAATTAGAGAGAATAATATAATGCAATGAGGTCAATCCTTATCAAGGACATCAAGAAACCCTAAATTGTAACCTAAAAGGAGAGAATTTAATAATTAGAATAATTATTAAATCCTACAAAATGCAAACTAAGTTAATCTTAAGAGAAATATAAAAGGTAACTTAATTAAAATAATTAAGTAATAAACCTTTTACTCTAACACCCCCCTTAAGATGAACTTAGGGAGTAGCTACAAACTAAAATGCATGAAATCAATGCAACTACAAGCTAGAAAGAAAACAAGGGTCCTGACAACAAAGCCTAATCAGGTACCCCAATACAACCAAATCTCTATAAAGTGGAGTAAAGGAGAGAACCTAGTGGGAAAAAAATCATCTCCAAAAAGAGATGAAGAAACATGCTAAAAAAAAAACATAAAGAAAGGAAGGCCTCATAGATACCCCCAAGGACAACTTTCTTCACCCCAAGCATGGAGTGCAACTAAAGATAGTGTGGTGATGCCAAAGGTTCAGTGAAGATGTCAACCAATTGCTCCTTTATAGGAATGTACTCCAAGATGAGAGAATCATCCTCAATCAACTGCCTAATGAAGTGCATGTGGATCTCCATGTGCTTAGTCTGCTAATGCTCCACTAGGCTGCAAGAAATGTGTATGGCACTCTGATTGTCACATGAAAGAATAGTGGGACTATCAGGAGGCAACCCACACTCTGTCATCAACTGTCGAAGCCATAGAATCTCTTGAATAGCTAACATTGTTGCTCGATACTCAACCGAGATGTAGATGATAATGCAATAGTAGACTGCTTCTTGCAAGACCATGTAATAGAACCAAAACCAAGACAAAAAACAAAGCTAGAAGTAGACTTTCAATCATTGACATCACCGGCCTAATCTGAGTTAGTGAAGCCAATAATGTCAGGGGATCCTGAAGTGTAGTGAATTCCATAATGAGTAGTGCCCCAAATGTACCTCAAGATATGTTTGGAAGCTTTCCAATGACTCTCATGTGGATCATGTGAGAATCGAGAGACAAGGCCAACCACAAAGGAAAGATCAAGATGAGAATGTGTCAAGTACAACATTTTGTAAACCAACTACCTCTATAAATTGTAATCTATTGGAGGAGTAGAGCAAGTGGAAGACAAAACAACACCTGATTTAAATGGTGTGGGGGTAGGCTTGCAATCAATCATGCCAAATCACTAGAGCATATCAAGAGAATACTTCTACTGAAATATGAAAGTCCCATCCGAAGACTGAATAATGTGTAGGCCCAGAAAAAAATGTAGAAGATCAAGATCTTTCATCTCAAACTGCTCCATCAAAGCTCTTTGAACACTCTAAATTATGGAGGATGAGCTACCTGTAATAATGAGATCATCAACATATAACACAAGAGTCAAAATATCACCTTGCTAACGTTGAATGTACACTATGTGATCAAAATGATAGCATGTGAAGTGAGAGGAAAGCAAGAAAGAGTCCATCTTCTCATACCAAGCCCAAAGGGATTGTTTGAGACCATACAATGAACGTTGAAGTCTAAAAACCAAAGAAATTTCTTGCAAAAATCCCTAAGGCTGCTCCATATAGATCTCCTAATGAAGGTCTACATGCAAGAAGGCACTCTTCACATCCATCTAAAAAAATTTCCCTCCCTATGAAGCTGCAAGTGAAAGTACAAAGTGAATAGAATTCATCTTGGTAACAAGGGCAAAGGTCTTAGAGTAGTCAATACCCTCCACCTGAGAAAACCCCTTCACAACAAGACGTGCCTTATACTTATCAATGGAACCATTTGTAGCATACTTGGTACAGTACACCGACTTGCACTGAACCATTTTTCTTCCTTTAGGAAGATGACAAAGATCCCAAGTATGTTTCTTCATCAAAGAAGAATACTCCTCATCCATGGCCCTATCCCACTCAAGGTGACCTGTTACCTCTGAAAACTTCTGAGGACCATCTGAATTGGTATGACTCAAAAGGCTAGTACTAGCTATCTAAGCATGAGTTTGGTGAGTATCTGAAGGATCACATGCCAAAGATCCATCTACCTCAATAGTAACATAGGCCCACTTGGGAAAATGTTGAGTACCTGGTGGTGGTGGAGATGGTGGATCATCATGTGCATAATCCTCAAGAGATAAGTAATCCTCAAGAGATGAAGAGGGAGTAGGCAGTGAGGGAGAAGGTGGTGATGGAGAATCCATCAGAGGAAAGCGCTCATCAAACTTGACATCCCGTCAAAACAAGACCTATTGGGAATCAAGATCAAACAACCTGTATGCCTTAGCATCCTCGTAGTATCCAACAAATATGAGTGGTCAGCTCTTCCTCTCCATGAATTTCTGCTAAGCATCGAGAATAAATGCCCAAGCCTCACTACCAAAAACTCAGAATATAGAAACATCAGACTTGACATGATTCCAAGCCTCCTCAAGAGTCATATGTCGCAATGCCTTATGAGGCATCTGATTGTGAATATAATTGGCACAATTGGCTACCTCAACCCAAAATGAAGAGCTCATAGCTCAAGACTGTATCATATAATTGGCCATCTCTCATAAGCTTCTATTATTTCTCTTAGCAACACCATTCTGCTAAGGGGTGTATGATACTGTAAACTATTCCTACAAACCATGCTGAGTGAAAAATTCCATGAAATCCTACTTAACATAATCTCCCCCATTATCTATGTGTATCTGCCTGATAGAAAGTCCTGATTGCTTCTCCATAATTTTCTTAAAGATCATGAATGAATCAAAGACATCAGACTTGTACTAAAGAAAGTACACCCATGTGCATTTGGAAAAGTCACCAATAAAAGTGAGTAGATATCAAGCCCCTTAAAAAGGAGTGGAAAAATACATAAGGTCATTATGGACCAACTCCAAGGGTTCCTTAGCACGTGTGGCTCTACCCATAGGAAAATAATCCTGGTGATGTTTTCCAAGTGCACAACCATGACAAACACCATTAGTACAGGAAATCTTAGGGAGCCCAATCACAAGTTCCTGTGTACTCATCTTTTGTAGATATCTATAATTGACATGGCCCAAACTCTCACGCCAAAGCCTAATCATTGAGTCTGCATGTGCTATAAGAGAGGAAATTGAACTATCGAAACTCTCAAAGCCATCAAATCTGTATAAGTGAGATGCAGAATCAACACTCCCAGTAGCCACAACCAAGATAGGATCATGAAGGTCTCAAATAACCACATCATGTGGTGAGAAATCAACTATATTACTAGAGCCATAATGGAAAATCTTATAAATAGAAAGAAGGTCTGTCAAAATGTCAGGAACAAGTACATCTTAAAGAAAACCACCATTCGATGAAATAATACCTGAACCCTTAACTGAAAGTTGTGCTGAGTCACCTATTGTGCAATGTCTGTAGTACTAGTAGGGGCAAGTGCAGTGACCGAATCCTATGTGTGTGTCATATGGTGAGAGGCACCAAAATTTAGAATCCAAGTGGACCCTGAAGATAATGCTTGTGTAGAAAGAGCATGACCTTTCCCCATGGGTGGAGAAGGAATCTGAGGTGAGGTGATATGATTTTGTTGCATGGATTCCTCTAAAGCCTCTAATCGTTTCCAACAACTGGAAATTGGATGTCCTTCTTTGCCATAAAAACTGCAAGGATCGCCTAATTTCTTCTTAGTCTTGGAGGAAGACTCACCAGACTTAGAGGATTTTCCCTGTTTGGGATGAGAGTGTGGTTTTGAATCTGAATTTGGAGGGGGCTTTGAGGAATTCTCACTGTCAATTGAATCTATCTTTGGCTTATATTTATGTTTCTACTTCCCCTTAGATGAATGAGTTACCAGTTCTTTGTTCTTAGATCCAGTGAGAGCATCCAACTGTGATATCTTGGCCTTCTCTCATGTCAACTAATCACATAACACCTCAAAATTAAGCATGGTAAATTATGCACCCAAGGCATCCATAGTAGAATAGAATATGGAGGAATTTTTTTGAAATGAACCATAAAGCTTAGAGAGAATCAGGTAGATGCAATCTTCATCTATTTTGTTCTTACCACAACCTTGTAACAATGATCACAATGATTTTAACTTCATCAAAAAGTCCTCAATGGTAGGATATGAATAAGGTACTAATGAATTCAATTTGAACTCAATCTAAAGTGCTTGAAACTGATTAATGGTGCCAAATAAAGTTTGAAACTTCAACCACATAGCCCAAGGAGTTGTACAAACCTATAGATGGAATAGAAGACTATCTAAAACATGCAAGGATAGCAAACCCATGGCCTCATCCATTCTATTCCTATACTAAAAAACCTCAAATAATCATGTCAAATGTGGTTGAACATCATCCAAACATGACCATAACCCTTTTGATATGAGAAGTCTGGTCATTTGTGCCATCCAAGCGTGATAATTGTGTGGGGAAAGATGCTCAATAGAAGAAGATTCTTCCATGATGAATGAGTTTTAAAATGTTTTATGGAAGAGGTCTCTAGTAAACACGCCCCACAACACAAGAACCCAAACCCCAGTACAATTTTTAAAGTTGAAAAGCTAGAAAAAAAAAAGTGCTTTAGACAATATTCTATGTACCTAGTGAGTTTTTTGAGGAAATAAACTATAGATCTGAAGATAGTGCTCGAACACCTTTCAAATGCCTATTCATTTTTGAAAATGAGAGTTCGGACGCAAAATTTACGCCCCTCGGAGTGCAAAACACAAGTTGTGAGTTTGACTAGCAAAAAATGCAGCAAAATAGGAAAAAAAAAAAAAGACCTGCACCATTGGATCCAGCTTCAAATCAGTTTTTTGATGATATCCTGTTTTCAAAAATTCGAGCTCGTATGACCATTTTACTCCCGATTTTGTAAAATCTGTTCAAAAAGGCCCAATAGGTCTCCAATAGCCCTCAGGGGCTAAAAAAAGGGCCCCTGATCGAGTGAGCGACCAGGGGCTGAAGTTGAGTGACTGATTGGTGGTGGGTGGTGTGCGGGTGGTGCATGGCCAGTGCATGTGCTGAGCTACTAACCGATGGTGGGCCGGTGGCGAGCCGACACTGGTTGGGTGGTCGCTCGGCTGTAGTGGAGGGAGCTATCGGTGGTGGTGTTGGAGCTGTGGTCGTTGGGTGGCTAGTGGGTGGCACCCAGATTTAAACGGGCAACACTTTTTATAAAGCACTTTTTTGAGTTTTTTTAATAATTTTTTAATATTTTTTTTTTAAATTTTGCATCAAAAATCATGCCTTGGGGTATGTACAGCCCTAGGGCAAAAAAAAAAAATCCTCCTGAGCCAACTACATCGAAACTAGGTGAGTTATATATTAAAAAACTTGGAAACAACCTCCTAAGCACAACGATGAGATTGGTTTGGGCTCAAACTGTACCAAATAAAAAAAGTATGCCATGGATCAAAAAGGAAAACCCCAAACCCTCGAGACTCCAAAAATCCTTCAAAACACGATCATGAGAGCAACATGTTTGGAGCTCTGATACCATGTAGAAGTTGTGAAAGCCAAATTCACAAAACCCGAAAATCACCTGCATGCAAATAACCTGTCACATAAAGGAGAGATGAAGACAAAAAAAGCAAAGGGTGCTCTGAAAGTTGAGAATGCATTAATTAGATAGAATAATATAATACAATGAGATCATTCCTTATGAAGGAGATCAAGAAACCCTAAAGTGTAACCTAGAAGGAGAGCAATGCCTACAAAATGCAAACTAAGTTAATCTTAAGTAAATTTAAAAGGTAACTTAATTAAAAGAATTAGGTAATAAACCTTTTACTCTAACATATCTTTCAATTGTAACATATCTTTCAATTGAATGGCAGTCGATGAGTTCACATATTTGTTAAAATCATTCAAACAATTTAGTTTCCTTGTCAATGTTTCTATATTTCAATGCTTGTTGCCTTGCCAACGCTTCTCATGAACTCTTATATTCTCAAATTTTTGCATTCAGTTGTATAAAACTCATAGATCAAACCCTAGATGTGTTGATTAAAGTCTAACCAAAACCTAATCAAATACTCAGAAACCTAAGATCCATACAATCCTAAGTTAACTACTTAAATAGCTCACTTGTTCTAAGGTAAAATAAAGAATCATTTAACAATAAAATGATAATTAGAATATTTCTCAGACACTTCTTCGAAAATCTTGCACAAAACCTCATAGAAGATCAGCAACATTGGAAGGAAGCTCTTCGATAGTCACATTATAGAACCTTTGAATTTCTACTAATATTCTCTCATCATCCCTAGTAACAAAGTTGATTGTCACACCTTTCCTTCCAAATCTTCCACTGTGGCCAATCTTGTGGAGGTAATTCTCTGGCTGAGTGGGAAGATCATAGTTGAAAGCCATTCATCAACATAAAACTTATATTTCTTCCTCCTCTTTAACTAATAAAATACAAGATCTTTTTAATAGTGTTTTGGGTGCCCCTTCGAAGATTTGATACTTGATTTAAAAGCTTCTCACCATAGGATTCATTCTCGAGAGATTCTTAATTCTTATTTCAATACTAGCACTTCAAAGATTTATCATTGGAGACTCTACTTAAATTGGTTTTTTAGGATATGGAATGGTTTGATTATAAGATGGGTGAACCAATGGTGTACTCCATGTTCTTGATATTTTTAAATCTATCAATTTTTTTATTCTCATAATATTAAATTAATGGATTTATCACCCCATGATGTGGTCATCCAAGATTTGTACAGAATATTTTTTTTGTTTGTTTACGGATTATAGACCATGTTCTCATCTCTTACCAATAAATGGTTGGTGGAGTATATCTTACTCCACCTTTCAAAAGGGATCACTTCCCTCCCCATGGATTTCAACACGGATGCAATCAAATTTCTCATAGTGGACATGAATTTTAGTTGCACGGATCCTAGGGCCCATTCTAACAAGGGCCAAAGACTAGTTTTCTCATGGGTGACCTTAACCACCCTATCTACCTTTGGAAACTTTTAAGACTTATAATCATGAGACCTCTAGATGGTTGGTTTATTAAATTTATTTATCTTGATTTCAAAATTGTCCTATTCATCAATCGTATCCCATACTTTAAAAACTAACATAAAAATCATTTGATTACTATGCCCTATGAACATCTTTATGCTAATACATCATACACCATTTGACTACTTAGATATTCTAACCTGTTCCCATTGCTACTTGGCACATTTTGTGTTTTTCTTCTCTCTTGGATTTATGTTACCACGTTCTTAGTAAATATAAATTGGACAATGCAAAGACACCTAAATAGTCTAGTACATGTTTCAATACAAGTACTTTGGCTTTAATCATTTTTTATCAAACATTTGGTCTAGCTAGATTCAGTCTAGCTAAGTTAAATATGGGCCACAACTTTTTCAACTAGAAGTGTCCACTAAATGCATATTCTTCACCACTTTGGGGCCAATTTATCAAAAACAACAAAAATTGATGTTTCAAAAACTCTTATAAATAATTTTAAAAAATATTTTAAAAATACCCTTTTATAGATTTACAACTGTACTTTTCAAAAATATATTATTTTAATTGTTTATTTTAGTAAAAGTAGGTCATCAGTAGCGAAATATAAGCTTAATTATTTTTTTAAGAAAAAATACTAAAATTTATTTTAAAGTTTTGAAAAAATAATTATACACTAGAATTTTTTTTTGTCAAGATAATATAATTTATTTTTTATTTTGGATAAAAAGCTAAGACAAGAGGTGATGTCCCATGGAAACAATTGTGTTTTTAGTGTGTACACAAATTTTAAGATTTATTTAAAAATATATATTCATCAAAATGGGTAAAAAAAACTACATACACTATAGTTTCAAGTTATAAATACACAAAAAATATTGAAGGAAAAAAGCTAAATCTACTATATAAAGAGTGAAATCCCATTTAACTTTACTTTTCAAAATTTTATCAGTAAATTAAATTATAGAGTTTATTCTATAAAAAAGTATATTCAAACAATTTTTTAATTTTTACAAAATTGTAAACATAAAATACACTAAAAATTATACATTTCATTAGTTTACATCATTTCAAAATTCAAAATATACGTCACTTTCTAGACATTCAATTTAAAAAGTTAGATCAATGTTGGTTATTACTTTTATAGAAATGTGACACAAATTTGTATTTTTATCCACATAATTGAAGAGCATTTTCATGCTATACTTTGAAGGGGTTATCTCCAACAAGATAATAAAAATTAACTATAATTGTTGGATATGTGTTGTATAGTTTTGAATTTTTATACCTCTTATAGACCATATATATACCAAAAAAATATTGGTACTTAAAGTTTCTTTTTATGGCCCATGATTTTAAATCCATTGTATTGTAATATTATTAAATAAATTTATATATAAATGTACCTATGAATACTCACATGTGTATTTAAAGAGTTAAGCTTAAATATAAAATTTCTTATTAAATTATAACAAAAAATTTAAAATAGTAAGTATAATATTTTTATTTGTTTTTAAAAAGAATTTTCAAGGGTAAAAGTCTCTTGTTTTGATTAAGGGCAAAAAATGGATTTTGATGGGGCTTGAAACCCGGTACAAAGGAAAGCAAGTTGCACTTATGATATACCATAAACCAAAAATAGCACTACAACAACCTCGACAAGAATAACGTGACTACACACTACCAAGAACCAACAAGCAAGGGCCTGAGACCCTTACACAACCTATTTTTTATCAGGACCAAAAACCCTTTTATCCGGGCCTAGATACCTATAAAAGTAGAAATAACCTGCCTGCATCAGCCAAGCATCAACACACCAACTTCTCATGGAACTCACCCCCAAAGCCAATGGATATAGCCACCAAGCAACAAAGCAACAACACTATAGCCAACCATCTGCTTAGTATCAGCAATATAGAGCCCAACAAAAGAAAAGGTAATTTAATGGATAAGGATACCATTAAATCCAAACCCTTAATCAAAAACACAAAGGGGAAACACCCCTTGAAACTCCCAAACACACCACAAACCAACTCCAGATCCACCTCAAGAGGAAGGAGCTCCCCTCTATAGGAGAGGATGCTGTGAAAACCCAAAAAACTAGTAGCACGCTTCTCCAGCAACCTTAGGCTCCACCTCAGTAGGAACACCACTAGAGGAAACCATAAAAGAGGGCTTTCAACCACTACCACCACACCCACCTCTAACTCAATAGGAAATGACTCTTGAACATCAAGAGATTTCATTGCCTCAAAATAAGACACAAAGCAAAGGAAATAGAAGAAATCTAGAGCAACAAAATACTGGGGAGACACACCAACCTTTGGCTGAGCAAGTAGGAGCTCCAAGAGAGAAACAACAGCTAAACCGGCAAGAGAAGCAATAGGGACAACTTCAATAGCCAAGACTCTTCCCAAAGCAACAACAAGGAAGGCAAACCAACTATCCAACAAAGTCTCCAAAGCAAATGAACCAATCAGCTTAACCCTCATCAGACAAACCAAGACCTCCACAACCAGCCAAGGAAATTATTGGGAGCAGGAGCTAGAACTAAAAGTCATCCCACTCCACCATCCCAAAGCATCATCTGACTTCCAAGTCAAACCCAAAAATAGAGAGCTCCTCTAGGAGGGAACCCATAACCAAGATAAAACAATAAAACCCTTTGAAAAAGATAGCCAAGTCAACCACAAAGGGTACCCAAAAGCACAGAAAGAGAGCCCAAGCATAACCAAAGCATCACAAGATGCCAAAGAGACCCGACTTCCAGCAGGAACCACCGAAGCTTCAACATCAAAGAAGCCCCACAAAGGGGAAATAAAGGATCTGCAAGATATCCCAAGAAACAAAAAAAGACTCCAAAAGCCTTGCATCATGAGCATGTACCAAATCTCTAACAATCAAGACATTTCCAGAACATGCAAAGAATCCAAACCAACCTTGCATTCAGTAGGCACCACCTAAAGAAGGCCAACCCACCAGAGGCAAGAAACCCCAAATCTCCTAGGAAAGCACCACACTTCACAACTCCAATTGTCAACCAATACATGAGGAACCAAATCAAAAACCAAGGGGGGAAAGAGCACCAAAAGCTTCAACCTGCCCACACCTAACAAGTCTCTATGGTTAGACAAACCAAGAAGCACAAATTAGAAAAAGGGTTTCAACATCTCAAGATAAGATCCACCCCTCCCTAACACAACACCAAACACATCCAAGGCTCCAGGAGAGAGCTTAGGTCCGTGCTAGACCACCTGAGCCATAATTCCAAGCCTATTGACCCACAAAGGCTCCAGGCCAAAACATGAAAAGGAACAACCAACTGCCACTTGGAAGCCATGAGGGAGCTAGTAACAGAAGCACCAGGCAGAGAAATCTTCACAAAGAAGACCAAAGAAACAACACCCTTCACAATGAAAGGTGACAAAAAGAGCCACTGCTTAGAGCATCATTCATCATGATCTCCCTCAACCCCACAAAAGCAAGCAACAAGAAAGACATAATAAACCTCCCACAACAACCCAAAATCTAGAAACGCCCAGTAGCCAAGCACAAGGGCCATAAATTGATCCCCTAGCAAACCCTTGACGCCACCAGGATCAACATCATCAACAAAAATCCATTCACCCTTAGAGTCGACAAACTCTAGGTTCAAATCTATAGAGACACCTAGCCACAAAGAGCACCCAAAAGAAGGAAACACAACAAGAGAAACACACCACCCAGCCATAACGCACCTTCCATCTGCCTCTCCATCATCCTCTGAAGCTTTAGTGCCCTTAGAGGATTAAAAAGCACCGTTCTCACCCAACCTGCTCCTCCCGCCCACGCAGCTCCTCATTGCCTTTGAAAATTCAAAATTGTTTCAGCTATGGCAAAAGTCTCTTGTTATATTATAATTCCAATATTTTTTTAATATACTATATTTATAATGTTATACACATAAATTCTCTTTGAATAGGTTAATTGGTGTTATTTTTCTTCTTTTGGTATCAAAGCTAAGGCTTAGCTAGTTCTTTGAGAGTACAAACATGCTAGAAAAAAAATAAAGAGTAGGAGTTTTATGTAGGGGAATCATATGTGTGAAAAAAGAAGACAAATTGAATTATGGAGATATAGAAATACAATGGATATGATTTTGATTTATAAAATTTTAAGATGGAAATTATTTTTCATAAATATTAGTGGTTTATTGTGTTAAGGAGGAAACCCTTGGATATGATGAAAGAAGACTAGATGAAGATTGTGAAGAAGGTAAATAATTCAATTTGGTTATGTATTTAGATGTGTTACTATTGAATGACGCATGAGAAGCCAAATAAAAGAAATTATGGTATAAGAAAAGGTCTTTTTATTAGATAGAGTCCATATAGTAAACAAAATTCTTTTTTGAAAGTTATATTTTTCTAGGATGAATGATGGTGACTCTATGATAAATAATATAAATGATTGAAAAACATATGGTGATTTAATTAGCCTCAATTTGTATTAATATAACAAGATATGAAATGTATTAATTCATGGCAATTACTAGTACATCATCAAAATTAAAGCTTGAAGAGGTATTCAAATCCTTGTTATTAGAATAAATGAGGCCAAAATCCACAGAGTATTTCATTAATGATGGTTTTTTAATAGATCATTCCCAAGAGATAATGAAAAATAATATACAAAATATTTAGTCAAAGTTTAGAGGTGAATCTAAATATATAAAAAAACTTTGAAGGCATAATGGAGCTTCTATAAAATATATCCTTTTGATAGTAAAGTCATATTTTAAAAGGTTTTAATTTAGGAAATGAGCATGATAGTTCTCTCTCTATAGAAGAAAATACCTCCATTTGATCAATTTTGGTGCTTCCTTTCATATGACACCCCATAAGGAGTGGATTTTCATATAGGAATTTTTAATTTTTTTTAAAACACCTACAACATTTAGTAGGGTATTGGAAATTAAACTAATTACTAATAAATATTTATACATATATAGAAACATAAATTTTTAAAAACTAAAATTCCATGTGAATATAAGTTGTTCTTCCCATTCATGGTGACAAGTACCCAAGATGAATGTTCCTAAATTGACTACTACAGGTGTGGTGGCATATGAAGAAGCAACAATGGCACTTCAATACTTTCAATAAAGAAAGATATAATGTGCTTATTACCTACCTAGGATTAAAAAAATTATAAGAAAACTTAATAAAAGAGGTATTATATAAAATATTACACCAACACCCCCCTTAATTATAACTTATGGAGGAAAAACTAGGTCTTGAAAAATAAGGTGTCATGTTAGGTATTCAAGTATAAAATGTATCCACCAATGTCTCTCTCTATGTGAGTAAGAGAGAGAGATAAGTAGGTGGCCAACAAGAGACTTAACTTCTTTATTCCCTAATAATCTACACGAAAATTATATGAAAAAGGATTACACTAAATTTTGAAGAAGATCCAGTTGTATAGAACAACAATCTTGTACTTATGAGATATATAGATGAAGGTACATGATGAAATTTGTCCCAATGTAAAATAAGATATGATGGAAGAAATGAGAAAGTGTATAATTAGCTTCATTTTCTATAAATGTGGTGGAAAATATATCCTAAACAAATTTGTGAAAATTCCATCATCAAAGAGGAATACTAAATGGAGACAATCATCTAAAAGACGAATATCCACTAGTTGTGCATAGAGTTGTAGGTCCCAAATCCCTAAAGCCATACAATTCTCTAAGAACCAAGAGTATAAAACACAAATAAATATACCTCAAAATTGTGATTAGGTAGGGAAACTTTAGACCAATTTGTTCAGATGGCTAAGAACTACTTTGTGATCAACTAGACCCAAGGGCTTCTCTAGAGGTGTACTAAATAAGATTATTCCTATTAGTACTAGGTGTATTCTTATCCATACAACTTGTCACTAGGCCAAGTACTAACCTACTACTATAGCCTAAATTAATCTAATAAGCACATCACAACACTGAGGAAATATGTGAATATACACATCACTCTCAAAGGATAAAACTAGCTATATTTTCTAGAAATATTTTCCTAGTTCTAACATTGGAACATAATATGTATACAAACCTATTTCCTACTCCTAATATATGAGTGACTGATACTTTTAGTTTAGGTGCATGGTGGGTCATTTATAATAGGACTAGTGTCTATTCATTGGGCTATAATTTTCAAGAATACTTATGGAAAATAAGTCAAAATCACAAAGGAATGTGTTATGTATACCTATACACCAAAAAAAATGATCTCAAGCAACTTAACATTCTTATTTATACATCCCACACTATAAAAATTTATATGCAATGAGTAAAATACCATTAAAAATATTGTAACAACTTATAATATTGTCCCATTCATCTAATATTCAATTATATTCATACCAAAACTAGAAAGAGGAAAACCTAAGCTAGAAGTTATAAAAAATCTACAAATAGAATTGTGGACTTGTTCAACTAAAAAAATTTACAATATTAACCCCCCTTAAGCCTTTTAAATATTTGTTTCTATAATAGTGAATGGATTCATAAGAGTTGAAACCCTACTTACCTTTAATGTGCAATTGCATGGAAGAGAAAACATTAACCTTCTTTCTATAAAATGAACTAGCATATATAGTTTTCTATTTGTTGCCTTGTTAGTTTAGGAATTGAGGAGGAATAGATAGTCATGAATATGGAGTATAAGGGAAAAGGTAGAGTTTAGAAGGAATTCTAAAAATAAAAAATCTAAAATATTGATACAAGAATAGGAAAAAGATAGGGATCAATATAAAGGTATACTCTAATGATAAACTATAATAGTTTGATAAGGATAATGGAAAAGGAAGAATTGGGAGAAAATACATATCAAGAAGGTAGAAAACTTTGATAAAAGAATAGTCTTAGGAAATTGAACACAAAACCTCCACATTAGATTTTTTGTGATTTTTAAACATCCAAAAATGAGTAAGCACATCCAGAGGTTGGAGAAAAGAAACACTTATGAAAAAAATTATCAAGGGAGACACTTTTGTAATTTTCCTAGATGGGTTATAAATAATGGGACAAATAAGAGAAAATGCATAAAGGGGTTGAGGTTTAAGAAAAAATTGACACAATAAAGTGGGGTACCAAAATCCACCATTTAATAGGATGGCCTACAATAGGTAAATCCTTGATGAAGCCACTAAAATGGGAGGACACATGTAATACTATATAGATTATAATGAAATTTAACTAATTATAGATGTTCAAAAATGCTTATGTGGGAGATTTCATCAAATAATAATCATATTTGGACTCTAAGAAGTGAGGAAAAGCATCAACCTAAATTTAAAAAAGAGAACAAATATTATAAAAATAGAAATATTAGAGAGGTGTCTCTCTAATGAGGAAGATCTATTGTAAATAAACCAACCTCAAGTCCTCATGATTTGCATCATAATCATTATAAAAATTATATCCATAAAAATAATAGTAAATGTGTAACTAAATAATTGCAAAAGGATTCACCACATGGCATAAGGACACTTAATATGCTCAACGAAATATAAAAATACCATATAAAATTATAGAGAAAGGTGACCATATCCAATATCACACTTATTAAGAAAATTAACATGCAAATGGATAAATTAGTTGATTGCGAATTTTTTGTGTAAGTGAAAAATAGAGGGGGCCAAAAGATGGCAAAACAAAATTTGGAGTTAAATTTATAAATAAGTTTTGTAGTACCAACTCTTAGGATTAGTTAATATCAAGCCTAAATGTACTCCCACAAAAATACAAGAGAATTATTAATCTCATAAAAGAAAGAACTAAGGACAATCATGAATTTTTTCATTCCCATTTTCTTAAAATATGAGAAATATCACAAAAATGCATATAATTGAATGGAAGTAATTTATTGTCAAAAAATAATGCCTTGATGATGTGAAAGAGATTATTTTAATCATTTTTTTTATAAAATCTTAGTTTAAATGAAACAAATTTTAATTTTCATTGGTGTTATTTATTTATTAATTATTTTCAATGAATGCAAACTCTTTTCCACCCAAAAAAATGCTTGGTCAAAATTTTCTAGAAGAGCATGAGGAAGATAAACCCCTTCAATCTCCTTTAATTCCTAAGTATTCTTCAATAACCCAACAAAACATTTTAAAATATTTTAAGAAAATTAAAAATAATGAAATTGAGCTTCAAATGTTAATATAAATCCTCAAAAATATTAATGTGATAATTACACATTCTCAAGATCTTGTAACCTGATTATAATATTTTATATCTCACATTGATTATGTTACTAGATGAACTATAAAGAGAATTATCACTAATATTGTGCCACAAAGTTATCTTATAACAAAGTGAAAGAAAAAAATATATGAAAAATAATTTGTCTTATTTATATACCTAAGTGTTGAAAATTATTGTTATTGATATCAAGTGCTCTAAGATGGAGATTGTTGCTTTGATTGGATATGTTCATGTCTGCATTCTATGATGATTTTTTTGTTCTTTTTCTCATTCCTTTGGACTGGATTGGAGATCATGCCTGGTTAAGATTTGTGCTTTTAGTAGGGTTTTATCCCTAATTAATTAAAACCTAAATTATTTTTCCCAATCATGTACTTTATGTTCTATTGCATCGTTGATTTCTTATCGATTGTTCTTGATTTCTTAAGTTATGATTTAAGCCCTTCAACATCGTTGGTCACCGGGCCCAACCAAAATATTTTTCCTGTCTTTTTAATAATTTTGAGAAGCAAAGGATGATGTTAGTGGGATATGTGTTGCAATTGTGTGTAAGTGAATTTTGAGTCCACTTTGATCATATTGAAATTACAATGGCACAATAAACAAACAAGTGTTGATGCTACACAAGAGCATTTTGAGCTTGTCTAGACCATATGGAGCTTGCAAAGAGGTGGCATATTGACATGTGGCTAGGGTGATGTCAAAGGTATAAATGTAATGATAGCGTGTGATGCAGAGAAGGGAGGAAAACCTTCAAAAATCACAATTCAAACCTTTTCAAGCAACTTTCCAATCCTTAAGATCCTAACTTTCTCTTATTCCTCAATTCTTTCATATTTCTCTCGTAGCATATCAAACAGAGAAATCTGAACATATCTTCCAAAATATACCACAAACCCACAAAAAATTTACCTTTTCAAACACCCATTAGGTCCAATTTTGGCATACCAAATATATCCTTGCACTTGTTTGGAACATCATCACTCAAAATTGACTATCCTACTACCCCTTAAGCTAATTAAGCCACTTTATCAAAGCAACTTTGTGAAATTCTTCATCAAAAATCCAAAACTCAACTCCATCACTTTCACCAAGTCTCAAATATACTGAAATAACATTTTTTGTCCAAATAAACACTCACTTATTCATCAAAGCCCAAAACCCTTGCTTTAGGCTTATTTCATGCTGGAAATGTTAGGGTTTATTGAAAATCAATGCTCCAGGCCCTATCTCACCTTACCGCTGCCTCAAAAACATCAAAAAATGTTTGAATATGCTTAATGACTCATATCCTAACCTTAATTAATGCAATTTCATCAAACTACAACTTCTAACCTTTCATTTTAGGCCAAAAACTCAGAAATATCAACTAGGGCAGCATTCTAATTTCTTCTAAACAATTTCCTTGCTCCTAAAATCCATTCTAACATATAAATCTATCTTAATGCATCCATTCCACCATGTCTTAAACTAATCTACAAGTGGAATGGGTGATTAATCCATTTTATACACCTCCAAACCCTCAAACAAGGTGTTTAGACCCGCCTACAGTAAAATGTTCACCAAATCCTTCAATCTCAATGAAATACACCCAAATCACAACCAAATTGATGCTCAAAAATTCCTTTATCAAATCCAAATGATTTTAGAACATCACTCTTCTATACAAAAACGTACAAATTGTAACGCCCCACCACACAACCCTAGAGGAAGTTGCAATTAACAACTCAAATGAACTATTTTTTTTTTTACAAGGATAGTTAATATTGCAAGTTCACAACCCATTGCCAACAACCTCTAAGGTTACGAGACTGAGGTTACTTAATAACCCACGAATAATATTAAATATTTGAAACAAAAACATTTAATTACTTATGAAATTAAGAACACATACATTCCATACAAGATAAATTCATCAAAGAAAATAGAAATACCATATGATTTCATTTAACAATAAGATTACAGCTCTCATTCCCTGAATGAGGTAAATCCACTAATCATAATTAAAAATTACATCTTCCACCTTGATAACAAATGAGGGGTAATTAATTACAAGATCAACTGAGATGAAAATAAGTAAAAAAAGGGTAACTAGATCCCACGAGATCTCCAACTAGAAATATCGTCAACAAGAACAAGAAGATAACCCAACGGAGTAAGGTGCACGCTCCACCCAGCCAAGTGGTACCCAAAGGCCCACCCTCGTGCTAGGAGATAGTAACAAGGAATCTTACCCAAAACCATCTACCCCTAGACACAAGCTGAAACATATTGATACAACCAACACATGTACAACACAAGTAAAAACTCTAGTACAACTAAAACATGGTCACATTGATTCTTGAAATAAAATAGATCAAGTATGTTAAGAAAACCATACAGATAAAATTAAATACCAACTGTTGTCCTAGTTAGAGTGTCATCTCACCGTTCGTCATGAGTTACCCACTATGAATATTCGCAAGTCCCGACCCTCATACTTACTAATGCGGAATCAAATACCTTCCATAAAGTCCATATAGATGACCTTTTCATCCCAAGCCTTCCCACTCACCCCAAGCCTAAACAAGAACTTGCGACTATGAGTGAGGCTAGGACATACCTTGATTAGTTATCACTCGATTCAACTACCTCTGAAGGTTACCCAATATTACCTCTAAGACCTTTGGCCCCTAACGGAAGCCACTCTTTAACTTGACAAGACACAATCAAACTAATCACCAAGGGTGCAAGAGTGCATGCGAAATAGATATAGCCACCACTCCAACACTAGGAGGAAACATATAATGAAACTCACTCCAACATTGGAGGCAACAATACACATAATCCACTCCTTTTAAATGAGGCACAATTCGTCCCCGTTCGCGAAAACTAGGTAAAACACTGACTAGACACCATGTACTACCCAAGGCATTCAAAACAAGCTGACGTAACAAATCAACAACCCACATAATTTAAACCCGTTCAGGAAGACTTAACAAATTAAAGACATATTTAACCCATTTCTCTATAGAAGAACATGAAGGAAATATTCACTGAAAGCAAATGAAATAAGCTACCTTTCGATATTCTAAATCCATTTTCTTTTCAAAATGATTTCACAACAAAGATAATAATTGCCTTAACAGATTAATTAATTAATACAATTAATTGTCTCATCAATTGTAGAGAAGGGGAATACTAACTTAACAATTAAATCAAATCCCTTGATTACTTTTAAAATCAACATATATCCATTGTCTTTAATGAAATTCAATAGTTTATTGTATCCATTAATTTAATCATATCTCTTTTAGCCAAAGTCAAAGGATGAAAATTAAACCAAATATTTTATCCTTAATTGCTTGCAAATAAAATAAACCTTTACTTCTTCGTTTCGAACCATACTACTTCCAATTTATCTATTTCTTCTTTGCAAAATAAATCATGTAAAATCAATTAATTCCTCTAATAAACACAATCTTTGAATTTTTTTTATTTTTTTTAAAATATATTATTTTAAAAATAAATCTATTAATTTGACTATTACAGCTTAATTTAATGTTTCGTCAATTCTATATAAATCATGCCATCATTAAAACCTTCCATTTTAATATATATATTTTTTAAATGAATACATATATTTTAAACTTATATACATACATACATACATAATCTTATATTATATATATACATATGCATATATTATATATATTATTATTATATATATTAATATTTTAATATTATTTATAAATATTTTTATATTATAAAATATAATATATAAAATATTATATATATGTATTATTTATTTTTTTACCTAAAAAAAAATGAAATAGCAAAATGCCAAATCGCGGGCACATAGGGGCATGCACCATGTGTTTGGGGGCTGACCGTGCATTACACATAGTCGAGCCCCATTTCATGGGCGGTTGTGTGTAATACACAGCCAAGCCCAACCTTTTGCGTGACCGGTAGTGGGGGTGGGTGTGCAGGGTGCGGCTACCCCACACGCCTCCCATGGGGGTGCGATGGGGTGAGCCCCCTGTGACTTGCCCTCCCAAACCCTCTGAAATATATATTTTTTTTAAATAATCTTTATTTTAAAAGCCTCTGCGGATTTTTAATCCGCCCAATATTTTGTAAGCTGGGTATTTTTTTCAATATCAGTATATATAAGAATATATATGTATGTATGTATATATATATGTATTTCCCCAATATATATATATATATATATATATATATACATATATATATGTATTTTATCTAAGTTTAATCAAACCAAAAATTCAATTGAGCAAATAAGTTCTGGAAAGAATTATTTACAGTCAAGAATACCCCTTTTTTTTTCTTCAGAAATTTCTTGAAGAAATTCATTTTTAAACTGAGATTTTGTTTCAATTTCAAACAACTTTTCACATGGGTTTCTCTTGCAAATCAAACAAATTTTGTATATTTTCCAAACAGCATAAAACAATTGTGATCTCTTTTCAAAATGAAACAATTTACTAAGTAGAAAACCTGATTCCAGAAGCTTGAGAGGTTGGAAAAATGGTGCAAATCCTTCTCCTCATATTCTAGCTTCTTTCCATCAAATCAATAGATTTCAACACAATTCCAATCCAAGACACACAAAACCAAAATCCTGTTCTTCATTCCTCTTTCTTTGCCATTTTTTTTCATCCTCTCCCAAATTTTCATCCCTCTTTCCTTTCTTAAAACTCGTGAAAATAACAAAATAATAAATATCTTTTAATTACTATTATAATGAAAATATCCTAACCCCTTTTTGCATTCAATTTTCCAAAGTATGAAACAAATGCAAATTAAAACATTTTTTCAATTTTCCAATTTCAAAACACAATATCTTTTAATTTCCAAAATGAATAACTTAATTTAATTTCAACCCAATTAATATAATTGATCAATAAAATAAATCTAATCAAGATTAAATCATTTTATTAATTAAATTAAATTAATTATTAAATAAAATAAAATCTTTCAACATAATAAACATAATAATCTATTGAACAACTTAAATACATAATGCAGTTAATTACCCTTTAATTACCCTCTTCAATTGCAATTAAATAAAATCAAGGCAAACCGAACAATATTCAAACAATTGAACTAGACTAAAACCCAACGACACACTATGACCAGGGTGATGACTTGGCACGAAAAACCTAGCTACTATCTCCCAATCGAATACCGTTAAGCAATGGACACGCTCAAACTTGTGAAACCAGGTGGAGTCGATGTCTTGTACCTGTGATCTTGCAACCAAATGTATACCAACATGTACATATATATGTCATAATTAAAACACACTATGAAGAGGAAATCGCAGAATCCCAGGGCGCTCATGAGCAAGTGGTGCAATCTTGTCCCCTTCACCAATACAATGTTACAAAATTGACGAATCTAACATCAATAATATAATCCAAATATAAAACATCATTAATTCAAATATTCACAATGTTAATCTAAAGCATGCCATAACATCTGAATAAAATACCATCGCATCAAAATATAGCATTCACATCGCTTTACAGATAGCGGTCAAATAGTAACCAAGTACCAAAGTCAAAGTACTAATAGGAATACAACATATAGGAGAAGAACACAGTTTGATCAAAAACCAAAACAGAGGGGTATTACACAGATCTTGGGAGCAACAAATTTTATGAAAATACATAAAAATTTCAATAGAAATCAAGAAATTCTTATTGTTTTGTCTTCACATACAATTTCCAACCCTTTGTCAAGCTTTCTTTAGGAATATTTAAAAAATCTCACACCAAAAACTGACTGACTCAACTTATCCAACTAACATTTGAACCTCCTAACTGTTGGTATTCCTTGTTTTTGCATTTTTCCACTTTTACATATGATAACTTTTGACAATTTTGCAAAATATCACCATAGGAACTAAAATCACTCCAATTACATTAAAATATGGTCTATTATGACCTTATTAGACTCAAATAAGACTCAAACATCTCACAACCTATTACATGACCTTATTCACAAAACCAGACTTGGTGCCCCTGCCCTAATGTGGAAGCACATTTTCGGATCATTTTGACAATGGTGAAAAAATGGTAAAGCAGTTGGTTGATGTCTGTTCAAGGTGAAATCAATGTAGGGATAGGTGTTGTGATACCATGGTAGCTATTGTGATACATCAATGACTATCATGCATCTATAAAGAGGAGAGAGAAGGTCTTGCAGTGAACTATGGGATTGTAACACACATCTAAGAGTTTCCAACATTCAAGCATTCTATTGATCAGGATTATTCCAAGGGAAAGTGCATCTCGATTTGAATATCCACTATTTGTTTATGCCATGAAAAGAAATATTGACACTCAATTCAAAACTGCTAAATGGCTAGTTCCTGATTTAAATATTTGAAATTGCACAAGCCAACATGGTAGTGACAAAAATTATTTTTCACTAGCCAACTTGCTCATTACCAATGGTTGTGATTTTTGGTATAGGCTGACATTGTAATATTATCTATCAACCTAGGGAAATATTTAAGAAAATTATTTTGGGTTCTTGATGAGGTGACAAAGAATATATAAATGTGTTTGTGTAATGATGTGTGATATATCCAAGCATTTGTCTTATCTTTTAGAACAAAGGTAGTTTGGGTGAAGAAGAGTAGAGTGTGGATGTGGAACTCTTCAAACATTTGACAAGTGAATTGTAGATAAAATAGGGAATGAATGACTTCCTATTCTATCTAGGTCATTCAACTATGTCCTAAGAACCCTAATTGGATTGACTATCAACCTCACAAGGTGAGTCAATTCTCAATTAGGAGGACCCAAGAAGGGGGTTCTTTTAGATTTTAAGGGGTTTGCCATCAAGAAAATGCTTGGAAAATACAAATGAACATTCAACCTACAAAATCTAGCTATGTAAGCTAAATGAGAGATGCAAATAATGAAATTAAGCAACAAAAAGTTAGTGTATGTGTACCTTGGAAGTGTGGAGATGTTGTGAGGATTTTAGAAATGTAAAGAAGATGTCAAAACATGCTTGAGAGGACTAAGATGTCCAAGATGGAGTATTGGTCCCATTTTTTTTTGAGGTAAATACAAAATATTCAAATGTTAGAATCAGATCTCAAAGAATCTCTGAAAAATATGCTTGGGAGGACTAACACACCCAAGGTGCCATATTAGTCCCACTTTGAATTTCTGAAAAGTTTGAATGTGGTCTTGAGCTCCAAGTCTGCACTTGCTTCTCCCCAAACCTGAGGTCCTGAAACTTCTAGATCTGGCCTATAGGTGAGTTTCTGTGAAGATGACAACTTTGGCAATGCAACTTTTCAATCTTGCACTCCAAATGATCTTCAAGTCTTCAACTTAGATCTACAAATATAAACACATAAGAGAGGAAAAACTTGTTGATTGTAAGTAAATGGGGGTTTGTCTTGGTCAAACCCCTTGTAGGTAATTAAACCAAATGATGAAATGAAGCATGAAACATGAAATATGTAAATGATATATCACCTTGGATGATGTCTTGTGAAGAAAATATGCAATCTACCATGTAGTGGCTATGAATAATGTAGATCTTGGAACCTTTCATTTGATGTGAACAATGGCTATAAATTGATCTTCAATGCTACATCCACAATCCTGGATCAACAACATGAATGGATGCACTAAACCCTTAACATGATGCTTGAATCCTAATTATGGCTCCAAATGCTTGATGAATTGCTCTTGAATATTATTGTGGACTCATTTTTTCTAGAATAGACGCTCTCACAACTTTCTTAGATGAAAATGAGTTAGGGAACCTTTTCTTTATACTTATTCATGCTTAATATCCCAAAATTACACCACAACAAGCCAACATATGAATTCATTAAATAAAGGAGGCTAAATCCTACCTGAATTCAAAATTGGATCTCGAAAATAATCCTAGGATGACTAAGATTCCCTAGGTGTCGTCTGAGTCCCAAGGCTCAAATCTTGGGGCATAGACTCCAAAAAGGGACCTTTTTAGGTGTGTTCAAAATAAGGGTCCCAAGATCCATGGAGGACAAAGACACCCTAGGTGGCGTTTTAGTCCCAATCCACAAATCATGGACACACAAATAGAAACATTAAATGATCATTTATCTTTTGAGGTTTTTCAAGATTTTCCATAAAAATATATAGTTTATTAGGCTTGTGGATGCAAAATAGGACCTAATTAAGCCATAAATAAGCATAAATAAAGCAAGGTAGGCCCAAACAAGTGTGAAAATGCAAGGGTATGCATTTTACTACACTACATTTAGCCCACACTTTAGTGAGAGGATGAACTTGCTTCAAAATCTCTCTAAAGTATCCAACAACGCAATCAAGATGGTTCCAATGTAAAAATGCTAGTAAGATAGGATGACAACAATTAAGAGGGATGATAAATCCCCTAGGATCAAGATCCTATGGCAGACCAACATGGGCACAAAAGAACACGCTTGCAGATGATATATGAAGCCAAAATCAGATTGCAAACATACACCATCAAAGACAAGAAAAAGGAAAAAGAGAAGAGATCTACAACAGATCAAGCTTCGACTAGCTGTCGAATGTGGTGGATCGTATCTAGGCTTGAAGATAGTTTACATGTGGAATGTGTTATCCACTATGCAAACAAAATGTATGCTCATTAGGGCTAGTGGGAGCTAGGTGTCCACTAGGTGACCCCCAGGGGGAACATATCAAATCCATACCTCCATGAATTTAATAAGGTACAAGAATGCATGCTCACATGGGCTAATGAAGCTAGTTGTTCACAAGCTAAGCCCTAGGAAGCCATATCAAAGTCATACCTCCATGACTTTAATAAGGCACAAAACGCAAACCAACAATAAAGAGGGATGTTCAAAGGGATTTTTCTTAGTTCGTACAAGGTCTTCTTCTTAGAGAACATTATGCTTAATGTTTCCAAGAGAGGAAAATTCAAAGAAATATCACACTCTCAGAGGAAATCAAACCCAATGACACCACCAAGAAAAGTATGCACTGCAAAAAGAAAGAAAATCACATAATGAAACATGAGTATCAATGTATGCCCCCACTTTAAAGCATTTGCTAACACCATTACTATGAGAAATTTCTTTAAAGTAGAAGACATTAGATTTTATTTGGAAAGCCCTATGCCAATTCATATGTTTCCAATAAGCTACATCATGAAAAGGAAAAGGGGTTGCCCCCAAAATGTCACATGTGAGCCAACTTAAGGAATGTTGCCCACATTCCAAGCTTGCTCTTATATATACATGAAAGGTGGTCAACTAGCCAAAAGAGGCAATGATTGGTGACATGTGAGGAAAAGGCCACCTAACCCCTTGCCCCCACTTAGTGCAAGACAAGGATGATCCGAAATGAAAAGAGGAACTAGATGCTTCAACCCAAGGGAGAGCACCACAATCCTTAAGATGTTGATTTTTTTTATTTAAATCTCTACATTCATTATTAGCATGACCATGAACTCTATGATATGTGAAAAATGAACTCTTGTAGTATAATTTATTTTATGTTCTTGGAGGGAGAGAAATCAGATGATCTTGAAGGAGTCTTTTCAAGATACTCTCTTGGTCAAAAGTAGCAAATGTTGCTTTGTTTGCGACAAATATATCTTTTTATTAGTACAAGATGTCATAATAACACAAGAATTTTAGATTGCGAGATTTCGTTCTCTCCTTTACTGAGGGTATACAATCTGATGAATTTGAATCATTAGTGTTTTGTGTGATGACATTGACATTAAGCGAAGATTTTATTGATTTTTTTTTCTTCCAAAGGATGAGAATCAAGAACACTAGTGTCTATCAGCTCAGGATGCACTACTGCTAAAGTTGGCTTAGAAGAATGTTTTGTGATAGTGTTGATATTAAGTGAAGGCTTTTTTATGTCTTTCGAAGGAAAATAACCAAGACCACCAGTCTTTTCTTGCATGTGAGGTTCTATACGGACACAAATACCTTGTTTTATAGGACTACATCATTTTCCACTATAACCAAGTTGTTTCATAAGTTCATAACCTTTTCCATAAAGATTTTTCATTTCTTAAGGATTCAGTGGATGCTTATGATTAAGTTAGTCAAAGTTTTTTGTGTAATTTGTTGAATTTTGTTCTAAAGTCATTGAGGTGGATGCTTTCGAAGGGTTGTCCGAATTTTGTGTTGGCATTACTACTTTTTCTTTTTCCTTGTCTGGGTCTTTGTGTATGATATTGTATTCTCCCATGAATTTTGATTCAAATTTTAAGGAACCCCAATCATCGTCTAATAGCTTTGTGACCTCATCAATTTGTTTTACTTAGTCTTTATGTTGCACAGGTTCCACTTCTGTAGTTGGTGTCAATATTTTCAAGGGGTTGTCTTTGTTTTTCTTGAGTTGTAAGACACTATAAAGCTCATTATCAGTGTCCAATGTGTACACTTTATTTTTGTAGACATATTTCATTTTATGTTGAAGTATAGAAGGAACCGCATGAATCTCATGAATCCATGACCTTCCCAAAAGAAGATTATAGGAAAGATCGTAAGGCATAACATGAACAGGGGTTTGTAAAGCAACCTTTCCAACTGTAATACATAAAGTGATCACTCCAAGTGATTTATTTCCCACATTATCAAATCCCTTAATAGATAAAGCTCTTCAAGTTGAATATTTTATTTATCAATTCCAAGCCTATCCAAAAGGGTCACACTACACACATTAAGGGTTGAACCATTGTCCACAAGGGCTTTTTTTATCCATTTTGTATTGTATTGAGCTATTATAATGAAAGGATCATTATCTAAAAGATGCAAAATTGGAATTGAGTAATGCATGAAATGAAGCACTTTAATGAAGCACTTTAAACTAGATTTATTGAAATGGATGAAATAGAAGGTCAACCCACTGGCATAGATAACCAATGACAACAAATAGAAATGTAGAAAATAAAATTTAAACCTTGGAAATTGGAGCCTCAAAATCAATAGGGACTAAGACTGGAATAGTTAGAAAACAACTCAGACAAGGTTCTGGGAAAAAAACCTAAGGGACTAAGATGCCAGGAAGGGTGTTTTTGTCCCAATAGAGGTTTTTTTTAGAAAAACATTAAATTATGAGTTGTTAACAGTTTTCCCAAGTTGCCTACCTAGGGACTTGATGTTGAGAAATAGAAATTTGTGCAAATGAATGCCAAAAAAAGTAACTAGTGACAAGAAATTGGATGCAAAAGTGACTGCAATTTTTTCAATTTTGAATGAAAAATAATGTTCTTAAATGCAATTAGGATGATGAACAATGCAAAATTTAGGTTTTCAATTAAATGAAATGATGCAAGAAAGTAAAAATACAACCTATATGCACTTTCACTAATGCAAAAATAAAAAACCTTAAATGTAATTTCACCAATGCAAGATGCACGAAACCCTAGATGCACTTTCACTAGTGCAAAATATAATGAATGCAATAAAGATCTAAGAATTTTAAAGGATTCCAAATCAGAAAAATAAGAATGTTCAAAGAAGTCAAGTTCACCAAAATGAATCGTAGATTAAATAGGGAAGGGATGACATCCTATTTTATCTAGGTCATTCAACTATGTCCTAAGGACCCTAATTGGATTGACTATCAACCTCACAAGGTGAGTCAAATCTCAAGTAGGAGGACCTACGAAGGGGGTTCTTTTAGAATTTAAAGGGTTCACCACCAAGAAAATGCTTGGAAAAAACAAATGAACATTCAACCTATAAAATCTAGTTTTGCAAGCTAAATGAGAGATGCAAATAATGAAATTAAGCAACACCAAGTTAGGGTATGTGTACCTGGGAAGTATTGAGATTTTGTGAGGATTCTAGAAATGCAAAGAAGCTATCAAAATATGCCTTGGAGAACTAAGACGCCCAAGATGGCATTTTAATCCCACTGTTGTTTTTAAGGGAAAACATAAAATATTTGGATATCGAAATGAGATGTAAAATAATCTCTAAAAATACACTTGGGAGGACTAAGACACCAAAGGTGGCATATTAGTCTGGCTTTGAGTTTGTGAAAAGTATGAATGTGGTCTTGAGCTCCAAGGTCTGCACTTGCTTCTCCCTAGATCTAAGGTCCTGAAACTTCCAGATTTGACATGTAGGTGAGTTTCTGTGAAGATGATAACTTTGGCAATGAAAATTTTCAATGTTGCACTCTAAATGATCTTCAAATACAAAAACACGAGAGAGGAAAAAATTGTTCATTGTTAGTAAATGGGGGTTTTCCTTGATCAAACCCCTTGTAGGTAATTAAACCAAATGATGATGAATGAATGAATCATGAAACATGAAATATGTAAATGATATCACCTTGGATGATGTCTTGTGAAGCAAATATTCAATCTACCATGTAGTGGCCATGAAGAATGTAGATCTTGGATCCTTGGATTTGATGTGAACAATGGTTGTAAATAGATCTTCAATGCTACATCCACAATATTGGATCAACAACATGAATGGATGCACTAAACCCTTGACATGATGCTTGAATCCTTATGTTGGCTACAAATTCTTGATGAATTTATTTTGAATGTTATTGTGGACTTAATTTTGCTAGAATATATGCTCTCACAACTTTCTTAAATGAAAATGAGTGAGGGAACCTTGTATTTATACTTATTCATGCTTAATATCTCAAAATTACACCACAACAAGCTGGCATATAAATTCATTAAATAAAGGAGGCTAAATCATGCTCAAATTTGAAATTGGATCCCGAAAATAAGCCTAGGAGAACTAAGATGCCCTAGGTGGTATCTTAGTCCCAAGGCTCAAATCTCGAGGCATAGACTCCAAAAAGAGAGAAATTTTTAGGAGTGTTCAAAATCAAGGTCCCAAGACCCATGGAGGATGCAAAGACGTCCTAGGTGGTGTTTTAATCCCAATCCATAAATCAGGGACACACATATAGAAACATTAAATGATCATTTATCTTTTGAGGTTTGTCATAATTTTCCATTAAAATATATAGTTTATTAGGCTTTTGGATGCAAAATAGGACCTAATTAAGCCATAAAGAAACATAAATAAAGCAAGGCAGGCTCAAACAAGTGTGAAAATGCAAGGGTATGCATTTTACTACGCTACAAAAAGAAATGTGTAAATTTATTTTGTGATTTTTTGGATAGAGGAGGTACTATAATTTTTATTCTATTCATTAGGTTGGTTCCTTTTGTAATGATTTTAGGTTGGTGCCTTTGTTTCATTAATTTGGTGCTCAAATTAGGGGATTGGTGTCTCCTTTAGGTTGGTGCCTATAAATTTTTTTGGGAATTGGTTTCTCTAGTGGGCTGGTGCCTACAAAAGCATTGCAAGATCTGTTTTGTTTGTGAGACTAGATTTGGGAAGTAGATCCAATAAATTTTCTCACAATGGTTTTTCTATCTAAGGTTTCCACATAAATCTAACATTATCTTGTGTTATTATGTTCATTGTTGCTTCTGATTTCATTAATGATGCTTTGATATTCTAATGATTATTGATTAAATTTAAAAGTTTAATGATATATTGATTCACCCCCTCACTAAACATATTTATGTGTTCTAACACAAAGAACTAATGTTACTATAGAAACAGTTTGCAAAAGGATCCCAATCTATCAATGCCAATGTGAGGAAATAAGGAATAACTTTTAAAATAATTGGTGGATAAATTTTGATAAACAAACATATAATTATAATAATGTGGATGAGTGTTTCTCAAGGAAACTCTATTGTGAGTTTATCCTCAATAAAATTATGTTATTTCAATATGAAAATTTAGGGTAGAAGCAAAGGCTATAATAAGATAGAAAAGGGGAAATGTTGTGCATAATGTTGGCCAAAAGGCCCCTTTGTTGGCCATCCATCCACCATGTCAAAGTGGATTCAACTATGAACAATAGTATCAAGGTTTAAACTCTCTATTCAGTTAGCTCACTAATAGAACTTGATTCAACATAGCATACATCTGTCATAGGGTCATGAGGATGATCCATCAAGGTGTCATGTATCACTATGCATTTTTTTTCTTGTATGTTTGTATGTGGTTATAGGTTAGAGTAATTTAAGATGAGGTTGGTACATAGGTCAAGGAGGATGCTTCACATTATCCATCTATATTAATCAATGTTTTCATGGATAATGATTTATTAAAGGTGGCCTATGGTACTGACTAGCATGTTATTTTCAATAAGTTTATAAAAATTAGTAAATTACCTATTGAGATTTAGAATTAAATATTTTAATCCATTATTAAGAAAATTAATGCTAAAATTTATGAATGAAATAGTATAAATTTTTGAGTTGAATTATACATTCTACATCCTATTGTCTCTTTGGAAAAAAATTCATTTGGTAAGTTGAAAGTGAGTCTAAAAATGAAAACCCCATGGAGGTCTAGGTAATTGGACTATTTTTGTCATGAGTAAGTCCCTTGGGACTAAGTTTATTTCGAATTTACAAAACCCTCCTATTAGCCTTTGGAAAATATTTTATATTATAAATATGGAGATCATTTGAATAGTCTTACTCTCCTAAACAAAATCCAACATAATCTAGATAAATTATAAGTTTGGTCCTTGATTGCCTCATTTAGTGGTATAATAAAAGACAATATTTTTGGTTTTTAGGAAATGGGAGTAGCATTAAGTGTTGGTACTAGCCTATTCTTGAAAACAAGCCTCTAATAATTTCTACACCTAATCACCTCCTTGAACTAATGCTTCATCTAGCATCAAAAATATTTCCCAACTCTTCACTTGGAATGGCCTTAACCTAAATGAATTCAACTTCATGGGTTGGAAATAGCATGACATAGGGAGTGGTCCTTCCTTCAATATATTTCTCCTTATTACTAATCTGGAAAGTGAGCACTATTTTATTTGACATATAATCAAGTCCTCTAAATACTATATTGTGATGGATGAAACCTATCAGTTATAGGATAGTGAACCCATTAACAAACATTTGAATATAATTTGGAGTTAAAATGATGCCCCATAAATTTTAAAAAATCAATAGATTATTAGACAAAAAAAAGAAATTTTATAAGAGACAATCTTGTCAAAAAAGATGCCATGAGCCCTAACATTTTCCACAAATGAAATTGACCATGATCATCTCTTCTTTGACTTTAATGAATCTTCCAAAATCTAAATATATCTTGATCTTTTATTTGGTAGGGTAAATGCATGGAAATGGGGGGCCAAAATACGGTCTTAACTGGCCACTTTCTTTTTAAATAAATAAAAAATTATCCTAGGTCAGAAATTGAAGATAGTTATGCTCAAAATTTGAAGATGTGAAAAGAACAAGAGTCATAGTTATTTAAATCTACTTTCTAAACTACTAGTTTTTTTAAATGGTGGAGATTAATGGGTTCAAATAGGGGGAGCACATAAATTTCTTTTGTTTTTTTCAAAAAAACATAACATAGTGTCTAGTTTTCTCCCCCTAAAATGTTAACTTTTTAAGTATTTAAAAAATCACTTATGTGAAAACATAGCTAGGACCATATAGTTTATGCCTATTTTTTCTACTAATTTTTTAATGAATACATGATTTTTAATTAATTTTTGAAGTTGACACATCCTTAAAAAAAAAAATTGAATATGCTCCCCCCTAATTTTTTAGAAACTAACTAGAATCAATTTTGTTTAATGTGTATATAATAAAGTAGAGTTTGTAAAAATATACTTTGTTTCAATTTTTTTGACAAAATATGGAGACGATAGAAAAAATAATTAAAGACAAAAAAAAAATTATTTGAAATATAAAAATAATTACATGGTTACAAATCTAAGAGAAAGATCCACGCTATTGTGGTATTTTTTAATTCGACATTGAAATATGTGTAAACCTAATGGAGAGCACACTCAATATTTAGTCATTTGTTAATTATTTACAAAAAATATGCCTTTAGGAATAGACATGCAAGCCCAACACTTTGTGCTAGATTTCTTGGGAATTAAGGTGTCTCAACCTTGGCAATTCCTAAGTTTACATAGATTTGATATACTGATTCACCCCCCCCCCCCTCAGTATATAGGCTTTTCATGTTATACCACTAAGTGGGCATCTTTTGACAACTAATAACTTATTTTTCAAGGCACCGACATGTGGCAAAAGTCCAACTCAAAATCTCACACCCCTTTTGATGGAGCACAATTATTTAATTACCAACCAGACCAATTGGCAACACACGGGAGCTCTAGAATAGGTCTTCTAGAGTGCCATATACAAAGCAAGTTTTCCAAAACACATAAATCATCTAAATGAGTCATCTCCCAGATCCGCAAGATTTGAAACCAAATTCCATAAGATTGCAAAGCCAAAATATTTCTCCTAGTCCATAAACAAATAGTTGTGTCAAACCAGTTCACACCTCGGTGAACACGTCTTTCACTCTCCATCAAACCAGAAGCTAAAACTTGGGATATATTATCCATTGAAGCTCATGAACACAACTATAGATCTACACAGGCATAGGATCAACATAGAAGAAATGTAGAGCACATTATCAGAGAATATTCCAAACACACACTCAACAATGCCTTCATTATTTCTTAAATTTCCTCCAAAGCACTTGGCACAAACACAACTACAACTTCATAAATATAGATCCATGTACTCTAAGCACTTCTATAGTATCCTAGCTATACAAGTACCATCTACAATAAACCTAAACTGTGTTGAAATTAATGAAAATATTAATGACAACACCACCAAACACATCCATACTTGGAATAATCTCCCCCTTTATCATTGATGGAAACACATGATGTGAAAAACCATCAAATACAACATATAGAATCTCTTGCTTCTTCCCTTTCTTTTTCTTTAGAAGCGACAACCTACACAAGCATAATATTTTCACATGACTTTATCTCCCCTTTGACATCAATGGAAAAGGAAATTTTGCATGAAAACTCTTTCCATATAAAGCTCCGTTCACTCCCCCTTAGGAGTGCACCCACATCACAGACTGCAACAATTCACTTTTCTACTCCCCCTGAGGAGTAGACCTCAATCATTAGTCCAGACCAAAATAATCCGCAAATCCACTAGACTAATGCACCTCCATGTGCATTTAGTTCAAGGAAAGAGGGGCAGTAACCCCTAACTTTCCCTTGAGATACTCAAAAGTGTCCTTCATAAGGGCCTTAGTGAATATGCCATCATTTTTTTCTTTGGTAGGTACATATTCAAGTCTAACTTCATTCTGAAATACCTTCTCCCTCAAGAAGTGATACTTGATAGATATGTTATTTGTCCTAGAATGCATCATTGAACTCTTTGAAATTTTTATAACACTTGTAATTTCAAAAAAGATAGAGATAGGATCATCACAAATCACACATATGTCCTTCAAGGTTTGCTTCATCTACAGTACCTATGTACAATAGGATGTTACTGCAATATACTATGCTTCTACAATGGATAAAGAAACTGAATCATGTTTCTTACTCAACCATGAAACTAATCTTCCTCCAAGGAAAAATACACTGCCACTTGTACTCTTTTGGTCATCTACACAATCAGCCCAATCTGTAGCTGTGTAGGCATTTAGTGTGAAATCATTATCCTTCAAATACCATAGCCCAAAATTTGGAGTTCCCTTAAGATATGGGAATATCCTCTTCACAGTTGTAACATGTGCTTCCTTAGGTTTTTCTTGAAATCTTGCAACTTAACATGTTTCATGCATGATGTTCGGTCTAGTAGCATGGTGCTACCACAATAGTGGTTTACACTTTCTGGGAGATCCTATTTTTTGTTGAAATCACATAGTTTTAGAAAATATAATTATTTAAGCCTTGAAAAGTTCCATTTAAAGGATTTCAATTGAAGAGGGTTTGATCAAACCACCTTATACCAAGCCACCTTGGATAGGACCCCGCTAGTTTTAAACCATACCTATAATGAAGTCTCCTTTACACCTATCATAATGTTGATAAAAACCACTTTGATTTACCTTTTGGGGGATCAAATGAATTCATTTAAAATTTATTTTTTGTAAGTATGTAGTCCTTATTATAAGCTTCTAAAAAAGTATAATTTTAATTAAATTAAACTTGATTATTTTATTTATTTTTTATTTCTTGTGAATGTAGGTTTTTCACTGAAATCAAGCTCTCTGTTTTTCACATGTGGAGAAATAGAACATTATCAAAAAAAAAATTTAAAAATATGTTCAGGTTGGGTATTGATGTCCTTGATCCATTAAAAAAATAAAAATTGAATTTCGATACATACAAAAAAAGTTATGTTGTATGCAGTCTACCTATGTCTAAATTGTAATTGGTTTGACTTTGAAACTTGATTAAGGAAAAAATATTTAATAAAACACTATGAAACCAATGAACTAGTTAGATATCATAGTTACAAATCTAAATTCAAAAAAAATAGAATTTGATCCTTCATACAAAAAAAGTTATGTTGTATACAGTGAGCATCACTCCTTAAAAATGTTGTTTACTGATGAAAACTAGTTTTTGAAGGAGATGAAAAACAAAGTGCAATCTGATTCCAAAATTTTTGAAAAAAACATATTTAGAATCTATAGATAAAACTTCACAAATCACTAGTTTTCATCATCTTCAAATTCCTCACGGTTTAGCCGCTATAGGAGCCCGTAAGTGAAGATTTAGTTAAAAAAATCAGTTCAGTGTCCAGTTTGCCCAAATATTGTAAACCAGTATTGTGGGATCACCCAACATTAAGATACAACAATCCACCAGTCATGGATCTATACATGCTCTAATCAACATTAGCAGATTCATCATCCTTACTTAGCTTACATCCAATTACCATAGGGGTACAAACCGGTTTGGATTCATCCATTCCAAACTTTTTCAATAATTCCTTAACATACTTAGATTGTGAAATGAATATCCCTTTGTCATTTTTATTTACTTGAAGTCCAAGGAAGAAATTCAACTCACCAATCATGGGCATTTCAAATTCTTTTTGCATCTCTTCTGCAAATTTCTTACACATTCCTTCATTTCCACCAAAGATAATATCATCAACATATACCATAACTATTAACATTTTGTTTTTCTCAACTTTCAAGTAAAGATTGTTGTCTGTGGACCCTTTTATAAAATGTTGTTGTGTCAAGTATCTATCCAACCTTGCATACCAAGCTCTGGGAGCCTATTTAAGTCCATATGATGCCTTCTTTAACTTCCAAACCATGTCTGGTTTGTCCCACAGCTGAAAAACTTCTATATACTTCTTCTTCCAACTCACCATTCATAAATACAAACTTGAAATCCATATGATATACTATGAAGTCTTTATGAGCTGAGAATGCCAAGAACATCTGACTGGCCTCGATTCTTGCTATATGTGCAAAATTTTCTTCGAAATCTATTCCTTCAACCTGTGAATATCCTTTTCATACAAGTCTTGCTTTGTTCCTTACCACTTCACCATCTTCATTTAGCTTATTCTTGAATACCCATTTTGAACCAATTACATTCTTATTTGCAGATCTAGGCACTCGTTCCCATGTTTCATTCTTCTCTATCTGCTACAATTACTCTTTCATTTCTTTAACCCAACTTTCATCATTACATGGTTCACTCACAATATTAGGTTCTATTTTAGAAAGTAAACACAAATTTACCTCAACCACTTTGCTTCTTGTCTTTACAGCTTCACTTATTTCTCCAATTATCTATTCCTCCGAATGATTTCTTTGTACATATTTAGGGGTCTTAGGTGTAGGTTCTGAAATCTCCTCTTCATCACTTTGTTCTTTCTCTTTTTCTTCTTCTTGCACTTGCCCAGACATAGGATCATCAGGTTCAACTTCACTTATTTCTACTGGTCTATACATAGCTTCATCCACCTTTACATTAGCACTTTCAACTATTTTCTTCAGTTTTTTTATTAAAGCATCTATATGCCTTGCTGTTATTTGAATATCCAAGAAAAATTCCTTCATCACATATAACATCAAACTTTCCAAGATTTTCATGATATCTCTTAATGTAACATCTGCTTCCAAACACTTTAAAGTATTTAATAGTAGGCATCTTACCAGTCCATAACTCATAAGGAGTCTTAGTACTGTTACCTCTAATCTGAACTATGTTAAGAATGTAAACAATAGTGTGTATTGCTTCTCTCCAATACACATCAGGAATATTTGTTTCTTTCATCATATTTCTAGAACCCTCTTGAATAGTGTGGTTCTCTATCACGAGATCAACCTCAAATCGAATATTTTTGCTCAATCTCTCAAGGGGGCAATGTACTAACGTACTTATTTCCATTGGGGCATTCGAAAAAAAAAACATTTTTTTTTTAAATTTCGATGTTAGCAGCATCATTCTTTGAACCAATGCAACAAGTACATTTCTTCAAAGAGGGGAAAAATGTAGACATGTAAAATAGACATCCACTCTAATTAACATCGAATTCTTCTATTAATCAATTAAAACAATTTACTGATTAATTCCCTAGCTTCATCGTATTTAATTAAATAAATCAAATTATTTAATCAAGTCCTTAAGTTTTTCTTATTTGATTCAATAAATAAAAATGATTTAAATCAAATATCAAAACCCCTAAAATCATCCAAGTTAATTAATCTGAATTAATTAACCTCTAATCATAATCACCCATTCTCTAGCTTTTGACTCAACTTGAGTCAAATCTAAACTCTTAACTAACCCACCCACTTGCACAATAAAAAAATTATTTTAATTTATTAAAAGCTTTATTTTCCTCACAAAGCATATGCCCAAGGAATATGCTCCCATTAACTCCATTTGTCTGACTTTTTTGTCCAAACAAATTTCCCCCCAAAGCTCTCAACCATATCCATTTAATGCTAGATTCAAATTTCAAATTGGCACATTGACCAAAATTTTCACAACTCTCATCCTCTAAGTGGCATCTTGTCATTGGCTCATGAACTATCCCACATTCATCCAAATCCCTCAATCTTCCAACCTTGAATCTATAAATGCAAAATATTACAACACAATTTGGCTACAACGCAACAACACAACTTGATGCACAATCTCATGCATTTGAATTTTCACTATCATCTTGGCATTCTTGCTTATTAGGGATTGGGAAAGGGCTCTCTTCTCACATCAAGGGGCACCAATCCCCCTATGGGATGGTGGTTGGTTAACTTAGATTAGATTTACATATTTTAGATTGCACATGCATTACTTCATGTTTTTCTCTTCTATGTTTTATCAACAATTTCATAGGGAGGGGTTTATTTCAATTTACTAACAATGGCTAATCCATCTATTGTTAGGAATTCCAAAGTTACCTCTCACACCTACACTACACTAAGAAATAACCGAAATTAGTAAATGAACACATAATTTACTGAATTTGTAAATTGGGTTTGTAAGGAATAACCTGTGACCAAAAAGGACCCTCATTTACTTATAACATATAAATAGACAGTGCATGAACATAAGTGTTAAATGCATAGTTCATGAAAGTAACTTTAAGTATAATGTAGAATGCACAGTTCATGAAAATGTAAGTTGTGAAGTAAAGAATAAAGGATACAAAGTTCATCCTATATATGTATGGTGCCCTGTTGTATGTACAATGGAAAGTAGATAATTACTAACACATTTTATAGTAAATGAATGCTATTGTGTTGTATTGGACAACCAAAAGATAAAAATTTAGATAGAGGTAAAACAAATACAGACTTGGGTTTTCAGATATATGCCCAAAAATGCAAGCAAGGGTTTCATGATAATAATTCCTTAGTCACACAAAAATAGACATGGGTTTTCAAATATATGTCAAAAAAACCAAGCAAGGGTTTCACGAGAATAATTCCTTAATCACCCCAAAGAGACAATGTTTTTCAGATATATGCCAAAATGCACATGGGTTTATCGATATATGTCAAAATACACATTGGTTTGCAGATATATGTCAAAATGCTCATGGGTTTGTAGATATATGCCCAAATACACATGATGCTAATAGTTTCATGATAATAATGTCTTAACCAATTGAAATGAGACATGGGTTTGGAGATATATGCCCAAATACACATGGGAAACTTTATTAAGAAAAATGTCCAAGCAGACAAATACATTATTTTTTGCAGACATGTGTTCAAACTTGTAAAATGCATCATTGATCATTTTATTAGACAAAATCATGAAAGAGTGGAGGGTTTACCAGAATGTGAGTGTTAGAGTTATCAAACATTAGCTAATAATTAATTAATATTTAATTGATTATTAGTCTAATTTATTCTTTGCACTTAAGCTAAATTTAGGAGTTCTTTTATGCTTTATTAGTTGAGCTAATATTAGATCATTATGTTTCATCTCATGTGATGTTGACACTTGTCATGATTTGATTGCTTTCTCATTTAGGGATTTGCTCTTATAAGCACTCAACCATCATTGTAAATATCACTCGAATATTATTTGGAGCTTTCATATCTTCTTGAAAGTCTCTTCTGTAGCTTTTTCTTGTTGAAGAATATTGCACATATTTTTTTGCAGATCTCTTGCATGGAATGTGTACTTGTTTGTTGTTTGATCCCGTGGCTTGTGGTTTTGTGCTTGTTTCACAATTCTAACATGGTATCAAAGCGTGGATTCAACAAACCCCTTCTCGATTTATGAGATTTTATTTCTTCAACAAGGGTTACATGCTTCAGATCTGAATCCCCTTTGCTTTTTCTGCAAATTTTGGAGGTGAGCAAATTTTTGGTGCATTTTGGCATGAAAAGGACCTCATCGTTGGATCTAGAGCTGTTGAGAAAGTCAAATTTGGATTTTGTTTTTCCTGATTTTGATTCCTAACACAGATCTACAAGGGTTTGAAGATTTGGTGAATTTCTAGATCTAGAGTGTAACTATAATTTTGGAGTATTTTGAGTCAAACAAGACCTCACCATTGCATTCAGAGCACCCAAAAACCCCAAAATCAATTGTCAAATCATCGGAATCAAACACAATGACTCTGGGAGGAATTTTTTTTCATTTATGGGTCGTACAACCTAGTATGGCATGCAATCTAAGAGAAAAATTAAAAAATCATAGTGTTAAGGGAGTCATCGTTAATTATCGCTAGAATTTAATGCTAGCGGTTAATGTTAGCGGCTAGCCTAACCGCCAAGCTTAACCCCCAAACCCTTTTGGAGCAATTTTGGTATTTTGGCCATAAGTTTTGCATACAAAATTGGATTTTCAAAAATGAAATATCGCCGGAATGCTAGTTCTGAGCCCGATCTAGTGGTGCAGGTTATTTTTTTTGGTTTTTCTATTTTGATGCATTTTTTTCAAGCCAAAGTCAGATCATCATTTTTCACACTTTTGAGGGCATATATTTTGCATACAGTCTCTAGTTTTAAAAAATGAATAGGTGTTGGAAATCTCTTCCAATGCTCTATCCAGATCTATATATTTTTTCATCAAAAAATTTACTAGGTATATTTTATTCAGTTTTTTGTGTTTTCACATTCTGGTGAATTATTTGGACATCTTAGCTCCTGGAAACTTCTTGTTTGTGTGGGATGGCTTCTTTTTGCCTGTTCTACATGTATTTCCATTCTTGTATCTTGTGTTGACATTATGATCTTCCATTGCAAGGACTTATGGTTTTGTAAATGCATTGAGATAAAGTGCCTTTGTATTGCATATCTATTATGGGATCTTACACATCACATTGTGTCTTATCATACTCACACTATAAACTAACATGGGGGTTGATGTTTGCCTTTGCTTTGCCTTCATACCTTTCTCATGCATGTGTGAATTTTTTTTTCACATCTTCTATATCTTCTTGTACTTTCATGTCTACTCATTCAGATGTTCTTGGTTCTTTATCATGCACTACATTTTGGCATTTAGTTTCAGTGTACTTGTCATTCCTCTCCCTTGTCAACATTATGGGGGGGTTTCTACTGTTGGTGCTAATGCTTCCTTGGTTTCACGTTGGAGTGAGCAATGTATACAATATTTGTTCCTATGTACTAGGTGGATGCAATGGCTTGTTACCCATGCATGTTGGTGATATGGAACACTTACCATATGGACACTCTTGCATTCCTATTTCTGGAGGCAACCTTCCATTTTCACTTGATCAATTTTTCAGACTATTGGTACTATTGCCATCTGTATTTTTGAGTTCTTGATGTTTGCCTTGGTTTTCCATCAGATTCGAGTAGTGCCATTGAGGGAACTCATGGAAATTCTTTTCTTCGTGATCCTGATCATCATATGTTTCAATGAAGGTTCATCTTTCAGCATTTCAGTAGTCATTCTACGACAGTGTTTGTAGCTTCTTCATGCTTCAGTGGTGTTCTCTTTGTTCATCCTTTGTTCCTATCTTTTGGGAAAACATTGTCTTATTTAGCGGCTTCTTCAGTCCTTCACTTGGCTTTTATCTCTTTTTGGAGTAGATTTTTTCCCATGAGGTTTTCTCTATTTCTCCACATTATAGAGATCTTTTTTTGTACATGGGTACTTTTTTTGGCCTTGTTTTATGGGACCCATCATGCATTATTTTTAGGGGTTTTATCTACTCCCTAAGTTCATCTTAAGGGGGGATGTTAGAGTTATCATACATTAGCTAATAATTAATTAATCTTTAATTTATTATTAACTAGTCTAATTTATTCTTTGCACTTAAGCTAAACTTAGGACTGCTTTTATGCTTTATTAGTTGAGCTAATATTAGATCATTATGTCTCATCTCATGTGATGTTGACACTTGTCATGATCTGTTCCTTTTCTCATTTAGGGCTTTTCTCTTATAAGCACTCAACCCTCATTGTAAATATCACTTAGATATTATCTGGAGCTTTCATATCTTCTTGAAGGTCTCTTCTGTAGCTTTTTCTTGTTGAAGAATATTGCACATATTTTTTTGCAGATCTCTTGCATGGAAGGTGTACTTTTTTTTTTAATCCTGTGGCTCATTGTTTTGTGCTTGTTTCACAATTCGAACAATGAGCACACGATAAAAGGGAGAGTAGGAAATAATCATTTTACCCCTAAAAACTATGGGCAATAATCCACCACCAGACCCAACAATGTGAAACATCACATGGCAAAAAGGGCATGAAAAGGAATGATGAAATCAGCAAAAACAAGTAGTAATCATTATAAAATCAACCAAGAAACCATTTAGGGGTCCACAAAAATTTTGAATAAAAAGATTCAGGATTGCATTTTGAAAGGATAATGATGTTTGTCATTACCTCACACCATGGAGATTAAACAAAATTGAATGTTCTTGGTTTTCTAGTCTGTGAGAGCATGGTGAAATGATAGAAAATAATCATTTTACCCCAAAAAACTGTGGGAAATAATCCACCATAAGACCCGATGTAATTATTAATTGGAGTGAATGTGTACTGGTGTCTAATGTTACGGCTTGTGGATTAATGTGTAGGTGTGAACTATTCAGACTGCTAGCCTAAACCACCAACATTAACCCATGAATTTGACGCATTCACTTTTCAGCATATATGAGTGATAAAATTATTATAATTGCACCCTAATATTGAAACAATTAGGAATTTTTTAAATATTAATTGGTGGTTATAGCGGGAAACGATTGGGATGTGTGAGAGATATGAGTAGGTGATAGGTTTAAATGGGGACTTGTTGACCCTTGCGTGCTTTTTGAACCCTCCCCCATTCATTGAAAATGACCACAGGCCGAAACAATAGCTATAAGCTATTAATTCGTGTGTGAATAAAACCTAAAAAAATAATGTCAATCTGACATACAGTTTAGGAACTACGATTGCACAAAGTTAGCTATGGTGATAATTGGGACCTATATCTTTTTGGAAGTTGGATTCAAATATAATTTGAAATTAAAAAATAATTAAATTGAATAATAATATTATAAATTTAAAAAGAATAAAAAATCTTCATTGAAGGTATAAATTTCATTTATCTAATAATTAAATTAAAAGAATTAAAAAATAATATAAATTATAAAATTAAAGTATAATTTTTATATAACAATTTAAAACTAAAAATATTGTATGAAATTATATGTATTATTTACTTTTAATAATTAAATAATTAAAAAAATTAAAAAAAATAAAAATAAGTAGAAATACATTCTAAAATTAAATCATATTTATAAAAGAAACTAGTCCTATCAAGATAATCTCACCTCCTCCTAAAATAGTCCCACTTCCATCCCGATGAAGGAATCCATCATAGACCTACAAGATAAAAGACAGGCTTCGGCCCAATATTGGAAAACTAGGCAGGACGATATAAATGTAAAAATAGGCGGCCTTCAAAACATATTGGTTGGCTTGAAGAGTATTTAAAAAAACAAACAAGTCGGGCATCCATTCTAGCCATATAAATGAGGTTCTATTAAGCCCAAGTAAGAACATGTGGATACCTTGTCATTCTATCAGATACGAGTATATATTTTCTTTGTCAAAAGTTGTTTATATTTTTATTTTTTTTTATGAATAGGTAGATATCTATATTAATATAAAGATAAGGTTACAAATTCACAAAAAATGGTGTGGGTGGTAAGAAGGCACACCCCAAAATTCACATAGGCAGAGCCCAGAAAAGCCAAAAAAACTTGATCACATGGGCCTAGCCCAGAAGTTTAAAAGCAGGAAATAAAAATAGGTAATCATGCGGCCAAAGCAGTGCCAGTGGATACTGGGGGATCCTTGTCATCTAGATTTTTCCCCCCTTTATCAGCAGGGTTTGGAGTGACGTCGGGAGGAGCACCCCAACCATCATCATCTTTATCTTTATATTTTTCTTTATCCTCGCATTGGGGCGAGATTGCAAGAGCCAGCTGCGGAAATGTTTTACCACTGGCAGGCCAACCAGAGCCAAAAATAGGTGGAGCATCAGAGGGCCACCCAAAATCGCCACCACCACTCCTCGTAGCACCACCAAAGGGCCAGCCTTGACCAGGTCACGGCGGAGGAGAATGAGCTCGCCTGGAAGGCTAGGAATCCCGCCGAGCAGGAGGCTGGGAGTGGGAATGTGCCGAATCATTCTGCTTCCAACCCTAAGAGGGCGATCGACCATGGGAGGAGGAGGGTGAATCTGGAAGCCAAGCCACAATACAAGGGGCATTGCCCTAGTGGTCCAGAAGAACCTATAGGTAAGCCACCTCTAGTGCAACCTTATTGGCTTGCACCTAAATCTGTAGGAGAATATTAGAACAAATAATTGCTTTAGCATAAATAGAGACACTAACATCCAAATGAGAATGAGAAAATATGCAAGCATTTCTATCTTTCCAGATATTGAAGAGGATTTCCACCCTGAAAGTGTGCCAAAGCTGGGTGAACTTAGTCAGAATTCTAGGCGGGTCCCCCAGCAAAACCATATGCCAAGATAAGGGTTCCGATCGAAAAGGCCGAAATAAATCATGAATCAAAGTCCAGAGCTATTCAGCTCTGGGATAAAATGAAAAAAGATGCTTAAAGCTTTCAGATTGCCCACAAAAAGGGCAATGAGGGTCAGGAACCCCAAGATGAACAAGTTGAGAGCCCACAGGCAAGCCTTGGAAAAAAATACACCAAGCCATGTGGGCCAACTTTGGATTAACCCTTCCAGACCAAGTGGCATCAAACCTCTTACGCCAAGTATGGGCAAAGGAAATAAGAAGCCACCTCTGGTTCAAAGTAATGATCATAGGAAAATTGGGTGAAAGCCACCCGTAACCAAGGTGCGACTTGTAGCCCTTGAGAGGGGTGTCTGGAAACCATTTCTAGTCTTTCCACCAAGGTTTGTGCCCATGAATGCCAACTTTATGAAGCATGTCTGCCGGAATGGCACTCACCAGCCCGTCAAAGGTAGAATGGTCTTGGTTTTGAAGACGGTACTAGGCTTTAAAAGCATCTCACTACAAAAGACGCATAGTGAGCCAGTGAAAGAGCTGATGCAAGGTTTGAATGCCCTTTTTGTGAAATCTAAGGGCCTTGATCCAAGGTGACTTGGCCAAGGGTAGATCATTCTGAACTAGAAAGGGAGACCAACATAAGTTTTGTTGGTTGATGGAAAGCCCATCACAAAATCCAACCTCGACCTATCAGAGCCATGGTTTAACAGTTTCCCAAGAACGCCAGATGCTCTTGGCCACAAAGGAGCCAACAATTTGAACCAGCTCCCTCATAACCAAGAGGGTTTGGAGACCAATTCCTTTCCAGGTGGGTCTCTTAATACGAAAACCAGACTGAATACAATGCTTGAGGAGAATTTTCTAGGCTTCATCTCTAGTAAGAGCCCGGATAATCCATTTGACACAGAGGGCAGTCCCTTTCTGTTGAGTGGAGAGTAGCTCAAGTCCTTCAGAATCCTTAGGAAGACAACAATACTCCCAAGCGACCTGATGAAACCCCTTGTGGGTTTCAGAGGAGGCCCATAAAAAATCTTGAATCAATTTTTCAAGCCTACTATAGGTAGATTTTGAAGGAGCCCAACAGAAAGAGTAGTACACATGAGTGGCTGCCAAAATTTTAGAGAAACCTAGAATTTACCAGCCAATGAGAGAGGCTTAGTAATCCAATAGGCCAACTTTTTCTCAACCCTGGAGATCACGGCTTGCCAAACCTCCCAAGGGGAAGCCTGAAAAGCGAAGGGGATGCCCAGGAAATGAAAGATTTCTCCCTACCCAATCCACTTCCAGTTATAAGTCTGGATCCACGTAGGAGTGGAGAGCACCAATTATCTGTAGCATAAGGTCTTGTGCCATTGAATTGTAGAACCGAAGGCAAGACAAAATTATCAAGACAATCAAGGGTGGTAGTGATGGATTCTTCATCTTCCAAGAGAGTGAGAAAAGAATCATCTGCAAAGTGGCAATTGACAAGCTGCTCCTGGGAGTCTAGAAGAGAGATCCCTTTCACACACTGCTTAGAGACAACATGGGCCAGAAGATAGCCAAAGCCTTCAGTAGTTAGCACATAAAAAGTAGGGGCAAGAGGGCACCCCTAGCGAATGGAATGAAAAAGACCAAAAGTAGAAGACTGATGACCATTAATGGAAATGCAAGCTAAAGCATCAGAAAAAAGAATACGAATAGACTGGATAAAATTGGGTCCAAATTCCAAGGCTTGCAACATCGCAAGAATGAAAGGTCATTCAATGCGGTCATAGGCTTTGGCAAAATCAATTTTAATGAACATCGATTTCTAGTTCGACTGTCGGGCCCACTCCATGCCTTCCCAAACAACAATAATATTATCCAAAATAAACCTGGATTTGATGAAGCCAGTCTACTCAGGGCACATAACCTGAGGTAAGAGGTGGAAAATTTTTAGACCCAGAGCTTTGGCAATGATTTTGTAAGAAACATTGAGAAGCCTGATGGGCCTCCAATTGCAAATATCCTCCAGATCCCCAAGCTTAGGTATGAATTTTATATTTCCTTTGTTTATTAAATTGCCTAAAGAGTTGGTTTGAAAGGCTTCAAGATAAAAATGATATAAATCACTCCCAACATAGTCCCAAAGGGCTTTATAAAATTCATAAGTGAAGCCATCAATCCCAGGACCCTTGTCATTGGCCATAGAGGAAACGGCTTCCTTGAGATGAGCAATTGTTAACAATTGATCACCAAAATTAATCTGGGTTGAAGAAAGCCTATGTAGCACAACAGCAAGGCAGTCCTGAGGGGCTTGCTAGCGTGCAGGTGTGGAGTCTTGAGCAGTGAAAACCTGTTCATAGTGACACATAAAGGTATGGAGAATGTCAGGTAGCTCAGAGAGCACCTGGTTACCATCTTTGATTTCTTTAATGCCTAGGGAAGAGTGTCGAGCATGAAGAGCCAAAAAAAACTCTTTGGAGGCACGATCACCAATTTTAAGCCAGTGAATACGAGCTTTGATTTGAGCACCTCTGGCAGTATAAGCATCGGTCACTTGCTTTTTCTTCCATAAATATGCCACCCTGAATTGATGTGATAGAGAGAAAGGACAGGCCACCAAAGCCTCCATAGTATTATGCAAGTCGGCAGTGGTGGCCTCATAAGAGCACCGACAAAAGATAGCCAACTGGCGCCCAAAAATGTGCAAAAAAAGTGCAATACAAATGATGGCATCATGCCACCAAGCAATCCAGCCTGTATGGCTAGGTGGTTTGCACTCCAAATTCCACACCTGGTGAATGTGGGCTAGGGTGGGCTTATGACAAAGCAAGGACGTGTTAAAAAAAAATTGGGTCTTACACGTCCGGGGCTGACGAGATGCCCATTCAATGTGAAATTGAATTGGGAAGTGATCATAAAGAGTCATATCCACTAATGGCTTTACTGGCAAGGCAAAACTAGTCAAGGAAAAAAATATTGAGCTGAGATCATGGCACGATCAAGGCATTTAAAGACTCTATCAGAACTAGCCCTATAGTTACACCAAGTGTGCCAGAGAGAATGAGAATGGCGGCGACCCATATTGGGATCAAAAAACCCCAATTTATTGTGCATGTAAAACTATGCCTCTCTTTCACTTGCAACCCAACGGAAAGGCAAGGTGCCATCCTTGTCAGACGCCATCTCCACTATATTGAAATCCCCGTAGAGCAACCAAGTGGCAACTGGCAGAGAATCAACAATCCAACGCCAAAGTCGGCAGCGCTTCACGACATCATTAGAGGCATAAACATTAATAATCCCAAAAGAGTGATTCTCAGTATTGAGAAGAACATAGACCACCCGCTGGGAGGGGTCAACCCCATGGTCCACCATGCATGAATGAAATCATGGGGCCAAAAGAGTGGCATCTCCACCACGACTAGCTTCATGCAAAGTGAAAAACATGGTACTGGCTAGAAAAATAGAGCGACAAGCCGAAGCAAGAAAAAAACCTAAAATTTTAACTTTCTGGACACAAAGCACTTCAATCTGTGTGTATTTCTACAAAGTATTCCTAACAAGATACTTCCTGAAGAGGTCAGTTAGACCTCAGACATTCCATGAGATAAAATTCTAGGATGAAAATCTTCCATACCTGCAAAATCCAGGTCCTCTTCAACCAAGGAAGAGAACCTATTCTTCAAAAATCTTGTGGGATGGAAACAAGTTGAATCGGAGGAGAAAACCTCCATTTTTTGGGCAAATATTCTCTTTCTTCCAGTGGAGGAGACGGGCTGTGAGACCGCCATTGAGCTCCTAATGTGGCAGAAAAAGCCGATTGAGCACACAAAACAGCCACAGGCTGAGGCGTGGTCTTTGACCTGGGCTGCACAACAACAGAAGTGGCTCCTGAGAGCAGTTGTCCCCTTCTCTGAAATGGTTTGAAACCATTGTGGTTGTTTCAGGGGCCTTGGGAGCCAACCTAGAACTAGACAGCTTATTTTTCCTATTTGAAACCGTAGTCCACATTGTTTCAGCCTTAGCAATAGACTCTACCTGAGAAGGCTTTTCAACATCCCATGACTGTGAATATGTACAAGGAACTGTCAAAGGGTAGTCCTTGATCTTGTGGTTAGCTAACTGGCACTAATAGCACATGTTGGGAAAATTGAAATATTTGATTTTCTAGGTGTGTCTAATATCACCAATTTGGAGGTCTATAGACTCTTTCAAATATTAGATAAATCAACTTCCACACAAACCCTCTTTTGTGGACGGTCTTGGAAGAACCTATCAGGTTTGATACAAACAACCCTCCCCAAAGAGGAAGCAATATGGTTCAGGAAGGGCATGCATGGTAGAGGTAACCCGAGAAACTCAATCCAGACCGGGACACACATTTTGGTGTTGTCCAAGACAATAAAATCCTGAGTCCATGCCTGGAAAACCAACAAGGAGGAATTAACATACCAGGGAGCATGACCCAAAATAGCTTGGACATGACTAACTTCCGCAAAGCGAAACAAAATAAACCTTTCGTCATATTTTGGACAATATCAAGGTGGACCCCATGAGGGACCCAGGCCTTGTTGACCCAATCTTTTAGCACACTTTCGGGGGGAGTCCTCCCAACAAAATAACCCACAAGGGTGTGTTGTTTGAGCCATTGGCGTGCATAATCAAAATCAGGTAAAGGTAAAACTACATCAGCAAGGGCATTAGAATGCTTACCTCATGAAAGACTTTCAGAACAAATTCGAGGCAATTGTTTAGTGGGGGAGCCATTAAATTGCATCGATGAACCGCTAACACCAGCATGGATTTTTGTGTTAGTTCCAGTTGAAGGCATAATAAACCCCTAAAATCGTAGTAAATGCGGTCGTAATCAATGAAGGAAAAAAATTCCTACACAGGAAGCGTAGTATGATGCAGGAGGGGCCAAGGATGACCTCAGAAAACACAAAACCCTAGTAGAGCTCATTCACCAACCCACCAGCAAGTTGTTTATATTTAAGTGAGAAAATGATAGATACATTTGTCTAGAAGTTATAGGAGAGATAAAGACAATAAAAAATATCAATTTCAACTTTATTTCCTTGTCATTAAGATAATCTAGATTGAGATAAAGACAAATATGTTTATTGTCTTTTATCTCTTCTCTTTTTTTGTTTAGAATTTGTCTAGAAATTATAGAGAGATAAAGATATATGTTTATTGTTTTTACTTCTTATATTTACCAAAAGATTACTTAGAAATTATTGGAGAGAGATAAAGTCAATAAAGATACCAACTTAACTCTCGTTTTCTTGTCATTCTAACAATCTAGACAAAGATAAAAGTATATCTTTATTGTAGAAATTATCAGAGAGAGATAAAGGTAATAAAGATCCAACTTAACTCTCGTTTCCTTGTCACTCTGACAATCTAGAAAAATATAAAGATATATCTTTATTGTATAAAATATTAGAGAGAGATAAAGGCAATAAAGATACTAAATTAACTCTATTTTCCTTGTCATTCTGATAATCTAGACAAAGATAAAGACATATTTATTGTATTTATCTATTTTCTTTGTCAAGGAGTTGCCTAGAAACAATTGGAAAGAGATGAAGACATATATCTTTATTGTCTTTATCTCTTTTCTTTGTCAAGTAGTTGCCTGGAAACTACTAGAAAGAGATAAAGATAGATATCTTTATTTTTTTTATCTCTTTTCTTTGTCAGGGAGTTGCTTACAAATTAAGAGAGAGAGAGAGATGCGAGCAAAGAAAAGAGTTGGCATCTTTATTGTCTTTATCTCTCTCCAATAATTTCCATGCATATTACCTTTATCTTTTATTTCCAAGAAGTTGCATAGATATTATTGGAGAGAGCTAAATACAATAAAGATACCAACTCTTTGCTTTGATTAGAAGTTTCCAAGAAATTATTATTGAGATAACTTGGCAATAAAGATACCAACTCTATTCGATAACCACGAATTCAATCTTGGTTTTATTGTTGTCTCTACTTTGTTGTATCATGTTTATTAGTTATGTTGGCTATAGATTGTTGGACGTTTGTAGTTTTTATCCTTCTTAGCAGCCTTCTAGTTGCTTTTCTATTTGCATGATTATTTTCTTTCATTCAATAAAAAAAGATACCAACTTTAATTCTCTTTTCCTTATCATTATGACAATCTAGAGATAGATATATTTATTGCCTAACTTATCTCTCTTATTTGCCTAGAATTTGCTTAGAAATTACTAAAAAAATAAGGCAATAAAGTTACCAACTTTAACTGTCTTTAACCTGATTCTTCCCACTTAATTTCCAATTTCTAGGAACCAGCCTCTTTAGCTGTAAATTTTCTTGTGGATATTTTTTTATGTCATAATGAAATTATACATGATCCTACTTTGATAAAATTTTATGTCGTAATTAATGGTTGAAGATGGCAGGGTGAAGTTGGTTAAGGTAGATACTTTGATGAATGTTGTTGATTCTTTAACTAAGCCTATGAGCATAGAGAAGTTCATATGGTGTTTAGAGACTATGGGCCTTTCGGCCCTTAGCAATTAAAGAGACAATGGTTACATTCCCACGTTGCTCTTGCAAGGTGTTCAAAAAGAGGAAGATTTGTTGGAAACATAATAAGCCTAGAAAGGGAAATATAAATATGTTTTCATTTCAAAAATCTTGTCTTTTCATAACAAAATATTCATTTTCTTAAAAAAATTGGGCCAATGCCTTGAACCCCATTTTATGCCATCAAAAGTGATATGCATTAGCCTTCAACTGACTTGTTTATATTCCTATTTCAAAATAAACTTCTTATTTCATTTTCGTTTTCCCATTTCCAGCTTTGTTTAGAAAATTCAAGAACTTCTCTTACAAGCATGTGAATGTGATTTTCTCTCTCTTATTTTATTATTTTTCTTTGATACTTCTCCAAATATCTCTCATACTCATGAGGATATTTTGGTGCAAGAATATGCAATCATTAATACCTTTCTTATCATCACTTTACCTAATATTAATTATTCAATTAATCAATTAATCATGTTTTTCCCTCTCCCAATATCTTTCCTACTTGTGAGGATATCTTGGCATAAGAAGATGCAATCATTGATACCTTTCTTAACACCACTTTACTTGTTCATCTTTCAAATTATAGCAACTCTGCTTGAATATATGAGGGTTCCAATATCATGGTGGACACTTCATTGATAGATGATTTTCAACAAATAGTCAACTCAATTGGAATTGTAAAACTAAAACTTATTATATATCCTCCTTCTCATGTTCGTCAACCAAAAAATAAACCTACTCTAATTATTGGAGGTGCTTCAAACCATCATAAACCTCCTATTCACATCCTAAAATTTGAAAAAAAAACTCAAAACAACTATATACACAAAAATGTATTGTAACAACCATATTATCATCCAATTTATCACACATACAACATTTCAAAAAATAAACAACCTAAACAAACACAAACCAGTACCACATTAGTTTAATTTCCTCAAACTTATCTCCCCCTGCACCTCATCTTCCACAACACATGGGAAAATATTTTGATATTTTCGAGCAACTTCTTAATACTCCAGCTAAGATCTCTCTTTCAGACATAATTCAAACATCACCTACATACCACAAGATGCTCAAAGAGGCCTTGTAGAAGATATTGGTGCCACCTTATGTTAGAAGGATGACGTAGAAAACTTATTTGATTATATGCAAGAAACAAACTTTGACATTACATTCCCTCAACATGAACTGCCTTCTCTTGAAATCCAAAACTAATATAATTCTCTCATGATTTTTTTTGTCATTAATAATGACTAAATTAGGAATACTCTAATTGATAATGGATTAGGTCTTATGTTTGTAACATTGACCTTTGTTTCCTAGCTAGGTCTCTCCAGAAATTACTCTCTCTGACCAAGCTTCCGTCCTATGACAGGGGAGATAAATTTTTTTGGACATTGGACAAATAGGGGGATCTATCTGTTAGGTCGGTGTACAATCTATTGACAAACCAGGGTACTATGGTGGACCCTTGGAAGAAGATATGGAGCTGCCATATGATCCCTAAAATAAATTTCTTTTGGTGGACTACTTGCCATAATAGAATTCTTACTCAGGACAATTTGAGGAAATAGGGATTTTATATCCCCAACAGATGCTTACTATGTAAATGCAGTGAGGAAACTGTCAATCATTTATTGTTACACCATTCGTTTGCTGCTCAAGTCTGGGAGTTGGCTTTTGAAAAATTGGGAATTTCTTGGGTAATGTGTAAGGATATCATATCCTTCATCCCGGACTGGCTTGGTCCCTATTTCCACCCTTTGCTTGGTAAAATTTGGAACCAGGTCACTCCTATTATTTGTCGGTGTCTATGGAAGGAAAGAAATAACAAGGTCTTCAAAAATATTGAGAGGAATTGTGGGGAAGTTTTTGGTATCGGTGTTTGGCTCATTGAGGAAAACATTTCTCTCTTCGATGGGAAACCCTCGGAGATTAGACCTTTTGATTATGAAATAAGAATGGCCAAGGCCTGGCACCAGAAGTTAGATGCTAGCTCATTTGACAATTCTAAATCCTTGGCCAAGAAAAATTACCAAATGGGAGCCTCTGGATAGAGGCCGGTTCCAAAAAAAATTTGACGGGGCTACTAAGGACAACCCAAGCAAGGCTAGCATTGGAGGAGTGATTAGAGGCCTCGGGGGGGTTCTAGTTGTTGGATTTGTGGGAGGTATTGGTTTCCAATATTCTATAGTGGCAGAAGCTCGCGCGCTACTCAAGGGCCTCCAAATTGCTATCTCTCTAGGGATTGCAAACCTCCACATTGAAGGGGACTCTAAGTCCATTACTGATGTTGTGAATATGGGCAGACTAATTGGGGTGGAGTATGAAGGATATTTTGTTGGATACTAGGTTCCTTTTATCCAAGCTAAGAGCAAAAAAAGTGACACACATTTTTAGGGAGGGTAACCAAGTGGCGGATGCTTTGGCTAATTGTGGTACCTATTGGGGTCACTCTAAATGTTGGAGTAATATGGAGAATTTTCCGCCAAGGATTCAAGATCTCATCTTGAAATAACAAAAAAACCATTTATTATGATGATTTCAAATCTTTGGGTGATGGGCGTTGTTTGGGGGGTCCACTTGGTTGTCCTATGGGCTTGGTGGGTGTGTTCTAATTCTGAGGTGGCCTACAAGTGGTGGAATTCAAAATTAAAGGTTAGTCACGTGGTTAGAGAAGGCGACTCTACGAAGGGATTAGGAAAGTATGAGACATTGATGAATTTGAGAGGCAGTATCGTGCGATATCTTCTCTATGGGATTGTTTTAGTCTATCATCCCCTCTGTAATACTACGGTTATGAATGTTGATATGACCTTTCACAGTGAGGGAATGCTACCTTCTAGCACCTTCGATCCTACTAATTTAGTGTTGGCTTCTAATTATGCTTACATTGACATTTCTAAATTTGGCCAAGCGGTCACCATGTCTTGTTTTTTGCACAATTGCACCATGGCCAAGAAACCTTGCATGCCTACCAATTTCCGCTTAGCTTGTCGCAATCTTCTTAAGATTCACATTACTGGTCCACCATTAAGTCTTCTTGTGATAATCTTTCCTTTCGCGCGTGTGATCTGCACACTGGAGTCATTATCCAACGTTGCAATCTTTTCCTTAATATCCACAATGCAAAGAAAGACTTTTGCTTTGTCGGTGTTTCTAACATTCATTTATTGCAATCTCTCTAGTTTCCTGTGTAGGTAAACATCATGGGTGGTGACCACATTTGGACTAAGCCTAATAATTGTGAAGAGTTTCGTAAGAATCCTTTGGTCTGGCATATTTGCGCTGAGGGTGGCCTTGCTCCTCATGGAGATTCTGGTTGGCCACGACCCTATCTTGTCTGGTCAATTCGCTAATCATTGTGATGGGTGGCATTTCCTTTGAAGTTAGTGAAGAGGTTATAGTGCAAGCTACTAGAATGCAGTGCACTGGGAAGAAATATCCTAAGCATACTCAGACTCTGGACAATGATAGTTTGAAAACCATTTTCATCGGGAATGAGGAACCGGTCTGAAACCAGTCGGGCTTTGAACGTGAAGCCCTTCCAAAGCCCTGGGACCAGGTGTGTTTATCCCTTATCAAGTACATCATGCTTGAAGGTAGGTTTAAAACCTTTTTTTCTATCATTTTCCCCTTCTGAATCATCTAAGGCATAAAATCCTGCTTAGTTTTCCTTTCTTTTTGCTTATGGACCTAGAGAATTCAATAGAAAAATGCAAGGAAATGACTAGTCTTAACCCGAATGAAATTATGCCTCTGTCGCTCCATCAGGGGCTTATCTTGAGACTCTACCATTTTAATTTGGCCCGTTGTCCCCCTAGAGCCATTTATGATGTTCGTATTGATGAAATTGAACCCTTGGTTGTTGCAAATATATCCCCTGCTGAATCTAAAAGCCCTTCTCAAAAAACCCACCTGTGTACTGCTGAACACCCCAAAACCAAACAAGTTTCCAAAAAAATCAAAGGAGGGGCGAGTAATGTGCATACTAGAGCCATGACCAGCCTTTGTGAACTCAAGGCCACCTAGGCTAAGTCTTCTTACAGAGCCACCAGAATGAAAAAAAGGCAAGGATGGTAAAAAAGGTGCATCGAAGCCAATGGTGAAGGAGGGTAAAGGGAAATATATAATAGGGAGAGATTCTAAAATTGATACAATCGTGGGGACCACAGTTATGACTAGAGGGGAGACTACCATAAGAAGATCTAAGAGATTGGTGAAAAACAGCAAAAAAAGATAGATTATTGAGGACTCGGAGGAGGAGCAGACTGACAACAAAGATTATAAGGAAGAGAAGACCAAGGAGGAAGAGGAAGAAAATGTGGAAGGGCCCCATTCCACCCCATAGAACAACAAAATACCGAAAGATACTTCGACTTATCACTCTTTGCACCCCCTGGTTATTGAGCTTGGTGAGGTTATGAGAACCACGGATGATGGGGAGGAGCTCCATGCTTTAGAAAAGAAGATGGACATGCTTGATAAAATATTTAGAGGACTGACCCACTTCACGATGAAGTTGGGTCATTTTGTTACTAGCACCCTATCCACTAAATCAAGGAGGAGCTAGAGGGCAATAATATCTAGGAGAATCAAGACTGGGTCGAAGATGACGCTGTGGACCTCCTATTCAAAAATTGGGATAATGCCAGTTAGTTGCTGCCTGTTCGTGGTCATTGTGTTGTTAATGTGTTGTTTTTGTTCTTTTTTTACTTACTATTAGTTTTATAGACTTGATCCTTTTTGGCCCTTGTGGTTCGTTGTGTAGGGTACAACACCCTGTAGATTCCACTTACTTTTTCAAAAACATTGACCATTTACATAGGATCGATGTGGATATGTCTCTCATCAAACTTGATAATTTTTCTACTTGTGTCTTTGATAATGTGAGTAAGTAATTGTTAGGAAAAATAACACTACCCATTAAGGTAGGACCCACAATTTTTCCTACCCTTATCCATGTTATACTATATTCTCTATCATATGTATAATATTCTCCTTGGTAGATTGTGGGTTCATTCCATGACCATGAGATGATTCTTGTCTACTCTTCACTATATGATGAAGTATGTACATAATAACAAGGTCGATATGGTTAAAGAGGATCCAAAATTAGAGAGTTGTTTACAACCTAAAGTTGGGCATAAAACTCCTATTTTAGAATCTCTTGGTACTTTAATTCCATCTTCACAAGTTGAACCATTACCTTCTAATGATAATAATACTAATTTACCAATGAGATTAAATCACCTATAAATATAATCTTTAGTGATGATTGTAGTGTTAAGTGGGAAAGAGATCGAAGATCCAACAAGTGAATTAACCTAGATCTATCTTTCCTTCTATTGGACTTAACAATGGAACACAAACTAACTAGGGTTTAATTATTGGCTAACAACCTCAAGGGAGAGCCATTTTTCTAGGGTTTGGTTCCTTTGTTACAAAGGTGGTAGATTTGATATGCAACTAATTAACCTATTTGACATAAACCCTGGAGCTAGAACTACAATTTATTACATAGACAAAAACGAAAAAATTGTAGAACAAACACAGATCTGGAAAAAGGTAGACAGAGGGGCACCTGTACATGAAACTTGAGCCTAAATAGGATGTACAAGGATGAGGGCACCCTTTTTTAGAATTGAGGGTTTTTGAATTCTTGAAGCAAGATTTGAAAGCTATAGGTTTTCTTTGTAATTTTCTACAACTTGTTGATGAAAGTTCTAGATATAACCTACACACATGAAAAGAGAGGGAAATCTTGTGTTGCATTATATTTTTCCATAGTCAAACCCCAATTTTAGTTTTTCCACCTACATAAGAAAAAAATGGTGGTGGTAAATAATGCTTACCCTAGGTCGGCTAGAGAAAAATTAAACAATTAATGACTAATAAAAATGATAATTGATAATTTTACCTTAGTTATGAAACACTTGTCAAAGTGATTTCATATCATAATTTGCCACAAAAAATTGATTCATGGATGATTGAATTTCCCTGAATAACTACAAGAGGTTAGTCCACATAACACAATACAAATTTATAGCTAGCATGTGGGTATGTGCAGGATCATCATGGAAAAAACAGGCCCTTAAGTGGCAATAAAAAGACAGAAAATCAGAGTTAGACAACTTGACGTAAAAATTTGAATAAGTCATCTATATTATTTCAAAAAAATGTAAAAATAGAACATGTAGAAAATTGAATGTAGTTTCTAAAATACTAGACCTTTATTTTATTTTTCTAAATCTATTTGGTGAAAATTTGAAATTTCAAAGCAGTAGTATTTAAATTTTAGGGTAAAAATAAGAAGTAGGTGTCTGTCTGACCACCCTAACCACAATAAAATGATAATATTTTTTTATAAGCTTTTAGATATAACTAGAGGACTCATGTCCCAATGTGATGCATATTTTTTTATAATTTTTTTCCAAGTAAATAATTAATTATGAATTTTTTATTACAAATTTTTAAAAATATAAAAGTTCATCTATCTAACCACCTTAACTTGGTCAAAAATTCATGAAATTCAAATTTTATTTTTTTAATCCTATAGTATGTGAAGCATAGAATGTGACACATGTTTCAGATTCAAACAATGTGATATCATTTGAAAGTTATAGATTGTTTTCAATCAGCCTATCAATCAGGACTTTATTCGTAATTCTAATAGAAAATGAATAATAATTATTTATTAAATTCAAAGTAAAGCATAATTTATATTGGTTGAAAGTTGAGGATCTCCTCTAAAAACCCTTTTCGTTTCATCAATTTTGGGTTAAAAAAAAGTCATCAGCCACATGGGCCATCAAATGGCTTACATATCACCACTTTTTGGCCCATCATGATCCTACACATACCCATGTAGAGGATAAATCACATGTATCTTCATAATACAAGTATAATAGGTCATGATTGATCATGATAGTGACTAGTTATTAAATGATAGGGAAATTTTTTTTATATATGCATCTCAATTGATATTTTTTGATATAGGCCAACCTAAGGTCATTTTACAATACTCATTAAGCCGACACTCAAAATAATAATTATCAAAATAGGACACCTTTCATTGGGGAGCATAAAACCTCACCATCAAAGACTAAAGAGCCAAAGGTTATTTTAGTGGCATCCACACAATATTTTCATTCCTCTTACAAAAATCTAATATCAATACTAAAAATAAAGATCAAAATAATGCTTCAACTTCAAACACATATTTTTGTGATGATCGAGCTTCATTATATTTTACACTCTCCTTTATGGGAGAGTAGAAAATTTCACAATATAAATAGGTAAGGAATATTTTGTTTCATTTGCACAATCTTCTATTTCTTCTACATCACAAAATTCACAAACATCATCATCCCACAATAATAATGGAGGCGCTTTAACTTTCATCCCTTATGTGTTGGCAATATCTAACAATGATCCTCAACCTAACATTTCAACACATAAAGGATTTGAATTTTTACAAAAGAATCGATTCTTATCATGTTAATATTGCTACTCCAATTTCAACAAATAATCATTTATACAAGATTTATCCTCCTCCATCTAAGTTGGAAAAAAATTGTGGTATTGGATTTAAAATTCTTTCTAAAATTGGATATAATAAAATCATGAAACAAGGAGTTAATGATCTTGAGAAACTTAAATTATACCTCGCTAAAAGGGTTTTAAGTTTCCAACCTTCTCCTTCATCTACATCTCATCCTCCATCATCTAATATATTTATGACCTCCTATGGTGAGAAAGAAAAAAAATCCTCTCAAGAGAAAGGTTCACTTCCCACTCCTTATCCCCTATCCTAGAGAGAGAATATATTGTCAAGGCTTCTCAAACCCCACTTGATTACTCTTCCTCCTTCGACACATAATAAATTTTAAGAAAATATTCATACAAATCATTATTTTTGTGCATATCACCAAGTGCATGGTTATTCTAGCAATGATTGTCAAGCCTTGAGCAATAAAATATCAAGGTAAATGGTCAAATCTTTGTCACACTTTCGGCCAACTTATTAGCACAAGTGAGTTTAATTATCTTTCAATAAAAATTAATTTTGGTCAAACATATGATCTAGTAAGATTCATTTTAGCTAAGTTAGATATTTCCACAACTTTTCTAAGTAAAATTGTTGGCTAAATGCATATGTAGCACCATTTTGAGGCCAATTTACCAAAAATAAAAATTATTTAAAAAAATTGATGTTTCAACAACTCCTGCCCATGTAAATAACATTTTTTTAAATAAAAAATACCCTTTTGTAGATCCATGAATGCAGTTTTCAAATATATATATATATATATATATATATTAATAGTTTAGTTATTATTCATATTTTATTTTTAATTTTTACTAAAAGTGGGTTATGAGGACAAAATATTAGGTTGATTACCATGTCAAGAAAAAATACTAAAAATTATTAAACTTTTTTTAAAAATATGATGCACAAGATAAAAGAATCTATGTGAATATGGCATATTTTTTTCTATTTTAGATAGATATTTAATATGAAAGTTGATGTCAAATGGAAAAAAAATTTAATACACACATTTTAATATTTTAAAAAATATATATTTATCTGTAGTGTAGAAAAATGTACTCCTTTACATTTTCACACTTTGTTTGGACCCCTCAATTAAATTGAACTTAATTATGCCTTAATAAGCCCTATTTTACATCTACAAGACTAATAAACTATATTTTGTGAAGGGGAAACCTAGCAACAATTAATGCCAACACATAACACTTTACCTTGAGCAATGTGTGTTCCAAGAATAGGTATCTGAGACACATTCGCCCATGGGTGAATGTGTCCTCCCTAGGCCTTTGAACCTAAAAGTAAAATATATTTTTGGCGGTATTTTAATGTCCCTAAATTAAAATTTCAATTTTGGTTTGTAATGTTTGAATTTTGAGAAATTAAGGATACACACCTATAAATACAAGGTTATTTTATCAAATCAAGTCTATGTTTTAAAAAAATATTTTGTGTGCAATACTTCATAAAGAAAATATTATGATCAAGGGCATTCAAGAGAAGATTTATCAATGATTTATTACAACAATCAAGATATCAAGAATCATTTCAAAGTCTCTTGCAATCATGCATGTTTTTTGAGCTAACATTGTGTTGTAAGTTTCAAAGATCAAGTCAAAGCATTCAAATCAAGATTTAAGTGTGAAGATCCACATCCACTGAAGTAATTTCATGCAAGATCAAGATCAAGATTTCAGTCCTTCAAAGGTGTATTCAAGGGTTTGTTGATTTGTAACTAATCATTGTCCACTCATCATTCCTTTCACATTTCAGTATTTCATTTAAAGGTTTAATTACCCAAATGGGGTTTGACCAAGGAAAACCCCCATTCACCAAAAAAAAACATATTTTTCTCTTTTTTTGTGTTGCAAATATTAGGTTGAAGAAGGATTTAAGATATCTTGAAGAGAAAAATTGGGAGAGTTGTCAAAGTTGCAAAACATTGTCAAATTTGTCATCGATTCACTAAAACTCACCTATAAATCTAATTTCTAACTTTCTGACACTGAAACCCAGATCAAACAAAACCTACAAATTGTCATCAGAGGCTCTTGAAAGTTGTTTGAAAACATTGCATAGAGACCCATTTGTCCATGGGTAAATGAGTTCCATTTTTTTCTCCCGAAACTAACTTTTGGTGACTGGCACATAGTGTCTAACCCTTCTCAGATCTATAAAATTTTTAATATTTTTATTTATATTGAGCTTTAAATTGATGTTTAAATTTTGAGTGAGCATAATTGAGTTGATTTAATATTTTTAGTTTTTCAACCAAAAGTGTTATTTGGGTTGATACCCCCATCCTCAAACATAAGGAAATCAATAGATTCCCTCATTGAGTTGACTCACCTAAGGGTTGTAAGTCAATTCTTTTTGTGGATCTCATTTCCTAGTGAAATAAAGGAAAATATGTCCATATTTGGTGTACCCCCTTTCCTCCTTTCCATTCCATATAAAAAAACTTATTTTTCTATGTTTCATTATCAAAATAGGAAAAAAAATATCCATGCACTAAAGTTTCAAGTTAAATACACACAAAAAATTGAAGGAAAAAAATTACTATATAAAGATTAATGTCTCATGTAACTTCATTTTTTAGCATTTTATTAGTTTACATCATTTCATTTAAAAATTATAGGCCACTTTTTAGTGATTCATGTTTAAAATTTAGATTAGTGTTGGTTACTTTCCTTTATAAAAGTGTGGCATAGCTGTGTAATTTTACCCATCACTCTTCCATATGCTGATGCACCTATTCATTATAAATGATAAAATCTCTTATATGGTGTTACTCCTCATTATGTGTAATTTTTTGCTTCATGTATTAGCTCATTTCCATTCATGGTGGTACTATTGCAAGAATGATGGTGTTGTCATTGATGTCAACAGAAAGTCTACTAAATGGTGTTGTCATTGATGTCAACTATGGGATGAAGATGTTGAGGATATTGAGAAAAATGTGGACAAGAGGAAAATAGGTTGTTCATGTGTAGTTGAGACCTCGAGGAAGTGCAGTGAGTACATGAAGCTACCCTTTTTGTTTCAGATTCTAAAGGTGAGTTTAAATGATGTAATGAGCTAAGATGATGTCTCTGGTACTTGGTTTCTAGGTTCTTTTGAGAAAATTTAATAAATAGAGTAAATTGTGTTGTGCAAGTGTTCATAGTGTGCTCTGGTATTATGCTTTGTGTTATTTTTGTGTTTATTCTATCCCTATATGGATCTTACAAGTTATTCAAGGTTTTCAGAAGTTGTTATATTAAGAATTTGGGTTTCTAGATTGTTGTACAGTGATAGACATTTTTACTAGTGTGTGAACCACTTGTTCAGTGATGTTTTTTGTGGTCTGGGAGAAATGTATTTGCTTCATGTTTCTCTGATGTTTGGCTTCAGGTTGTGCAGATTTGGGAAGTTGATTATAATTCTTTTATCTTTTTGTATTCAAGTTTTTACCTGATTTGGTGAAGTACAATGTGAGTTCCATCTATTAGTATGCAAATAAGGGTTACCAATTGTTTTAAGTTAAATTATTTGTATGATGCCAGCTTGGATGAAGTGTTTGATGAATATTAAGTAATTTGTGGATTATTCTAGATTGATTTCAAGTGAATTATGTTGTCCAAAACTTTCATATTTTTTGGATTGATTTAAGGAAGCGTGTATTTAATGATTATGGTGTTTTGCATGGGTGTTGGCCGACCTTGTGTTTAACACTACATGTGAGGCTTGTGGAAGAATGTTGAAGTGTGTTGAGATCCATTTGGGTCCTAATTAAGGATTTATATAGGTCTCCTTTCATTCCTATCCACTGTAGGAATGTTTAGGTGCCGACCTATTTTGAATTTGTATGTATACTGGCTAGTGGTCGACATTGGAGAAAGTTTTTTGAGGTATAGTTTGATATAAATATGTATGGTTTTGATACAAGTGAGAGATGGAAAGCGTAAGAAGTAAGATAGATGTGAGATTGATGTGAGTGATGTGAACTTGAGCAGAGTAGTGCAAACTTCATGTTAGGTTTCTTGAAGGTAGTGAGGTGAAGGCATCAAAAATATTTCATGTGAGACTATGAAAGTGTGCGAGCAATTGTGGTGGATGCCTTGTTGCATTGAGAATTGCTCTCTATGTAATATTCTTCTTTTATCTTCTTATATTCTTTCTGTGATAGTGATCCCTAGTTGTGAGACCTTTTGGATAGTGTGTCCTATTCTGGCAGTGAGCCCCTTTGTACCAGTTTTTCTATTACTTATATTGTGAGCTAATCCTCACCATGGTTTTTCCCTCATTGGGTTTTCCATGTAAATATGGTGTTTTCTTGTGTATGGTGTTGTGATTTCAATTTCTGTTATATGTATTTCATGTTTAATAAAACTAACAAAATAAGGGTTTAATGAATTCTTGTGGATCTGATTTTTGTTGAGGGTTTTAAAGGTTTAATTTTCTACAACCGATTCACCCCCCTCTCAGTTGTCTTGTTCATTTCAACATGTCTAATCTTAATTGCAACCATACATCACCAAGGGTAGCTATAGTCTCTAACATGGTTGTCCTTTCCTATACACTTGGGGGTAAGGATAACTAGTTTTGGAGGTGTACATCCTTTTTTACAATCCCTTCTTCCCCTTCTTTTCCTTAAAATATTAACATAGCAATTGTGCTAACATTTTAAGGGGGAATATCTCCTTGTCAATTTTCATGCATTCACACATTAGCATCTTGTGGGCTTGAACTTGTTGACATACCCCCTGGTGGCGGTGTTATTTTTTATAATGCCCCATGAGGCGTGGTTATAAATTTATCCCCTATTATGTTAAATAGTTATGCACTTCTAGAGGCGTGGTTAGAAATTTTTCTCCCATGACATTAAACATTTATGTTCTCCCTTAGATGTGATTATCAAACCATGACATTAAAAATTTATGCACTATTCATGGTCAGCTAGAATAATGGAGTTTTCTAGCCTATGAATTTATGTATTTTACATGGACATGTATAGCATAACACAACTTTCTATCCAATAAATACATGTGTCTCATGAGTAAACTAGCATAACATAGCTTTCTAGCCTTATGAGAGCTATCATTTATCAATTTTGCATGGGCACCTAGCATAATGGTGTAGGAGCACCTACACCTCAACCTTCATTTTGGATCATTTGATGGTGAATAGGTTAGGAAGAGTATTTTTGAGTCTTTTGAGTGATTTTATTTTCAATAAGGTTTAACAAGACCATTGAGTAAGATCTAGGGTGAATCTTTAAGTTTTGGAGTCAAAATGTAAAAAATTGCAATCTTGCAAAAATGTAGTCATGTAGCCTTGAGAAGGCAAAATCCTAAATTTGTAATTGGATATGCAAGATTGAGGTCTTAAGGATGTAATAAGGATATTTTTAGTCCATTATAATGGTTTTAGAAGTCATAGGTCTTTAGGATTAAAAAGTTACTTCAAAATTGCATAATTGCCATAATGTGATTTAATGTAATTTCAACATTAAGGATGTAATCACACTTTCCAACGGTTCCCTCCTTCAAAAATCAGTTGAGGGTCATTGCTAATGAGGTGGAAAAGTTTAAATAGCCTCCTTTTGGTCGAGGCAGGTGGTTGGATGAAGTTTTGAAGCATTAAATATAATAAAAAACTCAGTTTTCCTGTTTTTTCCAGCGTTTTTCACTGTTCCCGTGTTTGGTACGGTCTGGTACAGAATTGTACGGACTCCCAATTGGAATGGTTTGAAAGAGGGCAGAGTCTACTTTATTTTGGTGGTGATTTGGATTGTTTTCATTAAGTATTGAGTAAGTTACATCAATTTTAGTGAAAGTGGGTCTGAAACCTTGCAAAACAAGGGTTTGGTCACCAAAATGGATGTAATTCCCATTTCCACCATGGGAAAAATCTGAAAATTGGTGGAATGATAGATTTAGGGATCATATTCATGTTCCAATTTGTTTTAGAATAAAATATGGAGTTTTGCAAAATTTATGTGATGCCCTAGGTCTGGTTTTTGCTTTGTACAGTCCAAAATGTGATCATTTGAATAGAGTATTTGTTGTTTTTTGAGTATTTGAGAAAATATAATGGATGGGAAGCATGGAACAGGTCTTGGGGAACCTTTTGGATTCTTTTAAAGGCATTAGGGGTGTTGGGGTGTGCCTTGACAAGTTGGAAGCTTCCTTGTACAGGTCAAGTTAAGCCTTGTGTATGGCTTGTAAATCAATTTTCTGATACATTTGTTTTGGGTGTTTGATCCTATGCTTTTGGGAACTTGTAGAGGATGGTGTTAGGAGTCTAAAACCATTTCTTATGGTCTGTTTAATGCTTTTAATCAGATTTTATTTTGACTGTCCTAATGGTGAATGTTACAAAGTTGCATGGGCTTGTGTAGGGGCAATGGAAGAATGGATGTTTTTGGGTGCAAGGTCTGTTTGTTTGGTCATGTTGTGCTGTGTGAAGAGTATTTACATCATCCCCAAGTCTTTTTGAGATGTCCGGTTGTGTGAGTCAAGTTGAGTGGTCAAGTTGCTTGTTGGAAGGAATAGTGAAGTTCATTTGTGCATTGAGAGAAGCTTTTAAAAAAAAGGTGTTGCTTCCTCTGCCACTCTGCATCATAGTGGTATCAGAGCATCAGGAAGTAGATCTATTTTCATTTTGCAGGTTGAAGAAGAGGCAAGGTTGACAAGATGCCTCCAAAGAAGAATGATATGGCTAAAGAGATGAAGGAGATGAAAGATAGGCATGCAAGAGAGCTCAGAGAGTTGGAAGAGAGAGTCATAGCCTTGGAGACAAACAAAAGAAGGGAAGTGGAAGAGACTGAGACTGAAGAAGAGGAAGATGAGGAGTTTGAAGATGTGGAAGAAGAGCTTACACCAGAGGATCAAAGAATTGCAAGGTTGCTGAAGGCAATAAAGAATGACAAGCCTAAGGTAAAACTTGATGTTCCTAAGTATGGTGGTAGTTTAAATGATGAAGAACTATTGGATTGGATTGCTGCAATTGATAACCATTTTGAATGTGATGAGGTTCTTGAAGAACAAAGGGTCAAGATTGCAAAAACTAAGTTGCAGGGTCATGCTTTGGTATGGTGGGATTACCTTCAATCTGAGAGGAGGAAGCAAGGAAAGTCTAAGATCACATCATGGGATAAGATGATATCAAAGCTTAAAGGTAAATTCTTACCCAAGGATCACCAAGTTCAATTGTTTAAGAGACTACAAAACTTAAGACAAAGGGAAATGGATATTAAGTCTTATATTGAGGAGTTTTATAAATTGAGTTTAAGATCTGGTCATCATGAGAATGAAGATGAAAAGATTGCTAGATATGTTGGTGGTTTAAGGCTTAACATACAAGATGAATTGGTTTTGGC
>CM021101.1:176664699-176781580 GCA_007115665.2 Sequoiadendron giganteum | reverse complement strand
TACCCTAAACCCTAAACCCTAAACCCTAAATCCATCATTTTATCCTAGGACCTTACTTCATAGATCCCTTAAGCCATCAAAGTACCCTAAATCCATCATTATGTCCTAGGACCTTAATTCATATATCCCCTTAAGCCATCCTATTACCATAAACCCTAAATCCATAATTTTGTCCTAGGACCTTATTTCATAGATCTCCTTAAGCCATCCTATTACCCTAAACCCTAAAGCCATAATTTTGTCCTAGGACCTTATTGAAAATTGGTTGTCTTGGGAAAATTCACCAAATTTTATTCTATTAAGCCATGTTATTTTTTCCTAGGAACTTACTACATAGATCCCCTTAAGCCATCCTATTACCCTAAACCGTAAACTCTAAACTCTAAACTCTAAACCCTAAACCTTAAAGCCTTCATTTTGTCCTAAGACCTTAATGAAATTTGGTTGCTTTGGGAAACTTCACCAAATTTTATTCCCTTAAGCCATTTCATTTTGTTGTAGGACCTTACTACATAGATCCCCTTAATCCATCCTATTACCCTAAATGCTAAATCCATCATTTTATCCTAGGACCTTAATTCATAGATCCCATTTAGCCAACATATTACCCTAAACCCTAAACCCTAAAATCTAAACCCTAAACCCTAAAGAATTCATTTTGTCCTAGGACCTTAAAATTAAATTTGGTTGCATTGGGAAACTTCACCAAATTTTATTCCCTTAAGCCATGTAATTTTTTTCTAAGACCTTAATTCATAGTTCCCCTTAAGCCATCCTAATAGGACCCCTTTAAAAGCCAACATAATTTCTCCTACTTTAATGTCAATTTTAATGAGATTTCACATCACATTAATAGTTAATTGTTTTTTCATTCAAGTAACATACCTTAGACATAAATGAGGCTTACACATTTTATCATTTGTATTCAATTAGGCCATTTATATTGAATGGTTTAAAGGGATTTTTAAACATGTATCTTACATTTTAAAATTACAAATATAATGTAGGTTCACTTATATCTTAGAGATCATGGATCAATTCAATAATGACAATATTTGTAATCCACCTCCATTCCCTCCATCTATGGTGCAGGGGCACCCTAGGTCTTCATGCCTCCAAGAGGCCAAAGTTATCAATTTTTTTTGTTTTATGATGTCTGCATGTAATAAGGTTTGATAATACCATTTTATGCTTGTTAAGACAATAGGCTTATTGTGGGAACACTTTGGCCATGAATTTCATTAGCCTTTCCAATTTTTTTAAAAATTGACATGTGGTTCCTGCTCGGTAGGATAAAAGGTGGAGAGTTTAAATGAAATTAAATGAAAAAATAAATGTGTTTGGCACGTTGATAGAGAAGGACAATGAAATTAAACATCAACTAGCAGGGCTTGGCACTTCAACATTAATTGATGTATGCTTTCCATACAATGGTGATGGTTTGGTGATGGTTGTAATAACACCTGCCATTTAAAACTTGAGAAAACATGGAAAAGCAATAAAATAGTTAGCACAAATTTTGATAAGGCATTGTTGGGTGTCATTCTGTGGCTTTACCTGCTATGAGAGCTTTGAGAAACCATTGTGACTAGCTATATTCTATCATTTATGGTCTCCATATAGTGGCGACGGTTGCAAGGTAATAAAACAATTTATGTTTTTTTTGTAAGTCCGGATTCTATCAGCACTATGAGACATCATTCTTATGTTTTGTGGTTCTTTTCATCTCTAATATTTTTCTTTTCTTTTTACAGTGGTTTGAGAAAGAAGGAATCTGAAAGAAAGTAAGCGCGAAGAGGTGCATTTGGAAAACAACTTTAAAGCAAGCAGGAAGAGGTACATTTGGAAAAAACCCTTTGTAGAGGATTTCAAAAACAATATTTCAAAAATAGTTTATGTTATTTTCCATATGACATTGTTGATTTTTTTTCTGTATCTTTACCAATATTGTTTTATTAATGGTTTCCATGTAGCGGTGATGGTTGCAAGGAAATAAAATAGTTTAGGTTATATAGTTTTTGATATTTTTCATAAGGAATTATTGATTGATTTTCTTTGGCTTTAGCTATATTATTTCATTTATGGTATCCATATAGTGGTGATGGTTGCAAGGTGATAAAATAGTTTAATTTGTTTTCAGTAAGGCACTATTGGGAATGGTTGCAAAGAAATTAAACAGTTTATGTTATTTATAATAAGACATTTTTGACTATTAAGGCACCATTGGGAATGGTTTGAGAAAGAAGGAGGCTGAAAGAAAGCAAGCAAGAAGAGGTGAATTTGGAAAACCCCTTTAAAGAAAGAAAGAAGAGGTACATTTGGAACAAACCCTTTGTAGAGGATTTCAAAAATAGTATTTGTTGTTTTGAGAATTCCTACAACATGGAAATATTATTTCATGTATGGTTTCTATGTGCTGGTGATGGCTGAAAAGAAATAAAACAGTTACAATTTAAGTTATATAAGGCACTGTTGGGAAAAAAAATTCTCTAGGTGCGGGGTTATTATTATTATTTTTTGCATGGGTTTGTTACTATGAATTCTTCTATTTTCATGGAACTTTTTGTCTAGGTCACTGTTGAAACCAATATTGTTTCATTTATGGTTTTCGTGTTGTGTTGATGGTTGTAACACAATAAAATAGTTTGTGTTATATAGGTTATTTTATTTTACATAAGGCATTGTTGATTGTTTCTCTCTATCTTTAGCTATATTATTTCATTTTCGATAAGGCACTCTTGAAAAAGGAACTTGTCTAGGTGTCGAGTTATTTTGTTTTTTTTTGCATGGGTTTGTTGTTGTGAACTCTTGTATCGTCTAGGTCACTGTTGAAACCAATATTATTTCATTTATGGTTTCAATGTGGTAGAAATGGTTGCAAGGCAATAAAACAGTTTATGCTATTTTTCATAAGGCATTCTTGATTTTTTTTTGTAGCCTCAAATAAATTATTTCATTTATGGTTTCCATAAGGCATTGTTGTTTTGAGAATTCCTACAACATGGAAATATTATTCCATATATGGTTTGCATGTTCTAGCAATGGTTTCAAAGCAATGAAACGGTTACAATTTATGTTATCTTCCATAAGCCATTCTTGAATTTTGTTTTGGCAATAAAGCAGCTTATGTTGTTTCAGATAAGGAACTATTGGGAAAAAAATTGTCCAGGTGCGGGGTTTTTTTTTTGCATGGGCTTGTTACTGTGAATTCTTCTATTTTTGTGGGCTTTTTGTCTAGGTCACTATTCAAACCAATATTGTTTCATTTATGGTTTTCATGTTGTGATGATGGTTGCAACACAATAAAATAGTTTGTGTTATACAGGTTATGTTATTTTCCATAAGACATTGTTGATTGTTGTTTTCTAGCTTTGGCTATATTATTTCATATTCAATAAGGCACTCTTGAAAAAATAATTTGTTTTAGTGCGAAGTTATTTTTTTTGCATGGGTTTGTTGTTGTGAACTCTTTTTTCATCTAGGTCACTATTGAAACCAGTATTGTTTCATTTATGGTTTCCATGTGGTGATGATTGCAAGGCAATACAACAATTTATACTATTTTCCATAAGGCATTGTTGATTTTTGTTCTATGGCCTTTAATAAATTATTTCATTTATGGTTTTTGTGTAGTGGCAATGGTTGCAAAGAAATAAAATAGTTTACGTCATTCTCGATAAGGCATTATTCATAGTTTTTGTGTGGCTTGCAGAAACAATTTGTGGTATTTTCCATAAGACATTATTGATTTTTGTTATGTGTCTTTAGAAATACTATTTAATTTGTGGTTTCCATATATTGGCATTGGTTGGAAAGAAATTAAATAGTTTATGATATTTCTAATAAGGCATTGTTGACTATTGTTGTGTAACTTCAACTGCCCCTGTGACTAGGGTTCCCTCGTTTAGCTTTACTTGTTGTTTTGATAATTCCTACAACATTTAAATATTATTTCATGTTTGGTTTTCGTGTGCTAGAGATGGTTGCAAATCAATGAAATGGTTACAATTTATGTTATCTTCCATAAGACATTCTCCAATATTGTTTTCTAGCTTCAATAATATTACTCCATTTATGGTTTTCATGTACTAACAGTGGTTGCAACCTAATAACATATTTTATGTTGTTTTTGATGAGGCATAGTTGGTTGTTGTTGTCTAGCTTCAGCTGCTACAGTCTTTCATGTTCTCCATCTTCCATGTTCTTCCTACTTATGGTGAGATTGATGTTTCCTATTACACTTAATATATAGTCTATCATTCTAAGAATATCTTCTAGAGCCTCAAACAACATCCCCCATCACTACTCAAAAACCATGCATGGAATAATGTTGTTGTGCCAAGCCCTACCAATAGACGTTTACTATCCCAAGATTTCTCTATTGTCGTGCCAAATGCTTTAATTGTTTTGGCTTCGTCACCTTTTTTCTTATCTTGTCACCTTGCCACACATTGAATAAAAAATTTCTGACTGAGAACTTCATATGAATGTTGTTTGCATCTAATTTCACATACATACATATCTACACATAGGGAAAATAAAATGAAAGACAATAAAACAAGGCTTTCTCTCCACCCAACCATATTAACTTTACTGACTGGGAGTTGCATGTTGGATATGAATATTATCTGTATATATGAATGTTTTATGCATCTAATTTCACTAAATATATATCTACATGTAGGGAAAATAAAATGAAAAAAAAAAAAAATTCTTTCTCTCCATCAAAATCCTCTACAAAGTGTGTTCTAAATGTGCCTCTTCCTACTTGCTTTCTTTTAGCTCTCTTCTTTGTCCAACACAAAAAAGTTGCCAGAGAGGAAAAAGACCAACTACTTTTGAAATCCTCTACAAAGGGTTTTTCCCAAACACACCTCTTCTTGCTTTCTTTAAAGGGGTTTTCGAAATGCACCTCTTCCTGCTTGCTTTCTTTCAACTTCCTTCTTTCTCGAACCACAACAAAGAGAAAAGAAAACTATTAGAGATGAAAAAAACCATAAAACAAAATAATTCAAAGTAACAAACCCATGTAAAAAAAACAAAATAACCTTGCACCTTCACAAGAGCCCCACTGCTCATCAATCTTGCACCTTCACAAGAGCTCACCAAGAAAAAACCTGGTCAGAGTGGTGGTGCAGAGCTCTCATAGTAGGTAAAGCCACAAAACAACACCCAACAATGCCTTATCAAAAATTGTGCAAACTATTTTATTGCTTTGCTGTGTTTTCTCAAATTTTAAATGGTAGGTGTTATTACAACCATCGCCACTATATGGAAACCATACATCAATTAATTTTGATGTTCCAAGCCTTGCCAATCAACATTCAATTTCAATGGCCTTCTCTATTGACATGCCAAATGCATTTATTTTTTTATTTTCTTTCTTTTAGCTTCCTTCTTTCTTAAACCACAACAAAGAGAAAATAAAACTATTAGAGACAAAAAAAACCACAAAATAGAAGAATTTATAGTAACAAACCCATGCAAAAAAAATATCCTCGCACCTTCACAAAAATCCCAGCGCTCATCAAACTTGGACCCTCGCAAGAGCTCGCCAATGAAAACCATGGTCACACTGGTGGCTCAAAGCTCTCATAGCAGGTAAAGCCATAAAATGACACCCAACAATGCCTTATTGAAAATTGCACAAAATTTTTTATTGCTTAGTTATGCTTTCTCAAGTTTTAAATGGTAGGTGTTATTACAACAATCGCCACTATATGGAAACCATACATCAATTAATGTTGACGTTCCAAGCCCTTCCAACCGAAATTCAATTTTGTTGGCCTTCTCTATTGACATGCTAAACACATTTATTTTTTAATTTGAATTTTCCACCTTTTCCCTAGTTTGGGCCACACATCGAAAGTTTTAAAAACTGGGAAGGTTGACAAAATTTGCGGCTAAAGTGTTCCCACACAGGGTCAAGAGAAAGCCCTCTTTTATTGCATTTATTTTTATTTTCCCTATGTGCATATATCTATGCATGTGAAATTAGATGTAGAAAACATTCATATATACAGACAATATTCATATCCAGCATGCAACCCATTTTTCTTTTTCTTTTTTGCATGCATTTGTTACTATGAATTCTTCTATTTTGTGGTTTTTTCCCTCTTTGACAAACAATATTCATATCCAACATGCAACACATTTTGTTTTTTTGCATGGGTTTTCTACTGTGAATTATTTTGTTTTGTGGTACATACATAGATGTATGCATGTAGGGAAAATAAAATGAAAGACAACAGATATCTATGTATGTGAAATTAGATGCAAAAAAAATTGATATATACAAACAATATTCATATCCAACATGCAACCCATTTTGTTTTTTTTTTGCATGCATTTTTTATTGTGAATTCTTTCGTTTTGTGGTTTTCCTCCTCTCTGATAGACAATATTCATATCCAACATGCAACATATTTTTTTTGCATGGGTTTTCCACTGTGAATTCTTTTTTTTTGTGGTACATACATAGATATCTGCACATAAGAAAAATAAAATGAAAGACAACAAAAGAGGGTGTTCTCTTGATCCTGTCATGGTTTAGTGAGAACCTATGAGGCTCCATGGCCCACTATGGTTGGGTGGATAGCATGCCTTGTTTTATTGTGTTTCATTTTTTTTCCCTATGTCCAACTATGTATGTATGTCATATTAGATGCAAACAACATTCATACATACTCCTCCCTACATTTATTCTTTTTTGAAAATAGTTGTAATTTTTTTGAGTCTCAATAGGGAATTCTTGGAATGATAAGTTGTATATTAAGTGTTAAATGAAACATTGATTCCTTTTTTAGCCTTCATCGCTTTAATTGAAAAATTGGTTCCTCATGTTGTTATGGCATAGAGCTCACAATCAGTTGCCAACATTGCAACATAAATTTTAAAAGAGCAACCCCAACAATGTTGGTGGACTCTGGTTCTCCCTAGGCTGTTGAACAACCCTCTAACACCAATCTCGTAAGTTTGTTTATTGTTTCCTTTTTGTTTTTGAGAATTGTATCGACTCCTTTCCATGTGCAACCAACGAATTGTGAATATGCTTCATTTGAATTAACAATCCTTGTAATATATGGTGTAACCAAATTATATTTGACGTCTATATTTTTCCTTTTCCTTTTTCTTTGTTGTCCATTTGGAGTGGCCTATGTGTTAGAAAAAAGTGTTGCACTTTTGAGATGTGTCAACATTGATATGTTCTTCCTTGTTTGTATTCAACAAAAAATATAAATTTGTTTACTTCTTGCTCAATCTTGCCCTCCTTTCATATTCATCTATTATATATAATTTTGAAGTTTTTGTGATGCTATAACCATGTATAATGATCTATATATCTGCATGTTGGATCCCAATAATTGATTCATTTTTTGTTTCCTCTTTCCACCCCTTTTTCTTCTAGAGTGATATCATAGTCTTCAACATCTCATTGCTTTGGTTTAGTTGAGCAAAACTACCTTATAGGATTCAAATGTGCGGCCAGCCTTGTCAGGGCATGCAATCTGATCTATTAATGTTGGAGATGTTGTTCCATCCTCGGTTCTTCAACTAATGTCTTTTGAGAAAATAGGTGCTAATCAAAGCCCAATCGACCATTACAAAGTTATACTCTCTAATGGAACCCACATGTAGATAGGAACTTTTCCTACAAGATACAATGATCTTTTGTTTGTAGGGACGTTGAAAATAGGTTCCATCTTGTGCTTGACAAACTATGTGTGTAGGAACCCACGAGAATCAAGGTTGGCTATTGTTTTTCACTACTTAGACGTGGTGTTGTATGCTTTTCCATTTGTGGGTCCCATATTTTTTAATATTTGATCTTGGTCTGGTTCTATGGTGATTTTAATATTTTCCTTGGATGTCAAAATGTCAGATTTTTAGTTAATTGAAACACCTAGATATCTATTTAAAGATCAGGAAGAACAAATTATGGAATCAAAGTCACCTTCCCCATCAAAATGATCCTCAAAATTTTGGATTCATACATCCCCAACAGAACATACTGCTCCTACAAATATCATTCTTGTTAAAGGCTTGAATATTTACCAAACTAGATGGACAATATAAGGTCAGGTGAAAACTAAAAGGGATATGTACCATTACAATAAACAGGGATGTGAGGGCCAAGTATTTAGCTTTGACATTATTGTTAGTGAGGGAATAGAAATACAAATCACTTTCTTTAATGACACAAAAAAAATGCATTATGATAGGGTTCAGGTGGGATGCACTTATTGTGTGTCAAAAGGCTCAGTCAAATAGGTAGATGAGAAATTTAATAAGTTGAACAACTACATGGAAATTATTTTAGATCAAAACTCGATATTGAAGTGTTGTGATGATGAGACCTTTTTTCCAAAGAAAACATTTAAATTCAGCCCAATAAACAAAATTGAAAATTGCAGCAATAACACTTTGATTGATATTATTGGGGTTGTGGTGCATGAAGGAAAGGTATCAACTATTCAAAGAAAGGATCAAACTGAAACGATTCAAAGAAATGTGAAATTTAATGATTTGTCATCCTCTTACATTGACGTTAATTTGTGGGGTCCAAATTGGGAAGCAAAAGGTGACGAGTTGGAAAGGTTGTGCACTTCTGGTTTTGTTGTCATAATTTCTATCAGAAATGGCCATGTTGGATATTTCAATGGATCTATTGTAAATACATCCATAAGGAATTCTCTATACATAAGTCCCGATATCCTAGAAGCACAAGCCTTGATGCAACAAGGACATGTTGAGCCACCTTCCATTGAACCCTCACAACCACTGCCTTGAAAAGTTGCTTTGGCCAATGGCAGAGTCACTATTGGATATATCTTGGACCATTGTCTTGCCTTGCCAGAAACTTTGTAGGCTACTATCAAGGCAACAATGAAATATATTAAAACTGGTGAGTTTTTTAATGTTGCATGTCCCTTGCAGGCCAATTGTAGACAATGCAAGAAAAAGTGTGAAGATTCTACCAATAATATGTGGTACTACCTTAAATGCCAGACAACCATGCCTAATTGTGACTTTTGATATTTTTTGCAGCTAAAGATGGAAGACCACACATGTGAGATTTTGGTTGTTTCTTTTGATGAGGTTGCAACAAGCTTGTTGTAGATGCCATCAAAAGAGATTTATATGTTGCAATATGGGTCTTTTGTTGCAATGACTCCTCAGTCTATCATCAATGGTGCCATCTACACTTCTTTTATTTTCAATTTTCTTATTAAAACATAGACCTATAATTTAGAAACAAGGCTTAAAACAACAATAGTCAAAGTTGAAAGAATTAACTTTGAAGTTGAGTGCAAGATGTTTCTCTCATATTTTTTTGCACTATACTCTATTGGGCAGGTCTCTATAGAGATAATCAATAGCTGAACTTTTTGCAGTCTAGGTTGGTTGGACATCTAATTTATTTTCCCTTTTTGGGCATCCCATCACATCAAAAAACCTTTTATTTCTATTCCTATTACTTTGTTTCTTGTAGAACTGGTTATATATTGAGACAATACATTATAATTTATAATGTTTAACAAAAAAAAGTTACACTTCTTTTGTTTTGTATTTTTTATGTCACTTATAGTTTTGTTCCCCTTTTAGTGTATGTTCCTCATTTTGTTTTATATTGTTTGGTTATAAACTTATTTTGCTATATTCAACACATGTATCGGTATTTAAAACTATCATTATGTATACTTGTGGACATGGTTGTATGCATATATATATATATATATATACATATGCATATTTATAAACATATATGCATGCAATTGAATTTTGTGAGCACATAAAATATGCTAATACATATGTGTGTAATATTGTTTGTTGTATCATTATGAGCATTGATAATTTGTATATTGTATAGTTATCTTCACAAGTACCATTGATCATTTAAGGCATCTGTAGAATACATATACATCTATTGTCTTTGTCACATATATGAGTATTTACGCCAATTTTCCTCTATTCTTTTGAATGTTGCTACTCATCTCATATATGTGCTTTATAATCTTTTGATGGTGGTTGAATGTTGAAAATATTGGTCTTAGCTCTACATTCATAAAGCCATCTCACATATGGTTATCTTTAATTTTATTAGAGTTACATAAGTTCATTCCTGTTACCATATTTCCTATAAAATGTTCAATGATGACTATCCTCTACCGATTGTGCAATATTTTTGTGTTTTTGCTTGAGTCTGAGTTATTAAAATCCAATCTAGCAAAACACATTGTTTCTTGTATCATTATGAGCATTAATCATTTGTATATTGTATAGCTATCTTGATGAGTACCGTTGATCATTTAAGCCATCTATAGCATGCATATACATCTATACAAAAAAATATATGTGCACATATCTAGATATCTATTGCTTGGATATACACATACATGGAAAAAAATTGCAAATATATGTATATCTAAAGTAAGCCACACACAACATACATATATGTATACATTTAAATTTTTTCCTACATGTAAGTATATATATATATATATCACTTATAAATAACTATATGTCTTTTTTATACCTTTTGATGTATGTATGCTTGTATGCAAATATGAATCTATTTCTTTGTGTTTCTATATTTATAAATACGTGCAAGTATATATATATGTGCTTGCATGTATTAAAAAGTTTGTGTATGGGTAAATATGTATGTTCTCTGCATCTAACTTCATATGCAAATATAACTATCAAGATTTTGTTTAGTATCTGTATATATGCACTGCATGCCTTCCTTGGATACTTAGATATCTCTTGCTTGCATATATACACACAAAAAAAGTGTCTACACATATGTGTGTATATGAAATTAGATGCACCCAACATAGATATATATCTACATTTACACTTATATATATATGTGTGCTTACATGTATTGACAAGTTTGGGTGTGGATATCTATGTGTTATGTGAAAAAAACCTTTCCATAGTGGTTGCTCATAGTCTTGATAGCAACTGATGCTACAGAACACTAGTCAACAATGCCTAATTGAAAATAACATAAACTATTTTATTTCTTTGCTAAGTTTTAGATGGTAGGTGTTATTGCAACCATCACCACTACATGCAAACCATGCATGTAGTAATATTCTCATTCCATAGGAATTCTTAAAAAAATGAAAATAGTGAAAATGATTACAATATCAAATTCCTAGATTTGAACGTGCTTATAAAAAATGTTGTTTCTCAGAGAAATAAAATGAACACTTGACAAATGAGGAAATTGTATATTGCATTGATATACACATACAACAAAAAAAAAAAGTGCACACATATATATATGTATTTAAACTAAGATGCACACAACATACATATATATCTACATTTATACTTGTTGATACATGTAACTACATTTTGACTTACATATATATGTTCTCACATGTATTGAAAAGTATAGGTGTGGATATCTATGTATGTTGTGTAGTTGAAGCTACATACCAACAATGAAGAATTCCTAATTGAAAATAACATAAACTACTCAATTACCTTGGTAACTTTTAAATACTAGATATTATTGCAACCATCACCAGTATATGGAACCCATATATGAAACAATGTTATTGTGCCAAGCTATGCCAAGTGATGTTTATTTCCTATGCTTAGGCAACATACATATATATCTACATTTAAACTTATCTATATATGTTCTCACATGTATTGTAAAGTTTAGGTGTGGATATCCATGTATGTTGTTTCCAAAAACCCTTGCCACAGTGGTGGATCACAGTGTTGATAGCAACTCAATCTACAAAACAACAGTCAATAATTCCTTATTGAAAATAACGTAAACTATTCAATTGTTTTGGTAAGTTTAGAATGCTAAATATTATTGTGACTGTTGGTGCTATATGGAAACCATATATGAAACAATGTTGTTGTGGCAGATTGTGCCAAGTGACATTTATTTTCTATAATTTCATGGTGATTTTTGTATTAACAAGTCCACCTATGGATATATATGTGTGTTGTCTACATATAACTTTAGATGCATATATATCTATATAGTTTTTTCTTGGTAAGCATATACATAGAATGTTTTATTGCTTTGAAACAATCAACACTACATGGAAATCATAAATGAAATAATATCTTTTGAAGCTATTAAACAATAGTCAACAATGTGTGGGTATCAACTCCTTCCTATGATTATTATTTTGGAAGGATAGTTGTTATTTGTTTGAGCCTCTCTCACCAAACCCCTAAGAAAGAACATACATTATCCACCACTGTGTTCAATGGTTAGATCAATGTTTCATATTATAGTTAATATACATCCTATCATTCCAAGAATTCCATAGGAAATATAAAATGAAAAAATAAATAAAAAATCTTGCTCTCCATTGTGTTTAATGGTTAGATCAAAGTTTCATATTACACTAAATATATAGCCTATCATTCTAAGAATTCCTTTTTGAGGCTCAAAGAAATAATAACTAAAAAGGTGCATCTAACTTTAGATAATATATCGATATAGTGTTTTTTTGCAACTGCACATATATGCATTGCATGCATTGGATGCATATGTAGGAATATGTTGCTTGGATATATACACACACAAAAAGTATGTGTAGAAATGTATGTATGTGGAATTAGATGTAGAAACTATACATATAGACCGATATATGTATCTGAGGTTAGATGCACCATTTTGGTTATTAATTCTTTGAGCCTCAAAAAGGAATTCTTAGAATGATATGTTGTATATTAAGTGTAATATGAAACATTCATCTAACCATTGAAAACATTTGAAAAACTCTTTGTAGAGGATTTTGAAAACAGTTTATGTTCTCACAAAACAACCAACCAAATGATGTGTTATGGAAAATAACATAAAATGTATAACATAAACTATTTTATTGTGTTACAACCATCGCCACAACACAAAAACCATAAATGAAACAATATTGGTTTCAACAGTGATCTAGACGAAAAAGTCCATAAAACAAAAGAATTCATAGTAACAAACCCATGCAAAAAACAAAAATAAAAAAAAAGGGTTGCATTTTGGATATGAATTTTGTCTGTTAGATGGGAAAATGACCACAAAGCAAAATAATTCATAGTAACAAACCCATGCAAAAAAAAATAATGGGTTGCATGTTGGATATGAATATTATCTGTATATATGGTTTTTTTTGCATATAATTTCACATACATAGATATTTGCATGTAGGCAAAATAAAATGAAAGAAAACAAAAGAGGGATTTCTTCTTGATCCTACATGGGAACACTTTGGCCACAAATTCTAGCAGCCTTCCCAGTTTTTAAAATTGTCGACATGTGGCCCCAATTAGGAAAAAGTTGGAGAATTTAAATGAAAAATAAATGTGTTTGGCACGTTGATAAAGAAGCCTAGAAAAATTGAATTCCGGTTGGACAGGATTGGTGCTACAACATTAATTTATGTATGGTTTCCATATAGTGGTGATGGTTGTAATAACACACGCCATTTAAAATTTGAGAAAACATAGAGAAGCAATAAAACAATTTGTGCAATTTTTGATAAGGCATTGTTGGATGTCCTTCTTTGGCTTTACTTGCTATGAGAGATTTGATCCACCAAAATGAAATTCATATTATTTTCCCTATGTGAAGATATGTAAGTATGTGATATAGATGTAGGAAACATTCATATATACTCTTTTATATATTTATTCTTTTGGGATTACCAATTTAATCCACTTTTCTGATTAGGAGTTGCTTGCTAGAAGATGTTCTTAGAATGAGAGGCCAAATAATTGCAACAAAGAACCATCATACTTCATCCTTGCTTGGCTAATTCTTAGAATGATAGGTTGTATATTAAGTTTAATATGAAACATTGATCTCACCATTGATCACAGTGGTGGATAATGCATGTTTTTTCTCGGGGGTTTGGTGAGAGCCTATGAGGCTCCATGACCCAATATGGTAGGTTGGAGACCACGCCTTGTTTTGTTGTGTTTCATTTTATTTTCCCTATTTTCAAATATGTACATATATAAGTTTGCATCTATCTATATATGTATATTGTCTACATATAATTCCACATACATAAATTTCCACACATAATTTTTGTGTCTATATATATGTAATTAATAGATCTCTACATATGCATCCAAATTGATATATGTATCTGAATTTAGATGCACCTTTTTGGTTATTACTTCTTTTAGCCTAAAAAATGAATTCTTAGAATGATAGGCTATATAAAGTATAATATGAAACATTGATCTAACCATTGATCACAGTGGTAGATAATGTATGTTCTTTCTCAGGGGGTTTGGTGAGAGCCTGTTAGGCTCCATGAACCAATATGGTAGGGTGGAGAGCAGGCCTTCTTTTGTTGCATTTCATTTTATATTTCCTAAGGAATTCTTAGAATGATAAGATGCATATTAAGTGTAATATACAACATTGACCTCACCATTGATCACAGTGGTGGATAATGTATGTTCTTGCTCAAAGGTTTGGTGAGATCCTATGATGTTCCCTGACCCAATATGGTAGGGTGGAGAGTATGCATTTTATTTTTCATTTTATATTTCATATGCTCAGATATGTATGTTTGTGAAATTGGACGCACACAAAATTCATATGTATGATAGGTTGTATATTAATTGTAATAATAAATATTGATCTCAACATTGGTTATAGTAGTAGACAATGTATGCTCTTGCTCGAGGGTTTGTTGAGACCTCTAAGGCTCCATGGTGCAATATGGTGGGGTGGAGAGCAAGCCTTCTTTTGTTGTGTTTCATTTTATTTTCCCTATGTGCAGATATGTTTCTATGTGAAATTAGATGTAGACAACATTCATATATAGTTCAAATGTACATTCATTTCCCACAAGAATTAATTTCTACTTGGCATGGCTTGGCCTTGTGTCCGTTCATCCAAAAATTGCCAAAATTTTTGATAGAAGAACGGGTATATATGTTTCAATTGACAATTGTAGTTTTCCTATTCAAGAGCAACATTGTACATTTATTCAAATTGTTGTTGTTAACTAAAACATGTTGTACCTATTCTTGTGTGAAGTAATTATCTTGGGCCCAAGATTTTCAAGTTGTTTTTGTAAATAAAAATAAAAACAACATCCAAAATATATGTGAAATTAGATGCAACAAACATTCATATATAGTACTTCCTATTATGCATGCAAGGAATGCAACACACATATATATACTTACCAAACAAAATTTATACTGATTTATATGTATCTGAAGTTAGATGCACTATTTAATATTCTTTAAAAAAAAAAATTTATATGTGGACATGTATGTATGTGAAATTAGTTACAAACAACATTCATATATATCTACATTTAAAATTATTGATACATATATATATATATATATATATATATATATATATACATCTTTGAAATTTTTTCTTTTCCTTGCTTCCTGTCTATCATCCCCATATGCACATGTGTTTAGAACTTATCCTCTTGGTTCTTCTCGTCCATCATGCTACTTAACAATTTCAACTTTTTGACTTGGCTTAATATCTTTAGCTACATTTTTTCTCTTTAAGTTGGTGTTTGCAAGAACTTTATTGTCTTCCTCATATTATGGCTCTAGGTTCTTCAAACGTGTTCAAGCTCTAGTCCTACATCAAGTGTGGATAAAAAATCCAGAAAAATGGCAAAGAGCCCAACTCTATTATGTGTAGCATAGAGACTACATTTGTGAAAATTGTCAGGCCAAATACTTCCAACAAAGAACCACAATAGATCATCCTTGCTTGGCTAATTTTTAGAATGATAGGTTGTATATTAAGTGTAATGTGAAACTTTGATCTCACCATTGATCTTTGTGGTGAATAATGTATTTTTTGTCTTGGGGGTTCGGTGAGATCCTATGAGGCTCCATGACCCAATATGTGGTGCAGGAGCACCTACACCTCAACCTTCATTTTGGATCATTTGATGGTGAATAGGTTAGGAAGAGTATTTTTGAGTCTTTTGAGTGATTTTATCTTCAATAAGGTCTAACAAGACCATTGAGTAAGATCTAGGGTGAATCTTTAAGTTTTGGAGTCAAAATGTAGAAAATTGCAATCTTGCAAAAATGTAGTCATGTAGCCTTGAGAAGGCAAAATCCTAAATTTGTAATTGGATATGCAAGATTGAGGTCTTAAGGATGTAATAAGGATATTTTTAGTCCATTAGAATGGTTTTAGAAGTCATAGGTCTTTAGGATTAAAAAGTTACTTCAAAATTGCATAATTGCCATAATGTGATTTAATGTAATTTCAACATTAAGGATGTAATCACACTTTCCAACGGTTCCCTCCTTCAAAAATCAGTTGAGGGTCGTTGCTAATGATGTGGAAAAGTTTAAATAGCCTCCTTTTGGTCGAGGCAGGTGGTTGGATGAAGTTTTGAAGCATTAAATATAATAAAAAACTCAGTTTTCCTGTTTTTTCCAGCGTTTTTCACTGTTCCCGTGTTTGGTACGGTCTGGTACAGAATTGTACGGACTCCCAATTGGAATGGTTTGAAAGAGGGCAGAGTCTACTTTATTTTGGTGGTGATTTGGATTGTTTTCATTAAGTATTGAGTAAGTTACATCAATTTTAGTGAAAGTGGGTCTGAAACCTTGCAAAACAAGGGTTTGGTCACCAAAATGGATGTAATTCCCATTTCCACCATGGGAAAAATCTGAAAATTGGTGGAATGATAGATTTAGGGATCATATTCATGTTCCAATTTGTTTTAGAATAAAATATGGAGTTTTGCAAAATTTATGTGATGCCCTAGGTCTGGTTTTTGCTTTGTACAGTCCAAAATGTGATCATTTGAATAGAGTATTTGTTGTTTTTTGAGTATTTGAGAAAATATAATGGATGGAAAGCATGGAACAGGTCTTGGGGAACCTTTTGGATTCTTTTAAAGGCATTAGGGGTGTTGGGGTGTGCCTTGACAAGTTGGAAGCTTCCTTGTACAGGCCAAGTTAAGCCTTGTGTATGGCTTGTAAATCAATTTTCTGATACATTTGTTTTGGGTGTTTGATCCTATGCTTTTGGGAACTTGTGGAGGATGGTGTTAGGAGTCTAAAACCATGTTTTATGGTCTGGTTAATTCTTTTAATCAGATTTTATTTTGACTGTCCTATTGGTGAATGTTACAAAGTTGCATGGGCTTGTGTAGGAGCAATGGAAGAATGGATGTTTTTGGGTGCAAGGTCTGTTTGTTTGGTCATGTTGTGCTGTGTGAAGAGTATTTACATCATCCCCAAGTCTTTTTGAGATGTCTGGTTGTGTGAGTCAAGTTGAGTGGTCAAGTTGCTTGTTGGAAGGAATAGTGAAGTTCATGTGTGCATTGAGAGAAGCTTTTCAAAAAAAAGGTGTTGCTTCCCCTGCCACTCTGCATCATAGTGGTATCAGAGCATCAGGAAGTAGATCTATTTTCATTTTGCAGGTTGAAGAAGAGGCAAGGTTGACAAGATGCCTCCAAAGAAGAATGATATGGCTAAAGAGATGAAGGAGATGAAAGATAGGCATGCAAGAGAACTCAGAGAGTTGGAAGAGAGAGTCATAGCCTTGGAGACAAACAAAAGAAGGGAAGTGGAAGAGACTGAGACTGAAGAAGAGGAAGATGAGGAGTTTGAAGATGTGGAAGAAGAGCTTACACCAGAGGATCAAAGAATTGCAAGGTTGCTGAAGGCAATAAAGAATGACAAGCCTAAGGTAAAACTTGATGTTCCTAAGTATGGTGGTAGTTTAAATGATGAAGAACTATTGGATTGGATTGCTGCAATTGATAACCATTTTGAATGTGATGAGGTTCCTGAAGAACAAAGGGTCAAGATTGCAAAAACTAAGTTGCAGGGTCATGCTTTGGTATGGTGGGATTACCTTCAATCTGAGAGGAGGAAGCAAGGAAAGTCTAAGATCACATCATGGGATAAGATGATATCAAAGCTTAAAGGTAAATTCTTACCCAAGGATCACCAAGTTCAATTGTTTAAGAGACTACAAAACTTAAGACAAAGGGAAATGGATATTAAGTCTTATACTGAGGAGTTTTATAAATTGAGTTTAAGATCTGGTCATCATGAGAATGAAGATGAAAAGATTGCTAGATATGTTGGTGGTTTAAGGCTTAACATACAAGATGAATTGGTTTTGGCTAACCCTAGGAGTGTAGAGGATTGTTATCAAATGGCTATCAGGGTGGAGGAGAAAATGAAGAGAAGGCAAGACAAAGCAGTTAGAGGAAGAGGTAATGCATCAAGAGGAAGAGGATTCATGTCTAGTTCAAAGCCAACTAATGATAATCAAGAGGATACCATGAAAAGTCAAGAGCAATCTGATTCTAGAGGTGGATGGAGAGGCACAAGAGGCAGATTTGGAGGAGGTAGGAATCCTAACAATGCTTTTTCAGGGAGATGCTACACTTGTAACCAGCCTGGACATCCATCCTTCAAGTGTCCTGAAAGGCAAGGCTCAAGCTCTCATGGTGGAGAAAGGAGGAACCAATTAGTGCATGAAGATGAAGAAAGTGTGACCTCACCTGTGGTGAACCTTACATCTGAAGTTGGAGAGAGTTTGATGATCAGGAGAGCATTACTCAAGGTGCCAATCTCTGAAGAATCCCCACAAAGGAAATCACTTTTCAGAATCAATTGCAAGGTACAAGGTAAAGTATGTAGAATGGTAGTGGATTCAGGTTCAACTGAAAACATGGTTTCTTGTGAAATGGTGAATAAACTGAATTTGAAAAGAGTTCCTCATGAATTACCTTATAAAGTATCTTGGTTAAGTAATGGTCAATCTTTGGTAGTAAATGAGCAAGCTATTGTAGATTTCCAGATTGGTGAGTACAGGGATAGTGTTATTTGTGACATTCTTCCAATGGACTGTTGTCACATACTCCTTGGAAGACCATGGCAATATGATAGATGTGCTTTGCATGATGGGAGAGTAAACAAATATACAATCATGAAAGGTGGTCAAAGGTTTGTTTTAACTCCTTGGGTAGAAGATGAAAAGGGTAAGGCAAAGGTTATTATGTGTGGAAGGAAAGAACCTATTAATATTGTGAAAGAGATCAAAAATTCTGATGTTGTGAATAAGTATAAGTCTGATAATGTAGCAGGTCTAAAGGAAAGTACAGGGGTAAAGTCTGATTTGACAATGAGTTTGCATGATAGTGTGATGGTAGGAAGCATTGACTGCCCTGTAGTTAAGACCGGGTCTAAGAAACAAACAAATTTTGCAGGAAATACAGTACCTAAGTCTGATTTGACAGTGATAAAACAACTTGATGAGGCAGTGAGTGAAAGACAAGAAAAACAGGGCATAAAAGATAGTTGCAAACATGAAGGTGACAAAGGAAAGAAGAAAGATCATAGAGTTACTAATCCTTTTTTGTATGCAGGTTCAAAACATAGTAAACAATCCAATCTTGGCCAGGGAAAATATAAAAGACTGTTTGCAGGTCTGAGAATAGAGGAGATGAAAAATGCTTATGTGAACACATTCCAAGGTGATAGAAGTGCAGGGCAGATTGCACAACTAGTGTACATGAACCAGTGGAGTGGATTGGTGAACCAATGGAGTCTTCATGAAGCTTGGAGACAGTGGATTCAAGGACAACTCATGAGGCATGAGTCTTTTCTAGGGGGGGTGTATGGTGTAGGAGCATCTACACCTCAACCTTCATTTTGGATCATTTGATGGTGAATAGGTTAGGAAGAGTATTTTTGAGTCTTTTGAGTGATTTTATTTTCAATAAGGTTTAACAAGACCATTGAGTAAGATCTAGGGTGAATCTTTAAGTTTTGGAGTCAAAATGTAAAAAATTGCAATCTTGCAAAAATGTAGTCATGTAGCCTTGAGAAGGCAAAATCCTAAATTTGTAATTGGATATGCAAGATTGAGGTCTTAAGGATGTAATAAGGATATTTTTAGTCCATTATAATGGTTTTAGAAGTCATAGGTCTTTAGGATTAAAAAGTTACTTCAAAATTGCATAATTGCCATAATGTGATTTAATGTAATTTCAACATTAAGGATGTAATCACACTTTCCAACGGTTCCCTCCTTCAAAAATCAGTTGAGGGTCATTGATAATGATGTGGAAAAGTTTAAATAGCCTCCTTTTGGTCGAGGCAGGTTGTTGGATGAAGTTTTGAAGCATTAAATATAATAAAAAACTTAGTTTTCCTGTTTTTTCCATCATTTTTCACTGTTCCCGTGCTTGGTACGGTCTGGTACAGAATTTTACGGACTTCCAATTGGAATGGTTTGAAAGAGGGCAGAGTCTACTTTATTTTGGTGGTGATTTGGATCGTTTTCATTAAGTATTGAGTAAGTTACATCAATTTTAGTGAAAGTGGGTCTGAAACCTTGCAAAACAAGGGTTTGGTCACCAAAATGGATGTAATTCCCATTTCCACCATGGGAAAAATCTGAAAATTGTGGAATGATAGATTTAGGGATCATATTCATGTTACAATTTTTTTTAGAATAAAATATGGAGTTTTGCAAAATTTATGTGATGCCCTAGGTCTGGTTTTTGCTTTATACAGTCCAAAATGTGATCATTTGAATAGAGTATTTGTTGTTTTTTGAGTATTTGAGGAAATATAATGGATGGAAAGCATGGAAAAGGTCTTGGGGAACCTTTTGGATTCTTTTAAAGGCATTAGGGGTGTTGGGGTGTGCCTTGACAAGTTGGAAGCTTCCTTGTACAGGCCAAGTTAAGCCTTGTGTATGGCCTGTAAATCAATTTTCTGATACATTTGTTTTGGGTGTTTGATCCTATGCTTTTGGGAACTTGTGGAGGATGGTGTTAGGAGTCTAAAACCATGTTTTATGGTCTGGTTAATGCTTTTAATCAGATTTTATTTTGACTGTCCTATTGGTGAATGTTACAAAGTTGCATGGGCTTGTGTAGGAGCAATGGAAGAATGGATGTTTTTGGGTGCAAGGTCTGTTTGTTTGGTCATGTTGTGCTGTGTGAAGAGTATTTACATCATCCCCAAGTCTTTTTGAGATGTCTGGTTGTGTGAGTCAAGTTGAGTGGTCAAGTTGCTTGTTGGAAGGAATAGTGAAGTTCATGTGTGCATTGAGAGAAGCTTTTCAAAAAAAGGTGTTGCTTCCCCTGCCACTCTGCATCACATAACATAACTTGCTAGCTAGTAGATCCATGTATCTCATGAGCCACTTATAACACTATTTTTAGAATTGTTATGTGTTTGAGAATTCACAAGATGATGCTTGGTAATTTTGACAACCTTACATACTAAGCTCTCCTTACCTTCTTGACTCAAACATTTAGTTTTAATATATATTGAGTACTAACATTGTTGTTATATGCTCTATGATTCATGTTTTCTCCATGTACATATTGTGCTCTCTTTGTGTATTCCATGTGTTTGTTTCAAGTATTTTATGTGTATTCTACATGTTTTATTTTTGTATCTTGTGTGTTTATCTCATGTATTCCTTGTGTTTTCTTTCTGTATTTTGCATGTTTCCTATGTATATTCATTGTATTTTTTATGTACTCCTTGTATGCATCAATTTCCTTATGTGTGCTTTTATTATTCTTTGATTTCTATTCCATTGTTTGATCCTTAAGTGTCCTATGTGTGATCAAAATTTTCCTTGTCCTATGTGCAATATATTTGCTTCATGTTTATCTCAATTTTGTGGATTGATAAGATCCTAAGTTTGGGGGCTATCACATCTCTCAACTCAATGTCATCCTATCTCTTCAATATTTTTATAAAGAAACCTATCTAAATAAAATTCCTTCAATGAGTATGAACGTAAGATCATTACTAAAGTGGGGGCTAAATGTAGTGTTGTAAAATTATTATCCTTGAAAATTTCACAGTATATTGACACCCTATTTTTCCTATAGAATTAATTACTTTAATAATTTATTCATTTTGGAGCCAAATTAGGAAAATACATTACATCCCAAGAATTTTGGGCTAAAACACTTAGGAGCAAGGGCACACTAGTCCTAAAGGTGTCATATTTTGATGTTTATTATTTTGAGTGTTAGCCTTGAGTATTTTTAAAATGGCCCAAGGTCGGCCTATGTTATAAAACTAATTGGGATGCATTTATAAATAATGTCTGTCTCTAATTTGAATAAATAGGCACTATCATGCTTTTATTATGAAGATACATGTGACTTTTCCTCTCCATGCTAGCTACAATAATATATTATGTTATGAGGACTAACGTCTTGCATATCTTCAAGTAAATTCAATTATCCATCATCAACTCTTCATGGAAAATTATGTTGTGACATCACTTTGACAGGGGTTTCATGCCTAAGGTAATATTATCCATTGCTATTTATTTATTACAATCATTTTGTTTACTTTACCTCTGCCCGACCTAGGGCATGCAATTTATACCATCACCATTTACTATTTTTGGAGGTGGAAATGCCAAAATTGGTGTTTGACTAGATCAAACTCCTATACAATTCCCCCTCTTTTCATGTGTGTGAATTAGATCCAAAACTTTCATCAAGTTGTAAAAAAGTACAAAGCATACTTGTACCTTCTAGATCCTAATTCAAGTGTTTAAAAACCCTCAATTTTATACAAGGATTTCCTTTCCCTTGTCCCTCGAATTCAGGATAAATGTTTATACACAAGTGCCCCTCTTTTGAAATTTCTCAGATCTATAATTATTTTATTAATTTTTGTTTTCATTTATGTGATAAATTGTATTTTTAGATCTAGGGTTTATGTTAATTAGATTAATTAAAGAAAACATCAAATATACCCTCTTTAGAACAAAGGAACCAAACCCTAGTAGATTGGCTCCCCCTTGAGGTAGTTAGTAAATCATCAAACCCTAAGTGGTTTGTGTTCCAATGTTAAGTCCAAAAGGAAGCGGTAGATCTAAGCTAATTCAGTTGTTGGATCTAGATCACTTTTTCCACTTAAAAATTTAGTGATACATTATTTTGAGAAATTACTTGGGGTTTTCCTTTCCCATTTCTCTATAAATTATCGGCTTGAGATGGAGATTTTCTGAATTCTTATAGGTACATATGTGCTTTTTAAATCTTGCTAGATTGAAGGGAGAATTTTGTTGCATATATATTCTTATATTGAAGATCAACATATAAGGGCGAGTGCAAGATCATGATGGACCAAACTATACCTCTAAGTGGTAATGAAAATTTAAAAAAAAAAAGTTATGAAAGTTCACATAAAAAATTCAATAGGTTATTAACATAATTTAGAAAATATGTAGGAATAAAATTTATAATAAATTGATTTTAGTTTCTCCGCTACTTTTTGTTTGGAAAAAAATTATTTGGTGAAATTTTGAAATTTTAATGAAGCACTACTATAACTTTTGAAAAAAAAAAACTAGCCTAATTATAAGAATATATATATGACTGCATGAATCAGTCAGGTATACGTCCCCCTATAAACTACAGTGTGTGTAGTAAACTTTTTTCACATGATCGGTGGCGCTGGCACAACATGCCCTCTGGTACCATAGGGACAGTGGGGAGACTAGACCTCATGACCTCTTGTCTACAACAAGATGCTTTATCCAATCGAGCTAGGCCCACCATCCCAATTTTTTATATATATATTTAAATATAAGTAAAGGACACATTCTTAGATGTGGTGCATATTTCTTTGAAGTTTTTTTGCAAGTAAATAATTAGTTATGATTTTTTTACTAATTTTTTTTTAAATATTAAAAAATAATTTTCCAACCAACCTAACTTGGTTGAAAAAATATAAAAAGAATTTACCCTACATCTAGTGAAACATAGAGTATGATACATCTTTTAGATTTGAAATTAATGGATGTTTTTAATCAACCTATCAATCGGGACTTCAAACTACATGTGCATGTAGAAAATCATTAATAATTACATATTAAATTCAAAATGAAGCCTATATTATATTGGTGGAATATTGACAATTCATCATTAAACGCTTTTCATTTTATCAAATTCATGGATAACTTCTTCACTAGAAGAACCTTCCTATTGAAGACACCACTTAAGAAGGATCTGAAATCTTATAACACCCAAATTTTATTTCTTATGGGAAATTAATATGGGGAAGAGTAGACTTGTAATGATTAATTCTTAAATGAATTCATGTGGAACTAGAGACCCATTCCTTCCTCTTTTGGTAAGTCAAAAATAGTTAATTTTCCCTATTTTGTCTTGGTTTTCCTAAGTGTTGAATGTTTTATTTAATATCCTATGCCTTGCTCACTTTTTTGGTTTTTCAAGCTTCTCACAACAAGAATTCCATTCTTTGACTCTCTGACTCCCCAACTCCTTATTGAGCATGGATCATGTGGCACCCCCAACCCTGAAACTCTAGCTTTCTCATATTTTTTATCAATTCTCCCCACCAACCAATTGAAATGACATTGAGATACCATTAATAAAATTCTAACTTCATGAATTCTTCAGAGGTCAACTTTATTTCTTTTGTAAAAATTACTAATATTTTATTTGATGAATTAATAGATTCTTGCAACATGAGAAATGGAAAACAATGTCATTTAATTTATTATGGTAGTTTCATCTCGATGATCCTAGATCCATTACATATCAAAAATGTTAATTTTGGGTAGGAACCTTTCTAACCATATATCTAGTATTTCGTCAAAGTTTAGTAATCTTTTGGAGGAGTTTGACGAATCCATTGCCAAAAATCCTAACCTCCATTAATCATAATATGTGTAGTTTAAAATTATAGACCCAAGGAAAAAAAACTACTAATATTTTATTTAATTTATTATGGTAGTTTCATCTCGATGATCCTAGATCCATTACATATCAAAAATGTTAATTTTGGGTAGGAACCTTTCTGACCATATATCTAGTATTTCGTCAAAGTTTAGTAATCTTTTGGAGGAGTTTGATGAGTCCATTGCCAAAAATCCTAACCTCCATTAATCATAATATGTGTAGTTTAAAATTATAGACCCAAGGAAAAAAAACTACTAATATTTTATTTAATTTATTATGGTAGTTTCATCTCGATGATCCTAGATCCATTACATATCAAAAATGTTAATTTTGGGTAGGAACCTTTCTGACCATATATCTAGTATTTCGTCAAAGTTTAGTAATCTTTTGGAGGAGTTTGACGAGTCCATTGCCAAAAATCCTAACCTCCATTAATCATAATATGTGTAGTTTAAAATTATAGACCCAAGGAAAAAAGCCCTTAGATCCATAGTAAACCAAAGGATGAAATCCCTTTACTTTTGAAACTGAGGATGGAACCCTATGCTTTAGCAATGCAATTTTACCTAGAAGATCAAAAGGTGACTCCATTTATACAAATTTCCTTTGTGATGCATCTAATGTGTTGGAAAGTTGTTTTCGATGAATCTAGCATATAAAATTTAGAGTTTTCGCCTCACTTTTTTTGTAATTTATGTACCTACGATTATGGTGATCATTGTTTGTTCTTGTATTAAATCATCAAACATGATGCATTAAGGGTCTCCCATTAATGGGGATCAGAGGAATTATCCTAGTGAAAACCCAAGAATAAGAGTGGTGTGGAAAGCACCTTAAGTAGGATGGTTAAAAGTTAACTTCAATGGTGAGGAAAAAGATCACCCGAGGGAAAGTGGTGTTGGATGTGTTATTAGAGATCATAATGGATCAACTTTGATAGAGAAATCATTTTACATAAGGAGAGGAACCAATATTGAGACTGAATTTAGGATCACATTGATAGGACTTCAATGTGCTAGGAAGGAAGAAATTAAGAAAATATATTTAGAATGTGACTCACTAATAACAATAAATGCAATCTATTGAGGTTGGATGCTGAACTGGAAAATTAAAAAATGGTTGGGCCCCATAATGCAAATTTTAAATGAATTAGAATAGTATAAAGTATCACACATCTATAGGGAGGGGAATGAATTGGTCGATGAACTGTGAAAAAAGGCCACAATGTCAGGGGTGGTAATACAGTCGCAAATAGAATTGGATGGGAAATAATGATGCAGATATATTTTTGACTCATGGGAGGTGCCTCACCCAAGATTTGAGGGTAAAACATGGTTCGATGACGAGCCTTTATATCCCCATCATTGTATGAAGTCTATTCCGATCTATCACGGGGTTAGGAGGCATCTTATTAAGTTATCTTTTGCAGCCTATTTTTGCATACTATGGGCTGCATAGTAGAACATGATAGAAATATGCTCCAATTTTAAATTGGGGATTTTGGCATAGGTTGTAGATAGGGTCTCAAAAAGCCTTCAAATATTGTAAATGTTCCCATTTTGTACCAATGGAGCTCAGTATGGTTACGTGGAGGTATTTTAATAGGCCTCCTTTCACTACACTATAATGTTCATATTTCTTAAAAATTAATGGGTACAACTCCCTAAGGCTGAATTGATAAAAAAAATCTATTATTGAGGGTGAGATGTTTTTCAATATTATTTTTGTATCTTTTTTTATTTATGTAAACGCGTTGACCTTCCACATCTTTTTGGTGTATCCATTGCACACCAAGATGCGATTTTTAGTATATATCTAAGTAATATCATGGTAGATGTGGTTTTCTTCTTGGTATTTATCTTAAATTGTATTGAGTGTAGATTTATTGTATGTCATATACCCACCATGATTTTTTAATTACTGAGAAGTTTTCTGATATCCGTAATTCCTATTATAAAACAATCTATCAATTACTAGGAAGTTGCATGCTATCCAAAACTATTATAAAGCAATTTGTAAATGGTTAATTTTTAATAAATTTTGCTATTACATCATCCTAATTATTTAATGTTTGATGACCACGACATGTGGGCATAAATTCTTTAGTATTTAACTCTTCAATAATTTCATGGCGACTTTCATTCAACATCTAGATACCTATTTTAATTTTTTTAATTAAATATTATTTAGAGTGAAATGGTTATGAATAGAAAATATTAATTATTTGTATTTATTAATTCAATGATAGTTTTTGCTGATATATTTCTTTCTTGAATTTGGTTAATGATTTAATTTTTATTATATCATTTTTTAAAATTAATGGTTAATTTTTTATGGTTCATCATCTTGACATGCGAGTGCAAATTCTTTAGTATTTAACTCTTCAATAATTTCTTTGATCTATTTTAAAATTTTCAATCAACTATTATTTACAATCAAATGGATATGGATAGAAAATATCAATAGTTTTCATTTATTATTGTGATGATAGCTTATATTGATATATTTTTATGTTAAATCTGGTTAATGGTTTAGTTTTTATGTATCTATATTTAATTCTTGTAGTGTGATAAATTATCACCCCTAACAATATCATGTTGGTAGTTGTTATCATTGATGACAACGCTAATTATTGGTTGTCTTTGATGTTGACACTTTGTAAAGATTGTTACATATGTTTATGAGGTTTGTTTACAGTGGTTGATGGTAGTACTTCATGAATTGCTTATGGTTTTCATCATTGTCAACACTTGAGAAGTAAGGGAGATTTTTGGCTTTTAATATCTTTGATATCTATACTTGGTGAGAGATTGTTGCACTATTTATTGCTTACCATTGGTCGTCATTGTTGACAACATTCACGTTGGGTTAACATTGATGTATGTAGATGTTTATTGAAGTTCACAATCGGATTTCATGCCTTATCTAAGAAGAGTTATTGAAGTTCATGATTGGATGTCATGCCTAATCAAATAAGAGTTGTTGAAGTTCATGGTTGGATTTCATGCCTTATTTGGTGATAATCAAGGAAATATTGAGTATATTTTTTGTCAACAAAATTGGTTTCATAATGATATATTAATATGAGGATTAGAAGTGATGTTGATAGTGGAGATATGTTGTTGAAGGTATAAAATATGTTGTATGCTCTCTCCTATTGATCCTGATGAAGTATATGTTGCTGGAAGAAATTTCTGGCCTTTGCAAGTTGCTTAGGTAATCCTGGTTCAAGAATCTTCTTTAAAGTTTATTTGGGAGAATTCTCTACTTTCTTCCATTGTTGAAGATATGGTCTTGTAGTTTATTATTCAATGTTAGTGCTTTGTGGATGTTTCACTCCTATCTTTTCAGCTCACTAGTGTTGCTGAGGAGATTTTGTGTGAATTGCAGAAGTTGGCAGTGTTGTTGGTTGTTTGGGCTGGTCCAAAAAATACTTTACATTTCTCCACATTGATGTCTCTTCTCTTGTGGCTTGGTGAATTTTTTCTCAACTTCTGTGCGATTTGTTAGTTCCAATTCCATGTGTTGAAGTGGTTTGCAAGTTGATCTATTAATGTTACATCTTTTTGTTATGTTTTTTGTGCTTCATAGATGAAGTATTATGTTCATGTTTGGTCTGTAGTGGATATTAGTGGCATGAAAGTATGAAAGAATTGTTTGCAAGTGTTTTTTATTGTTCATGGAACATGCCCATGTGATCCACATGATCTTGATTGGCCTCTTTGGTGTTGCATTATGTCTTGAGTTGGATTTTTGTGTCATTTATAGATATCTGGCATAACAAGGCTTGTTCCTTTACTTGTGCCATGTACTTGGGGGTCTACACCAACAATTAAATATGTGTTAAGTTATATTTAGGTCTTAACCTATCTTGGTTAGAACTTCCTTGAGTAAATTCAATTGAAAGTATGTTTTTGGGCTGACTGGTTATGCTCTTCAAAGTTTTATATACACATTTAATTGATGTCAACTTAGGTTGATGTGCACCAACATGTGAATTATTTTGGATCACATTGGAAGATGTATTAGTTTATTTGGTCCTCTCTATTTTCAAGATAGGAATGCATTATGTTTTTGGTGGCTGACTTGTTGAATTCATTATTTATCTCCTTCTCGATCGACCTAATTGAAGTTTTGAAGATTTGTGGTGGGTATAAATACAGGATCATTTAGGATTCAACAATGTGGAGAAGTGTACAAGTGTGAAAAATAAAGTGTGTGAAATGTATTGAATATCTAGCATAATTAGTGCTACATTGTGAAGAGGAAAGATCAAATGCGCCTTAATGCCTTAGTCGGTAGAGTGAATTGTTCACAAATATTATAATCTTTATCTAAATCTTTGTATGCTTCTCCAAGATAGTGAATCTCATTATGTCCTTGTATCTTGCACCTGGAGTTGTGCTTGCTTCAGTTCTATAATTCGTTTGTATCTTACACCGAGGTAGTGAGCCTTAGTTTGCAAGTCCTTTTTGGCAGTTAGCCTTTATATTGTGTGTTCTCCTAAATCTAGTTAAAAATTTCCCTCATTTGGTTTTCCACTTAAATCTAGTGTTCTCTTATGCATGTGTGTTATTTACTTCATATTTCTTTGTTTTTGATCTAGTTAAGACTATAATTGATATATCTTTCATTGCTAAGGATTGTTGAAGTTGTTGAAGTTTCAAACTACTATATCTTTCTTTGTTATTGTTCTATTTTAAGGTTTTGATTTGATAAAGAAGGTTGTATTTTTCTGAAATATTTAAGTTCCAGAGGGGATTAATTTTTTGATAAGACTAATTCACCCCCCCTCTCAATCTCTAAGTGTGTTCAACAATTGGTATTAGAGACAATTTCCTCTAAAGAAGCTTAAAATCTTGAGGCTAAGATCCGATATGACACATGATGGTTCATACAAGGGTCCTAGGTTTGATGGGACTAATTATGCTTTTTGGAAATTAATAATGGAAGGAAACCTAAACTCTCTAGGGTTTGGTGTTTGTAAATCAATCAAGGATGGATATGTTTCTCTTGCTACTCCAATAGATCTAGCTAAAATCAGGGTATATGATTGCAATCTTGTCTAAGAATTCTCTAGTATGTGGGTTGGCTTATTTAGAACTTTTGAAGGTGATAGATTGCAAAATGATTAATGACATGTAGGAGAAACTTAGTAGTATTAAAGAAGGAGATACAAAAGTAAATCAATCCAAGATGTAGATCTTTACAAGAAAATTGGAGACTATGAGGATGACATAGGATGAATACATTGCAAGTTATATGCTCTGGGTTCATGAAGTTATTTCTAGCATCACTGATCTTGGTGGAGAAGTAAACGAATGTGATCTTGTGAAGAAGGTTTTGAGATCTCTTCCAAAATCTTATAGTCATAAGGTGTTTGCCATTGAAGAATCTAAAGACTTAGATTAGTATTCTATGGATGAAATGTTTGGTGCTCTCATTGCATTTGAGATGAGAGAGTTTAATAAAGATGTTCTAAAAGAGAAGCTACCTTCAAATCCAACAAAAGGTTGGAGATGAGGCTACTGATTAGAATGATGACCTTGATGAAATTGAAGCAATTGTTTTTAGAAGATTGAAGAAAGGTACTGGAAAATGCAAAGGTAATTTACCCTTCAAGTGCTTTAATTATGGAAGAATTGGTCATTTTGTATCTAAATGTCCCTATAAAGAATTAGATGATAGTTAAAAAAGGGATAAGGTTAAAAGGGGTCTTTACTCTAAGGAGAGTAGTGGTTCCTTAGAATATGAGGAGAACTATTCAAATGATCAAACCCTCTTTACGGCCTTCAATGTTGATAACATGAAATGCAATGTTGAAAAATGTAAGGAGTATTGTTCCTTGTGTGATGAAGATATGTTTTCTTCTGAACCAGATCTAGAGTCTATGGAACCTGAAGGTTGGGACTTCAATTTAGATGATTGGGAAATAGGTTTTGAAGGAAATATCTGGTCTAATATAGAAGACCTAAATGAAGCAAAGACACTAAATCATAAATATGAGAGCTTACTTGAAAAATCAAAGGAGGAAACTAACAAACTAAAAGTTCAAGTAGAAGGAGGTAAAGAATGTGAAATTAAACTAAAAAGGGTAGAAGGTATGATCTCTAATTTGAAAGTAAATGTTGAAGAAGGAAAGATGATTGAAGATTTCTTGAATGCCAAGCTAAATGGCAAAACAACTGAATGTTTAAAACTTGAGGAGGATATTTTCACTTAGATGAATTCCTTGAAAAAAGAAAATGAAAAAATAAAAAAGGAGAAAATTCTAGTCTCGAGGATAGCCCCAAATTAATTGGAAGACCTGAAAAAAAGGAAGAGAAATCCTACACTGAAGATTCTAAGAAGAATGGCTTTGGAGATGCAAATATTGTTCAAAATGGGAAGAAAGGTGGATCCAATTCTGACTGGAAGCAAAAAGGACTTGGAATCCCTCCATCTATAAAACAACATGCTCCTACCAAGTTCAATAAATCCTTTCAAGGTTACTATTTATCTTGCAATAAATTTGGTTTTATGACTATTGATTGTAGAATTAGACAAAGAAGGAATGATAGCATGGGTAGAAAATCATTTAATGCCTCAAAGAAAGAATGCTACCTTATTTCATGGATATTTCTATGCTTGCAACAACTATGGTCACAAGGCTAATGAGTGCATATATAAGGTGAAGAGGAAAAACCTTGTTCTAGAGAAAAAAATTGTGTCCTAAAAATAGAATAATGTGGGACATAAGGAGAATAATTGCAGAAGTGGTTTTGTAAAGCCACCAAATTATAAAAAGAATGAAAACCCTAATCAACAAAGGAGGGATCATAATGGAAAGGTCTTGAAGGAAGACCATGAGAGAAAGGATGATTCTACACATGTACATTCTACATAATATTCTAAGAAAAAATGATATTGAGAATTATCTCAGGGGGAGATATCACTTCCAAAACCTTTTAGTACCTTGAAAAAGATAAAATGTTGAAGATTTCAGCATGAAAGAAGATTTGGATCAACTCAGTTGATATGTAGTTTTTCACTGCAAGTATGAAATATTTTATGAAGGTTCCAATGGAAGTTAAAAGTTTTTGAAGGTTGGTACACTTGTTTTTATTGATATCACTCATGTTTGGTGTACTGCACATAAAGATAAGCTTAAAAAAGGAAAGTTTTATAAGTTTTCTAAGGCTAAGGTAGAGTCATGTTGCTTTTTTCTGCATCCCTCCACTAAGAAATAATTAGTTTTGTGGTTTAGAAGATATTTTGGTAAAGATGTGAAGGTGTTGTATCCAAGAGTTCAAGTCTTTACACCTTCTGAAGCAAAAGATGCAAATGACACAGTTTTTGTCTATGCTTTAGTAGAGTGAACTGAAGATGAAGGATCATTGGGATGCTCTATATTCCTCAAGAGAAGATGATTTGTCTTGTGGACATTTTTAGGATTATTCAATACATACTACCTTGTTATATCAAGAAATTTGGAGGTCCCCAAGTATAATTTTCAAATAAAAATTAGTTATAGATAGTTCAAGACATCTATCTATTCTGGGTACTTGTGTCAATTGGTGTATGTACATATTTTTTATCTACGTAAATATTTTGCATGTCTCTATGTTTTTTAGGATTGATATTGTGCATGAGGTATGTTTGCTTGCCAAATTTCAAGATAATCCTAAGCATTCTCATGAAAATATATATGAAAATAATATTCAAATATTTGAAGGGAACTCTAGATTATGGCATGTGGTATAAAAAGGATAATAAATTTTCTCTGTGTAATGTCCCCATCTAGTTGACATTGACATATCAAAAGGACTAGCCTATTAGTGTATCTCATAGGCTAATAAGGCATAGTGAGAGAGTCATTCGACAGACACTCGATGATTATTTGGCTCAGTGTTTGATTATATTGAGGTTTTCCGTTGATATTATTATTATTTCTATTTATGGAAACCTTATGTTATAATTTGATGTTGAGATGCACTTTATTAATTCTATTATATTTTCATATTTTATAAAGTGCAAATAATAAAATATAGTGGAATCTTCTAGAAGTCAAAATATAATATTTTTTAAATTGGGACGACCTCTAGAGGAAGGGCATAAAAGGACATCAAGGTTTCATTCTTGAGTATCCAGATTTGATGTTGATGATTGGTGATTTCTTCTTGAGCATTTGTGGAGCCAAGTGGTCTACAGATAATCAATTGATCTTTGGGGACAATAACTCCCATCAATTGCATAACTGAGGGAGTGAAATATCTCTTGAAGGGTTCCATTATTGGAGGAAGATATCTCAGTCTTTCTATTTGTGCTTTCATGGTGGCTAGGAGCTATGTTTTTCGAGGAAATATTGCATATCAGTTAGGAGTTTATTGGTATAGATAGTTTTGCATTGATAGAGTGAATTGGAGGCATTTTGGAAGGAGTAGAAGGTCTGAAAGTGGGCATTGGAAAAGTCTAAAACAAAATTACAGTCACAGGAGCAACCATTAGAGAACCACATTTTTGTTCATGGAGGCCACATATGCCATTGAATTCTCTTGGAGATTGGGGCGCTCAAGTCTAGGGACAAGGGTGACCATGTTAGATGCTTAAGACAACTTCAAAGCATTGGAAATTATTTTATTTTTGGAGATCTGACCAGAATAGGGGCGGTTGCTTCATAAAATAATTTTGATGTCATATGATCTTCATCTCCCAACAATATTGCTTGCTTCTTCATCAGGGATTCAAGGTGCCATCAAGCTACAGGTTCCTTTGTGTTATTTCATGCTATTTTATGTCATTTAGTTGAATTTAGAAGGTACTGATGTAGATGAAAGTCCATATCAAATTCAAGCATTCTACCAAATGTATGTAAGCCAAGAGTCTTGGTATTTCATCTCATTAACATTGTAAAAATATTGCATTATCAGTAATACATTTGAAGTTGGTAATTCTATATTTGAATCTAATGCATATGAAATGTGTAAGAGGATGTATGCCAACTGTTTGACATAATTTCTTAAGGTTGTAACTGCATATTTAGTTCATGTAGCTTCATCTATTGCATTTGAAAATACAAAAAAAAATTTACATTGCATCTAGGACCCTGTCTAATCATCATAGAAGTCAATTGCAAACATTATATGCATCAGATATCATTTGAAAATCATTTATATCAGACTAAGACACTTAGACCAGCAAACCACAACTTTGCAATCAAATTGTTTGATAAAATTACAAAGCTACAAATTGGGGCTAATTGAGATCAGTTTGAGCAAGGCTCATTACAGTGGTATCAGAGTGGTTTCCTGCCATCCTTTGGGTTAGAATTTGGCTTCATTTATGCAACAAAATGAAAATACCAAGATGTATACAAATAGATAAGAAAGGAAACAAAAGTATTGGCCACCACACCCTGAGAAAGACACTTTATCAACAACTTTTGTAGCAAGACATCAAGAGATTGGTGGTACTATTGAGGAAAGGAGAGAAGGTAGCCCTCCTAGGAATGAAAGGAGAAATGTGGATAGGGGTGAAGAACTCTTTGAAAGAATGGCCCAAGCATTTGAAGGATTCACAACCACTTTGCAACAACAAATTCAACAAAATAAAGCTATTGTGGAAAATAGAGTAAGAAGTAATAGTGATCAAGATGATGACAAGAGTGTAGCAGGTTTAAGGAGAATACAAAGAGCATCTTCTCATACTGCTCATAGGCCAACTCGCCCCACTTTCTTGAGGGAAGAATAGGTAGTAGAAGAGAATGTTGAAGAGGTGGAGGAACCCACTTTTTTTTATGCTTTCATGGTTGCTCATGATGAATGGCGGCTATTAATTCCAGAGGCATGAGAGCTCATGCATTTTGATCGATTTGTGCAAAAATGAATGGACTAATATAGGTCTCAACGGGAGAGGAGACCTCAGAATCAAAACAAGGATCTCAAACATGCAAATTATAAGCTTAAATTACCCATGTTTGATGGTAGTGGAAAGACTATAGCACAGTCATGGATTCATAAATTAGACACCTTCTTGGCTCTTTGACCCATGAAAAAAGATGAGGCCATCAAATATTCCACTTTGCATTTGGAGGTCATAACACACCAATGGTGGTATCATGGGCTAGTTAAATTGCAGCATAGTCAGATCACATCCTATCAGAAGTTTTTGGATAGATTGGTTGAGTGTTTTGATAGGAAGTATCATGAATCAAACTTGAGAGACTTGGCCTAGATTAATCAAGTTAGACGTTTGGAGAGCTACATTGGAGACTTCCAGAAACTATCAGTGATGGTTCCTAACATTTCAGAGAGGCGACTAGTGGTCCTATTCATTGAGAGTTTAATGGAGCCTATGAGAGGATGGATTAAAGCCTTTGATCCTCCCACACTTCAGGAGGCAATGAAGAATTCTAGGAGCATGGAACTTGCAGCCCCACAAAGTAAGTACTCATCCAAGGGATCTTCTTCATATCAAGACAAAAAATCAACAACACCTCTAGACCGGGTTACACTCAATGATTTGCAAAAAAAGAGGTGTTTTTACTATAAGGGGCCATATTATGCAAACCATGATTATCCCTTAATACCTAAGGGAAAATCTAATAGAGAAATGTGGGCATATTACAAGGATTCAGAGTCAAAGAAATCAAACCAACAATCTGATTATGAGGATTCAGGTACTAAGCACGAAGAAGAAAGGCATGAAAGTGAAGGAGAGCATGAAGGGGAAGCAAGGAAACATGATGCACACATCACCAGCATCCAGTAGGAGGGATATTTTAGGATGCGTGGAGTTCTAGAAGGGAAAAATATTATCACTCTTCTTGACATAGGGGCAACTCATAACTTTATTTATGCTCGATTGGTTGAGAGGTGTTGTATTAGGACTGAGGAATTTAAGGGGATAAGATTTAAGGTTGCAGATGGTTATACCCTCAAGTGTGATAAGAGAATTCTAGATTTTCCCATGCACTTGAACAACTATGAGTTCAAGACTGATTTCTATGTGGTGAATATGGGTGATACGGATATGGTGCTTGGCATGAAATGGTTAAATGATATTAGGAAATTCACCCTTGATCTCAGAGAGATGGAGATGACATTCCAGGAAGAGGGAAAAACTCATGTTCTTAAGGCCATTCAAGATCCTAGTTTCAAGATGATTTCTTTCAGAAGAATGGAGAGGCTCATGAGACATGATATGATTGAGTGGGTAGCTGAGTGTGTTTTGATGCCTACACAGGGTGAGTAGCAGAAGCCAATTTACCATCTAGACATTCAGGAGTTGAGAATTAAGTACATTAAGGTTTTCAGTGATATCCCACTAGGTATACCACAAGACAAAGGGATTGAGCATATCATTGAACTGGAGGAGGGTGACAAGCCCATGATAATTACTCCATACAAACACCCCAAGTGACTCAGGGATGAGATTGAAAAAACCATTAAGGAGTTGCTGGCCATGAGACACATTAGACCAAGTAAGTCACCTTTTGCATCATCAGTAGTCTTGGTCAAGAAAAAGGATGGTACATTATGGATTTGTATTGATTACAGGCTCTTGAACATAAGAACTATCACAAATAGATACCCCATCCCTAGAATTGATGAGCTAATAGATGAGTTACATGGTGCCCGCTATTTCTCCAAAATTGATCTAAGGTCAAGGTATCATCAGATTCGTGTCAAGGAGTAGGACATGAAGAAGACTGCATTCAGGTGTGATTGTGGACATTTCAAGTTTAATGCTCCTGCAACATTTCAGTCCACAATGAATAGGGTCTTCCATTCACAGTTGAGGAGGTATGTGATGGTATTCTTTGATGATATCTTGGTGTATAGTAAAACATGGGATGATCACATTGTGCATATTGATACAGTATTGGGTATTCTTGGAGAGGAGTCCTTATATGCCAAGGAATCCAAGTGTGATTTGGGGATGACATAGTTATTATATCTAGGTCACATCATCAATAAAAATGGGGGGTGTATGGATTGAGAGAAGATTAATGCTATTATTGAATAGCCTACACCAGAGAATCTCACTCAACTTAGAGGATTTTTGGGGTTGTGTGGTTTTTATCATAGATTTGTTAACACTTATTCACACCATGCAGCTCCACTCATAGACTTGACAAATAAAGGGGCATTCGTTTGGACTCCAAAGGTGCGTGATTTCTTTGAGATGTTCAAACGAATCATGACTACTTGCGCAGTGCTTGCTTTGCCAGAATTTTCTAAACCCTTTGAGCTATAGTACGATGCTTCAGGTGTGGGAATAGGTGCAGTCCTCATGCAGGACAAACACCCAATTGATTTTAAAAGTCAAAAGATTCATGGTACAAAAAGAGCATACAACATATATGATAAGGAGATGCTGGCCATTATGCATGCATTGGCCAAATTTAGATAGTATTTGGTGGGCAGCAAATTTGTAGTGAAGACCTACAACAACATCTTGAGACACTTTCTTGGGCAACGAGACCTTAATGATCATCCGTAGAAATGGGTGAGAAAGCTACAATAATACGACTTTGAAATTTCCTTTGTCAAAGGAACACAAAATGTTGTTGGTGATGTGTTATCACGTCACCCACACTTGAGTTCCAATGTTGGGATTGTGAAGGATTGGAGGCACCTGATAGTGGTAGACTACGCTAAGGACAGTTGGGCTATAGGGATTGTTGAGGGATCAGTCCAGGATGACAAATATACAGTTGCAAATGATCTCATCATTTACAAGGGGAGGATTTACTTGATTCTAGGGCCAGAGATGAAGAACACAATCTTAAGGACCTTTTATGATGCACCTATGGCAGGACATCCCAGATACTTCAAAAAATACAAACATATACGGGAGATATTTACCTGAAAAGGCCATAAATCAAATGTTCTATAGTATGTCAGAGAATGTCCTTTTTGTTAGCAAAATAAACAAGAGCACACACACCCTGCAGACTTACTTCAGCCACTTCTGATTCCTGATAGGAAGTGGGAGTGTTTGTCGATGGACTTCATCACTGGATTGCTGAAAGCCCAGGGGTGAGACTATATTTATGTGGTTGTGGATCATTTGACTAAGTACACACATTTCTTTCTGATCACATCTACATATTCAGCTATTCAGGTTGCAGAGTTATTCTTCCATGAGGTATTCAAATTGCATGGTCTGCCTCAGAGTATCATCAGTGATAGAGATAGTCGGTTCATGAGTCATTTTTGGCAGGAGCTTTTTAGGCCATGTGGGATAGAGCTCACCCCGAGCACTAGTTACCACCCGCAAACTGATGGCCAGATAGAGACAGTGAATAAGTGGGTGGAAGGGTACCTCAGGAATTACATTACAAGACAATGGAAGGGGTGGGTTAAGTGGTTATAACTCTGTGAGTATTGTTATAATACCACTTATCACCTCTCCATTCAGATGACACCATTCATGGCCTTGTATGGGTATGATGCGTCAAGCTTTCTAGATCATTTTTTAAGAGAAAGTTGTGTGCCTAGTGCTGGTGATCTCTTACAGGATAACCAGGATATTATGAGAGCTCTACGGGAAAATATACAGAGGGCACATAACCGAGAAAAACAATATGTAGATTAGAAGAGGGTTGAGTGCTCCTTTGAGGTTGGTGACATGGTGTACTTAATGTTGCAGCCATAAAAAAATTCCTCTTAAGAGGAGTGGTGCAGAGAAACTTAAGCCACGTTACTATGGTTCGTTCAGGATTATCAAGAGAGTGGGAGAGGTGGCTTATGAGCTAGAGTTGCTAGCTGATTACAGAGTGCATAATGTGTTTCATGTGTCACACCTCAAGAAGGCATTAGGACATCATGTAGTTCCCTCCATAACTTCCCCCCATTAGATGATAAGGGAGATTGATTTTGGTGCCAGAGGCTATTTTGGATGTTCGGGAGAGGACCTTGTGGAAACAAGTCATCAAGGAATACTTGATCAAATTGAGAAACTTACCAGTTGAGGATGCGACATGGGAGAGCGAGGAGATCTTACAGCATCATGAGTTAAGATTTCTTGGGGACAAGCAATTTTAGGAGGGGTGGACTGTAATGTCCCCTTCTAGTTGACATTGACATATCAACAGGGTTAGTCTATTAGCGGATCTCGTAAGCTAATAAGGCATAGTAAGAGAGTCATTCAACAGACACTCAGTGATTATTTGGCTCAGTGTTTGATTATATTGAGGTTTTCCATTGATATAATTATTATTTCTATTTATGGAAACCTTATGTTATAATTTGATGTTGAGATGCACTTTATTAATTATATTATATTTTCATATTTTATAAAGTGCAAATAATAAAATATAGTGGAATCTTCTAGAAGTCAAAATATAATATTATTTTAATTGGGCCGACCTCTAGAGGAAGAGCATAAAAGGACATCGAGGTTCATTCTTGGGTATCCAAATTTGATGTTGATGATTGATGATTTATTCTTGAGCATTTGTGGAGCCAAGTGGTCTGCAGATAATCAATTGATATTTGGGAACGATAACTCCCATCGATTGGATAATTGAGGGAGTGAAATATGTCTTGAAGGGTTGCATTATTGGAGGAAGGTATCTCAGTCTTTCTATTTGTGCTTTCATGGTGGCCAGGAGCCAAGTTTGTTGAGGAAATCTTGCATATCAGTTAGGAGATCATTGGTAGAGGTAGTTTTGCATTGATAGAGTGCATTGGAGGCATTTTGGAAGGAGTAGAAGGTCTAAAAGTGTGCATTGGCAAAGTCTAAAATAAAATTACAGTCATAGGAGCAGCCATTAGAGAACCATGTTTTTTTTCATGGAGGCCACATATGCCATCAAATTCTCTTGGAGATTGGGGCGCTCAATTATAGGGACAAGGGTGACCATGTTAGATGCTTAAGACAACTTCAAAGCATTGGAAATTATTTTATTTTTGGAGATCTGACCAAAATAGGGGCGGTTGCTTCAGAAAATCATTTTGATGTCATATGATCTTCATGTCTCAATAATATTGCTTGCTTCTTCATCAAGGATTCAAGGCGCCATCAAGCTATAGGTTCCTTTTTGTTATTTCATGCTATTTTATGTCATTTAGTTGCATTTAGAAGGTACTGCTATAAATGAAAGTCCATATCAAATTCAATAATTTTTTCATATATATGTAAATCAAGAGTCTTGGCATTTAATCTCATTGACATTGTAAATAGATTGAATTATCAGTAATACATTTGAAGTTAGGAGTTCTCTATTTGAATCTAATGCATATGCAATGTGTAAGAGGATGTATGCCAACTGTTTGAGATAATGTCTTAAGGCTATAACTGCATATTTAGTTCATGTAGCTTCATCTATTATATTTGAAAATACAAAAAGAAATCTGCATTGCATCTAGGACCCTGTGTAATCATCATAGAAGTCAATTGCAAACATTATATGCATCAAATATCATTTGAAAATAATTTATATTAGACTTAAACACTCAAACCCACAAACCACAACTTTGCAATCAAATTGTTTGATAAAATTACAAAGCTACAAATTGGGGAAAATTGAGATCAGTTTGAGAAAGGATCATTACACTTTGAGTGCCTATCCTGATGCTAACTAGGTAGGATGTGTGGATGGTTGGAGAAGTACAAGTTGAAGCACATTCTTTTTGGGAAATAGATTGGTCTCGTGGTTTAGTAAAAAACAAGACTCGGTGTCTTTGTCCACATCAAAAGATAAATACATTGTTGCATCATCTTGTTGCACTCAAGTGCTCTAGATGAAGCAAACCTTGAATGATGTGAAGGCATGTTTTATGATGAACCCATTCCTATATTATGTGACACTACAAGTGATATTAATATTTCCAAGCATCTGGTAATGCATTCAAGGACTAAACACATTTCAATCTGGTATTTTTTTTCTATGAGAGAAGGTTGTAGAGCATGAAGTTAGAATGGAGTATGTGCCTACCAAGGATCAAATTGTAGATATCTTCATAAAGGCACTTTCAAAGGATACTCTTGAGTATCTCTAGCAAAATTTTAGAATTATTTCTGCTTCTTGTTATAACTAGATGTATAGATGGTGCATCTTTCCAGGGGAGAAATTCATGACACATCCTTTCTCCTAAAGTGATGTAGGGTACTTCTTGTAAGGAAAGCTCAGTGCATAAACACCTTCCAAATGAAAAATTCTCAAGAAAGAACTATAAATAATTTCATTTAATTTGAGTTACGATCATTAAGATGCACAACAATAGAACAAAAGAATAGAAAGTTAAACACAAACAAAATTGAACACCAAACTTATGTGGGGAAACCCTTACGGCAGAAAAAACCACACACCAAGTAAAGGCACTTTGTATTACAGTAAACTGATTACATACAGAGTTACATACTCTACTCTCAGCTGTTAATTCAGAGTAACATTACAATCCCCTGACCAACCTCATACATAGATTTTGATTATAGTTTTTCTCTCACACTGTTACAATGCTCATATAACATACAATGTAGAACATTACCGAATCAATCCAACCCAATAGTCTCTATCCAACTATCACTCAAATAGTCATAGCCTTAACTGCATTTAAATGTCATGGGTTTCAAGAATTTCACAAAGTTTGACTTGTAGTTCCAAGGTTATATATTTTTGTGATCACGTGATCCTCTTGTCTTTGCGGTTGGCAAGTTGGAGGTTTCCAAAACCTCATAAATCTTGACTTGTGATTCTAGAGTTCCAATCCTCCATGATCTCACGACATTGCCACAACTATTGGACCATTGAGGAGACTTGAGGAAGAGTCCCTCTGATATAACTAAGTCACTTCGAGAGGCTTCACTCACATGCTCCATTGGACCATCGAGGAGACAACCTTTAGAGTCCTACCGACAAAACTAGTCACACCGACGAACACTGTAGGAACCCATTAGTCTATCGAGGAGACTCAAGATAGAGTCCCACTGATAACACATTGTCACACCAAAATAGTCACATCATAGTATCAAGGAGACAACTTAGAAGGTATCGCCGAAGTGACCAACTCCCATCGATAGAACACACCACACTGAATAGAATGTCATCAGTCCATCGATGGGATTGAGAACAAGGTCCTGTTGATAAAGAACTATCAAGTTGATAGAGAAAAAAGTACAACTACTATGGGAAGTTGATCAAGATAGTAAATCTAAGGCACCTTTTCCAAAATTCTCCCACTTGACGAAGGACTCACTCGCTTCTTCCAAACTCAAAGTTACTGAATATCATAGGCCCCAAGGCCCATCGAACTGGCACACCACCTGTACTTGTTTGTGCTCATAGGCTTTGTCAAAGCATCAATAACATTATCCAAAGTATCCATTTTTTCAAGATTAACCTTTCCATCCTCCACCATATCATGAACGAAATGACACTGAACATCGATATGCTTCGTCGTAGCATGGAAAGTGGGATTTTTCACCTAACAAATAGCACTCTGACTATCACAACAAATAATAATTTGTCCTACGTTAAACTTGTGAATGGTAAATCTATACCTGCACAAACACAAAGAACAAACATATAATTAGCTCATTATGCAAGTTAGAACAACATTCCCCATGAGATTAGTTTAAAGTATGAAAACAAGAAATGAAGTGAAGAACACAATAACAAAGCTATCAAATCTTATTCTAATGAAAAAAATATCAATCCCATGGGGGAATTGGAGCCATTTTGATGTGGAAAATGGCCCTTTCCCAATTCCTTGATGTAAAATGATGATCTTTGGTGATGATTGTGCTTCCTTGATGAAATTTTCCAATAACCTAGCTAAATTGATTGCAAAATGCCTATAGTGATTGTGCTCTTAGTTGATGGCTCCAAAATAAATAGAGAAATTCTCTATTTCTAGAAGAGAATGATGGAAAAAGAGGAAAAATGGATGAATGTGGGATAAAAGACCAATGAATGAGAGAAGGCCACTTGTCAACATGTGATTGGAGGAGGAATGAGCACATTTTTATGAATGTGCAAATAAATATGGTTAGATGGAATTTGAAATTTGTGAAATTAAAAGCTGGAGGGAGAGAGGAATGGAGTAAGTGCCACTTGGCTCAAGCCAAACGACATGTAAGAGGCATTTAATGTCTTGTTGGATGTACTCATCCCTTTTGGAGGGATTTTTGAATTTGAGGAATATTCCCTCATTGATGCCAAGATGAGAGAAAATAGAAGAATTTATAAATCAATTAAATTGATTTTCTTGTGCAAGTTGCAAAATCTAGAGGATTTTATGGATTAGGATTAGCATTAATCGGGATTTGATTAATTTAGATAGAAATTAGTTGATATGACAATTTGAATTATATTTAAGGATTTCAATGAATCAAAGTTGAGATGAATAATGGATTTAGATTTAATTAAATTTTAGATTTAATTAAATAAAGTTTGATTTATTTAATTAAAGAAGGTGGTGTTAGATTAATCAAATAAAGATTAATTTATTTAATTTAAAGGAGATGACTTTAGAGATTAATTAAATAAAGTGAATTATTTAATTAAAAGAGGGACTATAGGATTAATTAAACAAAGTGATTTATTTAATTAATAGAAGTGGATGACTTAATCAGATAAATTTGATTTATTTAATTAAGAGAGAAAATATGATCAATTTAATCATCTAAAGATTATTCAATTAAATGACAAGTTGAGGAGATGATTTAGGATGAACTGGTGTTAATAAGATCAGGATTAGGTGTATAGGATCAATCTGTATATTTTTTGTCTACATTTTGCCTCTCTTTGAAGCAATGCATTCGCTACGTTGGCTCAAAGAATAAACTGCTAAGATCAAAATTCATTTTTTTATTTTTTTTAGATGCCCCACTGCTGCCCCAGCGAGAAGGACTATGTTGCTATATTTCTCCCTTGCGAGACTGGACGAAAACTTGGATTTTTGGGTGATCTCCTGGAAAAGAAAAGGATAAGCTGCCTAACGAGTTCAAAAAGGGTACAGGATGCCAAAAACATGCCAAAACACGAAAAAAAGATGCAAAACCACCCTCGATAAGGCGAAAACGGGATTGGGGGTCCAAAACTCTAGCTGGACGGCTAAACAAGGTCAAAAAATCCTTAACTTTCAAGCTTAAATAGGCCTCAAGGGGTCACTTTAAATTCATTTACACACCTAGCCCTTAAGAGATTTTGCATTCTAAGCTCTAAGCACTATTCAAGATGGTGCAATGATTACTTCCATGAAATGTTTGAGATGGAGTGTGAGAGTACCAGTAGCCAACAGGTGCAAGACCACTAGTATGTGACCCTCACCCAACTTTAAAAAAAAAAAATTGTGTGCATTTAATAGGGTCAAAAGTCAAACATAGTCAAGTGGTGCAACTTAGGGTCAAAGTTAGGTGCATATGAAAATTGCGCCGCTGTGGTTCAATTTAGAATTTTGGTTTAGGGGCATAGTCAAGCTACGATGCGGTGATGCAATTTGGAGTTTGGATGGGTCCTAGCAGTGTAGTTTGAAGTTTACAAATAGCACCGCAATTGCAAACAACATCGCACTTGTTGTTTCAACTGCGATAACTTAAGGTGGGATCTTGATTTTTTACAAAAGATCACACTATGGATTTTCCTGTGCAAGAGGACCTAGGGATACTTCACTCGCGAGAGCACAGGTGCTCGATTCTTAGCTGACTCGTTGGGATGCGTAATTTTCTCCAGGAGCACCTTGGGGTGATAGGGTTTTGGTACATGTCATACACACGTCCCGTCTGGACACACTTGGGCATGATGACCGCCCTAGTAGAGCAATGGAACAATGAGACATCATTGTTTCACTTGCCTATAGATTAGGCTATAGTGACTTTGCAGGATGTTTGGCACATTCTTCGATTGCCCATCCATAGAGAGCAAGTGATCTATGATGTGGATGCTAGGAGGGATGCTTGCTTTGAGGTTATGGAGCTCGAGGAGATTATTTTCACTAAGGTTCAGATCAAGCTTGAGTGATATAGGGGCACAATGCCCACTTTTATATTGATTGTTGCCTCTCTAATCTCAAGCCTTGTGGCACCATATCAACATTGTTGATATTTCAATCCAGGATGGGGTCTCACCTTGCAGTGGATGCTCCGACGGTGAGATTTCTTTCCATGGGGGCCAATGATGTTGGCTTCTCTTTACCACAATTTACATGAGTTTTTATACTTGGATAGTAGGGCCATTGGGGTTGAAGTTACACTTTTTCATGTCTGGGCATGGGAGCACATTCCAGTGCTTCGCCCATAGGTTACACCAATTGCCCTCGAGCCAGATGATCCTTTAGTTTGGTGATATGGAGGGGCATTGACCAATTTTACGCACACAGGGGCAGGTGGCATTCCTCACTAGAGGAGGATGATAGATGAGATGACTTTGTTTACATGGAGGCCCTAACTTGGCATGCACACTTGGTATGATGATGTACATCAAATCTTCTATGTGAGGCAGGATAGGCTTATGAAGGGGAGGGATCATAGCATGATAGAGAGGTATCTCCTAGATAGAGTAGATTTCTAGTTTGGGGACAGATAGGACCATCTCGATGCCTAGTACGTGATGATCTTTGTATGTACTATGAGGGAGAGAGCATGAAATAGGATGATCCTAGTCGATGAGGTAGTTACATCCTTCAGATAGCTAATGGCTAGACCATGGCTTTATGATCAGGGATAAGGGGATGTAGGGGTCAAAATAGCATATAGAACATGGTTCGGACCACCCTTATGATTGACACATCTAGGTATAGCACCCCTACAGTGGAGGCCTAGAGGCAATCAACAGGTTGAGGGCAGGGGCGGGGAGGCAGAGGGGATGGAGATGGGGATGGGGATAGAGGAGGAGGTGGACCACCTCTAGATCAAATGGATAAGGTGTCCCAGTAGCAGCCTTATGTGCCAAGGGATGGATTGAGAGATGGGGATAAGCAGCCTTAACAATGGTCTCAGTAGAAGCCTTAGTCACCATTGCAAGAAGATCAGAGAGATGCCTTGATACAACAGCTGTAGGCACAGGTGTAGGTACTGACTACTGAGAGGGATCAGGCTAGGTTTGAGAGAGATTAGGAGATAGGCCGGAGATGGTAGCTGGAGAGTATGGCCTTTGCTTCTTAGGGTAGGACAGTCTCGGTGAGAGTGTACTACAAGGTTGTCTGCAAGGTAGAGTATTACAAGTTGCACTACAAACAGGTCATACTAGCAGGGTCCCAGTTACTAGAGTTTTCTCAGCAGACTGAGATGAGGCAGACAAAGGGCCATGCTGAGAGATAGGTGGGGGAGGGTAGCAACCAACAGGGCTAGCTTTACTTTTGTTATTATTATAGACAACATTTTTTGAGATCCATGGGCTCCATTTTTTAGAGCCCCGATTGTATATTTGAATGATACACACATTTGATCCTGATCTTTGTACCATGACAGTTATATTTTTGATGATATATGATATGGTTTGATTCATTTATGAGATGTGTCCTACTTTATTTATACATTATGGATGGATGTATTTAATATCCTATATGCAATGCTATGACTCATGATATGAAGATGTTTATTGGTTCTCATGTTTATGGATGCATTTCTTTTTTGTATATTTTCTATGCATTTGATGAAAATGTGGTGATGTACATTATGATATGATGACACAAATGTATTTTTATGAGATGCTTAATAAACCTATATGTAAATGCAATATTTTTGATGTGAAATGATTATGATGATGTATGATATGAGATGACCTATAACATGCAATGGTTATGTTTATGCAATGATTATGATTATGCATTGTGATTTATGAATGAAATGGTACAAATTCAATGATATGAATGTACTTATTTAAGACGATGATTATGATACGTAACTAAATTATTATGATGTGATATGCTTATGACATGATGTGTACTGATTTATGATGCAAAAATGATATGTGATGAGATTATTATGATGTGATATGCTTATGACATGAATGTGTAATGATTTATGATGTGCAAATTATATGATATGTGACAAGATCATTATGATGCGATATGCTTATGACATGAATATACAATTATTTATGATGTGTAAATGATATGATATGTGATGAGATTATTATGATGTGATATGCTAATGACATGAATACGTAATGATTTATGATGTGTGATGATGATGCATATGATATGATATGTGATTATGCAATGGATGATTTAATAATGCCTATGTGATAATACCTTTATAAAATGAATGCAAATTTATGATGTTTATGAGATGTAGTGCATTTATGTTTCCTATATGATATGATATGATATGCATTATGTTGATAACTGTCATGGTACCATGTTAGTAGGAGAGAAGATAGAAGAAATAAGGAAATGAAAGAAGGATCCAACACCTACACTATGAATGATGATGATGATGATGATGATATTAGGAATTGGGATTTTAAAAGGGTCATTTACCTTATGTTTGATAATACACATAGGTGCAATGCATCAAGGTATAAAGAACTAGGATGACTTTGTACCTAGTGTGATGGACTTTGACTCAACAATCAGATAGGAGTATTCCTATTCACACCTGACATACACAACCTCATTTAGAATGTAGTGCGGATATTCTAAACATCTTAGACCAAAACATAGAAAAGAAAGCATTCTTATGTGGTCAACAAGACACTTAAAACATCCTCCCTACACCCTAAACAAAGCATGCATGATGAAGTTATATTACAATAATATCCAAAAATCAAAATAGATAAAAAGATAATGATCATTGCCCCATTCCTTTCTCTCTAAATCCCTTTGTTTGGAAATCATCGAGAGGTCATTGGAATGAGCGCAAAAAGATAAGTCAAAAAGACAAAGATAAAGTAAACAAATAGGCTAATGTTCTTCATACCACTAGCCAAGACTAAACTATGGTGATGCCTGATGTCGATGTCCATTGTAGGAAGGATGCATCCTAGGACATGTTGTTATCAGATTATTTGGGATTGATTGGATGATAAGCTATTGATACTCTGATTTGACTAACTTGCTTACTTACTGACCTAGACTTGAGACTTTGACAATTGGTTTTTCACTTTTGAACCTACTAGAATTGCTTCTGATTGGTTTGCCAAAGGGTGAAAGCGATGATTGATTTATTATGAATGAGATTATTTTGGGTGAAAGCAAGATGAGACAAACGGATTTTTTCAAATATTTGGATGTTTTTGGTGTTTTTTTAATGTTTTGAGGCTGTTTTTGGGATTTTGGAGATGTTTTACAAATGTTTTGATTTTCAAATTTTCCAATGTTTTGGTGTTTTATGAGATTTCGACCAAGAGACTAACCTAAAGACCTATCATAGGGGTCTTGAGAGCTGATCAATAGATTAGCCTTGCCTACATTATACATGCAAAGACCACGTAGTTCGACTGACACAAACCTGATTTATTGATGAGATATGAACAAGTGGATTGCTAGTTTATTGTGATGGACTCCTAAAGGACTGACCTAGGGTGTCTTGGGGGCCAATCAAAGATTAGAATTTCCTACCTTCAAGCTTAGAGATGATGTAGTTCGAAAAGATGACTCCACTTTTGATTTTTTAAGATGTTTGACATGTCTTGGATTTTTGGATTTTTGATGGATTTTATGAATGTTTTTGGATGTTTGATTTTAGGAAGATTTAAAGGATCCACATGAATTTGATCCAATGCAAGTAAAAGAACATGCCCCCAGTGTGATGTGATAGACTACTTCGATATAGGCAGAACAAACTGACCTTAGGAATGTACCAAGTAGTAATAGGGTGGAACATGATACGAACACAAGACCAAGCTATGATGCGAACGTGGATGCGATGGATGATGGAAAGTGTGAAGGATAAGCCGTGAAGATCCCATTGGATAGAGAGTGCTTTATTTACACAAGGCACCTATTTTCCAGTTTCTCACCAAGGTACTTTCCCAAAGTGCCACCGAAGTGGTTTTCACTAGAGGACGATTTTTTATCTTTACTATTTTCAATCCCTTTTTCTAATTTTTTTTTTTTTGGATTTTTGTATTTTTCGTATTTTTTGGTGTTACCCTTAAAAGATCAGGCATAATTTTTTTTGAGATGAGATCTATTCATGGGGTCCTATAGAGGTTCCCCTTCGGGTGTTGATAACTGATATGCCCATGACTTGTAGCTTCTTGTAATGATGAATGGTCCCAGCCAATTGGGTTCAAACTTGCCCTTACTTTCTAGATTTGTTACGTTCTTCTAATTTTCCTTCAGTACTAGCTCACTGAATTGGAAGGTCTGCCTACTAATTTTCTTGTTGTAGCTTTGCTTGAGATAATTTTGATAGACTTGAAAGTGGTTTAAGGCATCAATACAATGCTCATCTAGTAGCTCTAGCTCATTCAATCATAAGACCCTATATTCTTCATTTGTTATGAGATTTTGTAGTGATATTCTCAGGGATGGGAGCTCGATCTCAATGGGAAGTATGGCTTCTGATCCATAGACCAAGGAGAAGGGGGTGGCACCTATTAGTGTGTGAATGCTTGTGCGGTAAGCCCATAAGGTAGGATTAAGCTGCAAATTCCAATCATGACCAGCATCATTGACTATTTTCTTGAGGATTTTCAGGATGGTCTTGTTGGTAGCTTCTGCTTGGCCATTTCCTTTGGGATAATATGGGGTGGAAAATCGATGTTGGATTTATAACTTTTATCATAGATCATGAACATCCTAATTTTTGAAAGTTGTCCCATTATCTAAGATAATGGCTTGAGGGGCACCGTATTGGAAAATAAGGTAGTTTAGGATGAACTTGCATATATTCTTCCCTATAATGTAGGTCATGGGAATGGCTTCCACCCACTCTATAAAGTAATTTGTGGTGGTGATGTTAAAATTATGCCCATTGGATGAGGTGGGAGTGATTTTACCAATGAGATCGAGCCCCCACTGCGAAAAGGGCCAAGGTGTGATAATTAGTTTGAGCCCCTGAGCTGGTGCATGGATGAGGTCCCCATGTTGCTGACACTACAAACAAATTTTGACATAATCGTGTGCTTCTCTTTCCATTGTAGGCCAATAGTACCCCGTCCTTAGCAATTTCTTGGCCAAAGTCATACCACTCGAATGTGAACCAAAAATGTCATAATGTACCTCGATTATAGCAGTCAAGGCTTCCTCAGTGTTTAGGAAATGTAAAAGGGTTCCTTCAATGCTTCTACGGTATAAGGTGTCTCCTAGGATGACAAAACTGGATGACCTTTTGACAAAGGCTTTTTTGAGGTTCGGGGTTATGTCGGGAGGGAGAACTCCTATTCTTAGATAAGTGTATATATCATGGTACTAGGGATCACCGAGACCAACAATTTTTCATACAAATTCAGACTTTGGTACCTTGAATTCTAGTATGAGAAGTTACTCTACAAGGAATTCTTGCTTTGGGACATTGTGTGAGATCTATAGGAGTGATCCAATCATAGCCATTAAATTCGTTGCTCTATTATTTTCTCTTGGTAGCTATTCAAATGTGATATCAATGAAGGAATCTTTAAGCATTTCCACCAATTTCTTGTATGGAGTCAACTTGTCATCCTTTGTTTCATATTCATTATTTACTTGTTTGATTATGAGTTGTGAGTCTCCATAGACCTTAAGTGCCATGATCTACCATTGCACTACAATTCTTATCCCTATGATAAGAGCCTCATATTTTGTGATGTTGTTTGTGCATGGTAATAACAACTTGTATGATTTAGGTATGTAGTATCCTTGTAGAGTGATGAATAATATTCCCACTCCTGACCTATGCTGTGTGCAGGATCCATCAAAGTACATTTTCTAGTGATCCACTACAATGAGGTTGAAGATTGATTCATCAGGGAACTTTGAAACAAGTGGATTCTCTAGATATATTGGTGCTTATGTCAGTTGATCTGTGATTTCTTGTCCTTTAATATCCTTGCATTCTAAATACTCAATATCATGCTTTATCAGGATCATAACCTAATTTTTCATTCATCCTACGAGAGTTGCTTTGGAAAGTAGGTACTTGAGTAGGTCTATCTTTACAATGAGCTTGATCTCATGTGCTAGCATGTAATGTCTAAATTTATGTTCTGCAAACATGCCTTCTAGGCAAGATTTCTCAATGGTTGTGTAATTCAGATCGTGTCCCACCATGGTCCTATTGATGTAGTAAATAGCCCTCTCCTTCCCATTCTCATCATGTTGTGCTAAGAGAGTGCCAAGGGCGGTTGTTGTTGTTGATATATATAAGATTAAGGGTTTGCCTGGAATTGGTGGCATAAGAACTAGTGGTGTGAGAAATTACTCCTTGATATTGTTGAATGCTTGGTCACATTTCTCTTCCCATTTGTAGGCTACCCCCTTGTGGAGTAGATGAGAATATGGGATTTCCTTGTCTGCTAGTTGCACTATGAATTGGTGGATGGACTGGAGTCTTCCTTGTAGGTCATTTAGCTAATTTAATGTCCTTGGTGCCTCCATTTCAAGGATGACTTTAACTTTGGCGGGGTCTACCTTGATTACTCTCATGGATACGATGTACCCTAGGAGCTTTCCCAACTATACCTCAAAGACACACTTCTTTGGATTAAGTTGGACCTTGTACCTTTCTAGTCTATCAAAAATGGAGCTTAGAGCTGATATGTGATCCCATCGCTTCTTTGATTTAGCCAGTATTTCATCCACATAATCTTTCATAGTTTTATGGATCATATCATGAAAGATTAGTGTCATGGACCTTTGGTAGGTCACTCTTTCATTATTCAACCCGAATGGCATCATCTTCTAGCAATATGTTCCCCACGAACAAGTGAAAGTTGTCTTGTGCTAGTCTTCCTTGGCTATCATGATTTGATTGTATCCTGAGAATCCATCCATTAATGATAGCATCTCATGTCATTCTGTCATATCCATGATCATGTCAATGTTTAGAAGTGGAAATTCATCCTTGGGACATGCTTTGTTTAAATCTCTAAAATCTGTGTAGATATGGATGCCCCCAGTGGGATTTGAAACAGGTACAAGGTTTGAGACCCACTCTGGATAATCAATCGGTCGTATCAATCCTACATCTAGGAGCTTTTGTAATTCCAGTTTGACCAACAATGCTATATGGGGATGCATTTTTCTCAGATTTTGTCTCACTAGATTTGCTTCGGGATATATAGCTAGGTGATGAACTACCACCTCTGGATCAAGCCTAGGCATGTTAGAATAATTCCACACTAATTTTATCTTTCTTTCCTTTAGGAACACGGCTAGGATTTCATGTTCTTCTGTGAGAAGTGACTCAGCAGAGAATGTTATGTGTGGTGTTGCTTTTGTTCCTAGGTTGACTGGATTGCATTGCTCTTCTAGAACCACTGACTTTTCTTGATGAATGGCACTGAGAGGAAGATTGAATCCTTCATCCTCCAGTGCATCAGAGAGGTTTTCACCATTGGATGCATCCTTTATTTTTATTTTTTTCAAGTCAAAGAGTGCCATAGTGTGGTTTTCACTCAAAGACCTAGAGATTATTCTCAATTTTTCACTTTTGTGATTGAAGGATTCAATTATTTCCCTGTAATAGGCTTGTGTATCAAGTATGATCTCGAACCCAACTTTATGATCCCCATATGGTATCTTATCTCACAATCCCATGAATTCTAAGAGCACCTCATCATTTTTTAATGTGTCGAGAATTGGCGGTCCTCATTGGTTGTAATCGATAAGTTGGGGATAGACTAGGTTTATTTCATGGGTTTGATGGTCTGAATCAAAAGATAGGGTTCTAATCATGCATAGGGAGGAACCTTCAAAAAGCAAAATAAATTCAGTTATGGGGTCCTAATCACTACTACACACATCTGTTATGTCAAAGGTAAACCTGTGGATATTGGTAATTGAAGGGTGGTTTCCAATAGTTGAGGGGGAGTTTTGATTGCTTTAACGGGGGGAATTTGGCCACATATGGCTATACTCAGAGGGGTACATCCAAGGAAAATATTTTTCATGTGCCTCTTAACAATGATAGGTTCTAATCAATCGTTTCTATTTTTTCCAATACTTTCATTTCTATTATAGCCCATGCCCAACATTAATTGAAGTCCTCTGTTAGCATTATCCATAGGAAGGGTTGGTACAATTCTTTCATCTTGATAGAGGAGACTGGATATGTCTCTTTCATCCACCACTTCTCAGGCTAGATATCCCTAGCTTCTAAATCGAGAAGGATCTGCTCTAAAATTTTGAGCTACTATATTGGCAGGTTGCGGTTGTCCATGGGATCTAGGAGATTGAGGTAACTCTCCTAGCACAAAGGAAATTTTCTTCATTTTAAAATCCCCACACCTGTTGTCTTGGATAATGAACTTGATTTCAGATATATCAGGAATGGTGGGTGTCTTTGTCTTAGAAGTGGAGGCCAAGGTAGCTTGATCTACATACAAAGTTGATGGGCCTTCATCATTCTTTGGAACTTTGGGGATTTTATAGTATTTTGCTTCCAATTTTTTGCAGTAGGCAAAGGGCTCGAGATCACCATGGATGGTAACCTCTTGATTTTGATATGGGAACTTGACACATTGATGGAAGTTTGATGCAACAGCTTGCATCCCATGGATCAATGGGCAGCCCAGGAGGATGTTATAAGGAAAATCAAGGATGAGGACCTAGCAAGTGGTTTCCATAATGGCTGGCCCTACTTGAATAGGGAGTTGGATAGTGCCCTGAGACACTATTTCTTGATCATCATAAGCTTTGATTGTGATGCCCTTGCCTTTTTCAATGGAATCCTTGAAGAATCCTAGATTATTTATGAGCTTGAGAGAATAGATGTTTAGACCTGCACCCCTATCCACCAAGACTCTTTTGAATTTGTTTTAATGAACTAGGACCTCCAAGTGGAGTGTTCGATTGTGAGATGGTTGGGTAGGGAAGTCCTAATTGGAAAATGTGAGGAGATTTGGGGTGGTAATGTTTCTAACCATAGCTTGGAATTGTTCAGTGTCAAGATTGGCAGAGGTGGTAGATGAAGCCAATGCTTCCTCAAGGATTTCTCTATGGGTGAATGATATCTTCAGTAACTCCATGATGGAGATCTGAGTGGGAGTTATTTTTAGTTTGTCTAGGACATTGTAGCCATTAGGGGCAGACTTTGGGTTTGAGGTGGATGCCCTAGGTGGTTATGACGACCCAAGAATGGTGACTTTCCCACCGCGTGTGGTGACTCCATAGTCAGCTTTGGCTCCTTTGATGTTAAAAATAGTGACCCATTCATCCAGGGATGCGACAACATGATTGTACACATGGTTTATATTGGAATACTTTTGTTTTCCTTTGTTATGATTTGACATCATATTCATGTAGATCTTAAGGTCTTGATTTCCAACTGGTTGTTCCACATTTATGATCTTGTCGTCAATGAGGTCTTGGATTATATTTTTCAGCTTCATGCAATTGGATATTATTTTCCCCTTGATCTTATGATAATCATAGATGTAGTTTTCATTGTACCATGGTGGTTTCACTTGGGGCTCTTGATAATTCTCATAAGTGGGGATTTTAGTGAGATTCTCATTTACCAATTTCTTCATAATGGATTTGACTGGTTCCCCAAGGGCTAAAAATTTCTCTTGGGGGGATATTTGTTTTGCAAAGGTGGTCCTCCTTGATTATTCAGTTTGTTGGTTTGATTATTGGGTGGTTTTTGTGATACCGCACTAGTTTGCATGTTGTTCCAATTGTTGTTTTGCAGTTGCTGATATATTTGGGTGTTTTGATTCAAGGCACCGATTATGAGCTTGGCATCAACCACACCATCATTAGTGATGTTCTTGTTCTTCACCCATGTGTGATTTTTTTCATTATAGCTAGTGGAAGGATGGTTGTCTTGATGTTCTAGGTATGTGGGTGTCGCCCCTTGTGCAACAAGGGCTCGTTCGATGTTAAGCACCTTGGAGATCAATTGGTCGTAATTGGTGACGTATTGTATCTTTAGACGGAATGCCAAGGTTTTCTCAAGATTGGAAATGATGGTGAAAACTTGTTGCTCTTCTGGTATGGCCCACTTGCTCCTATTGGCCTTGGATCGCCATCGTTGTATGAAGGAAGCGAATGATTCCCCTTTACCTTGTTTGAGCATAGATAGTTTCTCTAGACTAACATGCATACCAATGTTGAATGCATACCTCTTTATGAATGTGTCTACAATATTTTGGAACTTTTTGATGCTAGTAGGAAGGCAAGAGAACCATTCCATGGCAGGGCCAACCAAAATTCAAGGAAATAGCCGCATCAAATATGTATCATCATATGCGACCTCCATATAACATACTTGGAATTTCCTAATATGATCTTTAGGGTTTCCCAGCCCAGAATATATGTCGAATTTAGGGATTTTGAATCTTGTAGGGAATGGTACCATTTCCAAGCTTCTGTCAAAAGGATAGGGGCATAAATTGCTCAGTGTCTTTGTTGTTTTCCCTGATTGGAGATCAAGCACTTTCTATGAGAGCAACTTGATTTGTGCTACCATGTCATCTTGGAAATTAGGAGGTGGAGTGAATGTGTTCTGAAGAGGTTGAGGTGTTGGAGCTATAGGTGGAGTGTTGGGTATGTTGGTGGGAGTTTTCTGTGCGATCAAGACTTGTTGATATGCCTACATTTGTTGTTTTACCAACAATGCCTATTGTTGATCTTGTTGTTGTTCTAACAATGCTTATTGTTGGTCTTTTTGTTGTTGGGCTAGTAATTGGGTTGTTTCTTGCTGCACTTGATACTGTTGCAGAGCTTGTTGATATGCTTGTTGCTGAGCTACTTGCAATTGTGCTTGGTATTGAGCTTGTGCTTGTGCTTGCTGGGCTTGATATCGGGCTTGAGCTTGAGTCTGTGCTAGTTGGTTTGCTTGTGCACCCTGGGTAGCCTATGCAGTTTGAGCGGCTTGAGATGCTTGTGTAGCTTGGCCGGCTTGGGCAGATTTTTGTTGTTGCAGTAAAGCTTCAGCTTGGGCATCCTGTTGCGCTTGTTGTGCCGCAAATTTCACTTGCACTTGTTGGAGAGCTAATTGTGTAACTTTTTGATTTTAATTTGTTGAAGTGCCTTTTGATAGGTAGCTTGTTGATCTGCTCACAACGTGATGCTAAATGATTTTTTCATGTTGGGTTTTGGTGGTGGTGGTGGTGGTGGTGGTGGTGGTGGTGGATTAGGAATAGTGTTGGTTGTTGTGATGAAAGGTACCATTGTATTGATAATTGGGGTTTGTGTGGTGGAGGGTGCGATTGATATGCTTGGTCCCTGGGAGACCATGTTTTGAGATATTTAGGGGGTGGTAGATGATGTGTTTACTATCGAGGTTGCTTGAATGGTTGCCACATGTTTTTTTGATATCGATGGTAAGATGGGAGTATTTGGTATGATGTTTTGATTTATGATCAAAGGGCTGTTTAGATTTTGTTGATTGATGGTTGGTAAAGGGGGAAGGCTTAACCCAAGGGATGGTGTGGATGTTAATGGAAGTGGTGTAAAAATGGGTGTTGTATTCCCTTGGATAAATGATAATGATGATGAGGGATCAACGATTCCCTCTTCTCCTTGTGATTTCATGGGGAGAGAGGTTTGTGTGTTGAGAGGATATGTTGGTGTTGCGTGAAAAGAGGATGGATGGGTAGGATCATGAAATGCAAGTGAAATGTATGGGTGTAACAGATTCAATGGGAAGTATTGACCCAGTATGGTGTTTCCATCCAAATCTTGGTTGTTCACAAGGGGATGTGTTTGAATTCAATGAAGCAATGAGCTTCCCTTGTTGAAAATTGGTTGAGTTGGAGCAATGGATGATGTGATTTATGGGATTCTTTGAGTGATATTTTGAAATGGGACTGTGAATGAGACTGGGGGCATGATCCCAAGAGGCTTCTCTACAATAGTGCTTATGTCAAAATCAGAGGGGAGTTTAGCCCCTTCTTTTTCCAATTCAAGCATGTATTGGGAGGGTTTGAGCCTCATCATGGTATTGACAATTCTATGAGTCTCAAGATTTTGAACCATTTCAAGGATTTCATCTTGTGTCATCCCTAAGAAATTATTGGTGATGTCTTCTACCTGACCTTCCTCTTGAGGATCTCGTGATGATAAAGGAAGATTGGTTAAAGGATTGCTTGATCCAATGGGATTCATTTTGGGATAAGTTTGGCTTAGGTCACTCAAAGTTGATGTTTCTTTGTTGGCTTCCATGTTATTCTTCTATTGCGATCTAGTTTACACCATAAATTAGGGATCAATTTTCAAGAATGTGTGAGATGAACCTCTAATTATTTAGATTGATCTAACTTTTAGGTACAAAAGAGAAAAGCTAGGATGATTAAGAATCAAAGCACAATGATGAGATAAATGGAAGATGTATGGGGTGAATGATTGAACTCTTTGAGAAATCTTGAAGGAGATACTAGACTTTGGGATTTTTTTAGATTTTGATTCGATTTGATTTGGTTTGGTTCGATTTGATTTTGGCTTGATTGGATTTGGTTTTGGATAGTGAACTCATAAAATCTAAGAGGTTGGATTTTGTCACAGAGTAGACTTGTACAGAAGATGATAATTTGACTAAGTGTGTAAAGAAGGATTCATCTATACACCCTTAGCCAAACAAGATGATTTTGATTTTGCTTTTGTATTTCGGATAATGAACTTATAAACCCCAAGATGCTGGATGTTATCAAGGGGTAGATTTGTTCACAAGGATTGATAATTTGGCTAAATATGTGGAGAATGATTCATCTACACACATCTAATCAGGCAAGATGATTTGCATTTGCCAAAAGTCTAGCATGAATGATTTTTTTCAATATTTCCAAGAGTTTTTAGTGAGATGATTTTTTTGATTTGATGTTTGAGGAATGGATGAACGTGATGACTTTGATCCTAGATTAGACCTAGATAGAACTCCTTTTTACAAGACCTTAGTATTGAAGAACATGCTTGGTACTTCCTATGTGAGAAATGAAAACCTTTGAAAGAGACTTGGATTTTGTTGGTAATAAAATTCCTACAAATTGGGATTGTTCTTTGAAGATTTCTTGTAAAAATTATAGACCAACCTTTCTCTAACTTTGTGAATTCTTGAAAGACGTTCCTCACAAGATTTTGGACTAAGACTCTTGAACTTTGGTTTTTAGATTTTGATCTTTAGGGAAATCATTTGGAAGAGCACATGTGTTGGGTTCAATTGTTTCTTAGATTTGCTTAATGACTTCCTTTTATCACAAACAATTATTGATTAGGTTTTAAATTGAATGTCTAATGTCCTAACTTCGTCTCATCCGACAAAGTCCATTATGTGGAAATCAAGGAAATCAAGGAAATAGTTTCCTAATGTTGACTTTAGTGAAAACAAATTATGATATAAATACAAATACTTAGAAGCCTCTAAGGATAAAATCCCTAGGGCAAGAAAGAGCACTTGGATTCATCAAATTTATTTGTTCCCCCTAAAGGGTTTGAAATTTTGAGGATTTGGTGAATGTTTGTTTTCAAGCATTTTGGATCCAAGAAAAGTATTTTGATTCCCAAGTAATGTACAATCTTAGGATAAAATGAGGCAATATTTGTTGAGTTCCCACTTGGATAAATCCAACTACGCCTACTCTTAGTGGATGATTAGATGCTTGACCACACTAGCTCCCCTCCATGAAACACACTTCTTGGGTTAGCCAAGAATTAGTACCCATGAAACTCCCATGGAAAACTTATCATCTCTACTAAGAGCCGTAAAAATGTGGGACAACTTCAAAATGACCGTTCTTGCATCAACAAATAGATTTAAGGATTTGGGCCTTCTAAAAAAAGGTTTTAAGATAGGCATTCCATTCGTGGGGGATCATCCATATGACAAGAGACCATTGCTACCCTTCTTGTTAGAAAAATCCTCGTGATACTTGGACTTTCTTCAAGTACCCACACTTATATACCAGTTGGAAGTCACTTGGATTTAGCGTGTTATCGGTTGGGTCATTCCTTGGGGTGATTAATTTTTCCCAGCAGGAAGGCCCTCTAGGGATAGACAAAAGTGAGCAAGCATATCCATAGTTCAATCGATCTTTCTTGAGAAACAAAGAGAGAATACTCTTGATATACTCCACTCACACTAGTAATATTTTGTTCAATTTTAAAGTGCCCAAATTTGAAGTGTGGAGGTAATCACTTACACAACTTAATATCATCAAAATAATTTTGATTCTCAAGATTGCTATGAAGCGCGAGAGAAGTGCATATATCTTTTAAATGATATTGGCTTTTAAAAGAGATTACAAAACAAAGAATACACATGTTCATTTTAAAGCACAAAGCAATGATATGAATTACTTTTAAGTACCAACGTTGAAGTGTGATTTATTTGTTCATTTTTTAAGTCCAAAAAAAAATCTAGTATGTTGCCTATGGTTCTTTTTAATCCCTTTGCTTTGTTCTTTGTAAACCCAAATGAAATTTATTGAGTCCTAAAAAGCAAGAAGATCACAAATCCTTAGAAGAGGGATTATAATTTCTCCCCAAAGTGTTTAAAAACACTTGATACAATAAGATGATGATGCCATAAAGGAATCTTGGTCTTCATTTCCTTCCTTCACCTTTGATCAAATCAACCTACAAAAACTAGTTAATACTGGAAAAATAGAGGCCAAAAACTAGTTAGAAGTCAAAATAACCAAAATGAAAAAAAGCACATGCTAAAAATAATCTGAAATCGGCCTTTTATCCAGCTTCAGTGGCACAATCCATGATTGCGGCATAGTTTGGAGAAGTCAATGCCGCTATATAGCACCACTTGGGACTGACAATGACACTCTACAAAAAAAAGTGAGCGTGATTGTGGTGCAATTTTAGCCAACGATGGAGTTTGTGATTTGGACGTCCAACTTCGGAGTTTAAAATTCAAATTTTGGGGAGGGAAGACTTCAACGGTGCCATTTGAAGTTTAACAGAGGAGCTCTATTGCACTGATGGACTAATAGTAATGAAGTTTGACTGGCAGCAACGCAGTTTCCCTCTAGACACAAAAACTCAACAAAAAAGCATAATTTTTTTAGAAAAACGTGTTAATTTTCTCCAGATTCGCCCTCCTTCTAGCGCCAAAATGTGAATTGTTGTGAATCTATACTTGCACAAACAAAAAAAAAAAACATATAATTATCTCATTATGCAATTTAGAACAACATTCCCTATGAAATTAGTTTAAAGCATGAAAATAAGAAATGAAGTGAAGAACACAACAACAAAGCTATCAAATCTTATTCTAATGAACAAACTCTCAACCCCTTGGGGGAATTGGTGCCATTTTGATGTGGAAAATGGCCCTTTCCCAATTCCTTGATGTAAATGATGATCTGTGGTGATGATTGTGCTTCCTTGATGAAATTTCAAAATAACCTAGCTAAATTGATTGCAAAATATGAAATGCTATATGCTAAATCCTAAAATCTAAGTCAAATTGTCAAATCAACTAATTTCTATATAAATTAATCTAGCACAATCAAGGTGGTGTTAGATTTAATCTCACAAATCCCAATGACAACACAAAACTGTCAAACTTTTTGTACCAAATTCTAGGTGATTTCTTTAAACCATACAAAAATTTCTTTAACTTGCAAACCATAATTTCTTTACCTTTTTCAACAAAGTTCTCAGGCTGGGACATATAAATTTCTTCTTCCAAATCTCCATGAAGAAACATTGTCTTCACATCCATCTGCTCAATCTCTAATTCATACACAGCTACAAGTGACAATAGAAATCTGATAGATGCCAACTTAGCTACAGGAGAAATTTTTCTCCATAATCAATTCCCTCCACCTGGGAATAACCTTTCGTGACCAACCTAGCTTTACACTTCTCAACACTACCATCTAGACCAAACTTCTTCTTAAATACCCATTTACAACCAATAGAATTTCGCCCTTCAAGAAAAGCTACCAAGTCCTAGGTTTCATTCTTCTTTAATGATGCCATTTCCTTATACATGGCTTACAACCAAGAATTTGAATTAGACATATTAATAGCCTCCTTTACATTCCTAGGCTCATCAATGCTAGTAATTAGAGAATAGGCACAACTTGAATCCAACATTAAAAATCCATACCTATCAAGTTACCGCTTTTCATGTGTAGACCTCCTCATAGGCTAAGGTTGAGGTTTTGGTCCTTCTTCCTGTATAGAACTCTTAGAGCTACTAGAGCTCTCCTCAGTTTTAAGTACTTTGAATTCTTAGTTTCTCTTTATCTAGAGTCAAAGGAATTTTAACTACATCATCCTTCTTTTCTTTTTCTTCTATCTCTGACTGCATATCAACTATAGAAGGTTTCAACTCCCGAAATATTACACTTTTGTTGTACACAACCTTCTCAATAACAATATTCCAAAGCTTGTATCCTTTCATGCCAATGGCATAGCTGATGAAGATAAATTTTACATATTTTTTTTCCATATTTAATCGTTTCTCATTCAACACATATGCATATGCTTTGTAGCCAAAGTGACAAATATGTCTCAGAGAGAGCTTCTTACTAGACCATGCTTCCATGGGGGTTTTTTCAAAAAAGAGCCAAAATGGGTGAAGAATTAACCAAGTAACATGTTGTAGCCACAACCTCATCCCAGAATTTCTGCTCTGGACTAGGACTGCTCAACATACGTCTCACTCTTTCCATCAGCGTCCTATTTAACCTTTCAACAAATCAATTCTGTTATGGAGTATAAGGTGTAGTTTTATGCCTTTTAATCCCATGGTCTTTGCAATATCTTTTGAAATATAAAAAAAAAAAATCCTCACCATTATCTATCCTTAAGCATTTAATTTTCCTTGCAGTCTGATTTTCTACCAAGTTCTTAAACTCTTTAAATTGACTAAACACTTTTTATTTACTTTTAAGAAAATACACAAATTCCCTTCTTGAATAATCATCAATAAAAGAAACATAATATTTAGAATTTGATAATGAAGGAACATTCACTAGACCAAATACATTAGATTGAACATAATCTAGTATACAAGAAGATCTATGAGGACTAGAGGAAAATGAAACATTGTGTTGTTTTCCATAAATACAATGTTCACAAAATTTGAACTCAAGGTTACAATCAACAAGCCCTTCTACTACGTTTTTATTTTTCAAGACTTTTAAGCCCTTTTCTCTTATGTGACCAAGTCTTTGATACCACAACATGGTTTTCTCTTTTGGGAGTTTCACCTCCAAAGATTTTGCAGCTAGAGCAATTTCATTCTCTTTCTCTACACGAGCAACCTTGCTTGACTTTGTAGAGGCATTGTTGCATTTAATAGCCTATGCATTTAGCTTGTACAAAGTGCCAATTCGTGCACCCCTAGCTAGTAGCATCTAGCCTCTAATCATCGTACAACCACCACTCGAGAATGAGACTTGCATGCCAACATCATTTAGCTTACTAACATAAAGAAAATTTTGAGGCATACCTAGTATGTGCATTACACCATAAATTCCTTTTATTCTTCCATCAAGAAATTAAATTCTGACTCTTCCATGACCAACAATTTCAAGAGATGAATCACTTGCCAGGTATACCTTTCCACCAACATACTTTTCATACTTCATGAACCAATCTCTGTGAGATGTCATGTGAAAATATGTTCCTAAGTCAATCAACCAAACGTCATTTGATGCCTAAGTCACCAAGGCTGCAATGAAAAAATATGCATCACTCTAAGAAGAATCATTATCTGAAGAGTTGTTGTTGTTATTCTTCTTTTTCTCCTCTTTACAATCCTTCTGGATATGACTAGTTTTCCCACAATTCCAGCATTTCACCTTGGACTTCTTTCTAGGATACTTTGATCTCCCTTCAGATTTGAATCTACACTGCTTATCTTTCTTCTTCCCTCTCTCCTTTGATCTACCTCAAATAGCAAGGGCCTCCTTGGCCATCTTAGAATATTTCCTCTGCATCTCTTCTGATAGATGCGAATAAACCACATCTTATGTCTTGAAAGTGGTTGTTGTACTTCCAATAGCCATCACCAGATGATCCCATGTGTCAAGTAAGGAACATAACAAAAGAATACAACGATCCTCCTCCTCTATCTTCACACCCAAAGAGGCCAACTAAGCAACAATCATATTAAATGAATTTAAATGGTCTACTATGGATGCTCCTTCCATCTTCAAGGAGTATAAATACTTCCTCAAGAATAACTTATTCACTAGAGACTTTCCCTGATAAATATCGCCAAGTTTCTTCCATAAAGAACACACAATCTTCCCCTCATAGACGTTTAAGAGAATAGAGTCTGCCAAACAAAGTCTTATCATACCTTTGGATTTTCTATCTATGAGGTCCCAATCTTCTTGCTTCATTCCTGATGGTTCTTTTAACATAACAGCAATCCAAAGATCTTTATCCACCAATAGGTCTTCCATTTTGAGTTTCCACAACTCAAAAATTCTGCCATTGAAATTTTCAATTTCTAATCTTCCTGATGTGCTTGCCATCTCAATCTATAAACAAGACAATCAATTTTCTCTAGAAGACTCCCACTGAACAAAATTAGCACAAAAAACCATCCCTACCCACAAGGATAACACAATTAGCTAGGATCTAATACAACTTGTAAGGAAAGCTCAGTGCAAAAACACCTTCCAAATGCAAAATTCTCAGGAAAGAAGTGTAGAAAAATTTCTTTAATTCGAGTTGCAGTCATTAAGATGAAAAAAAATAGAACAAAGAATAGACAATTAAACACACACAAAATTGAACACCTGATTTACATGGGAGAATACCTACGAGAGAAAACTCCACACACCAAGTAAAGTCACTTTGTATTACAATAAACCAATTACATATAGAGTTACAGAATCCACTCTCATGTGTTAATTCACAACATTACAATCACTTGATCAACCTCATACATAGATTCTAATTATAGTTGTTCTCTCACACTATTACAATGCTCATATAGAATACAATGTAGAACATTACCGAATCAATCCAACCCAATCGATTGAACCCCAAATCATTGCAGAGTGTTACAATATATATTCAACATCCAACCAAGGTCACTTTGGTTCTTGAAAACCAATCGTTTCAACTGTACACAAACCGTCACAAAAATGTAGCTGCTACAACCATTTCAGGCCATCTAAGAGACTCCTTTTATGCTATTTTCCATAAAAGAAGTCCCTTTGGTGTTTGTATATTTTCCAAGTCAACCATCAAAACAACTATTAACAGTATCAAGCCAACTATCACTCAAATAGCCACAACCTTAACTACTTTTAAATTTCATGGGTTTTAAGAATTTCACAACTCCCGAATTGTGGTTCTAAGGTTCTATATTTCTGTGATCACTTGATTTGCTTGTCTTTGCAGTCAGTAAGTCGAAGGTTTCCAAAAACTCATAAATCCCGACTAGTGGTTCTAGAGTTCCAATCCTCTATAATTTCATGAAATTTCCATAGCTATCAGACCATCTAGGAGACTTGAGGAAGATTCTCTCCAATATAGTTAAGTCACTTCGACAAGATTCACTCACATGCTCCATCGGGCCATCCAAGAGATCACCTTTAGAGTCCCACCGACAACACTAGTCACATCGCTGAACACTATAGGAACCCATCTGTCTATCAAGGAGACCCAAGATAGAGTCCCACCAATAACATATTGTCATGCCAAAAAGTCACATCGAAGTATCGGGGAGACAACTTAGAAGGTCCCATCAAAGTGACCAAATCTCACTGATAGAACACACCACACTGAATAGAATGTCATCATTCCATCAATGGGACTGAGAACAAGGTCCCACCAATAAAGAACTATTAGAATGATAGAGAAAAAAACACAATTGTTGTAGGAAGTCGATCAAGCCAGTAAATCTGAGGCATCTTTTCCAACACTGCTAAGGGGGATTTGGTAGTAAGGGATAGTTGTTGTATAACTACTACTGGTCAGAGGGGGAGAATATGGTTTTTCTTCAATTGAAGATATTTTTCCCCTTTCTCTTTGAAGTCAAATAATGTACTATTGTCGGAAGGTGTGTATGGCCCTTTTTCCTTGATGTCAAATAGGGAGAGTGAGCAGGTATGTTGCCATCAATTCCAAAGGGGGGGATTTTTGACAATTATTGTCATTGATGTCAACATTGGTTGTTGGTTATCTTTTATGTCAACACTTGGTTAATTTTTTTCATATGTTTGTGAGGTTTTTTGATGATGGTTGATGGTAGTACTTGGTAAATTATTTTTGGTTGTCATCATTCTTAGCACTTGAGATGAAAGGGAGATTTTTGGCTTTTGATATCTCTGATATTTGTACTTGGTGAGATATTGTTGCAGTGTTTGTAGCTTACTATTGGTTTTCATTTATAAGATTTAGGTTGGGTTAACATTGATGTATGGAGATGTTTTCTTAAGTTCGTGGTTGGATTTCATGAATTATCTAATATTTTTTGAAGTTCATGGTTGAATTTCATGCCTTATAATGGTGTTGCTAAAGCTCATGGTTGGATATCATGCCTTATCTGGTGATAATCAAAGAAGTATTGAGTATATTTTTTGTCAACAAAATTGGTTTCATAATGATATATTAAGATGAGGATTAGAAGTGTTGTTGATAGTGGAGAGATGTTTCTAAAGGTCTATAGTATGTCTTATTCTCTCTTGTATTGATCTTGATGAAGTATATGTTGTTGGAAGAAATTTCTAGCCTCTGCAAGTTTCTCAAGTGTTTTTGGTTTAGGAAGCTACATTAAAGTCTAATTGGGAGAATATTATGTATTCCTTCATTTTTGAAGACATGATATTCTAGTTTGTTATTCAATGTTAGTCATCTATGGATGTCGCACTCCTATCTTTTCAAGTCACCAATGTTGTCGAGGATATTTATGTGAATTGAAAAAGTTGGCAATGTTGTTGGTTATCTAGATTGGTCCAAAAAATGCTCTGCATTTCTCTATATTGATGTCTCTGCTCTTGTGGGTTGGTGAATGTGTTCTCAACATCTATGCATTTTCTAAGTTACAATTTCATGTGTTGAAGTGGTCTATAAGCTGATCTATTAATGTCACATCTTATGGTTATGTGTTAAATTATGCTTCTTGAATGAAGTATTTTGTTCCTGTTTGGATTGTGCTAGTTGTTAGTGGCATGAAAATATGAAATAAGCATTTGGAAGTGTTGTCAAATTTTCATGGAACATCCCCATGTGATCTGCATGATGTTGACTTACCTCTTTGGTGTTGCATTCTGTCTTGAGTTGGATTTTTGGGTTATTTATAGGTATCTGGCTAACAAGGTTTCTTCCTTTTCTTGGGCCATGTACTTGGTAGTTTGCTCCAACAATCGAAGATGTGTTAAGTTAGATTTGGGTCCTAGCCTACCTTATTTAGAACTTCCTCAAGAGTAAATTCAACTAAAAGTATGTTTTTGGGGCAACTTTTTATGCGCTTCAAAGTTTCATCTACATTTTTCCTTGATGTTGATTTAGGTTGATGTGTGCTAATGTGTGAATTGTTTTGGATCACATTGGAAGATTTTTTTCGGTTCTCTCTATATTGGGATATGATCACATTATGTTTTTGGTGGCCGACTTGTTGAATTCATTTTTTATCTCTTTCCTAGCTTACCTAATTGAAGTTTTGAAGAGTTGTAGTGGATATAAATGCAAGATCATTTTGGATGCAACAAATTGGAGAAGTGTAAAAGCCTCCTTCTATTCATTTTTGGGGTAACTTATTGAACAAGAAGTTGATTCCCAAGGTGAATGTTTTCTTTTGGCTTCTTATGCAAGGTAAAATTTTAATGCATGATCATATTTGTAAAAGGGGCTTTCCTTTTCCTAATAGATGTGTTCTTTGTGAAGTTGATGTTGAGATTTATTTCCATATTTTAATTGGTTGTAAGTTCTCATCATTGCTTTGGAGTAAATTTCTTGGTGTTTGGAATTTGGTTTGGGTTTTCTTGGATTCCCTTGAAAAAATTGTTAAACAATGGAAATTCCCCTCCACTTCTCCTGTTCTTTGTGGACTTTGGGATCTCATGGCCCCACATATTTCTTGGGGTATTTGGAAATAATGAAACAATAGAATATTTTGGGATTCTAAGATTGAAGATGGCAAACTCTACATCAAGGTCCGATGGGTGATTCTGGAAAAAATTTCCATTTGTTTTCCTAACTCTCCCCACTATGACCCTACTATCTATTTGGCTGGTTATGATCTTTCAGAGATTTCAAACTGGAAGATTCCTTCCATTCCCGCCATAAACTTGAAACCTAGTTTGAATGAAAGATTGAATACTAAATGGAAACCACCTCCTCCAAGGTGGGTTAAAGTTATTTTTGGCAAGGCAACAAAGGGGAACCTCAGGCCTATAGGTTGTGGGGGGGTGTTGAGGAATGATGATGGAAAATTCTTAGGTGCAGTGGCACTCCCATTGGGAATTCAGACCAATCACTATGTTGAGGCGGAAGCTACATTTGCAAGCATAAAAGTTTCTATGGACAAAGGATATTCAAAATTATGGGTTGAAGGAGACTCTTTAAAAATTACTAATTACCTATGTGGCACCCATATGCCGAGTTGGAATGTGGAGCAATTAATTAAGGATAGTATAATGATGTTAAGTTTGTGTGAAGAGACTCGCGTATCTCACATTTTTTGAGAGGGAAACTCTTTGGCAATTTTTTTTTCCAACGAAGATGTCAGATTAAATGAGTCTCGAGCATGGGAGGAGGGATTGATCATTTCGAAGAGAGCTAGGATTTTAATGTGGAATGATGGAGTGGGATGATATTAGGTGCTGGTGGAATTTAAGCCTTAGTACCTTATTCTGACTCACACACTTTGTGGGTCTTTCCCGGATTGCTGGATTTTATTCAAATGATTTTTGCAAGGTTTTTTCCCATCTAGTGTCTGCTAAAATGGGTGGTGACAAAATTAGAATAGAACCACATACTTTTGCAGATATGAGGAAGAAGAAAAAACTATGGAATATTTTATGTCGTTCCTATAACATCTGCATAGGCACAACTCAAATGCGTCAATGAAATTTATTTCCTAGTAGAATAATAGGAAACTCCAAATAAAGGGACTAGAAGTAGAGGTGAATGACGAGTTGATTGCTGCTATGACAGGGATGTCAATGGTGGGCCACAAGGTTTTTAAGGAAAAGAAGAGTAATGAGGATGTGATGGCCTAATTTTTTAAGGATGATGAGAGGAAGAAGCTGGCTAAAATAGAAATTTGGGGCTATGAGCACAAGTCACTCAAGAATATTTGGGCGGAGGTGGCTAAGGTAATAATTTGGAATGTGACACTGGAAGATAGGTTTACTGCAATTCTGGGACACCATTTCACTCTCTTAAATCACTTCAGACATGGGTTGTTTGTTTCGTTTCCTTTTTTCTTTTTTTTTGTCTATGGAGATTTTGGTGTATGCACATTTAAAAAATAGGAAGATCCTGGTCCTCCATGAGGTCCTCATTATTCTAATCATGGAGCATGCCAATTCTCTTCTCCCTGCTGCTACTATTATGGGTAAGGAGAAGACTCTAAGTGATGGGTCTGATTCCTCTAGTTTAGATACTAGCAATTCTGAAGATGATGAATGGGATATTGAAGAGGAGGAGGTGGGTATTCAATCCCATGAGGCTACCTCTTTGAAAAAGAGGAAGAAGAGTTGCCCTAAAAGTAGTAGAGTGCCTAAGCACACTATTCTCTCTAATATTGAGGACACGGAGGTGGGGTCAGAGGATTCTTCTCTTAGGAAGGTGGAGTGTTGGTGGTAAGGAGGGTTTACAAGAGAACATGCCTAGCTCAAAGGCCAAGGACCAGCCAAGGAGATCGTCCAAATGCATCGCTAAGCCAAAAAACCAGGTCTCTAATGTTCTTGTGAAGGACACTAAGGTATCAGATGAGGAGAAGGCTACTAGTGATAATGAGGGGAATATTGAGGACTCGTCGGCTCAGAACTTACTTAATGATGCTATGCAAGATGAGAACAACAGTCAAGGTGAGGAAGACTCTGAGAGGATGAACGCTAAGTCAGAACCCCTAAAGGTAGATCCCCTCTTTGAGGATTTTTCTTATTTAAATGATGAATCTCCCTCAATGTTTCAGTTGGTGGACATGGATAGGGTTGGGGCCACTGGTACTTTTAAATTAGCTAAGTGGACTCTTCAAGAGTTCAATAAAGTGAATATTAAAATTTGGGGTTTGAAGGAGAACCCAAGGAATGTGCTAAAGAGCTTTGTTTCAAACATTCTTATTGACAGGATTGTGGACCTTGAAGGTTCATTCCAGGATTTCAAATCCCTGCGTGAAGAACAGTTGGCTAGGTTGGAAGTTAAGATTATGGACACCAATTTATACATCAAAACTTTGTTGCATGCATGCTACATCTCTGTGAAAAATAGTGCGGACTCATTGGAAGTCCTGTTCAAAAAGATTAGTGATTTAAGAGATGATCAACTATAATTATTTGAGCTTATGGAGAAGGATCATATGGCTAAAGGAAAATGAAAGAAGGGTGTGAAAGATGACACCAAAGGCCCTACTACTAAAGGGCTAGGTGATTGGAAAATATCTTTTGAAGCCGAGAAGGAGCTATTGGAAATGATTGACCTGCATAGGAGCTAGGAGCTTGAGGTGGCCAACACCTTAAGTAGTATGAATTAGTGTTTTCTCTGCTATTGTTGTTTTTAATCTACTGGTCTTTGGGTGGTTTCCTATTATTTTTCTATTTTGTTGCTATTGAGTGTTGTTGTTGGTTCACTATTTTATCTTTTGTTCAACACTGTTTTTGCCTTGGTTTCTTAGCGTTGGTTTCATGTTGGTTTAGTTTGGCCCATGTTTTTAGAAAAAATTTGTGTCTAATATTGTAAAGAGTTTTGGGTCCCTTCAAAACCTATTTTTCCCGTATAATCAAAAGAATTTAGAGAAGTGTACAAGTGCAAGAAATCAAGTTTTTGGAATGTATTGAATATCCAGTAGAGTTATTGCTACATTATGAAGATGAAATAATATATGCACCTTAATGCCTTAGTCAATAAAGTGAATTGTTGACAAATATTGTAATATCTATCTAAATATGTATATCCTTCTCTGAGATAGTGAATCTCATTAGATCCTTTTATCTTTTACCAGTGAGGTAGTGAGCGTTTATAAGTCCTTTTTGGGAGTGAACTTTTATATTGAGTTAACTCTCACCTTGGTTTTTCCATCATTGGTTTTTCCACATAAATCTATTGTTCTCTTGTACATGTGTGTTCTTTTATTCATCTTTATTTTCTATTGATCTAGTTAAGAGTAGAATTGTTATATCTTTCATTGCTAAAAATTGTTGAAGTTGTTGAAGTTTCAAATAGCTATATCATTCTCTTTTATTTTTCTATTTTAAGGTTTTGATTTGATAAAGAAGGTTGGATTGTGTTGAAATATTTAAGTTAAATAGGGGATGAATTTTTTAACAAGACTGGTTCACCTCCCCTCTCAGTCTTTAGGTGTGTTCAACATATCACACTAGGTTTGACACCCTATTTTATGTGTAAGATTAATTATAGTTATAATTTGTTCATTTCAGGGTCAGATTGGAAAAATTCATTTAAATTCCTGACATCCTAAGTTTTTGGAATGAAAAACACCTAGATAGGGGTGTTAGGCACCTAGTCCTACAAATTAGCTTTTAAAAAGTTCTGAATTACAATGTTAGCCTTTGGCATCTAGAAAACAATATTTTGTTGATTTAACCTCAAAAATTAATCAAGATGCATATATAAACAAGTATTTCCTCCTCATTTGAACATATTTTATCAATTATTATGAGCTATTATGAATGATGATGAATTTATGAACATACATGTGACTTCTTCTCTACATACTTGATTCAACTCTCTATTATGTTGCATGGACTAACCCTTGTAGGTGTTCAAGTAAATTTATTCCTTCTTCATCAACTACCTATGGAAACCTATGGTGTGACATCACTTCAACAAGGGTTTCATACCTAAGGAAAATCTATCTTATGTTGTTATATTTATCATAGTCATTATTATTTACTATACTTTTTCTCCTTTGAGATCACATGATATTTATCAATATCATTGTTGTTGTGGAGGTGGGAACACCAAAATGGGGTTTGATTAAGGAATAATCCTATACAACACAACCATTTCCCCTCATTTTATGTGTGCAAATTTGAATATAAAGCTTTTGATAGCAACAAGTTGTAAGAGAAAATAGAAGACTATTATTGAGTGATTTGACATATAAGAAAACTAAAACAAAAGGACTATGGTGCCTGGCACTCATGTCTCTCCAATTTAGGCTCTTCTTTCAATGATAGGTGCCCCTTTGTCTACACATTTTAGATTTATATCCATTTAAATTGTTTGTTATCTATGTCTAACCATTCATATTTTTAGATTAAGTCTTATAATAATTAGGTTAATCAAATCACACTCATCAAATTTCCCTCTTCGCAACAAAGGAACATAACCCAAGTAGATTGGATCTCCTTTGAGGTAGTTAGCCAATCATAGAACCCTCATTTCTTCATGTTCCAATGTTATGTAAAGAAAAATTAGATCTAGGATAATTTACTAGTTAGATCTAGAATCTCTTTTCACAATTGACATTTAAGTGAACTTGACTTAGGGGTATGTGCAAGATCATCATGGAAAAAATAGGCCCTTAAGTGGCGATGAAAATTCCAAAAATCTGAGTTAGGCAACTTGACGTAAGAATTTGAATAAGTTATCTATATTATTTATAAAATATGTAAGAATAGAATCTATAGAAAATTGAATGTAGTTTCTAAAATACTAGTTTTTTTTTTTTTAAAATCTATTTGGTGAAAATTTGAAATTTCAATGCAGTAGTACTTAAATTTCAGGGAAAAAATAAGAAGTAGGTGTGTGTCTGACCACCCTAACCACAATAAAATGATAATATTTTTGTATAAGATTTTAGATATAAGCAGAGGACTCATGTCCCGATGTGATGCATATTTTTTTTATAAAAGTTTTCCAAGTAAATAATTAATTATGAATTTTTTATTACAACTTTTAAAAAATATAAAAAACTCATATGTCTGACCACCTCAACTTGGTCAAAACTTCATGAAATTCAATTTTATTTTTCTTAATCCTATATTATGTAAAGTATAGAATGTGACACATGTTTTGGATTCAAAAAATGTTATACCGTTTGAAAGCTATAAATGTTTTTCAATCAGCCTATCAATCGGGACTTTAGTCGTAATTAAAATAGAAAATGAATAATAATTATTTATTAAATTCAAAGTAAAGCATAATTTATATTGGTAGAAAGCTGAGAATCTCCTTTAAAAACTCTTTTCGTTTCATCAATTTTTGGTAAAAAAAAAGTCATCAACCACATGGGCCATCATATGACTTACATATCACCACATTTTGTCCCATCATGATCCTTCACATACCCTTAGATTTCATGTGAAACATTTCTTATTTTAATTGCATAGTTTCATATCTGATTTAGTTTTTTAAGGAATTCTAGATTTGCATATCTTATTTAATTTTTTAAATATTAAATTTTTACATTAGAAAATTAAAGAATTTAAACTCTTCGTTAGTTTCAAAAACATAAACTTAAAACACCTCCTAACATTTCATCAACATATCTATCTTTTCTCACTTTATGTTATATTCTTCTACCTACTACTTCCTAGGAACATTCATGTGTGAAGTGGATTTGACCTACCGTAGCTTAAAACCCCTTATTCATCCTTTCATCTTCTCCTCATCAAAAAAATAGGGTTTACTAACTTCTGGAGCTTTGTCAAACTTTAGATATTGATTTATGCTATCACAAACCTCTAAGAAATTGCTACACCTATCTAGAATTTTAAACCCTATTTTTTTATACTTCAGGACTAGGCCATCTAGCATGGGAGATTTTGTCCTAATTTTTGTACTAGGTTTTTCTTTATAGTCTATTTCTAGATCTTTCTTCTATTTTTATCACTCTAATTTGTAATTTTTAAATTCTATTACACATGAGATTTATTGCTATTTCACTTGATCTATTTCATCTTGCTCCCCACAACAAAAGAGACAAAAACCATAACCATATTTCTTGCATCTCCCTTGAGGATGGTAGAAAAAAAAAACTTAATTAATTTTATGTCATCACCTTCTTTTCATTCCCAAATTACCTTCTCGTGATGTTCCTTAACACCACTTTACCATTTTCTAAGACGTTTCCTACTCAGAAACCAAATATTATTGTGCATCTTTGTTCTAATTTTCTTCAACCATAAATTAAACCACTTCTTACTATTTTATGTACATAAAAAGGTTTGTTAAAAGAATTCAAAATATATTTTGGCAACCTCATTATCATGCAATTTATCATACATACAACAAGTTTAAAACAATAAACAACCTAAAAGAACATTAACCGTTCCTAATTCAATTCCATTTACTCAACCTTTCCTTCCTCCCACACTTTCTCTTCTTCAATATGTGGGTAAAGAGTATGATATTTCCAAGTAATTCCATACTACTCTAGCTAATATCTCTCTTTGGGAATTGATAAAAAAAATGCTTACATACCATGATATTCTCTAGGAGGCCTTATAGAAGATAGTGGTACCACCTTCTATTATACTAAATGATATAAACGCTTTCTTTAACGGTATGTGAAATTCAATAAACTCTGATATTGTATTTCACAAACATGAATTACCTTCACTTGAAATGTAAAAAAAAATTGATCCATTCATGATTTTAATAATAATTAATAGAAATAGAATAAAATGTACCTTAATTAACTATGGATCAGACATTAATATTTATGGAATTTATCTTCTATGTAATATTGGTATAGATACATATCTCATCAAACTAGATACTCTTTATATTTGTGACTTTCATAATGTCGGTAGACAATTAATAGGTACAATCACACTACCAGTAGAGATAGGACTTGTGACTTTGACTTCCCTGATCCATGCCATGTGCATAATTATCTTTCATATAATCATCTTCTTGGTGGACTATGGATTCATGCCATGGGGATAGTCCTATATAATCTTCACTATAAGATGAAGTTTTTTCTACAAAAACAAGAAATCTATATAGTTGAGGTTGATCCAAATCATGAAAGCTACTTTTAATTAGAAGTCAAATATCAACATAATATTTTTAAATCTCTCAGTACTTTAATTCCATCTTTAAAAATGAAACCACTAGCTTCCAATGATAATGATATCATTGATTGTAAATCACATACAATTGCACTCTTTGGTGATGATTGGAGTTTGTTATATTTTACACCCTCCTTTGTTGGAGAGTATAAAATATCACAATATAAACCTAAGGATTATTTGGTTTCATTCACACAATCTATTTTTCTAACCAACACAAATATACTATTCCAACTTCTTCTACTTTGATAAATTCTCAATCGTCACTCAAAAATAACATTCCTTCTAACAATGGGGTCTCTTTAGCTTTCATCCCTTAGGTACTAACTAAATGTAAATTGACCTTCCTCATGCTTACATCTCGAAATTCAACAAGAATCTTCATTCTTGGAAAATAATTAATTCTCCTTCTCATTTCAATGTTGTCGCTCCTTTTCCAAAAAGTGATCATACTTCTAATTTAGACAAGACTAGTAAGGTGGATTCTCCTTCTTCATCTAAGTTTGAGACATAGTATGGGCTTGGTTTCAAAATTCTATCTAAACTTGGATACAATGGAAATGGTTTAGGGTTCATGGAACAAGGAGTTAAGGCTTCTATGAATCATACATCACACTTTTCTAAGGAAGGTTTAGGTTTCCAACCTTCTCCTTGATTTTCACCCCCTCCTCCATTATATAATATATTTATGTCTTCCTCTATGAGCAACATAAATTTTCTTCACAAGAGAAAGGATTTCTTCATACTCCTTATCCTCTACCTAAAATAGAGCATATTTTATTGATGCTTCTCAAAGCCCACTTGATTAGTCTTCATCCTCCAACATGTAAGATTGATATTGGTATCAATAGGTTATTTAAGCTTTCACACTCTCCCAAATACAAGTGATGGAGTGAGACAAGTATTCAATGGTATCAGATAGTTATTCAAGTTTAGGTGTTGCAATTGTGAAAGGTTGTCCATGATATTAAGGAGCTTATGTAAACTTGTAGAACATATCAAGTCTAAGTTCTCTAGCTATAAATTTTGTCAATGTTATCAAAGATCTTATACCCCTACACCAATGTGATTGGTGCAAGGGATTTTTTTAAGCCTCCAAGTCCAATTACTGTAGCCTTTTATTAGTAAGTGAGAATAAGGAGAAGATACAAAGTCTCTTAGATGTTTGAAATTCAAATTAATGGTATTGTTTTAGTTTGAAACTTCAATATCAAGATGTTTCTTGCAAATCTAGAGTGATGTGGCTTCTTGATTTCTCTCTTTTATAATTTCCAAGTGTTACCCACTAATTTGGAAATATATTGCATTTTTCTAGTTGGAAAGAGATAGCGTTCCAACCTTAACCATATCAAACTTGGAGGAAGGATGGCTATCATTTCTTCTTTTGCTCCTTGAATGGAACCTTTTTGCAAATGAAGATAACAAAGACTAGTTTTGCATATATTTTTTGTCTTTTTGAATTACCTCCATAGTGTGGAAAGTGGAGCAAATTGACTTTGGATATGATACTTAAATGGGTGCCCTCCCATAGGCAAGTACCCTCTATTTTATTTTTCAACAATTGTTCACCTCATATCTCACAAATGGTTATGCATATCAAATACACCTTATTGTCAATATTTATCAATAAATTCATGAAAATATTAGATATAGTAGTGTCTACTAACTATTTCCAAAAATGAATGGGATATGTTTTCTCTTTTTCTAATAAAGAAGAAATTGATGCTGAAGAATTTTTTTTTCTTCATCACTAAGAGCACTGTGATTGATGTAGAGTATTTTTTCAATGGCTGAGTTTTGAGTAATATGGTGAAGAGGTTCTATCCAATAACTTGGGTCATTCTACTTATCATACAAGAAGGATCCGACTAATTACAATGAAAAAGGATTCCCCTTACAAGCTTCAACTATTCCTTTGGAGATATTTTCATAACAAGGACTTTGAGATTCTCTCAAAAAAGTGTTCCAGCTAAATAACTTGAGACCTTCATTTATCCCCAATCCACTAATCAACTTTGATGCATTTTTATGAGACCCAACATCATTGAGAGTGTTTTAGTTTGTAGAAGTTATAATAACCCTACTGTTGGGGCCTATCCAATGCTCGACCAAATAATTCATTACTCCTTAGCTCCTTATAATCTAAAATAAGTACATGGTTTCCTCCCAAAATATCTCTAAAAAGAGATATTCCCTCATCAACATTATCGAATTCAATAATTTTGTTTAAGTATTTAAGAATTTGACTTTGAAATTCCGTAAGCCTTGTGGCCTCTGCAACACTATGCTACTTGAAATGAGAAATGGAAACCACAAAAACAATGATAACATGATGAGAAAAAATATATTTAGAGGTTTTCTATAAGAAACAAATTTATATACATATATTTTCAAAAATTCAGATTCACTATAGATTTTCATTCCACATAAATAAAAATGCATGCAAGTTAAAATTTTGTGAAATACAAAACATAATATTAATATAAATCAAGAATATTATATATCACTTTAAATATTTTACTATAATTTTGAATTTAAAAATACAAAATAAATTTTGCATAATTATTTGAAATAATATTTAAATATATAATTAAAAGATATTGTCAAACTTTAGTTAAGTTCTTCAGTCTCTATGTTTGATTTTGAAAGAGTGCTTACGCTTTCTTGACCTTTCTTCATTCCAACTTCAAGTAAACTCTCCTTTAGATTATCTTCAAGTATATTTATTGGAAATTCATCACTTCCATCATCCATTGAACCACCATAATCTCACATCCTGCAGGGCCCTAATTTATAATCGGTGGAAGCTCGAGATAAAAGATGAAGATTTGAATGTAAATACATAATATATTCTTACATTTTTCTACCTATCTATTTATGCTTCATAGAATGGATGAAGGCATACTCACTCTAATTTATTTCACTTGCAAAATCACTAAAGACCTGTTTATGTAAAATAAAAGTAAATAATATTAGCATTTAAAAAAAAGTAATAAAATAAATATATAATTCAACTCTCATATGACTAAATATGTAAATTTTTACTTGAGATAACATGTGGATTGTAGTTTCTCTTGGAAATGGTGATTTTGTTCCATGATTCTCCTAAAATAATTTGGGTTCAAAATTCAATCAATTAAATGGAATGTCTCCATGGGAAAAACTATCTACTCCATTGATATGTTTTGATGTTTCCTCCTTGATTTTAGTATGATTATGTCTCTATCTAGATAAATTATATGATCTATATAGGTTTTCCATCATGTGGAAACCTCATTATCCAACTATGGGTTTTTGTGAAACCATTTAAGATTAAGTAGAAATCCAATAGAATGAAGAGGACTATGAAGCTTCTTCCATATATTTAAACTATATTCCAAAAAAACATCATGTGTCTCTTGATCAAATGATAGTGTCCCAACAGTAAATATATCTTGTAACCTCTCCCTGCACTAATTCTCAAACATATCTCCCATGCATGTTTATCATTATTAAAAAGATGAAAAACTTCAAGAATAAGCAAAGAAAGTGTCAAAAGATTTCCTGTGTGTTGCTAGAATAAAAATGATCCACTACAAATTATGAGATAAAAAATTTAATAAAATTATTGGCTAATACTACTTGTTTTATCTCTCCATCTCTCCCATTCAGTGGACACCACCATTTTTATTAGTAATTGTTTTATCTTCAATATTCGACCAACTATGATAAAATTAGAAGAAATTGTGTCTCTTCACATCTAAGTAGCTATAAAAAAAGAATATTTCCTATATATATCATGTGATATAGAGTGATTTAAAATAAAATTATACTTTCTTTTACATTTGCAACTACCTCACTTATACAAGGAATCTTATTGTAAAAAATCTTAAGAAGTAATTTCATGCAATGAACTACACATGGTATGCAAAAATTGTTTTGGTATAAATTAGTGGCCTATGTGCAATGTCAGTCCAACATCTAAAATTATAGAAATACTTGTATATGGCCAACTATCTTCAATGTCTTGTAGTCTTTCCTCGACGTGCTTCTCATCATCTAAAATAATAGAGAAATTTTTTGTAAAACTTGGAGGCACATATATCTTTTAGGCACATTATTGACCATCCTTATAACCTCTTTCCACAAAGGAGACCTAGCTATGTTGAATGATACTCCGCAATTGAAGAAAATTCTCCCAATAGTAGCATCTACATTCTTTCTATCAATAGCTTCAAATGTTTTTCCCAATTTGAGATCCATAAATAGAGGTAGAAGAAGAACTTGAAAAATGTGGCCTCTATGGTTGTCAATATTTTGATTTTACCTATAATAATTTAGTTGATTTTAAAGACTATAAAAGTAAAATCTTTGATCAAATCACTTCATTCATCTTTTGGAATCTTACCGCAAACAACTATTTGTTCTTCATTTATGACCCCCAAGAAATGATATCAAACTTATGCAATTGAACTAGAATTTTTTTTGACAATGTGGGCATATCCATTGCCTACTTTTGTCTACTACCATAATTTTCTACTGAATAATTTTTAGTTATTGTGACAATATTCCACAACCTCTTCTCAAATTTCTTCTTCTCTTTTTTATACTCTATGGAGTTTGTGGATTGACTTCTCTGCAATTCTAGTATAGAAGGATTTAAAGAAGCACCATCCATTTTTATTTAAATGTTTAAAAGTATACACAATTTTAAAATAAAAATATATACAACTAATATATATGTTTCAAAATTTTAAAATATAATCTTTTTCACTATTAAACAAATGCATTTATATTTAAAGAATCAATCTATATTCTAAATTTTTAAAGAAATAAAAAATAATGATTAATAAATTAATCAATAGAAGAAATAAGCATCCATGATCTTGCAAAAAGAATTTTTAAATATATTCTTCTTGTAAAGCTTTCAATCAAATCTCTTTACAAATGTTATCTATTAAATTTTAATATTCCTTTCAATCTTTTAATAAAAAAATTAAAAAACCATATATAGAAATAGTTATATTTAAAACAACTTAAATTATATATATAAACACTTAATAATAAAAAATCTAGACTAATTTAGAAAAAAGTAAAATTATAAAACATGTTTCTTTATTTTTAAGTTTTGATGCATAAGGTAAAATTCTATTAATATTAAGAGTTTAATACAATGCCTGCATAGCAAGAAACATGGAGAAACAATACCAAAAAGTTTAGGCCCTCCTACTACTAAACATCAACCACACCCAAACCCAATAGAATGACAAAAAAGAACAACTTAACTGAACCACATACGGTTTACATTCGACAACGGGTGATAGGTTGTCATGAGGTCCTATCGCTTTAGTTGAAAATGCATCAATGATATCGACTGGGTAGTGTTTGAAGGTTGTATGCAATAGGGGACATCTTGGATAAATCTCTTAGATTTTTTGAATTCTCAAAATAGATGTAGACAAAATATTTTCTAGAAAGCATCTAAATTAGAAAGCATAAAGTTGTTTAAGCTAGAAAGCATGAAATGTTTAAACTAGAAAGCATGAGATTATTAAACTAGAAAGCATATAAATTACCTAAGAAACACTTGTAGTAGAACTATAAAATTCAAATGAAAACAACTAATGGCTAACTACTAACTATTAATAGAAATTAAACTTAACAACTTATAACTAACAACCAGAGTGGGTGCCCCAGAATTTCAAATGAACATAACTAGATGATTGCAAACTTGAACTACAACTTACAGGAATAACTAACAGATCTCCACACACACAAATAACATTCATCCGCATTTATCATGTATACAATAAAAATAATAGAATTGAAAATGAAAATACTTATCTATCTATTCTACGATTCCTTCGAGTGGCCAGCTCTTGGGTATTCCTACGCTTAACTCAGATCACATGTACTTTCACATCTTCAGAATGAATGCATCCATAATACTTCCATTACTCAAAGATCATTGACTCAAAATAAGATTGGCAATATGTATTTATTCATATAAAAGTATAACACATAAGACATGGCTGAATAGTGCTCAAACCATATCATAACATCATAACAATATCGTTGTATCATTGTTTTGGTGGTAACATATATATACTAAACTGCTAACAAAATCCTACATTTCAAATGGTGGAAGATCTCCAAAGATTTTTAACAAAATTTCAGCTAATCAACTGACCGAGGTACATAATAGAAAACATATTTAAGGCCCGGAGTGGAGCCATAGAGTTTCTAAACATAAATTAAATAGAAAGAATTAAAAGGACTTGTTCCACTATGCACTCCTAAATTTTTGGTGCCTAGACTTCTAGAGCTGTATCTTCAAATTTTTTAAGTCCTCTTTAATTCCACTCAGTCATGCATAAAGTCATGTACAATAACTAAAAACTATACCATTATGTCAGCGCTAGTTACTTATTTCAATCGATTTAGGGAAAACGATTTATACATATTTTTACAAAAAGTAGGCAATTATTAATCCTAAAAATAAACAATTGGCAGGGATAAAGTGATTGGTAAGAACAACAAAGCATTTTTTGCTTATTATAATTATGAGTTTATTTATACCTGATCACTTCTCCCCTTCCTAAGCTTAAGCAGGTCCTCCTACTCTCTATTGTGTCCTCTGCCTTTCCACATCTTTGTTCCTATTTAGCTCATCATATTTGGCACTGAGGTCATATGGATCCTCTGCTTCTTTATCCCAATCACCAGAACTCTTAATAAAACCATTATTGTATCTAAATCATACTTTCCATGAATGCAAGTCCTTAGGATTTTGTTTTGCAGTGACAAGTAGTGCAAAGGGTGGATGAAGAAGTAATGGAGGCCTATACTTCATTCCTATCCATTTGGTATTAAGTTGCTAAAGTATTTCTACTAGTGCCTTGGCCCTCCTATAGGACCACCTTACATTGGTAGGTGAGATTACATCCTTTCTTTTAAGATACATTGGAAAAGGAGTGCATCACTCCTCACAAGCACTCGATGCTTTCTCTATCAATCTTGGTCCTTGGACTTTGAATTTCTCATAACAAACCCGAAGATTATCATTATATTTATTTCTCACATTTTCATAACTCTTCATGCCTAGGAATCAAGCTTTAAAAATAAATGTTTTTCTATTGGGGTACCTCATCTGAAGTCCCATAGTCCTTTCTACCTACAAATACTCTTTAGTCCTTTCCTGCCATTGAATCAGATTTTGTATAGAGGAAATAAATTCTCTGAGATGAACTTCCCCAATAAAGAGGTTAATAAAGAAATCAGCATGAATTTCTAAGAACAAATTATGCACAAAGAATTCACACAGTAGGTTCTGTTGAGAAGGTGTTGACTCTTTAAATGATTTTAAAAATTCCTCATCATCTGGATCATGATGTGGATTACAAGAAATTCTCAATAATTTCCATCTTAACAGTTGCTCATTCAAAAACATAGAATACATTCTAGATGGTTTCCTACATGCTAACAATAGTTCCCCAATTTGGCATGCATCTATCTTAGCTTGATAAAGCCTATCATATGATTCTTTTAATAAAACTATTTCTTTTTTTATCTTGGCATTCTTTATCCTTGCTTGTTTCAGGAAATAACGTCATTCCACCTATTTTGTCAACATTGGGGGAGTATGGACTCGGAACCAATCCATCATTGGTTGGCTCAATTTGTATTTCCTTTTATTCTATTTATGGATTTATCTTAATCTCTTGCAAGTCTTGTTTGAGTTCAACACTCCCACTCAAAGCTGCATTGAGTTCATCTTCCTATTTTTCTTGTTTTTATGCAAATGCTTGGAGATTTTGCACTAAATTATCAGTTAAACCTTTAATTTTTTTTCTTTTCCAGACAAATTTTTCAAATACCATTTTACCTTCCTCATTCCATTGTTACACCTAAAATTGTAGCTCTCCAATAATTTTATATTTTTCTCCAATTGAGCCTTCAAAGCTATTTTTTCTTGATCTCTTTTCTTAAAAATTGTAGTTTGTCCATGTATTTCTTCATGTTGTTGATTTATTTGTTCTTCATTTTTGTAGAGGCTGAATTTTAACTAATTTTTTTCTATTTTCAACTCATCTAATTTTGTTTTCATATTATCAAAACTTTCAATTTGTATATTAGAACAGAGAGGAGAAACAAAAGCTTTTGCATTTTCATCAATCACATTTTCTTTATCATGCACCTCTAGTGGGTCTGGTTCTATATCTCTAGAATTTGGGGAAGACAATTTTTCACTTAGGTGAGTCACATTACCGTCCTGTGTTTCCATTGGCTGGCGAAAAGGGGAATATAGTTCTAGAGGCTCATCCTAAATAATGATAACATTTGGTATCTATTCACTTATTTCTTCTTATCTTATATCATGTAATACCCCTCTATTTTGTCCTTTTGATCGAATAGTGTCCTGTTCTCTTTTGTTGTACTTCCTATTTATACCTTGACTATGGTACCTGACTTCTATTTGATCGCTATCTCTAAAGCAACGTTAATGTTATCTTTTGATGTGATGGTATTTTATTATGATGTTATCTTTATGCCATGTTTTGGATTAACACAAATGGATATTCTAATTAACGATGTATATGCTTTGAATTATACTAATATGTTAGATTTTTCAGTTAGTGCATTGTATTGGTGAAGGGGATGGTATCGCATCACTCGCTTGTGAGCACCTTGCTATTCTGAGATTTCCTCTTCACGATGTATATTTTATGTTGTTTATATTGTATGTTGTTGTTTACTTGATTTTTAGGTTAATAGGTACAAGACATTGACTCCACCTGGTTTCATAGGGTTGAGCATGTCCATTGGCCAACGGTATTCAATTGGGAGATAGTAGCTAGGTTTTTTGTGTCAAGTCGTCACCCTAGTCATAATGTGTCATTAGGTGTCAGTCGAGTTATGTTGATCATCTTGTCTTGATTTTATTTGATTTCAAGTTAAATTGGGTAATTAAATGGCTTAATGCATTCAAGTTGTGATTGATTTAATCTAGAATTATGTTGAAATATAATTTATTTTATTATTAATTTAATTTAATTAATAAATAATTTATCGTTGATTAAATCTATTTTATTAATTAATTAAATTAGTTGTGTTGGAATGAATTAAATTATGCATTTTGGAAATTCATGAATATTTGGTTTGGAAATTAGAAATTAAAAGAAAATGTTTTAGAAAGTCAAATTTGAAAATTTGAATTCAAAATTGAAAAATGAGATATTTTGCAATTTCTATTTTCTGAAATTGATGAGGGTGGTTGTAGGATTTTTAGAGTTTTATCCTTATGTTTGAATTTTGCTTCTAAATTTTGGATCTTGGAGTTTTGAGAAAAAAAGTTTGAATTAGTGAGAGGAAGAATTTTCAATTTTGTGGGTTTTTGGATTTGAGTTGTGAAAACTTGTGGAATTGGATTTGGAAGCAAGGTGGGAAGCTAAGCATCATCTGGACCTCCTCAAACTTAGAAATTACCAGGTTCATGTCTTTGGTTTTTTTTAATTGTTTTGAAATTTATATCTAAATGTGTTTTGTTGTTGAAAAATCTTGTTGAAAAATATTTCAATACTCTATCTATGAATTGCAATGGAAAAACCCATGTTGAAATCTGAATTTATTTGCAAAAAGCTCTTCTTTGGAAAATATTTCTTCAAGAAAATCAATGGTGTTCTTGGACTGAAAATGGTCTTTAAATGTTATTTTCTCAATTAGTTTTGTAGATTTCTTGTGAATATAAATATATATATATATATATATATAAATACTTGTAAATTTATTCATGCTTATATATATTTTATATGTTTCTTATGTTTGGGTTTGATAAATTAAAAAAAAGGGAAACCCTAGTTTTAATTATTTAAAAAACAGATTAAAAAAAAATCTGTAGTCATAGTTTTTAAAAAAAAATTATTAAAAAAATTTGGGAGGGAGGTGGCGCTGGGGGCTCACCTCCCCACCGCGCCCCACATGGGAGGCGCATGGGAAGGGAGCCACACCCAGCGCGGCCTTCCCTCACCCCCCACCACCATTTTCAACCCCGGTCACGGCTAGCGCAGTCGCCACCAACGGTGGTGGCTGGTTGTGCTAAGCACAGCCGCGCCACCAACGGTGGTGGCTGGGTGGCTTAGCACCACCGCCACTGCCGGGAGGCGACTGGTAAGCGCCGCCGCCCACCGAAAACTCTCACCCCCTGCGAAATCCATGTGCGGCCCTGGTAAGGGCAAAGTGCAGCCACCTCTCCTCTTCCGCCGCCTCACCTCAAAATCCGTGCGGCCCCAACCCTAAACGGCGCGTGGCTCAAGGCATGAGGGGTTTTTCTTTTTTTTTTAAATAAAATAATTTTTTTATATTAAAATATAAATATATTAATTTTACATTATTATTCTCATAACATGAATATATTAATATATATTATAATAATATAATATGTATTAATATATTTAGTATTATATAATAATATAATAATATAATATTATTTATATTTGTGTTAGTAAATTAAAAATAGATATGTATATAAATTATAAGGGTGATTTAAATGATGTTATCAGGTATTTGATTAATAACATGTTTTTTAATGGAATTGAGGAAGTTTGGAATCATATGCTATAGTGGAGGTAATTAGTTTATTTTTTATATATTGGAAAGGGTTAAGATGGAATTTAAAAGAGATATATTTAATAGTAAGATGGAATGATTTAATGATGTAATTTTTGCAAAGGACCAGTAGTATTTTCTTTCAAAATGATTTAGTTTATAAGGAGGAAATGGTTATTTATTCTAAATCGTTATTTTCTGATAATAAAAATAAATGACTAATTTATATTTATTTATTTAGTAGTTAGTGAAATTAAACATTGGTTTTGAAATTTATCTTTCGTCTAAAAGAGATGATATTTAATCCAGTTCTATAATGTGATGAAATACTAATTGTTAATGAAGAAATGGATTTAGTAAATCCAAAGTGGAATTTAAGTCACATCTCCTTGCTTGTCGTGATTGTGAATGGTTTCCATATTCATTTGGGGAATTGAGTTTTAGATTTTAATAAGTCTTCCAGATGAGGTCCTTTAAATGTATGGTTTTTCGTGTCATGTGGTCAACCTGTTTTGTACCCCTTGGGTAGTGTATGGGAAGTTATCAATTATTTACCCAGTGTCCACGAACAGGGATGTTGTGTCTCCTGTGTAAGGAGTGGATTATGGGATCCATGTCTCCTTGTAAGGAGTGACCTTGTTTTGTGATTTGTTGCCTCCAGTGTTGGAGTGAGTTTCTTTTAGGTCTCCTCCTAGAGTTGGAGTGGTTGTAATATCTTGTTTATTGCACCTTGTACCCTTGGTGATTGGATGGTATGTGTGTTTTCCTATAGAAGAGTGGCTTCCATAGGGGCTAGAGCTCGGAAGAGGTAGGATTGGGTAACCTTCAGAAGTGGTTTAATCCAGTGATAACTAAAGTAATGTACTTAGAAGTTTGGGTAGTACTTCACACTAAAAAGATAATTATACCTCACTCATGGACCCATGTGCTCGGTTAGGCTTGGGATGGGTGGGAAGGCTGGAAATGGCAAGGTCATTTATCTTGTCTGTACGAAAGGTATTTGGTTCTGCATTAGTAAGTATGAGGGTCGAGGATCGGTTTGAGGCCACCATCCTGATGATCCGCAGTGGGTAACTCATGACGAGTTGTGTGATGACACTCTGTCTAGGATAATAGTTGTTTTTTCATTTTGCATTAGTAAGTATGAGGGCCAAGGATCGGTTGAGGCCACCATCTTGACGATCCATAGTGGGTAGCTCATGATGTGATGTTTGATGGCACTTTGTGTGACCATAGTTGGTACTTGTTTTGTGGGTATGGTTTCTGTAACATACTTGATGTGACCATGGTTGGTGTTTGATTCTATGTGTATGGTTCCCTTATCATACTTGATTTTCTTTTTATCTGGAAGCAATGTAACCATGTTGAGTTGTACTTGTGGTGTACGTATGTTGTACTTGTTTCATACTTGTGAGGTGCATGTGATTGGTTGTTTCAGTTGGTTCAGTTATGTTTTAGCCGATGTCTAGGAGTAGAGGTCTTGGTTAGGGTTCCTTGTTACTATCTCCTAGCATGGGGGGTGGGCCTTTGGGTTCCACTTGGTTGGGTGGCGTGCACCTAAATCCGTTGGGTTCTTTCTTCATGTTCTTGTGGACGAGACTTCCAGTTGGAGAGCTCGTGGGTTCCAGTATCAGTTCTTGCTTTATTTCATTTCAGTTGATCTTGTATTATTTTACACCTCAATTGTTATCGAGGTGGAAGTTGTATTTATAAACTTATTTATTGGACTTGCCTCATTCGGGGAATGAGTGATGTAATTGTAATATTTAATTATGAATTCCTTTATGCTTGGATGTAATTCATCTTATTGGAATGCATGTGTTTATATAATTGTGTAAATTAATGTCATAGTTTAATTCATTTTTTTGTTGAGGTTCTATATAACGTCTATCTCGTAACCTTAGAGGTTGTTGGCAATTAGTTAATGAACTTGATTATTAATTGTGCTTAAAAAAAAAATAAAAAAAAATTAGCCTGTTTAAGTAGTTGTTTGCAACTTCCTCTAGGGTTGCGTGGTGGGGTGTTACATATCAAGTGAGACATTTTCCTTTCCAAATTCACCTAGTTGGGTTGTTTCTACACTTGGCTGAGCCTCTTTTTCACATGATTGTGCAATAGTTTCCTAGGTCTGTTTACTATGTCATTTCTTTTTAGTGATATGTAGCTGACTAGAAGCCACAACATAAATAATCTCAAAAGACAATATCTTACTTCTTCTCAAACGGGAAGGATTTTGTTCCTCTATTCTACATCCCTTTCCCTTTTTATGATAATGAGCATTCTCGTCTTCTAACTTTTCTAGGTCATATCTTCTAATTTTTTCAAAGCCTCTAATATATTTTTTGAACTTGGTTCTTCCTGAGGGTCTGAAGGGTTTATTGTATTTTTTTCGAAACCTCATTATCAAGAGCCCCTTAAGAGTTTTGAGGTTCAAAAGAGGGTTCTTCTAAACTTTGAGCTGCCAAATTGGAGGTCTCTCCTTCCTCTATATGTCTTGTTGGCACAAGGTTCTGAAGTTTTTGTAGGAAATTTTTCCATTTTTGTTCAGTTCTTCCTTTCTTCAAGAAATTATATTTGCAAACTAAATGTGTGAGTCTATGATATTTTAATGGACCCAACCCAATGTTAAACTTTTCAATCATAGTAACAATGGAATCACTAAGAAAAGTGAGAAGGTTAACTCTAAATTCAAGGTTATCGACGTGATGGTGCAAATGGGTTAATAATTGAAAAGGGGGGCCAACTACTATGGAAAATTTCCCTTCACATGTGAAATACTTGATTATCTAGGAAAATTCCATTCTCCATGGCTATGGAATGGAAATTATTTGTAACCCTTTGTTTTTCTTTCGGGTGTTTATAGTTAATAAAGGTTGAGGTTCCCCTTCCCTACTAAAAAGCTCTACCATTTTCTAATAAGAAATATTTGTATATGTTGATAAATTTACACCCTCATTTCTAATGCCAGATAAATGTTTAATGACTCGAGCACTTACCTTGAATTTATTCCCAGGGTGATCCCACAAAGCTGGTTTACAATTTTTGAGAGGAACTGATTTTTGCTGAAATCACATAATTTTAGAAAATATAATGATTTAAGCCTTTAAAAGTTTCATTTTAAGTATTCCAATTGAATATGGTTTGATCAAACCACCTTAGATCAAACCCACTTGGATAGAACCTCGATAGTTTTAAACCATACCTATAAATGAGTCTCCTTTACACCTATCAAAATGCTAATAAAAAATCACTTTTGATTTACCTTTTGGGGGATCAAATGAATTCATTTAAAATTTATTTGAAATGATTATGGTAGTCCTTGAAATGAGCTATCCCATGAATATAATTTTAATATGTTTTGGTTTTATTATGTATGTGTTTTTTTAGTTTTATTAAACATAGGTTTTTCATCGAAAATCAAGCTCTTTGTTTTGCACATGTGGAAAAATAGAAAATTATCAAAATAATTTTTTAAAAAATATGTTCATGCTAGGTATTGATTTCCTTGATCCAATAAAAAAAAAAAATTGAATTTCGATACATACAAAAAAAGTTATGTTGTATATAGTTCGCCTAGTCTGAATTGCAATTGGTTTGACTTCAAAACTCTATTAAGGAAAAAATATTCAATAAAAAACTATGAGACTAAATGAAAGTTCTAGATATCATAGTTAAAAATCTAAATTCGAAAAAATTATAATTTTATCCTTCATACAAAAAAAGTTATGATGTATACAGTGAGCGTCACTTTTTAAAAATGTTGTTTTCTGAAAAAAACTAGTTTTTGTGGGAGAAGGAAAAAGAAGTGCAATCTTATTCCAAAAATTTTGAAAAAAATATTTTTAGAATCTACAGAAAAAATATGATGAGACTCTAGTTTGAATCATCTTCAAATTCCTCATGGTTTAGCTGCTATAGGTGTCTAAATGCGAAGATTTAGTTAAAAATAATAATTTTAGTGTCCAGTTTGGCCAAAAATTGTAAACCACTATTGTGGGATCACCCCCCATGCACAATCAACTATCCATCTAAGAAGTTATGTGAAAATTCTTTAACTGGCTGCTTATTGTTTCCTTCAAACTTCTTCATAAACTCTAGCCATCCAACCCTCTGAAATAGTTCTAAAATTTTACTTTGTGCCAATAACTTGTTTGTGGAAGCTAGCTCTGATTTTCTCTTGGCTCCTCCCATGTTGTCCCTACCTTTTGAGTCTACTTAGTTTCTTCTGAATGTTGTGGCATTCAAAAGGTGATATTTCTTTTAAACGAAACTAGGACACAGATTAAAGGAAATGTAAACTCTTCAATCACTCTTACTTTGACATAGATTAATTATGGAATTTAGCTTCGTTGTACTGAAATCATGACTTTGCATGGAAAAGAGTGCATGAATTGACACATTTGAAGTGAGAGTACAATTCACACAAGTTACTAATTTTGGAAAGGGTGGTGGTACATGCCAATTTATTTATTTTTATTGAAAATAATTACCTACTTAAAGTAAAAGTTGTACATACCTTGCATCCCGTCATCAATTTTAAAATCGCTTACCTTTGCTGACATAATAGTATAATTAGATGGGATGGTGAGGGTGGTGATGAATTTATTATGAAGGAAGATGGGATGACTAATTAAAGTTTTAATTATTATGATGGAAAGTAGCCATAATAATTTTGATTTGTTATGAAAAGAGATGACAATGTAGGGCATGGATTTCAAAGGTGGTGGCAACATTTAATGATGTGAATGTGTATGACGCTAAAATTATCAAAGCATTTGGAAAAGAAGGAAATTTAAAAAAGTATAGAAAATCATTGGAAGATGCAGTTGAGGTGAAGAATGAAATTTTTGGAGCATGCTAAGTGATGCGGCCAGAACGAAAAAGTGAAGTAGCAAAATTCTAGAGCATTGCTAAGAGATGCAACTGGAGTGAAAAAATAAAATTTTGGAGCATCGCTAAGAGATGCAACTGGAGTGAAAAAAGAAAATTTTGGAGCATCATTGAAAGATGCTGCCAGAATGCAACAAAAAAAATTTCAAAGCATTGTTGAAAGATGCAATTGGAAGAAAAATCAAATTTTTTGGAGAATCATCGAAAGATGTAGCCGGAAGCAACAACAAAATTTTTGGAGCATCATCGAAAGATGCAGCCAGAAGAAGAAAGCATAATTTTCAAAGCATCACCGAAAGATTCCGTTTGAAGGATGAAGTAAAATTTCTGGAGCTTCACCGAAAGATTCCACTAGAAGGAAGAAGTAAAGTTTTGGGAACATCGTCGAAAGGAAGAATCAACAAAATTTTGGAGCATCACTGAAAGATGCAACCAGAATGCAGCAAGAAATTTTTTGGAGCATCGTCGAAAGATGCCACCAGAAGAAGGAATAAAAATGAAGGACCTTAGAATTAGACTTTCTGGGGCATTAACGAAAGATTCACTAGATTGCATGAATAGAACAAGGAATGACACCAGTTGGGCGTGCAAGTTATAGGGCATTGTAGCAACCAAACCAACAAGTTTTGGAGTATCGTAGCAAGATGTGCCATAATTTGTGTTTGATTAAAAATAAAGTCCTGAAAGATGAAAACAAAATCTAGCCAAGTCCAAAAGATGAAAAATTCGAAAGAAATGTTCTAAAGTAAAGTAAATACATACACATGCAAAGTTGGTTCTTTTTGCAATATGAAAACTACATGGGCTCTGTCATAGCAAAGTCAATGCATTGGATTTCTCCTTGCATTTCTGCCACTCTCATAAATTCCTCTTTATTGATAGGTTTGTGGTAGATGCGTAATTGATGGCCATTGACTAAGAGGGTTTGAGTGTCACCATCAATGGGTTTGAGTTGCACTGCTCCATTTGGAAATACTTCATAAATTTTATATGGACCCAACCAATGAGTCCTCAGTTTCCCTTGGTGATCTTTATATCGTGAATCAAATAAGAGTGCCCAATCCCCATTATGGAACTCTCTTTCCTCTATGTGTTTATCATGCCAAGTCTTCTATTTTTGTTGTACTAGCTCAGTTTGGTGAACAACATCTAATTCACTAAGCTATAGGACTCGTTCAACCTAGGCTCATTTGAGATCTAAGCCTAACTCCATTGTTGTTATCAAGGTTTATAGTTCAAATTTAATGGGTAGAAGAGGTTTCTTCCCAAAAACTAACTCGCACAAACTGAAACTAGTGGTTGATTTCCAAGTTGTGTTATAAGCCCAAATGGCTTCAGGTAGTTTTTTGGCCCAATTTTTTCTCCTTGATGAATTTTTTTTGTTAAAATGTTCTCTAGCTCCCTATTAGTGATTTCTACTTCACCATTTTCTTGTGGGTGATAGGGTGATGACTTATTATGGCTTACCTAGAAATGATTAGTGAAAGCTAATAAAACTTTAGACATAAACTAGGGTCCTTGATCTGTGACAATTGTTCTAGGGGCTCCAAATCTGAGAAAAATGTACTCTTTGTCTTGTGAAGGGGGTCTATAGGACCAATAAAATACAATCCCCACTTTTCAAATGGTTCAAGAACTACCTGGGGTTGTAGGGGAATTTCATTGGATGAAGTGGGTCTCTCTACTCGTTGGCATTCATCATAGCAGTGAACATATTTTTTTACATCTTTATGGATAGAGTGCCAATAATATCCTACACCCAAAATCTTATGGGACATCCTCTTGGTAGAATAATGGCTTCCAGAGGGATCATCATGGCAAGATCTAAGGATGCTATATGTTTCATTTTCCCTAACACAACATTGTAAAACTATATTAGGACCACATCATAATAATATCCCATTAATCCATTTAAAAGGAGCACTTTCTCGAACAAGGTGTTCACTTCTATTTTGATGTAAAATCAGGTGGCAACTCTAAAGTGGCCAAGTAGTTAGCATTGTCATCAAACCAAGGGGTTTTAATGGATATGGAAAATAGATTTTCATCTGGGAATTCATCTTGCATTGGATCACAATCTCCATTATCTTGCTTGATTCAAGATAATAAATCTGCAACTACGTTAAACTTTCTTGGTTTTTCAATAATGGTAACGTTGAATTATTGTAAAAGAAATAATGACCTGATCATCCTTCCATTTAGTACAAGTTTATTCATTAGGTACTTTATGGTTAAATGTTTTGTGAACACAATTACTTTGTACCCTATGATGTAATGTTAAAATTTCTTGATTACATGTACTACAACTAGAAATTATTTCTCCATGGTGGTGTAATTTTGTTCAGTGGGAGTCAAATTATTACTAAAAAAATATATAGCATACTTTCCCCCATTCTCATTTTACTAAACTAATATTTCTCCAATAACCTCATCAAAATCATTTGCATTAATATGGAATGGAATGTTCCAAATAGGTCCACGCAGGATAGGAGTAGAGATGAGTTTCTCCTTAATCATCTCAAATGATGATTGGCACTCTGTTGTCTAGATAAAATCTACATTCTTTTGGAGGAGGTAAAATATAGGAGTTGCAATCTTGCTAAAGTTTTCTATGAATCTTTGATAGTATCTAGCATGTCCTAAGAGAATTTTGACGTCGTTTTGGTTTTTCAAAGTCTCAAGTTATTGTATTACCTCAATTTTCTTAGGATCCACTTTTATCCCTTTAGCTGAAATGTGGTGTCCCAATACTATTCCTTGTTCCACCATTATTAGACATTTTTCATGACTCAAGGATAGTAGATGGTCCTCACATCGCTTCAATAACTTTTCAAAATTTTGAAGGGCTTCATCAAAATTTGAACCATACATAGTGAAGTCATCAATGTAAACTTCCACATAGTCATTCACTAGCTTAGCAAATATTGCTAGGATAACTCTCTGAAATATTGTAGGAGCATTACATAGCCCAAAAGGAAGAACATGATATGTGAATGTTCCCCAAGGGCACATAAAATTTTTTCTTTCCTGGTCTTCCATGCCTACTCGTATTTGGTTATATCCATTGAATCCGTCTAGGAATGAGAAATACTTCCTCCCAGCTAGATTATCCAAGATGTGGTCTACAAACAATAGATGGAAGTAATCTCTATGGATAGCTTTGTTAAGTTCCCTATAGTCAATGCACACTCTCTACTTCCCATTTTTATTTGGGACCACAACCAAGGGAAAAACTCATTTTTTTAAGAAATGGGATAGATGAATCCCACTTGCAAGAGTTTCTCAATTTCAGTTTTAAGAATGTCTTTCGAAGACATGATTGATTCTTTGTTGTGGTTGATGAACAGGTCTAACATCCTTGGTATAGATGTGATGGGTACAAACACTTGGGTGTATTCCTCTCATGTTTGTATAGTCCTAAGCAAAAGCTTTAGATCTATTCACCAAGATATCAAACAATTTATGCTCTTCTGGCTCTATCAATGACTTGTTGATATTCAAAGTTTTTCCTAGTAATAACATGATGGTTTTGACCCTTGGATGGTTGGAGGTGACAGTATAAAATTCTCTAGTCAAAGTGTTGAGAGGACAACTATGTGGTATGGTTCTATGGAGTCTGGAAATATCTTCAAATAAGTGATCAATTTTTGGAATGATATTAGCTAGAGGACAAGGTAACCCCATGAAGCTGGTGTTATCAAATAAAGTGTGATCTATATTGATTGGCTGCCATAAAATCTCCTCTACATCTAACATTTCCTCATCACTTGAGTCCATGGTAATATTTTCCATATTGTTTTCCAATTCATCTTCCAAGTCTTTACTATGTTGTTTAATGATCGCCATAGCAAGTGAAGCTAGATTCTCTTGTTCTTTGGGACCATCTAGTTCATCAACCCAAACTTTGTTATGTTCAATAGTTTTAGCAAGGGGATACAAGAATAAATGTTTGCTATTAAGATGATGTGAGATTGTCATTCCTCCCTCTTTGCAGTCAATCTTGGTTACAATGGTAGCTAGCCATGGTATTCCTAGGATTATCGAATAATTGTCTTTTGTTGTGAGGGAATGGTTTATTTGAAATTCTACTAGATATCCTCAAATTTCAACCTTAACAAAAACATTTTCTATGACACCCTTGCAAATATTTATGAATTGATTTTCCATTTGCAACATTGTAGTTGTGGGATGTAAATCAGTGAGTCTCAACTTTTCCATCACATCGACCATCATTACATTAATGGCCACTCCTAGGTCCACAAGTGCGTTAGGTATTGCTACCTCATTGATTGTCGCTATTATAAGTGGACTGCTTGGGTCATCATATTTCAGAGTTGTGGTTTTTCCAACCAAAAATTCAGCTAGATAACCATTTATGTGAATAATATAATTTGTTTTGGTTTCTTTCCTGGTGTTTTTATGCACATTTTTTTAATCGGTTGGTTTAGTTTAGGAATCTCTTTAATTGCTTGTAACAAAGGAACCTCAATTTGCAGTTCTTTAATCTCTTGTATCAGCACAGTTTCAGTGGATAAGGTCATTTTCAAAGAGTTGTTCAAGACAGTTGGTTTGAGATGCTCTGGAAAAGGCGCTTGAGTTTTCTCTTTCAAGGTGGAGTCCTTTAAAAGATCAGTTGGACACTAACCACCCTCCTTTTGAGGTAACTCAAAAGTTCCAGCTAAGGATGGTGGAAGGGTCTTGTCTTGATTACTCACTAGGTTTTTCTCTAAAGGTGTGGAAGATGTCTTAGTTGTTTCAACAGATTTTTTAATTGGATCGTCCAAGATCTCAACTATGGTAGGTTGTTGGAGTGTTTTTCCTGACCTTAATTGTAGGTTTCCACAATGGATAACATTAAGTCTAGTCACGTTTTCCTATTCCATAGAATACACAAGGGTATTTTGATGATTATTCTTTGGATTAGGGATAGGTTGTGCTAGGATTTTTGGTTGGTTGACCTGCTCATTTTGTTGAGGGTTTTGAGGAGTTGGTAAAAGGTTTTGCTTCAGATTAAGCATCCTTCTTGGCCCAATGTAAAAATAATTTTGAGGTTGATTCCATTGAGAAGCTGGATTTTGAGGATACTGTTGTTGTTGAGTTTGGTTTGGCCATTGGGGGTTTCCCCAGGACTTATTTTACCATTCAGGTGGTTCCCAAGGGTAAGCTCCCCAGTTAGGTGGTGCTTGAGGCCAAGGTTCCACCCACTGATTATTATTCTAGTTATTTGGGGGCCACTAGGAGGGATTTTAATTTTGGTGGTAAGAGAAATTCCCTCCAGGACTTTGATTTACAAATTTGACCTCCTCCTCAACTTGAGATATCTTTTTTTTTGAATTCTTGATTGCATTCAAGATCTCACATTGGTCAGTAGCACGAGTCTTCTCACAAACATGGCAAACATCAATTTTGTCCAAAGGGAATTCTCTTAATAGATTTTTTTTTGACACCTAGGACAATAGATGGATAAGGTCTCGGAGTTACATTTTTTTGCCTATATTTCATCCAATGTGGTGTTTAATTTAATGATAATCTCAATTTTGAGATTTTCTATCTTCTCACGTAGTTTACCTATTTTATTGGAACCTATTAAAAAAGTAGATTTATGAATACCTCCTCGAGTATGAGAGAAGTTCTGGTATAACTTAGTGATATCATCAAGTCCAAGTTGGGATACATCTCCTTTTCCCATTAAATCTAGACTTTTCCTAGCATCTTCATCAATTCCTTTGAGAAATATGGTCTTCAAAATCTCCAAACTTATGGCTTCTCCACCACATCATTTAGATAAGAAGATGAACCTATCCAAGTAATCTTCTAGGCTTTCATCTTCGTTTTACCTTATTTTGAACAACTCCTCTTTCCTATCGTTGACTGTATAGTAACTCTAGTATTTATCCAAAAAGGAAGACTTCGTATTGTCATAAGAGGTTATCGACCTTGAAGCTAATCCCATGAACCAATGCATTGCGTGTATTTCAAGGTGGAAGGGAAGAGCTTCAATTTCTAGTTATCATTCTTGTAGTCATATGTTTGACACAAAACTTTAAACTCAAATAGGAAAATTGGTCAACGTCTTCAAAGGATAAACCTTTGAAGGTTGGCAAGAAGGTTGGTGAAATGTTTTTCATAGGTGTATCACCATCTTGATCAAGAGAATTGGGATAGGTAAATGTTCGCACTCCCTCAGCTAGGTTAGTGTCATTTATATGATCACCCATGATGTTGAAAGGAATGTGTTCCTCTTCAAAAAAATTCTCTATTGGCTGAAGTTTTGGGGTACATAAAGGAATGCTCTCTTCTATAAATTTGTGTTCTGATGGGTGAATTTTTGGGGTATACTGGGAGGTCTCAAGTTGATCCAACACGATCAATTCTTCAATAAGTTCTTCAGTTGAGACTTCTTCCTCCCTGCTTGTGGTTGGAACATCTTTTGGGGGTTGGTATGAATCTTCCGTGTGGACCTCATTTCCTGACCATGCAGAAAAAGAAGCCTGGGAACTATATATATTAAAAAAAGAGGTATTCAAGCAATCTCCTACTAACACTAGAAAAAGAAGGTCCTCAGAAATGGTGCCAAAAAGTGACAGGCTATTGTGAGGTCCTATCACTTTAGTTGAAAATGCATCAATGATATCGACTGAGTAGTGTTCGAAGGTTGTATACAATAGGGGACATCTTGGCTAACTCTCTTAGATTTTTAAATTCTTAAAATAGATGTAGACATAAATTTTACTAGAAAGCATCTAAATTAAAAAGCATAAATTTTTTTAAGCTAGAAAGCATATAAATTACCTAAGAATAAACACTTGTAATAGAAATCTAAAATTCAAATGAAGAAAAATAATGACTGACTACTAACTGTTAACAAAAAGTAAACTTAACAACTTATAAGTGACAACGAGAGTGGGTGCTCTAGAATTTCAAATGAACATAACTAAATGATTACAAACTTGAACTACAACTTTTGGGAATAAATGACAGACCTCGACACACACAAATAAAATTCATCCACATTTATCATGTATAGAATAAAAATAACAGAATTAAAAATGAAAATACTTATCTATCTATTATGCAATTCCCTCAAGTGGCCAGCTATTAGGTATTCCTATGCTTAACTCAGATCACATGTACTATCACATCTTCAAAATGAATCCATCCATAATACTTTCATTACTCAAATATGATTGACTCAAAATAAGATTAACAATATGTATTTATTTATATAAAATTATAGCATAGAAGACATGGCTAAACAGTGCTCAAACCATATCATAACATCATAACAGTATCACTGTATCATTATTTTGGCAGTAACATATATATACTAAACTGCTAACAAAATCCTACATTTTAGATGGTGGAAGATCACCATTGAAAAATTATTTTAACATAATTTCAACTAACCAACAGACTGAGGTCCATAATAGAAAACATATTTAAGGCTTGGAGTGGAGCCATAGTGTTTCTAAAAAAAAGTTAAACAAAAAGCATTAAAAGGACTTGTTCCACTATGCACTCTTGAATTTTTGGTGCCTAGACTTTCAGAGCTTTATCTTTAACTATTTGAAGTTCACTTTAAGTCCACTCAAATGTGCATAATTTCCTATACAATAACTAAAAAAATATACCATTATGTCAGCACTAGTCAGTTTATTTCAATTGATTTAGGAAATAATGATTTATACATCTTTTTACAAAAACTAAGCAATTATTAATCCTAAAAATAAATAATTAGAAAGGATAAAGTGATTGGTAAGAACAAAAAAGGTTTTTTTGGCTTATTATAATTATAAGGTTATTTATACCTCATCACTAGGCTATCTAGAAACCCCAAAAACTGATTTCCAGCTAAAACCATGCAAAGTTTCATCATATTGATTATGAACAAAATCAAACCACCGTAGCTATAAGATTTAACCTGCAAACCCTAGACTTCTCAACCATCCTACCTAGAAACCATTTGTTTTTTACAAATTTATCAAATTCAAGGACCCATTTGAAGTCATTTATAGGCTCCAACATCAACAAATTCTTGAGGAAACTTACCCCATATGCCACAATTTTTTGATGACTCTAAAGCTATTCATTTTAGCTTCAAAATCAAGGAATAAACCTTAATAACCTCATCAGAAACCTTGACCAAAGGCAGATCACATGGCCAAGGCACACCACGTCCCAAGAGTGTCATTTGCAAGATTTCATCCAAATGGCCCAAGAGCTCTTTCTTGAAGAGCTTATAGACTATCTCCTTCACTTTTTCTTTTGGTATTCTCACATCAAGCATTGAAGCCAAGAACCTAGACACAATATGGGTGTTAACTCAAAATGTCTCCCGGTTCACCAAATGCCCCTTGTCCAATATCATTTTGACTACCAAAACTGCATGAGGGCGATCTTGAGCATAATCCTTTTTAGTCATTGGTCGGTAATTTCCTTGAAGGTAGTTTGTTGCACTTTGCAGTCCAATTGGATTGGGGTGTCCAGCCCCAAGCTCACCAATGCCTCCGTCGATATCTCAACTATGAAATTTGATCTCTCTGCCATGCCTACCAACAAAAACCTCTCTAGGAAAGAGAGCCAAATTTTGGTAGACTATGCCACCCAAAGATTATTTAAGGGCCTTATTCTGCCAAATCTTCTCGCACATACCACACTATGCAATAGTGTGCATTCCCTCCCTTATTTTCTATGCTCCTGCCTTCTATCATCAGTCATGCATGATGTCGCATCATGAGACACCAACAGGGAGGCGAATCGTATCTTCCTTTGATCACTTGTAGATCTAGCTATTAATGATATTGTTACCATCAGTGCTAGAGGTATGTATAGGTAGGAGAACATTAATGAAACATCAAATCACCACCTGGCTTACTCGATCATCATGCCCAAATAACTCCCAGTGAAAAGACTGCCCCCACCCACTTGGAGTTCCAAATCAACATTTCAAGCATTTTCCCACCTTTCCCTATAGGACCTCGACCATTCCACAAATTTCTATGTGGAAGGGTGCAAACATGTTTCTTTACTTTAACTCTAGTTACAATTTACAAAAAAAAAAAAAAATCTAAAAAATCTAAAAGAAAATAAAAGCATAAATATTTAGAAAAAAAATCATTTTAATTTATTTTTTATTTATAAAATAATCTATAATTTAAATTATTTAATAATATATTAAATATATTTTATTAAAACATAATTTTATAATTTAATATTTTCACAACAAAAACCAAAACTATTTTAAAAAATTTCTATGTCAAATAACAAAACTATTTTAAAAAACAACATGCATGAGAAAAAAATTGAATCATTAAATAATTTTATAAATTCATGCTAATTTAATTAAAACATGATTAAATAATTTAATATTTTTCACATCAGAAAATTATTTAAAAAAATATTATGCATGTCAAAAGAAAGGGTTAAAAAAATGATCTATTGCTTAAGTGTATCTATACAAAAAATTTATGTAAAAAGTAATGGTTAAAAAACTAATGTGATGCCTAACTATATCTATATGGCAAATTGAATATATTTGTAATCAATAATTAATAAAGAGTATTACTAGAAATCACACCTTCGTGTGCAATGGATATTGGTATCTTGAAAAGTGTGGAAGGTCAATTAGGAAAAAAATTGGTCTATTTTTTTTCATACATTTGTACAATATTTGAGGTCGATTGGTAGGCCATTTAGAAAAAGATATTGTTAGCACAATAAATATTTAAATGGAGAAGTAATAACTTCAAATAAAGTATGAATCCATTTATAGGGATCCAAACATGATTGAAACAAAACCTCTAAATTAGGAAGATAATTAGGATTCATTACCAAGAGAGTCATGTTATGTTTGCAATTGGGAGAGAGGGGAAGAACATGCAAGAGAGAGGGCGATAAAAATGTATAGATAGAGAGGAAGATAGAGATAGATATGGAGGTGGAGATGGATATGGAGAGGGAGAGGGAGAGGGATATGGAGAGAAGGAGAGGGAGAGGGAGAGAGAGAGAGAGAGAGAGAGAGAGAGAGAGAGAGATATGGAAGATATACATATATAGAGATGGAGGGATAGGGAGAGATAGAAATATAAAGATAGAGATGGGAAGTGATATATAGATGGAAGTAAAGAGAGGGAGAGACATATGGGTATAGATACATAGATATAGAGAGATAGAGATAAATAGGAAAAATATATAGATATATTGGTCTAGGAAGATGGATAGGGCGGGAGAGGGGGAGAGATGAAGGATAGAGATAAAGAGAGAGAAGAGATAGAATAAATAGAGAGGAAGGAGAAAATAAATAGAGATAGAGAGAGGTAGAGGGAGATATAAAGAGAGAGAAAGGGAGATAGAGAGGGAGAGATATAGAGGTAGAGATGGAGAAATATAGAGGGAGAAGGAGAGAGGTAGAGACATATAAATGTTGAGATAGAGAGATATAGATATAAGGAGACATAGAGATGGGGAGAGGGAGATATGGATAGAGAAAAAGAAAAATAGAGAGAAGTAGAGGTACTAAACAAATAAAGACAAAGAGAGGGAGAGAATTCTTCAATAGGGGGAGATATTGAGAAGGAGGGATAGAGATATATGGTAAGATGAAGGGAGAGAGAGTTAGAGATAAAGAGATAGGTAGGGGATAGGAAGGGAGTTAGGGAAACATGGGGAGATAAATAGAGAGAGGAGAGATAATTATAGATATAGAAAGAGGGAGTGATAGGGAAAGGGAGAGAGAGGAAGCTTGACAAGAATAGAAAGAGGGAGATATGGGAAGATAGAGATAAAGGGGGAAAGAGTGAGAGATAAAGGAGATGATAGAGACAAGTCATAGATAGAGTGAGAGAGAGAGGGGGAGGAGATAGAGATAGAGATAGGGAGGTAGAAACGGGGAGTGTGTGAGTGAGTGAGAGATAGAGATATGGAGGGGGGAACAAAGAGTGTGCATGTCTGAGAGTGAGAGAGACATATGGATATAGAAATAGAGAGGGAAAGAGAGATATATAAATAGATAGAGAGGAAGGGAGAGATGGAGAGAAATAGAGAGGATAGAGAAGTAGAGAGATATAGAAAGAGGGAGAGATAAGGAGAGAGAGTGAGAGAGAATGAGAGATACATATATTGGGAAAGATATGGGGAAGTGTGAGAGAGATGTAGGAAGAGGTAACTTGGAGATAGAAATAGTGGAGAGAAATAGAGAGGGAGATAGAGATGGTGATGGATATGGAGATAAGGATTAATATAGAGGGAGATAGGGAGAGGTGGAAGGAGAGGAGAGGAATAAATAGAGATATAAAGAGGAAGAGACAAAGAGAGAGAGAGAGAGAGAGAGAGAGAGAGAGAGAGAGAGAGAGAGAGAGAGAGAAGGGGAGACAAATATAGAGAAGAGTATGGGAGAGATGAAGACAAATATTGAGAGACAATGAGAAAACATAGAGATAAAGAGGGAGACAAATATATATATATATATACATCTCCCTATCTTTACCTCTCTCTTTCTATATATATCTTCCTTTCTTTGTCTTTTTTCTCTCTTTGCCTCATTATATCTTATTTCTATCTCCCTCTCCCTTCTCACTTCCTCTCTCTTTTCTCTCTATCTATTTTGCTCCTTAAGTGTGTAATGAGTACATTGAAGAGGTCTTAAAGGTGAGTTATCATATCCTTAATCAAATGGCATGCTACCTTGAGCATGACTCCCTAGGGACACATGCTATCCTTAGATTGTTGGCACGAAACAATTGATCAAAAGTTAGTTTCTCTCTCTAACTTTTAATTTATATTTTGAGTTTTAAATTTATTTTATTATATAAGTTAAAATAAAAATTCAAAACATAATTATTATACAACAATTAAAATTTGAATAAGACAAATAATTATTAATTAAAATAATTCTAATAACTATTAATTATTTTTTTCTAATTTCATAAGAAGAGATAAATAATTAAAATAAACTTAAAACTTAAGTCTAAATTAAATATTATAATAGGATAAACTAAATGAAAAGTCAACATATATCAAAATGCAAATATTAATAAAAATAATAATTTAAAATAACAAACTTATTAATTTAATAAATAATTAAGTAAAAAAGTAAAACTAATTGTAAATTTAATAGAATTGAAATATTAATAAAATATAATTCTATTTTTCATTTCAACCTTATCAACTTCTTTTCTTATCTTTGTTTTAAAAAAAAAGGATATTTTAAAATTTTAAAATCATTTTAAAAATAGGGGCGACCCTTTCATGAAATGGTGGGGCTTCTTGCCTATAGATACAACAACCAAGGTTCAAACTTTGTGGGGTCACTCTCTACCGAGTCAACAATGGAGTTTTCTTACCCTAGTGTTAAGGGGAGGCTCCTTTGTGAACTAGCGGGGCTTCTTGCTAAGAGTGCCAACAACCAAGGCCCAAACTTTAATATATTTATTTACAACAACCAAGGTTCAAACCTCATGTGGTCACTCTCTACCGCATCAACAATAGAGTTTTCTTACCCTGGTGTTAAGGGGAGGCTCCTTGGTGAATTGGTGGGACTTCTTGCCTGTAGTGCCAACAACCAAGGCCCAAACCTTAATATCCTTTTAAAATAAGGGGCGACCCTTTGGTGAAATGGTGGGGCTTCTTTCCTATAGAGCCAACAACCAAGGTTCAAGCCTTGCAGGGTCGCTCTCTACCACATCAAATATGGTTTTTTCTTACCTTGGTGTTAAGGGGAGGCTCCTTGGTGAACTGGTGGGGCTTCTTGCCTATAGTGCCAACAACAAAGGCCCAAACCTTAATATATTTTTCTAGTGGCTGGTTGGGAGGTTGGTCCTCCAAGTTGGTGGAGGGCTTCTATTGGGATGGGATTCATCGCCTCCTTGTAGGGGTGTTTAAGCTGAGGTGGAAGTCAGAGGGTTTGAAGAGTGACAGGGTGAAGAGGACATTTAAACCAAGTACATGCCTTGGAGGTTGTCAATTCAAGTGCATTCTTTAATGAAGGCTTCATTCATGATGAAGGATTTGTAGGACATAAATTATAATGAGGTGACGTAATGTTCAGAGCATTAACACATTATTGGTGATTGTCGATGTGTAAATAGTAGTGGGTTTGGTGGTACCAATTTCTTGATCTCTGATGTCATCTATGGGAGAAAATGGTTGGGTGTACAAATTTTATCATTGAAGTCTTAGTGGAAGGTGTGGCATGGTTTGGGGTGGATCATCTTTGAGGCAGGCTAAGTTTCACAAGATAAAGGACTAGAGGCTGAAGCAGATTATGCTCAACATTGACCCTCTCACTATCATGGCAGTTAAAATGATTTTGGGCACTAAGCATCTCAAGCGCAAGGAGTTTGGGAGGGATAATGTGCATATATCCTCAAGGTTTTTGGCCTCTTTACTGGGTAGTTTTCTCCCTAAACCGAAGGCGAAGGATTTGTTGGTGAGGCTATTCAAGAAGGGTTTCCTAGTTGGTGTGGAGGAGGTTCTAAAGTCTATATTTTTAGGCACTAGAATCCCACGTCCAGATGATTTGAAGCTCTTGCGGGAGACTGATGAGGCAGTGAAGTTTTATCCATTTCTTTGGGACCTAAGTGGGTTTTCTCGCATGCATCATCAAATGATTTTTGTTGTTGTAGTGGAGTACCTAAAGAAAATGCCCAGTTTAATGGCGACTAGTGGTTTTGAGTGGATATAGGAGTTCAAGTCCTTTGCAAAGTTTAATGGGTTCTTGTAGTTTGTTAAGTGTCTTGATTTTTTATAAATTTATAGTTGTTGATAAGTATGGAAATGGTTTTCTTGAGTTGGGGTCTTAGGTCTTGATAGTGGTTTTGCAAATTTTTAAAATATTTTCCTTTTGATCGAAGAATTTGTGAAGGATATATGGTATCTAGTTGGTTTTGGGGATTTTTGAAGCACTAGTTTTCCATCTTAGCAGACAGTTGTATGCCTTTCTTTTTAAATTAATATATATAAATCTCTTACATATCATTTTAATAGAATTGAAATACTAATAAAATAAAGTTCTCCTTTTCATTTTAATCTTATCAAAAAAGTATTCTTTGTTTTTTAAATAAAAGCCTACTTTTAAAATTGTTAAATCATTTAAAAAAATAAAAAATAAAAAAAATGACAAGAAAAATGAAAATGGTTGAGATTAATGGCATCCTCTTGCATCCTTCTCCTCAATTCTCAACATTTGATTTCAGAAAGCAGGTCGTGCATTTCATAATAAAATTTTAAATATAAATTTACATTATATAAACTATAGAATATGTTGCTAGTATGGATGTGCTTGATGGTGTTGTCATTAATGTTTCCATTTTTGTCAACCTAGTTAAGGTTAAGTAAGATGTGTTTTTCCAAGTGCTTTTGAGAAAATTTATAAAACAATGAAAGTTGTGTTGAAGTATGTCTTGATTATGATCTGGTATTGTGGTCCATATTTTCTCTATGTTGATCCAATACCTATGTGGATCTGAAGGTGTGTTCATAAGCTTAAATGGATGGTATATTCCAAGTTTCGGCTTCTGGTTTGATGAAGAGTAAAAGTTATGTTCATCAGTGTGTGAACTGGTTTGTCAGAGTTATCTAGTTGTTGATTGGGAGATATGTTTTGGCTCCGTAGTCTTCTGGTATTTGGTTTTAGATCTTGCAAATCTGGGAGATTACTCTTTCTATTGGTTTCTATGTCCTAACATAATTTCTTATGGTTCTCTGCAAGACATGCTCCAGAGCTCCTATGTTTTTGTTGGTTGTCCCGATTGGACTGGTGAAGTGTTCTCTGTAACTACTTTTTTTTAAAGTTGTTACGGATGTAGCTGAGTTGTTCTTAGAGATAGTAAAAATCTTGGTGAAGCATGTTGAGCAATCCACATATTTTTATCTCGCTAGTGATGCATGTACTTCAAAGATCATCGGTGTTTTCATTAGGTTTGGTCGACTTGGTGTTTCTGGTGTTTACATGTTACATTATGCATTTGCATTGATTTAATAAATTGTGTGTGTGTGTGATCAAAGATGTTGTTTGGGTCCTAAATTCAATATGTATTTGGTCCTCTCACATTCTTATCGAACATGTGAATGTTGAGTAGCTGACCTAGTTTGAATTTGTATAACCGACCTTGGTGAATGTTTCTAAGGTTGAAGATAGTATACAATAAAGTTAAGTTGTGGTGAATTCAATATCCATCCATCATTCGATTCAAGGAAGAGAAGAGTGTGCGAACAAGTGCGGAAATTAGAGTTTGGAAGAGCGAATTGTGGAAACATAAATTTATTGTGTTCATAATATTCTAATCAAGTTGTGAAGTGTGTGTAACTCCTAACGGTGGATCTTTATATATTTCTTTGTAATTTTTCTATAGGCAGTGAGCCTCTTTTTCTAGGCAGTGAGTCCTAAGGCAGTGAGCCCTTAATCTGGGTAGTGAGCCTTTGTATCTGGGCAGTGAGCCTGTGTATCTGGTATTTCATTACTACTATATTGTGAGTTAATCCTCATTGTGGTTTTTCCCTCATTAGGGTTTTGCACGTAAGTCTGTTGTCTCTACTATTTTGTTTCTGTTATTTTTATTTCATGTTCATACTTAATTAAAAAATTAAGATAAAGTTGAATTAATTAAGTTTAGAAGTGAATAATTTGATACAACTGATTCACCCCCCCCTCTCAATTGTCTTGTGCATTTCAACAATTTGTATCAGAGCTCTAGTTCCTCAGTGAAAATCTTAACCACTTGAGGTAGATCAAATGGCACACAAGTTGTAGCTTCCTATGTTCGATGGAGCTAATTATAGTGACTAGAAGGAACTGTTAGCTCCTAGAAATGCATCCTTTGCAAAGTATTGAAACTAAGATTTTTGGAGAAACATGGAATCATTTCAAGGCTATGGGTTACCTAAAATTGAAATGAACCTCCGAATAGGCCGGCTTCCTAGCTGGTAATAACTCATAAACTACTGACTTGATGGGAAAAGGGAGAAATATTTCATAAAACGAAATGCTAAGATAAATAAAGTGATACACCAAAGCTAATGGTTAGAATGTGATCATAAAATACTTACACAAATGATCAGAATTGAGATGTATAAGTATGGACAGTTCATTGTTGTATATTAATGCATAAATATTTTACTAACAGGTTTGCATACAAAAGTTTGCATAAAAGGAAGTTAACTTCATAGTTTTAACAAAACAACATGCATCAAGTAGACACAGTTAGTAACCTGCATGAATAATCTAGTTGCAGAAAAGGTATGAACCTATGACACAAAGTTGTGAGGAAAGTAATTTCACTCCTAACTTGATCAATCACCCACATACACTAATCTACAAGAATGAAAAGACAAGAGATAAATAACCAGTTATATTGAAGGTCTCCACTATGAATTGTATTCAAAAAATTGAGTTACAAAAGTATGCCAAGTTGACACAAAGGACTATAAAATTCACTTCAAGCTAAAACTGCATAACCATAACTCAATTACAAAATGAGTCAAACAATGACTAAGTAAGCAAGCTTCAAATAGTTACACCAAAATAGGAACTGGAAGCTTCCAATCTCGGATGTCCTCAAAAAGCTACAAATCTAGCCCCTATATTATCTCCAAAAAGACTCCATCTTGCTGAAAAATTCAAAATGGACCAAGTCTAACAAGGTGAATCATAAAACTGACCTCAAAAAGATCTCAAGAGCAATAAAACCCTCCTAAATCCTTGGCATGTGTTTGCTAATTTCTCCCAACCCCCTATATGCTCTCAAAGTCATAACTGGGTCAAAACAAACCCCTATAACTTTGGCTTAATCTTGAAGACAAACATATCCTTATCTTTTCATTTCATAACATATGTTGAAGTGATTTATAATTAATCACTTAACAATGTTCCACATTTTCATTCAATGCAAAAACAAAGCATTAGATACCCATTCGAACTTTGAAGTAAAACAAGATATAAGTCCAATACGGGCCTTTATACCTAGCATAAATACATAAGAGGGATTAATTTAAAAATGAAAATATAAAACATAGGAAAAACACCTAAGTCTTAGCCAACGACATATTAGGGAAAAAGTAACCCTAATATCACAAAGTTATTATTCCATTTCCCTCATTGTTTCTGTTGAAGGGCGCCGGCATAGTTTAAAGCTACTGTGAAGCTTTCACAATGGATTTTGATGGCAGACTTTTAGCTTCAAGAGGTATTTTCATGCAATTTCCTGATAAAAAGTGTGCTGACATTCGGGATAAGTATTCCTGTGAACATTTTGTGTTCCTATTTCCTATCTCTTGTAGATAAAAATGCTCAAAAACATACCATTCCTTGTATAAAAATGAATAAAATCCCTTCTAATCCTATATTCTTGAAAACTTTGAAGATTTCATGCATTGAATGCACTTGGAAAATGCATTCTCTCTATATTTACTTGGCATCTACCTCATTTCCATAATATGGTTGCGGCCACATTTTCTCCACAGGTATCAAAATTATATAGGGGTTATCAAAAAACCTGTGGCCTCCACTCATTTGGTGACATTTCACTTCATGAAAAGATTTGATGATCTGCAATTTATATATTTGTGACCATGGGTTTCATTCTTTGTGGCTGTAAAAATTCGAAGGCTCCTTGTAATTTTCTATAGAATGTGCATTTTTCAAGGCTGAACATTCTCATTTTTTGGTTTTTCCTTGTTTCTCAAAAAAATTGACTCCATGAGTAACTTACTTTTCCAGTTGTTTCTATGCATATGCTTGTAAATTTCATTTAAGGTTTTGATCTATCCTGAAGAATTTCCTTTTTTATATCATTAGGGATATCAAACTGTTGTTATCCTGGCCACAAATATTAAGAACCCTCCAATGCAACACAATGTATGGTGAGATCATTCTCCCATTTTTGTCATTCCCTAAGCCACGGTTATGCATCATTTATTTTCACTGTCATTTCCATGCATTTTTGCATGTTACTCCAATATGGACATGGGTCAGCCCTAGATTTTCTAGTTTTATATGTTTATTCCATTCAAAAGGTAGAAACTTGGATGGGTTTAATGGCCATAATATATATCTTTTTCCTTGATTCAAGACTTGTGGCTGAACAAATACGAGGGTATTTCATACTCTTCAGAAAAAAACAAAACCCTCTGTAATTTTTCCCTCTCAGACCCAAATCCCTCTTCTCATGGTGATGATACTGACCCTAAATGTTTTCTTTCATGCCTTATTAGCTCCTGTAGCAATGTCTTCCATGATGACCATCAAATGTATCTCAAGCCATCTCCTCACTTGGATAACCCATCACATTGCAATTTGTGTTGCAAACTCTATCAAATACCTTGGACAGAGCCCGAAGACATGGAACTTCCAAACAAAATATAGAACCTCCAAGATGAAAAAGATTAGTGATTTTCATTTGGTGCCTCTGACAACTCACTAGACATTGCCTTTTGATCTCTATGTACTGAAAATGAACAGTATTTCCAAACTAATTGAACAGATCTACCTCTGTTAATTCAGAAATACTATCCCCTCATGATGAAACTATACTCGCTTTTGATGGATATGTCTAAAAATAGATCATAAGAAGATTCATAAATGCTCATCTATGAGTTCATTACTTTGTATCACTGCCATAACATTTTCATCATAATGTGACACTGCCATTATGAGACTGTAAATTTTGCATAGCATGGGGCTCATTGTACCATATTACCTCTCAGGCATTGAGGATTTTATTTAATATAGGCTTCCAACATGATAACAACTAGTTCTATTATTGTCTTAGTTACATAACACCAGCCATAACCAGGCCTAGCCCCTGCTGCAACCTATCATGTAACATTTGATCTCATGATATTGTTCTCTAGCTCTTGCTCATGTAAATTATGCCTTTGAATAAGGTTGTATATGTGTGCTCTGTCCTAGATAAGGATGAATTGATCCTTTAATTTCAAATAATTGAATCCATGAGTAACTTACTTTTCCAGTTGTTTCTATGCATATGCTTGTAAATTTCATTTAAGATTTTGATCTATCCTGAAGAATCTCCTTTTTTATACCATTAGGGAAATCAAACTGTTGTTATGCTGGCCACAAATATTTAGAACCCTCCAATGCAACACAATGTATGGTGAGACCATTCTCCCATTTTTGTCATCTCCTAAGCCACGGTTATGCATCATTTATTTTCACTATCATTTCCACACATTTTTGCATGTTACTCCAATATGGACATGGGTCGGCCCTAGATTTTCTGGTTTTATATGTTTATTCCATTCAAAAGGTAGAAACTTGGATGGGTTTAATGGCCATAATATATATCTTTTTGCTTGATTCAAGACTTATGGCTGAACAAATACAAGGGTATTTCATACTCTTCAGAAAAAAACAAAACCCTCTGTAATTTTTTCCTCTCAGACCCAAATCCCTCTTCTCATGGTGATGATACTGACCCTAAATGTTTGCTTTCATGCCTTATTAGCTCCTGTAGCAATGTCTGCCATGATGACCATCAAATGTATCTCAAGCCATCTCCTCACTTGGATAACCCCATCACATTGCAATTTGTGTTGCAAACTCTATCAAATACCTTGGACAGAGCCCGAAGACATGGAACTTCCAAACAAAATATAGAACTTCCAGGATGAATAAATGTACTACCTCCAAGATGAAAAAGATTAGTGATTTTAGTTTGGTGCCTCTCACAACTCACTAGACACTACCTTTTGATCTCTATGTACTGAAAATGAATAGTATTTCCAAACTAATTGAACAGATCTACCTCTGTTAATTCAGAAATACTGTCCCCTCATGATGAAACTATACTTGCTTTTGATGGCTCTATCTGAAAATAGATCATAAGAAGATTAATAAATGCTCATCTATGAGTTCATTGCTTTGTATCACTGCCATAACATTTTCATCATAATGTGACACTGCCATTATGAGACTGCAAATTTTGCATAGCATGGGGCTCGTTGTACCATATTACCTCTCATGCATTGAGGATTTTATTTAATAGAGGCTTCCAACATGATAACAACTAGTTCTGTTATTGTCTTAGTTACATAACACCAGCCATAATTAGGCCTAGCCCCTGCTGCAACCTATCATGTAACATTTGATCTCATGATATTGTTCTCTTCGCCAAATGTGCCTATAAACCTCTTGAAAGGCCTGAAAATATACTAGTTGCACATCAAAACCAACAAACAACTTGAAAATATGCACTGTCTAAGTCGACGGTCCCACCGGGTGTGAAAAAATTGTTAGATCCTAGAAATACACCCTCTGCAAACTATTGAAACTAAGTTTCTTGGAGAAACATGGGATCATTTCAAGGTTGTGGGTTACCTAAAATTGAAATGAACCTTCGGATAGTTCAGATTCCTAGCTGGTAATAACTCCTAAACTACTAACTTGATGGGAATAGGGAGAAATATTGCATAAAATGAAATGCTAAAGTATATGAAGTGATACACCAAAGATGATGGTAAGAATATGATCACAGAATATTGACACAAATGATCAGAATTGAGATGTACCTAAGTATGCACAGTTCATTGTTGTATATTAATGCATAAATATTTTACTAATAGGTTTGTATACAAAAATTTGCATAAAAGGAAGTTAACTTCACAGTTTAACAAAACAACATGCATCAAGTAGAAACAATTAGTAACCTACATGAATAAACTAGTTGCAGAAAAGGTATGAACCTATGAGACAAAGTTGTGAGGAAAGCAATTTTACTGCTAACTTGATCAATCACCCACATACACTAATCTGCAAGAATGAAAAGACAAGAGATAAATCACCAGTAATAATGAAGGTCTACACTATCAATTGTATTCAAAAAATTGAGTTAAAAAAGTATGCCAAGTTGACACAAAGGAATATAAAAGTCACTTCAAGCTAAAACTACATAATCAGAACTGAGTTTCAAAATGAGTAAAAAAATGACTAATTAAGCAAGCTTCAAACATTTACACCAAAATAGGAACTAGAAGCCTTCAATCTCATATGTCCTTAAAAAGCTACAAATCTAGCCCCTAGATTATCTCCAAAAAGACTCCATCTTGCTGAAAAAGTCAAAATGGACCAAGTCTAACAAGGTGAATCATAAAATTGACCTCAAAAAGCTCTCAAGAGCAATAAAACCATCCTAAACCCTCGGAATGTGTTTGCTAATTGCTCTCAACCCCCCTATATGCTCTCAAAGTCATAACTGGGTTAAAACAAACTGCTATAACTTTGGCTTAATCTTGAAGACAAACGTATCCTTATCTTTGCATTTCATAACATATGTTCAAGTTATTTCTAATTCATCACTTAACATTGTTCCACATTTTCTTTCAATGCAAAAACAAAGCATTAGATACCCATTCAGAATTTGAAGTAAAACAAGATATAAGTCCAATACGGGCCTTGATACCTAGCATAAATACATAAGAGGGATTAATTTAAAAATGAAAATATAAAACATAGGCAAAATGCCTAAGTCTTAGTTGATGACATATTAGGGCAAAAATAACCCTAATATCACAAAGTCATTATTTCATTTCCCTCACTGTTTCTGTTGAAGGGCACCACCATAGTTTGAAGCTACTGTGAAGCTTTCACAATGGATTTTGATGGCAGATTTTCAACTTCAAGAGAGATTTTCATGCAATTTCCTAATAAAAGAGTGTGCTCACATTCGAGGTAAGTATTCCTGTGAACATTTTGTGTTCCTTTTTCCCATCTCCTGTAAATAAAAATGCTTAAAAACATAACATTCCTTGTATAAAAATGAATAAAATCCCTTCTAATCCTATATTCTTGCAAACTTTGAAGCTTTCATTCATTTAATGCACTTGGAAAATGCATTCTCTTTGTATTTACTTGGCATTTACCTCATTTCCATACTATGGGTGCGGCCACATTTTCTGCACAGGTATCAATATTATATATGGGTTAGCAAAAAACCCACTGCCTCCACTCATTTGGTGACATTTCACTTCATGAAAAGATTTGATGATCTTCAATTTATATATTTGTGACCAAGAGTTTCATTCTCTATGGCTATAAAAATTTGAAGGCTCCTCGTAATTTTGTGTAGAATATGCATTTTTCATGGCTGAACATTCTCATTTTTTGGATTTTCCTTGTTTCTTAGAAAAATGGACTCCATGGGTAACTTTCTTTTCATGTTGTTTTAATGCATATGCTTGTAAATTTCATTTAAGGTTTTGATCTATCTTGAAGAATCTCCTTTTTGATATCATTAGGGATATCAAACTACTGTTATCGTGGCCACAACTATTTAGAACCTTCCAATTCAATGCAATGTATGGTGAGATCATTCTCCTTTTTCTATCATTCCCTAAGCCATGATTATGCATCATTTATTTTCACTATCATTTCCACGCATTTTTGCATGTTACTCCAATATGGACATGGGTTAGCCCTATATTTTTTGGTTTTAAATGTTTATTCCATTCTGAAGTTAGAAAACCAGATGGGTTTAATGGCCATAATATATATCTTTTTGCTTGATTCAAGACCCATGGCTAAACAAATATGAGGGCATTTCATACTCTTCAGAAAAAACAAACCCCTCTATAATTTTTTCCTCTCAGACCTAAATCCCTCTTCTCATGGTGATGGTATTGACCCTAAATGTTTTCTTTCATGCCTTATTAGCTCATGTAGCAATATCTTCCATGATTACCATCAAATGTATCTCAAGCCATCTCCTCACTTGGATAACCCCATCACATTGCAATTTGTGTTGCAACTCTATCGAATTCCTTGGACAGAGCCTGAAGACATGGAACTTCTAAAAAAAATAGAGAACCTCTAGGATGAATAAATGTACTACCTCCAAGATGAAAAAGAGTAGTGATTTCAGTGTGGTGCCTCTGACAACTCACTAGACACTTCCTTTTGATCTCTATGTACTGAAAAATGAACAGTATATCCAATCGAATTGAACAGATCTACCTATGTTAATTGAGAAGGACTATCCCCTCATGATGAAACTCTACTTTCTTTTGATGGCTCTGTTTGACAACAAATGATAAGAAGATTCATAACTTCTCATCCATGAGTTCATTCCTTTGTATCACTGCCATAACATCTTCATCATAATGTGAGACTGTGATTATGAGACCATAAATTTTGCATAGCATGGGGTTCGTTGTACCATATTACCTCTCATGCATTGAGGATTGTCTTCAATAGAGGCTTTCAACATGATAACAACTAGTGCTATTATTTTCTTAGTTACATAACACCAACCATAACCAATCCTAGCCCCGTCTGCAACCTACCATGTGACATTTGATCTCATGATATTGTTCTCTAGCTCTTTCTCATGTAAATTATGCCTTTGAATATGGTTGTATATGTGTGCTTTGTCCTAGCTAAGGATTAATTTATCGTTTAATGTCAAATAAAGGACCTTTAGAGATATCAATAGGACTGTTGCTCTTTTCCATAATATTAGCACTACTAGATCTTTGGACACTAGACTTTCATGTACCAAAATCAATGTTTTTCAAACAACCACTTATTAACCATCCTCTAGCACGAGCTCAAAAGTTGTAATAGATTATTGGCCTATTGCCCTTTTGATTGTGAACTACTACATTTATCATAGCTTTGTGTACCTCAAGTAATGATTCACCTATGACCTCTGGAAATTCCTGCCTGGGTAAACACTTTCAATGAAATATTTTATATCTCTGTCATGAATTCAGTTAGCTTGCTCATTCATTGTTCATTGTCATCATATGATTAAACTATGAAGTTTTACTCACACTATGTTGATTTTGTCATTTCAAAATAATTTTAATGCCACCTATGATCATGCATTTCATATGTTCAATGTCTTCAATAAAAGCCAAATTCTTAAATCCTCCCTTAAATAGGCCATAAAGACATCCAAAACAATAGCATTCCATCCCTCAAAACATATGAGGACAACATGCTGGGCTCAACCCTTGTGGGAGCCCATTTCACTCCACATGCTTAAATTAATCAGATTATATCATAACATAAAGGCACTTGTACTGCACATGAAACAAACATGTTAGGAAAATGTATATTTTGATATGGTATTTCGATGTCTTAAATTTTTTCTCTGGGACATTCAGGATATAATTGTTCTATTTAATGTAAATCAAGATCAATTTATACATGTATAGATAAATAATAATGTAAGGTATGTAATCAGTCATTGCTTAGAGCGATGCTCTAACACATTACTTTGACTTAATGCAGAAAATAGTATCAAGGAGCTAGGAAGGCTACGACAACTCAGGCACCAGCCAGACAAGAAGACTCGACAGAACCAGTCATTCTTAGGCAATGACTGGTTACCTTCCTTACATGCACTTTTTTCTTCTTCATTTACTTATTCATGTATATTTTGATCTTGATTTGTAATGAATAAATGGAAGTTAAAACTCATGGCTTGTGTGAGTTAAATAAATAATTTTATTCAATAAAATAATTTTTCAGAAGAAATTTATAAAACCTTCTTATGTTTCATGCATCTGTATGAATGCGATGATTTATGTTTCTATAATCTCTCAAGTTATTTCACTTGTACACATGAATGCAATGTAAGAAGAATAGAAAATGTACCATTTTCTTTAAAGAAAAAAATGCATAGGCTTTACCTGATTAAGCCATAGGTAAAAATCTGGTAACATTTTTGGTGACCTCTGTAGAGTGTTTGCCTGCTAAACACTATCGACCAGTTGTATAGCTTATCCATTGGGCACAAAATCATTATGAAAATAGATAAACATACCTAAAGCAGCTTTGGCATGGCTATAAATCACTTGCAACTCATCAGAATAGATTAGGTTACCTTAAAACTTATTGAAAATAGGAAAAACTGCATAATGTAAACTATCTAATTGTGTTGGAACAACACTTAGGGAAATGAAACAACAACTAAGATAAAATGAAGTAGCACTTATTGAAAGCATAAAACCTAACCTAAGATACTAAGGTAAATTATACCTCAAAACAACGTTTGAGGTGAATCCCATTTACTGGGATGGGTAAAACTTCACTATCCATTGTTGACAGTTGGAATGCATTGTGCTCCTTGCACTCAAAAATAACATAAGGACCAATCCAAAAGTTATCAAACTTTGAATGCTTACCTAGACTAGCCTTCAGTACATCCCACTTGAGAACAACATCACCCTCTCTGAAAACCCTGGGTGTAGCTTTCTTGTCAAAGACCTTCTTTGTTTGGAGTTGATGATACTCCATAGATTTCATTGCTTTGTCCCTAACTTCTTCAAGCTCCATAAGATGAACATATCTCATTTTCAAAGGCTCATTATCTTCAAACATCTCTAACTAGTGTATAATGTTAAGAGTTGGCAGCTCCACAAATAAAGGAAATCTTTGCTCTTTACCATAAACCAACATATACGGTGAGTTACCAATAGACCTTTTAGGGGTCACTTTGTCTGCCCAAATTGCATACTTCAGATTTGTGTGCCAGGTCCTTTGATTATCCTCTAGGGTTCTTTTAATGATTATGATAAGATTCTTATTTGTACTTTCAACTAAACCATTACCCTGAGGGTAATAATTTGAGGATGTATTTAGATTAATTCCATGTCTAATAGCCCAATATATAACTCTTAAACCAAAAAAAGCTAAAGCATTATTAGATATAATACAATTAGGAACCCCAAACCTGGTTACTATGTCATCATAAAAGTTTAATACAAAAGATTCATTAGCTTCTTTCAAAGCTACTTCTTTTGTCCATTGTGTAAAATAGTCAGTGGCGATAAGTACCCACTTGTGACCAGCACTAGAGAGTGGATTTATTGGTCCAATGAAATCAATGCCCCATCTCATGAAGGGATGTTCCCGTAAAAAGAGCACATTTAATATACTTCCTTACCCAAGTATGGGCATCTTTGAATAAGTTGGGCCAGTAATAGCCAGCTCTCATTATTTTCCAAGTAGTTGTCCTAGGAGAAAAGTGACCTCCTGCAGCTCCATCATGAAACTCATGAAGCACTCTTTCTGTTTGATCAGTATTAATACATCTCAACAACACACCATTAAGATCCTTTATGAAAATAGTATTATCAACCAGCACATATGGAATGGACTGTAATCAAAAGTATATTCATTTAGCTCTATCTAAACCTGGCGTAGACTGACCAGTTTGTATAAAATGGGTCATATCTTGAACCCAACTTGTACCTAACATAGGTGTATCATCTTGAGCATTCTGAGGCTCATCAATATTAGCTAAAACAAAAAAAAATTATGATTATTTTTTATTGCTAGACCCTGCAGCAAGTTGCTCACAAAGAACATTTCCTCTAACAAGTTTGGTAATCTTGATATTTACATCGTACTCCATAACTTTCATGATCCACCCAACCCTTTTCTCATTTAAATCTCTGCTCAACAAAAAATCCTTAACGCTTGGGTGTGTAACCATTATTTCAATCTTATTGTTAGAGATTAAAGTCTTTAATTTCTTCAAGCTTCTTATGACAACAAGAACATGCTTTTCAACAAATGTATATTTCTATTCGTAATCAGCAGGACCTTGACTGAAGAAAGATATTGGTTGCTCTAAATTATCATTGTTTTTTTGAACTAGCATAGCAGAAATAGAACTAATGCTACCAAAAGCATATAGAAAAAATTCCTTAGAGAAATCTGGATTTACTAGTGTTGGGGCTGATGCTAAAGCCTCCTTGATTTCTTCAAAACTATTTTTGGCTTCTCTGGTTCAACTAAAAATTGCATTTTTCTTAAGCATGGCAGTCAAAGGCTGCAACAAATTTGCAACATCAGGAATGAACCTTCTTAAAAATTCAATCCTACCTAAAAATATTTGTAAACCCTTCTTGTGATTGGGTAATGGTAGTTCAAGTATGGCTTGGATTCTCTCAGGGTCAATAGTAACTCCCTACTTTGACACTACGTGTCCTAGCAGCTTACCTTCATGAACTGCAAAGATACTCTTTTCGGATTCAGGGATATTCCAAACTCCCTACATTTCTCAAACACTTGTTTTAGATGTGACAGATGTTCCTCAACATTCTTTGAGAATACCGTAACATCATCCAAATAGATCAGCACAATTTTATTGATTAAACTTTGAAAAGTCATATCCATGGCTCTTTGGAATGTGGCACCAACATTAGATAAAGCCAAAATCCATTCTTTTGTAAACCATAGCGCCCCACTTCATTGTAAATGAAATTTTGAGCTATTCTTCTTCCTTGACCAACACCTGGTTATAACCAGAATAACCGTCCACCCAACCGAAAAACTCTTCGTGAATCCAAAGAACCACTTGGTAAAATCGGGTCTATCGAGGGTAATGGTAATGATTCTTTGTAGAGATGCTCTCATTAAAATGAGTCCACAAGAAAAATGACTATAAGCAAGCTTCAAAACAGTTGCACCAAAATAGGAACTAGAAGCTTCCAATCTCGGATGTCCTCAAAAAGCAACAAATCTAGCCCTTAGATTATCTCCAAAAAGACTCCATCTTGCTGAAAAAGTCAAATTGGA
>CM021101.1:176614744-176664599 GCA_007115665.2 Sequoiadendron giganteum | reverse complement strand
CATTATTGGTGATTGTCGATGTGTAAATAGTAGTGGGTTTGGTGGTACCAATTTCTTGATCTCTGATGTCATCTATGGGAGAAAATGGTTGGGTGTACAAATTTTATCATTGAAGTCTTAGTGGAAGGTGTGGCATGGTTTGGGGTGGATCATCTTTGAGGCAGGCTAAGTTTCACAAGATAAAGGACTAGAGGCTGAAGCAGATTATGCTCAACATTGACCCTCTCACTATCATGGCAGTTAAAATGATTTTGGGCACTAAGCATCTCAAGCGCAAGGAGTTTGGGAGGGATAATGTGCATATATCCTCAAGGTTTTTGGCCTCTTTACTGGGTAGTTTTCTCCCTAAACCGAAGGCGAAGGATTTGTTGGTGAGGCTATTCAAGAAGGGTTTCCTAGTTGGTGTGGAGGAGGTTCTAAAGTCTATATTTTTAGGCACTAGAATCCCACGTCCAGATGATTTGAAGCTCTTGCGGGAGACTGATGAGGCAGTGAAGTTTTATCCATTTCTTTGGGACCTAAGTGGGTTTTCTCGCATGCATCATCAAATGATTTTTGTTGTTGTAGTGGAGTACCTAAAGAAAATGCCCAGTTTAATGGCGACTAGTGGTTTTGAGTGGATATAGGAGTTCAAGTCCTTTGCAAAGTTTAATGGGTTCTTGTAGTTTGTTAAGTGTCTTGATTTTTTATAAATTTATAGTTGTTGATAAGTATGGAAATGGTTTTCTTGAGTTGGGGTCTTAGGTCTTGATAGTGGTTTTGCAAATTTTTAAAATATTTTCCTTTTGATCGAAGAATTTGTGAAGGATATATGGTATCTAGTTGGTTTTGGGGATTTTTGAAGCACTAGTTTTCCATCTTAGCAGACAGTTGTATGCCTTTCTTTTTAAATTAATATATATAAATCTCTTACATATCATTTTAATAGAATTGAAATACTAATAAAATAAAGTTCTCCTTTTCATTTTAATCTTATCAAAAAAGTATTCTTTGTTTTTTAAATAAAAGCCTACTTTTAAAATTGTTAAATCATTTAAAAAAATAAAAAATAAAAAAAATGACAAGAAAAATGAAAATGGTTGAGATTAATGGCATCCTCTTGCATCCTTCTCCTCAATTCTCAACATTTGATTTCAGAAAGCAGGTCGTGCATTTCATAATAAAATTTTAAATATAAATTTACATTATATAAACTATAGAATATGTTGCTAGTATGGATGTGCTTGATGGTGTTGTCATTAATGTTTCCATTTTTGTCAACCTAGTTAAGGTTAAGTAAGATGTGTTTTTCCAAGTGCTTTTGAGAAAATTTATAAAACAATGAAAGTTGTGTTGAAGTATGTCTTGATTATGATCTGGTATTGTGGTCCATATTTTCTCTATGTTGATCCAATACCTATGTGGATCTGAAGGTGTGTTCATAAGCTTAAATGGATGGTATATTCCAAGTTTCGGCTTCTGGTTTGATGAAGAGTAAAAGTTATGTTCATCAGTGTGTGAACTGGTTTGTCAGAGTTATCTAGTTGTTGATTGGGAGATATGTTTTGGCTCCGTAGTCTTCTGGTATTTGGTTTTAGATCTTGCAAATCTGGGAGATTACTCTTTCTATTGGTTTCTATGTCCTAACATAATTTCTTATGGTTCTCTGCAAGACATGCTCCAGAGCTCCTATGTTTTTGTTGGTTGTCCCGATTGGACTGGTGAAGTGTTCTCTGTAACTACTTTTTTTTAAAGTTGTTACGGATGTAGCTGAGTTGTTCTTAGAGATAGTAAAAATCTTGGTGAAGCATGTTGAGCAATCCACATATTTTTATCTCGCTAGTGATGCATGTACTTCAAAGATCATCGGTGTTTTCATTAGGTTTGGTCGACTTGGTGTTTCTGGTGTTTACATGTTACATTATGCATTTGCATTGATTTAATAAATTGTGTGTGTGTGTGATCAAAGATGTTGTTTGGGTCCTAAATTCAATATGTATTTGGTCCTCTCACATTCTTATCGAACATGTGAATGTTGAGTAGCTGACCTAGTTTGAATTTGTATAACCGACCTTGGTGAATGTTTCTAAGGTTGAAGATAGTATACAATAAAGTTAAGTTGTGGTGAATTCAATATCCATCCATCATTCGATTCAAGGAAGAGAAGAGTGTGCGAACAAGTGCGGAAATTAGAGTTTGGAAGAGCGAATTGTGGAAACATAAATTTATTGTGTTCATAATATTCTAATCAAGTTGTGAAGTGTGTGTAACTCCTAACGGTGGATCTTTATATATTTCTTTGTAATTTTTCTATAGGCAGTGAGCCTCTTTTTCTAGGCAGTGAGTCCTAAGGCAGTGAGCCCTTAATCTGGGTAGTGAGCCTTTGTATCTGGGCAGTGAGCCTGTGTATCTGGTATTTCATTACTACTATATTGTGAGTTAATCCTCATTGTGGTTTTTCCCTCATTAGGGTTTTGCACGTAAGTCTGTTGTCTCTACTATTTTGTTTCTGTTATTTTTATTTCATGTTCATACTTAATTAAAAAATTAAGATAAAGTTGAATTAATTAAGTTTAGAAGTGAATAATTTGATACAACTGATTCACCCCCCCCTCTCAATTGTCTTGTGCATTTCAACAATTTGTATCAGAGCTCTAGTTCCTCAGTGAAAATCTTAACCACTTGAGGTAGATCAAATGGCACACAAGTTGTAGCTTCCTATGTTCGATGGAGCTAATTATAGTGACTAGAAGGAACTGTTAGCTCCTAGAAATGCATCCTTTGCAAAGTATTGAAACTAAGATTTTTGGAGAAACATGGAATCATTTCAAGGCTATGGGTTACCTAAAATTGAAATGAACCTCCGAATAGGCCGGCTTCCTAGCTGGTAATAACTCATAAACTACTGACTTGATGGGAAAAGGGAGAAATATTTCATAAAACGAAATGCTAAGATAAATAAAGTGATACACCAAAGCTAATGGTTAGAATGTGATCATAAAATACTTACACAAATGATCAGAATTGAGATGTATAAGTATGGACAGTTCATTGTTGTATATTAATGCATAAATATTTTACTAACAGGTTTGCATACAAAAGTTTGCATAAAAGGAAGTTAACTTCATAGTTTTAACAAAACAACATGCATCAAGTAGACACAGTTAGTAACCTGCATGAATAATCTAGTTGCAGAAAAGGTATGAACCTATGACACAAAGTTGTGAGGAAAGTAATTTCACTCCTAACTTGATCAATCACCCACATACACTAATCTACAAGAATGAAAAGACAAGAGATAAATAACCAGTTATATTGAAGGTCTCCACTATGAATTGTATTCAAAAAATTGAGTTACAAAAGTATGCCAAGTTGACACAAAGGACTATAAAATTCACTTCAAGCTAAAACTGCATAACCATAACTCAATTACAAAATGAGTCAAACAATGACTAAGTAAGCAAGCTTCAAATAGTTACACCAAAATAGGAACTGGAAGCTTCCAATCTCGGATGTCCTCAAAAAGCTACAAATCTAGCCCCTATATTATCTCCAAAAAGACTCCATCTTGCTGAAAAATTCAAAATGGACCAAGTCTAACAAGGTGAATCATAAAACTGACCTCAAAAAGATCTCAAGAGCAATAAAACCCTCCTAAATCCTTGGCATGTGTTTGCTAATTTCTCCCAACCCCCTATATGCTCTCAAAGTCATAACTGGGTCAAAACAAACCCCTATAACTTTGGCTTAATCTTGAAGACAAACATATCCTTATCTTTTCATTTCATAACATATGTTGAAGTGATTTATAATTAATCACTTAACAATGTTCCACATTTTCATTCAATGCAAAAACAAAGCATTAGATACCCATTCGAACTTTGAAGTAAAACAAGATATAAGTCCAATACGGGCCTTTATACCTAGCATAAATACATAAGAGGGATTAATTTAAAAATGAAAATATAAAACATAGGAAAAACACCTAAGTCTTAGCCAACGACATATTAGGGAAAAAGTAACCCTAATATCACAAAGTTATTATTCCATTTCCCTCATTGTTTCTGTTGAAGGGCGCCGGCATAGTTTAAAGCTACTGTGAAGCTTTCACAATGGATTTTGATGGCAGACTTTTAGCTTCAAGAGGTATTTTCATGCAATTTCCTGATAAAAAGTGTGCTGACATTCGGGATAAGTATTCCTGTGAACATTTTGTGTTCCTATTTCCTATCTCTTGTAGATAAAAATGCTCAAAAACATACCATTCCTTGTATAAAAATGAATAAAATCCCTTCTAATCCTATATTCTTGAAAACTTTGAAGATTTCATGCATTGAATGCACTTGGAAAATGCATTCTCTCTATATTTACTTGGCATCTACCTCATTTCCATAATATGGTTGCGGCCACATTTTCTCCACAGGTATCAAAATTATATAGGGGTTATCAAAAAACCTGTGGCCTCCACTCATTTGGTGACATTTCACTTCATGAAAAGATTTGATGATCTGCAATTTATATATTTGTGACCATGGGTTTCATTCTTTGTGGCTGTAAAAATTCGAAGGCTCCTTGTAATTTTCTATAGAATGTGCATTTTTCAAGGCTGAACATTCTCATTTTTTGGTTTTTCCTTGTTTCTCAAAAAAATTGACTCCATGAGTAACTTACTTTTCCAGTTGTTTCTATGCATATGCTTGTAAATTTCATTTAAGGTTTTGATCTATCCTGAAGAATTTCCTTTTTTATATCATTAGGGATATCAAACTGTTGTTATCCTGGCCACAAATATTAAGAACCCTCCAATGCAACACAATGTATGGTGAGATCATTCTCCCATTTTTGTCATTCCCTAAGCCACGGTTATGCATCATTTATTTTCACTGTCATTTCCATGCATTTTTGCATGTTACTCCAATATGGACATGGGTCAGCCCTAGATTTTCTAGTTTTATATGTTTATTCCATTCAAAAGGTAGAAACTTGGATGGGTTTAATGGCCATAATATATATCTTTTTCCTTGATTCAAGACTTGTGGCTGAACAAATACGAGGGTATTTCATACTCTTCAGAAAAAAACAAAACCCTCTGTAATTTTTCCCTCTCAGACCCAAATCCCTCTTCTCATGGTGATGATACTGACCCTAAATGTTTTCTTTCATGCCTTATTAGCTCCTGTAGCAATGTCTTCCATGATGACCATCAAATGTATCTCAAGCCATCTCCTCACTTGGATAACCCATCACATTGCAATTTGTGTTGCAAACTCTATCAAATACCTTGGACAGAGCCCGAAGACATGGAACTTCCAAACAAAATATAGAACCTCCAAGATGAAAAAGATTAGTGATTTTCATTTGGTGCCTCTGACAACTCACTAGACATTGCCTTTTGATCTCTATGTACTGAAAATGAACAGTATTTCCAAACTAATTGAACAGATCTACCTCTGTTAATTCAGAAATACTATCCCCTCATGATGAAACTATACTCGCTTTTGATGGATATGTCTAAAAATAGATCATAAGAAGATTCATAAATGCTCATCTATGAGTTCATTACTTTGTATCACTGCCATAACATTTTCATCATAATGTGACACTGCCATTATGAGACTGTAAATTTTGCATAGCATGGGGCTCATTGTACCATATTACCTCTCAGGCATTGAGGATTTTATTTAATATAGGCTTCCAACATGATAACAACTAGTTCTATTATTGTCTTAGTTACATAACACCAGCCATAACCAGGCCTAGCCCCTGCTGCAACCTATCATGTAACATTTGATCTCATGATATTGTTCTCTTAAGCCAAATGTGCCTATAAACCTCTTGAAAGGCCTGAAAATATATATTGGCACATCAAAACCAACAAACAACTTGAAAATACTGCACTATCTAAGTCGACGGTCCCACCGGGTGTGCCAAAAATTGTTAGCTCCTAGAAATGCACCCTCTGCAAACTATTGAAACTAAGCTTTTTGGAGAAACATGGGATCATTTCAAGGTTGTGGGTTACCTAAAATTGAAGTGAACCTTCGGATAGTTCAGATTCCTAGCTGGTAATAACTCCTAAACTACTACTTGATGGAATAGGGAGAAAAGATTGCATAAAATGAAATGCTAAAGTAAATGAAGTGATACACCAAAGATGATGGTAAGAATATGATCACAAATATTGACACAAATGATCAAATTGAGATGTACCTAAGTATGCCTGAGTTCATTGTTGTATATTAATGCATAAATATTTTACTAATAGTTTTGTATACATAAATTTGCATAAAAGGAAGTTAACTTCACGGTTTAACAAAACAACATGCATCAAGTAGAAACAATTAGTAACCTACATGAATAAACTAGTTGTAGAAAAGGTATGAACCTATGAGACAAGTTGTGAGGAAAGCAATTTTACTACTAGCTTGTCAATCCCTTACATACACTAATCTGAGAATGAAAAGACAAGAGATAAATCACCAGTAATAATGAAGGTCTACACTATCAATTGTATTCAAAAAATTGAGTTAAAAAAGTATGCCAAGTTGACACAAAGGAATATAAAAGTCACTTCAAGCTAAAACTACATAATCAGAACTGAGTTTCAAAATGAGTAAAAAAATGACTAATTAAGCAAGCTTCAAACATTTACACCAAAATAGGAACTAGAAGCCTTCAATCTCATATGTCCTTAAAAAGCTACAAATCTAGCCCCTAGATTATCTCCAAAAAGACTCCATCTTGCTGAAAAAGTCAAAATGGACCAAGTCTAACAAGGTGAATCATAAAATTGACCTCAAAAAGCTCTCAAGAGCAATAAAACCATCCTAAACCCTCGGAATGTGTTTGCTAATTGCTCTCAACCCCCCTATATGCTCTCAAAGTCATAACTGGGTTAAAACAAACTGCTATAACTTTGGCTTAATCTTGAAGACAAACGTATCCTTATCTTTGCATTTCATAACATATGTTCAAGTTATTTCTAATTCATCACTTAACATTGTTCCACATTTTCTTTCAATGCAAAAACAAAGCATTAGATACCCATTCAGAATTTGAAGTAAAACAAGATATAAGTCCAATACGGGCCTTGATACCTAGCATAAATACATAAGAGGGATTAATTTAAAAATGAAAATATAAAACATAGGCAAAATGCCTAAGTCTTAGTTGATGACATATTAGGGCAAAAATAACCCTAATATCACAAAGTCATTATTTCATTTCCCTCACTGTTTCTGTTGAAGGGCACCACCATAGTTTGAAGCTACTGTGAAGCTTTCACAATGGATTTTGATGGCAGATTTTCAACTTCAAGAGAGATTTTCATGCAATTTCCTAATAAAAGAGTGTGCTCACATTCGAGGTAAGTATTCCTGTGAACATTTTGTGTTCCTTTTTCCCATCTCCTGTAAATAAAAATGCTTAAAAACATAACATTCCTTGTATAAAAATGAATAAAATCCCTTCTAATCCTATATTCTTGCAAACTTTGAAGCTTTCATTCATTTAATGCACTTGGAAAATGCATTCTCTTTGTATTTACTTGGCATTTACCTCATTTCCATACTATGGGTGCGGCCACATTTTCTGCACAGGTATCAATATTATATATGGGTTAGCAAAAAACCCACTGCCTCCACTCATTTGGTGACATTTCACTTCATGAAAAGATTTGATGATCTTCAATTTATATATTTGTGACCAAGAGTTTCATTCTCTATGGCTATAAAAATTTGAAGGCTCCTCGTAATTTTGTGTAGAATATGCATTTTTCATGGCTGAACATTCTCATTTTTTGGATTTTCCTTGTTTCTTAGAAAAATGGACTCCATGGGTAACTTTCTTTTCATGTTGTTTTAATGCATATGCTTGTAAATTTCATTTAAGGTTTTGATCTATCTTGAAGAATCTCCTTTTTGATATCATTAGGGATATCAAACTACTGTTATCGTGGCCACAACTATTTAGAACCTTCCAATTCAATGCAATGTATGGTGAGATCATTCTCCTTTTTCTATCATTCCCTAAGCCATGATTATGCATCATTTATTTTCACTATCATTTCCACGCATTTTTGCATGTTACTCCAATATGGACATGGGTTAGCCCTATATTTTTTGGTTTTAAATGTTTATTCCATTCTGAAGTTAGAAAACCAGATGGGTTTAATGGCCATAATATATATCTTTTTGCTTGATTCAAGACCCATGGCTAAACAAATATGAGGGCATTTCATACTCTTCAGAAAAAACAAACCCCTCTATAATTTTTTCCTCTCAGACCTAAATCCCTCTTCTCATGGTGATGGTATTGACCCTAAATGTTTTCTTTCATGCCTTATTAGCTCATGTAGCAATATCTTCCATGATTACCATCAAATGTATCTCAAGCCATCTCCTCACTTGGATAACCCCATCACATTGCAATTTGTGTTGCAACTCTATCGAATTCCTTGGACAGAGCCTGAAGACATGGAACTTCTAAAAAAAATAGAGAACCTCTAGGATGAATAAATGTACTACCTCCAAGATGAAAAAGAGTAGTGATTTCAGTGTGGTGCCTCTGACAACTCACTAGACACTTCCTTTTGATCTCTATGTACTGAAAAATGAACAGTATATCCAATCGAATTGAACAGATCTACCTATGTTAATTGAGAAGGACTATCCCCTCATGATGAAACTCTACTTTCTTTTGATGGCTCTGTTTGACAACAAATGATAAGAAGATTCATAACTTCTCATCCATGAGTTCATTCCTTTGTATCACTGCCATAACATCTTCATCATAATGTGAGACTGTGATTATGAGACCATAAATTTTGCATAGCATGGGGTTCGTTGTACCATATTACCTCTCATGCATTGAGGATTGTCTTCAATAGAGGCTTTCAACATGATAACAACTAGTGCTATTATTTTCTTAGTTACATAACACCAACCATAACCAATCCTAGCCCCGTCTGCAACCTACCATGTGACATTTGATCTCATGATATTGTTCTCTAGCTCTTTCTCATGTAAATTATGCCTTTGAATATGGTTGTATATGTGTGCTTTGTCCTAGCTAAGGATTAATTTATCGTTTAATGTCAAATAAAGGACCTTTAGAGATATCAATAGGACTGTTGCTCTTTTCCATAATATTAGCACTACTAGATCTTTGGACACTAGACTTTCATGTACCAAAATCAATGTTTTTCAAACAACCACTTATTAACCATCCTCTAGCACGAGCTCAAAAGTTGTAATAGATTATTGGCCTATTGCCCTTTTGATTGTGAACTACTACATTTATCATAGCTTTGTGTACCTCAAGTAATGATTCACCTATGACCTCTGGAAATTCCTGCCTGGGTAAACACTTTCAATGAAATATTTTATATCTCTGTCATGAATTCAGTTAGCTTGCTCATTCATTGTTCATTGTCATCATATGATTAAACTATGAAGTTTTACTCACACTATGTTGATTTTGTCATTTCAAAATAATTTTAATGCCACCTATGATCATGCATTTCATATGTTCAATGTCTTCAATAAAAGCCAAATTCTTAAATCCTCCCTTAAATAGGCCATAAAGACATCCAAAACAATAGCATTCCATCCCTCAAAACATATGAGGACAACATGCTGGGCTCAACCCTTGTGGGAGCCCATTTCACTCCACATGCTTAAATTAATCAGATTATATCATAACATAAAGGCACTTGTACTGCACATGAAACAAACATGTTAGGAAAATGTATATTTTGATATGGTATTTCGATGTCTTAAATTTTTTCTCTGGGACATTCAGGATATAATTGTTCTATTTAATGTAAATCAAGATCAATTTATACATGTATAGATAAATAATAATGTAAGGTATGTAATCAGTCATTGCTTAGAGCGATGCTCTAACACATTACTTTGACTTAATGCAGAAAATAGTATCAAGGAGCTAGGAAGGCTACGACAACTCAGGCACCAGCCAGACAAGAAGACTCGACAGAACCAGTCATTCTTAGGCAATGACTGGTTACCTTCCTTACATGCACTTTTTTCTTCTTCATTTACTTATTCATGTATATTTTGATCTTGATTTGTAATGAATAAATGGAAGTTAAAACTCATGGCTTGTGTGAGTTAAATAAATAATTTTATTCAATAAAATAATTTTTCAGAAGAAATTTATAAAACCTTCTTATGTTTCATGCATCTGTATGAATGCGATGATTTATGTTTCTATAATCTCTCAAGTTATTTCACTTGTACACATGAATGCAATGTAAGAAGAATAGAAAATGTACCATTTTCTTTAAAGAAAAAAATGCATAGGCTTTACCTGATTAAGCCATAGGTAAAAATCTGGTAACATTTTTGGTGACCTCTGTAGAGTGTTTGCCTGCTAAACACTATCGACCAGTTGTATAGCTTATCCATTGGGCACAAAATCATTATGAAAATAGATAAACATACCTAAAGCAGCTTTGGCATGGCTATAAATCACTTGCAACTCATCAGAATAGATTAGGTTACCTTAAAACTTATTGAAAATAGGAAAAACTGCATAATGTAAACTATCTAATTGTGTTGGAACAACACTTAGGGAAATGAAACAACAACTAAGATAAAATGAAGTAGCACTTATTGAAAGCATAAAACCTAACCTAAGATACTAAGGTAAATTATACCTCAAAACAACGTTTGAGGTGAATCCCATTTACTGGGATGGGTAAAACTTCACTATCCATTGTTGACAGTTGGAATGCATTGTGCTCCTTGCACTCAAAAATAACATAAGGACCAATCCAAAAGTTATCAAACTTTGAATGCTTACCTAGACTAGCCTTCAGTACATCCCACTTGAGAACAACATCACCCTCTCTGAAAACCCTGGGTGTAGCTTTCTTGTCAAAGACCTTCTTTGTTTGGAGTTGATGATACTCCATAGATTTCATTGCTTTGTCCCTAACTTCTTCAAGCTCCATAAGATGAACATATCTCATTTTCAAAGGCTCATTATCTTCAAACATCTCTAACTAGTGTATAATGTTAAGAGTTGGCAGCTCCACAAATAAAGGAAATCTTTGCTCTTTACCATAAACCAACATATACGGTGAGTTACCAATAGACCTTTTAGGGGTCACTTTGTCTGCCCAAATTGCATACTTCAGATTTGTGTGCCAGGTCCTTTGATTATCCTCTAGGGTTCTTTTAATGATTATGATAAGATTCTTATTTGTACTTTCAACTAAACCATTACCCTGAGGGTAATAATTTGAGGATGTATTTAGATTAATTCCATGTCTAATAGCCCAATATATAACTCTTAAACCAAAAAAAGCTAAAGCATTATTAGATATAATACAATTAGGAACCCCAAACCTGGTTACTATGTCATCATAAAAGTTTAATACAAAAGATTCATTAGCTTCTTTCAAAGCTACTTCTTTTGTCCATTGTGTAAAATAGTCAGTGGCGATAAGTACCCACTTGTGACCAGCACTAGAGAGTGGATTTATTGGTCCAATGAAATCAATGCCCCATCTCATGAAGGGATGTTCCCGTAAAAAGAGCACATTTAATATACTTCCTTACCCAAGTATGGGCATCTTTGAATAAGTTGGGCCAGTAATAGCCAGCTCTCATTATTTTCCAAGTAGTTGTCCTAGGAGAAAAGTGACCTCCTGCAGCTCCATCATGAAACTCATGAAGCACTCTTTCTGTTTGATCAGTATTAATACATCTCAACAACACACCATTAAGATCCTTTATGAAAATAGTATTATCAACCAGCACATATGGAATGGACTGTAATCAAAAGTATATTCATTTAGCTCTATCTAAACCTGGCGTAGACTGACCAGTTTGTATAAAATGGGTCATATCTTGAACCCAACTTGTACCTAACATAGGTGTATCATCTTGAGCATTCTGAGGCTCATCAATATTAGCTAAAACAAAAAAAAATTATGATTATTTTTTATTGCTAGACCCTGCAGCAAGTTGCTCACAAAGAACATTTCCTCTAACAAGTTTGGTAATCTTGATATTTACATCGTACTCCATAACTTTCATGATCCACCCAACCCTTTTCTCATTTAAATCTCTGCTCAACAAAAAATCCTTAACGCTTGGGTGTGTAACCATTATTTCAATCTTATTGTTAGAGATTAAAGTCTTTAATTTCTTCAAGCTTCTTATGACAACAAGAACATGCTTTTCAACAAATGTATATTTCTATTCGTAATCAGCAGGACCTTGACTGAAGAAAGATATTGGTTGCTCTAAATTATCATTGTTTTTTTGAACTAGCATAGCAGAAATAGAACTAATGCTACCAAAAGCATATAGAAAAAATTCCTTAGAGAAATCTGGATTTACTAGTGTTGGGGCTGATGCTAAAGCCTCCTTGATTTCTTCAAAACTATTTTTGGCTTCTCTGGTTCAACTAAAAATTGCATTTTTCTTAAGCATGGCAGTCAAAGGCTGCAACAAATTTGCAACATCAGGAATGAACCTTCTTAAAAATTCAATCCTACCTAAAAATATTTGTAAACCCTTCTTGTGATTGGGTAATGGTAGTTCAAGTATGGCTTGGATTCTCTCAGGGTCAATAGTAACTCCCTACTTTGACACTACGTGTCCTAGCAGCTTACCTTCATGAACTGCAAAGATACTCTTTTCGGATTCAGGGATATTCCAAACTCCCTACATTTCTCAAACACTTGTTTTAGATGTGACAGATGTTCCTCAACATTCTTTGAGAATACCGTAACATCATCCAAATAGATCAGCACAATTTTATTGATTAAACTTTGAAAAGTCATATCCATGGCTCTTTGGAATGTGGCACCAACATTAGATAAAGCCAAAATCCATTCTTTTGTAAACCATAGCGCCCCACTTCATTGTAAATGAAATTTTGAGCTATTCTTCTTCCTTGACCAACACCTGGTTATAACCAGAATAACCGTCCAACAGAGAAAACCTTTCGGAACCAACAACCACTTGCAGAATCTACTCCATCAAGGGCAATGGGTAATGATCTTTCAGAGATGCTCTATTAAAATCCCTAAAGTCTACACAGAGCCTAAACTCTCCATTTTTCTTTCTAACTGGTACAAGGTTAGAAACCCATGAGGTATGTTTGATAGGAAAGATAATACCCCCCTCAGCTAATTTTTTGAGTTCCTTAATCGTTAAAGGCTCTAACTTAGGGTTCAAAGGTCTCTATTTTTGCCTAACAGGCTTGGCTCTAGGTTCTAACTCAATTGTGTGTTGGGAAATGTGGGGGTCAAACCCTTTTAAATATGAGTATTTCCAAGAAAAAACATCATGAAATTCCTGACATAAAGCAACAAAATCTTGTTTATCTTCAACTGAACAAATTTTGCCTATTTTAAGGAGCTTACCTTTAAAAATCTCCAACTCTTCATAATGTTCTTCTTTGATCTGAAAACCATCTTTACCCTTCTTAAGTTGATCATCCATGCTGAAAATGGACTCCAAATTGACAAATCCCTTTGGTAGCTTGTTTTTCCTCAGCTGTATGACTTGATCATCATACTGATGCTTGAGCTTCTCTTGATTTCCCACAAAAAATTGATCTTCTTCTAGCCGAAAAGAAAAAATATGTTTGTCATTATCAAACACTTGACAATGAATATTGTTATCAGGAATTGATGGCTTGATGACAACCTTCACATATTTCTGTGTTTTCTCCTTCTTGATATCATTAGGGATATCAAACTGTGCTCCAATAGCTACAAGCCAATCTGCATGTTTGTTCTAACTTCTGGGAACAAAATTCAAATTGAATGCATTAAATTCTTCAATCAGGTCCCACACTTTATTTCTGTAGTACATCAAAGCATCATTTTTCACAACACTCAAGCCTCTAACCTAATTTACTATTAACTCATTATCTTCATAATCCTTGAGACAGTTCACTCCTCTTTTCCTTGCCCATTCCAGACCTTGGATAAGCCCTTCATATTCAACAGTATTATTAGAAAAGGAAAAAGAAAAATGGAAAGCATAAAAATACTTGTCACCCTATGGAGACACAAGCATTGAACCCCCTCTGGCTCCATTCTTAATTCTGGAACCGTCAAAAAATATCTCCCATAACTCATCCTGCTGCAACTGCAGGGAATCTACACTCGTTTCCAAGTTAGGTATCTCTGCATCAGGTTCATGAAGCACATGATTACTCATACCAGCACCCATAATATGACTATTAGGGTAATCCACCACGTTTTATGTCACCCACTCATGCAAAAGTGATTCAGGAACACTTTTAGCCTGCAGCTCTTAAGCAACAAGAAGTTCACTATCAGTAGAAATGACACAATTTGTGTCTGCTACAGTAGGGACAACATTGATCCAATTTGGATTATAAGGCTCTATATGATCTTTAGCCAATTTCTCATATCTTATAGTAACTTTGGTCCCATGTCTCATCCTAAATAGAAAATGGGACCAACCTGATGACAAATAACCCCCAATCTTAGCAGTGAAATCCCTAGACAAACATAAGGCAAAAAATAGAGGCAAGTCTATAAGAAATACATCCTGTGGTATGGAAAATTTTGGATAGGCCTGCAAAGTCAAACTCGAGTCCTTGATAATACCTACAATGTTAACGGTTGAACCATCTAATTGAAGAACCCCTTTTTCTAATGGTTGCTAAGTCAGTCCTAACTGATGTGCAATATTTTTGGGCATGACTGAGCTACTAGCACCACTATCTACCATGAAGTTATGAACTAATTTGTCCCCAACTATTAAGGAAACATAAAAAGGAGGAGGCTTAACATCCTTACCTTATTGTTTAATAGGCTTTTGGTTGTTGTCCTGAGGATTATTTGTTAGGATAGTCCTAACTTGACCTACTATTGCTTCGTCAGTCACTTTTAAACCCAAAAGAGCTGACTGTAGCATATCTTTCTAACCTAGGATAGCTAAAGAATCCCACATGGATGTTGTTACGTTAATCTTATTCATATTTTTAATTATATTGAAAATTACAGCCAAACTTACCTTATGATGAATCTTTACACTAGTAGAATCAGCTTGCAAGTGTGACTTATCCTTAGCAACTCCCTAAGAGTTCCCTTGCACAACGCGGGACACTTGTGATGTGAATGGTTCACCAGTTGCAACCTTCCCCTTGTCAATTTTTTTCTCAAGATCAAGAGCTCTTTTCTTCAATCTTGTATTTGCTGAGATAGGATCATCTGCATTGATCCCATAGAACTCCTCGCCCTGAAAGTTCAGCAGAGTAGCATCATTTGTAGGCTTCTCCTGATGTTGTGGAGCTCCATCATTAGGTATGTTATACTATGATCCTGCAATGATCTACACCATTAGCGCCTGATTAATGAGTCCATTGGATCAAATGGCTTGGTTATGAGGTTGGTTGCAAGGGTAGCACCACTCAAAATCTACTGGTAAATTATTTTGAACAGGGACAAGGTCCCTAGCTACACTAACGGGTGTAGGAGCATATGCCTGAAAAGGCCTTGTGTTTACATTCTGCCTTGGGCCTTGGTAATTACCTAGATATTGTTGCCTATTGCCTTGAAAATGTTGTTGTTGGCCTTGAAAAGGTTGATTTCCTCCTTGATTTTTTTGTTGATAAGGTCTATTATAAGTGTGTTGTTTCTCCAAATTTACCAACTTGTTACCAAAGGTCTGGAGTAAACCTTTAATCTCCTGTAGTTCGTTTGACGGACCTGGAACATCAACTGAAACTATTGGAACAGGTGGCAAAGGTGAAAAACATGGAATTTGCAAAGGGATATTCGAACGAATGTCCAGAAATATAGGCATTGGTGGCCTTGGTGCAAGCTTACCAACCTGTATTAGACTATTTTCAGCTCTAATGGCCACTTCATACGCACCTGGTAAAGATACACCTCCCATTGACTATATTTGAACTAATATATCACTATTAATAGCTCTTAAGAAGTAAAGAAAAGCATACTCAGGAGACGGTCTTACTGTTTCAGGTATCTTGAACCAAGTCCTCTAAAAGAGAAAATTGAAATCCTTCATCTGCTCCTGAGGATCTCTCTTTATAGTTGTAAGTTGTTGAACCAGGGACAAATTGTCTGATTTATCCTGAAACTACTTGTGTAGCTTGTCTCCAAAATCATCCCAAGTTACAATAGTGCCCACTGCTAGACCTCTATACCACTGTAATTCCTTTCCTTTCAATGATGCAACAAGTAGCCTACCAAATACGTCTTCCTAGGTTATATGGTGAACTCCACATAATGAAGCCGCATCTCGTATGTGCTTGATTGGAGTAGTCTGGTCTTCCCCTGTAAATATTGGAAAACTTTTGAGAGCAGCCATAGGTATTCCATTGTGTTGTGCCAAATTTAATGGACTACCTCCATTAAATGGCATGAAGGGTTGGTTTCTAGCCATCGGGGGTGGCTGAGGTGGATTAACTGAAAAATGAACAACAGCTGATGAATTAGCAAAAACTGCAGAATTCAGAAAAGGAAATATAGAATCTGAGAAGACAACAAATGTGGTTGGACTGCTTGAAGATGATCTTGTTGTTCTGAGGCTTGGTGAGGTAGAAGAATTTCCACCTTGTATCTTGGAAGGTCTTCCTCTCCTTTTTGATGGTGAGAACACTGATTCTGGTTGAACACCAGGTGGTGTAGACTGAACTCTCTTTGAATGAGGTGTTCATTTTGTTCCTCTGCCTTGTCTTTTAGGTGGTGATAGCTCAAAAAACTCGAAACCTCTGGAAACTTCTCATTTGTATACTTCTCATAAGTTGTGATAGCACTGGCCTTGCTATCTTTCACTTCACAGAGTCGCCAAATGTGCCTATAAGCCTCTTGAAAGGCCTGAAAATAGACTGGTTGCGCATCAAAACTAGTAAACAACTTGAAAATCTGCACTGTCTAAGTTGATAGTACCACCGGGCATGCCAAAATTGTTAGCTCCTAAAAATGCACCCTCTGCAAAGTATTGAAACTAAGCTTCCTGGAGAAACATGGTATCATTTCAAGGTTGTGGGTTACCTAAAATTGAAATGCACCTCTAGATAGGTCAGCTTCCTAGCAAATAATAACTCCTAAAGAACTGACTTGACGGGAATAGGGAGAAATATTGCATAAAATGAAATGCTAAAGTAAATGAAGTGATACACCAAAGCTAATGGTAAGAATATGATCACAAAATATTGAAACAAATGATCAGAATTGAGATGTACCTAAGTATGCATAGTTCATTGTTGTATGTTAATGAATAAATATTTTACTAATAGGTCTATATATAGAAGTTTGCATAAAAGGAAGTTAACTTCACAGTTTAACAAAACAACATGCATCAAGTAGACACAGTTGGTAACCTACATGAATAAACTAGTTATAGAAAAGGTATGAACCTATGAGACAAAGTTGTGAGGAAACTAATTTCACTCCTAACTTGATCAATCACCCACATACACTAATCTGCAAGAATGAAAAGACAAGAGATAAATCACCAGTAATAATGAAGGTCTCCACTATCAATTGTATTCAAAAAATTGAGTTACAAAAGTATGCCAAGTTGACACAAAGGACTATAAAAGTCACTTCAAGCTAAAACTGCATAACCAAAACTCAGTTACAAAATGAGTCAAAAAATGACTAAGTAAGAAAGTTTCAAACAATTGCACCAAAATAGGAACTGGAAGCTTCCAATCTCATAATTCCATAAAAGGCTACAAATCTAGCCCCTAGATTATCTCCAAAAAGACTCCATCTTGCTGAAAAAGTCAAAATGGACCAAGTCTAACAAGGTGAATCATAAAACTGACCTCAAAAATCTCTCAAGAGCAATAAAACCCTCCTAAATTCTTGGAATGTGTTTTCTAACTACTCTCAACCCCCCTATATGCTCTCAAAGTCATAACTAGGTCAAAACAAACCACTATAACTTTGGCTTAATCTTGAAGACAAACGTATCCGTATCTTTGCATTTCATAACATATGTTGAAGTGATTTATAATTCATCACTTAACATTGTTCCACATTTTCATTCAATGCAAAAACAAAGCATTAGATACCCATTTGGACTTTGAAGTAAAACTAGATATAAGTCCAATACGTGCCTTGATACCTAGCATAACTACATAAAACGGATTAATTTAAAAATGAAAATATAAAACATAGGCAAAATGCCTAATTTTTAGTCGATGACATATTAGGGAAAAAATAACCCTAATATCACAAAGTCATTATTTCATTTCCCTCATTGTTTCTGTTGAAGGGCGTCACAATAGTTTGAAGCTACTGTGAAGCTCTCACAATGGATTTTGATGGCAGATTTTCATGCAATTCCTGGTAAAAGAGTGTGCTGACATTCGGGTTAAGTATTCCTGCGAACATTTTTTGTTCCTTTTTCCCATCTCTTGTAGATAAAAATTCTCAAAAACATACCATTCCTTGTATAAAAATGAATAAAATCCCTTCTAATCCTATATTCTTGCAAACTTTGAAGTTTTCATGCATTGAATGCACTTGGAAAATGCATTCTCTCTTTATTTACTTGGCATCTACCTCATTTCCATATTATGGTTGCGGCCACATTTTCTGCACAGGTATCAATATTATATATGGGTTAGCAAAAAATCGACGACCTCCACTCATTTGGTGACATTTCACTTCATGAAAATATTTGATGATCTTCAATTTATATATTTGTGACCAAGAGTTTCATTCTCTATGGCTATAAAAATTTGAAGGCTCCTTATAATTTTGTGTAGAATATGCATTTGTCATGGCTGAACATTCTCATTTTCTAGATTTTCCTTGTTTCTTAGAAAAATGAACTCCATGGGTAACTTTCTTTTCATGTTGTTTCAATGCATATGCTTGTAAATTTAATTTAAGGTTTTGATCTGTCCTAAAGAATCTCCTTTTTGATATCATTAGGGATATCAAACTACTGTTATCGTGGCCACAACTATTTAGAACCTTCCAATTCAATGCAATGTATGGTGAGATCATTCTCCTTTTTTTGTCATTCCCTAAGCCACGATTATGCATCATTTATTTTCACTATCATTTCCATGAATTTTTGCATGTTACTCCAATATGGACATGGGTTAGCCCTATATTTTTTGGTTTTATATGTTTATTCCATTATGAAGGTAGAAAACTAGATGGGTTTAATGGCCATAATATATATCTTTTTGCTTGATTCAAGACCCATGGCTGAACAAATATGAGGGTATTTCATACTCTTCAGAAAAAACAAAACCCTCTGTAATTTTTTCCTCTCAGAACTAAATCCCTCTTCTCATGGTGATGGTATTGACCCTAAATTTTTTCTTTCATGCCTTATTAGCTCCTGTAGCAATATCTTCCATGGTGACCATCAAATGTATCTCAAGCCATCTCCTCACTTGGATAACCCCATCACATTGCAATTTGTGTTGCAACTCTATCGAATTCCTTGGACAGAGCCTGAAGACATGGAACTTCCAAAAAAAATAGAGAACCTCTAGGATGAATAAATGTACTACCTCCAAGATGAAAAAGAGTGGGGATTTCAATGTGGTGCCTCTGACAACTCACTAGACAGTACCTTTTGATCTGTGTGTACTAAAAATGAATAGTATCTCCAACCGAATTGAACAGATCCACCTCTGTTAATTGAGAAATACTATTCCCTCATGATGAAATTATACTTTCTTTTGATGGCTCTATCTAACAAAAAATCATAAGAAGATTCATAACTTCTCATCCATGAGTTCATTGCTTTGTATCACGGCCATAACATCTTCATCATAATGTGACACTACCATTATGAGATCATAAATTTTACATAGGATGGGGTTCGTTGTACCATATTACCTCTCATGCATTGAGGATTTTTGTCAATAGAGGCTTCCAACATGATAACAACTAGTTCTATTATTGTCTTAATTACATAACACCAACCATAAATAGGCCTAGCCCCTTCTGTAACCTATCATGTGACATTTGATCTCATGATACTCTTATCTAGCTCTTTCTCATGTAAATTATGCCTTTGAATAAGGTTGTATATGTGTTCTCTTTCCTAGATAAGGATGAATTTATCCTTTAATGTAAAATAAAAGACCTTTAGAGATATCAATGGGACTACCGCTCTTTTCCATAATATTAGCCCTACTAGATCTTTGGACACTAGACTGTCATGTACCAAAATCAATTTTTTTCAAACAATCACTTATTAACCATCCTCTAGCAGTAGCTCAAAATTTGTAATACATTATTGGCCTATTGCCCTTTTGATTGTGAACTACTGCATTTATCATAGCTTTGTGTACCTCAAGTGATGATTCACCTGTGACCTCTAGAAATTCCTGCCTCGGTAAACACTTTCAATGAAATACTTTATATCTTTGTCATGAATTCAGTTAGCTTGCTCATTCATTGTTTATTGTCGCCATATGATTAAACTATGAAGTTTTACTCACACTTTGTTGCTTTTGTCATTTCAAAATAATCTGAATGCCACCTATGATCATGCATTTCATATGTTCACTGTCTTCAATAAAAGCCAAATGCTCAATTCCTCCCTTAAATAGGCCATAAAGACATCCAATACAATAACATTCCAACCCCGAAAATATATGAGGACAACATGTTAGGCTCAACCCTCATGGGAGCCCATTTCACTCCACATGCTTAAATTAATCAGATTAGATTAGAACATAAAGGCACCTGTACTGCACATGAAACAAACATGTTAGGAAAATGTATATTTTGATATGCTATTTCTATGGCTTAAGTGTTCTCTCTAGGACATTCAGGATATAATTGTTCTATTTAATGCATATCAGGATCAATTTATACATGTATAGATAAATAATCGTGTATGGTATGTAATCAGTCATTTCTTAGAGTGTTTCTCTAACACATTACTTTGACTTAATGCATAAAATAGGAGTATGAAGGAGTTGGGAAGGGTAGTACAACTCAGGCAGCAACCAGACAAGAAGAATCGACAGAACCAATCATTCTCAGACAATGACTAATTACCCTCCTTACATGCACTTTTTCTTCTTCATTTACTTATTCATGTATATGTTGATCTTGATTCATATTGAATAAATATATGTTAAAACTCATGGCTTGTGTGAGTTAAATGAATAATTCTATTCAATAAAATAACTTTTCAGAAGAAATTTGTAAAACCTTCTTATTTTTCATGCATCTATATGAATGCAATGATTTTTTTTTCTATTATCTCTCAAGTTATTTCACTTTTACACATGAATTCAATGTAAGGAGAATATAAAATGTACCATTTTCTTAAAAAAAACATGCATACGATTTACTTGATTAAGCCATAGGTAAAAATCTGGTAACAGGAACAATGAAGAAGTTATTTGATTTCAATTGGTTTCATTACCTAGAAAGCTATGGAGACAAATTATGTGATTCCAGTAGCTGGACCTACCTCTGTTGATGAGGTTGCAACCTTTGAGGAGAATGAAAGAGAAAGTTTTGCTATCTTTAGTGCTTTATCTAAAATTGAAAGATCAAAAGTTATTTCTTTAACTACTGCAAATGAAATGTGGACAAAATTGAAAGAAATTTATGAAGGAAATGAGAGAGTAAAGTTATCAAGGAAACTAACTAATAAGCGAAAATTTGAGAATTTGAGAATGGAAGATGGAGAAGACATTGCAAGCTATTATCAGAGAGTTGAGACTATAGCAACTGAAATCAAGAATCAAGGAGGCACTATGAAGGATGAAGATATAATTGAAAAGATATTGATGACCCTACCAGACAATTATAGTGACAAAGTATCTGCTCTTGAAGAACAATATGATCCGAAGATAATTACTAAGGAACATCTATTTGGTGTCTTGACTGCATTTGAGATGATAAATTTTCCAAGAGATAAGGAGAATACTGAAACAACTTTTAAAGCTATGAAGATAGAAGATGATGATGATGTTGATGCAGAAGATTTGGAAGCAAATTTCACAAGGAGATTGAAGAAAGGTACTGGTAAATACAAAGGTAAGTTTCTCTTTAAGTGTTTTAGTTGTGGAAATATTTATCATTATGCATCAAGATTTCCTAATAGAGCTACAAAAAGAAAAAATTTGATAATAACAATAATTTCAAGGATAAGAAGGATAGGAAGTTCAAGAAGTTGTATTATGTCAAAGAAGATGCAGGAACTTTTGATGATAAATGTGACGTTGAGGAAGATAAAGATGAATGTTTGTTTCTAGCCCTGGAAAAGAAATGTGAAAAGGAATCTAGTCTGAATAACAAGAAAGATGAAACAAAAGGTACTCTGGTGATTGCTTTTCATGCCAGAAAAAATGAATACTTTTAGGTAATTGATAGCGGATGTTCAAATCATATGACTAGAGATAAGAGTAAGTTTACTAAACTTGAGAAGTATGATGGAGGTATAGTCATGTTTGGAGATGACTCTAGTGATAAGATTGTTGGTAAAGGAACAATTAGATTTGATGGGAAACATAATACTGAAAATGTTTATTAAAATGTTTATTATGTAAAGGGTTTAAGGCATAATCTCTTAAGTGTTGGAAAAATGTGCAACAAATTTTTTAAGCTTGTGTTTCAGGATAACACTTGTGAGATCAGAAAAGGATCTAAAACTGTGGTTGCAGTTGGAAGAAGAACTCATGTAAACATATATCAACTTAAATTTGGTGATATTCAGTGTTTTGTTTCTCAAATTAGTGAGAGTTGGCTCTGGCACCAAAGGATGGGACATGTGAATTTTGATAATCTAGTTAGGATTAGTTCTAGATAATTTGTGAGAGATCTACCTAGAATCACAAAGCCTTCAAATTCAATTTTTAGAAGTTGTTAGATGGGAAAACAAACAAGGAACCTTTTTAAAGGAAAAGATCAATCTTCTATCAAAATGCTCAAGTGATTCCATACAGACCTCTGTGGTCCTACAAGAACAAAAATTCTAAGTGGTGACAGGTACTTTATGCTTTTAATTGATGATTACTCTAAGCTGACATGGGTTACATTTCTTAGATAGAAGTCTCAGGATCTTGATAGATTCAAGGTGTTTAAGGCATGAGTAGAAAATGAGGAAAATATGAGAATTAAATTATTAAGATTTGATAGAGGTGGAGAGTTTACATCTGATGAGTTCAATGCATTATGTGAAGAGCATGGCATAAAAAGACATTTTTTTTCTCCTAGAACCCTGCAACATAATGCAGTTGTAGAAAGAAAGAACTAGACTATGCAAGAGGCAACTAGAACCATGATGAAAGAATCATTTTTTTCTGATGTGTATTGGAGAGAAGCTATTCACACTACTGTTTACATTCTTAATAGAGTTCAAATCAGAGGTAAAAGCACTAAGACTCCTTATGAGTTATGGATTGGTAAGAATCCTACTTAAAATACTTTAAGGTATTTGGTAGTAGATGTTACATTAATAGAGATGAAGATAATCTTGGAAATTTTGATGTTAGATGTAATGAAGGAAATTTCGTTGGTTATTCTAATAACAACAAGGCTTACAGATGCTTTAATAAAAGACTAAGAAAAATAATTGAAATTGCTAATGTGAAGGTTGATGAAGCTATGCATAGACCGGTGGAAATAACTAAAATTGAACCTGATGAGTCCATCTATGTGCAAATACAAAAAGAAGAGAAGGAAGAGAAAGAAAAAAGAGAAGAAGAAGAAGAGATTCTGAAACCTGCACCTAAGACTCCTAAATATGTTCACAGAAATCACCCGGAGGAACAAATAATTGGAGACAAAAGTGAAGGAGTGAAGACAAGAAGCAAAGTGGTTGAGGTAAACTTTTGTTTACTTTCTAAGATTGAACCAAAGACTATGAATGAATAATGTAATGATGAAAGCTGGATGAGATAAATGAAGGAAGAACTACAATAGATAGAAAAGAATGAGACATGGGAATTAGTCCCTAGACCTGCAAACAAGAATGTAATAGGTTCGAAATGGGTATACAGAAACAAATTGAATGAAGATGGTGAAGTGGTATGGAATAAAGAAAGACTTGTATGTAAAGGATATTCACAGGTTGTGTTAGCTCTCAAAAATGCAAGTTTGAACCATGAAAGGTTGCCAAGCTTCCATGACATTTTAGGGTAACAGAACAAGGTTTTGGAACAATTAAACCTTCTACTCTTTAGATGCTGCTAGACCTAGGCGGGTATACCTATTTGAATTAAGCATAATTGACTTTTGTTCTTCTCTTATTGCCCTAATTTATCCAAGATGGCAATTTGAAATGGATAAAATAAAACAATTTTGGTACAACTAGCACAATAATATTCAAAACTAAAACCTAAAACGCTCAAAGATGATAGATAAAAGATTGTGAGTCAAACTAGAGGATGAAAATGAAAAGACCAGTGCCTTATAGGGTTTACGGAGTCAAGAAAATCTAAAACAAGTTTACTTGTTCTGGTAGACATTCAAGTTGTTTAGCATTTTATTTGGTTTATAACCTGTATAAACATGCAATATTGTGACTATTGAGTTCTTCTTAATAATCCAATTGATATTCCCTAATTACTATGATCAATTCAAAGAATTTAATCTTTACTGGAAAGAAATAATTAATTGATCATACAGATACGGAAAATGTGCATCGACGAACTAGGTAAAAACTTGTTTACACTAATTCAAATAACCAGAAAACACCACTAAGGAGACAACTTCAATAACACCCTTCAACAAATATCATAAACAACTGATACTAGAAACATTGCACCATCATATTAAATTTTCATTGATATCTCCATGATTTACATATGCTACCAGTCTCATCCTTTTTCAAAATTGTATATTGTTGTATCTTCTCTCTTCTCTATCTAATTCTACTTCGCCCCCTTACATTGTTTTCAAAAATGATCATTTATACATTGAGAAGATGAAAGGACGTGTCCTTTCAGAAATAAGCATAACTAAATATAAAAGGCAGAGAATAATTAGGCTCTAGTTAGCCACAAATGACTTTTAGCAAGATGGTCCAAATAGTCTCGGCGCTTGTACGTGTCGGCATCTTCAACAACATTCAGGATCATGATTTCCATCTTGACCATTTCCTCATTTTGCTCACTCACTTCCTCTAGTGTTGTATCCTCTGCAGAAGATGTCTTCATGATTCCATTCAGTATTGTGTCACATTCATTCTTCCATCGAGCGGCATCTTTCAACTCCCCTCTATTATCAGAAAATGTGACCACTGTTTTCTTGGCAGCTTCAATTAATCCTTGCTTATCTCCCTGTAATTCCTCACATAATTTTTGATGACAACTGATAATATGATTTGCAGCTTCAAGTGTAATACCGTTAGCCTCCTCATTCTTGGCTAATTCATGAAACCTCTCCATAACTCGCCCATCCATCCTGTCATGCTTCTTCAATGCAGTCAGAGTATTAGAATATTCTTCCCATAATTTGCTCAACCAGGATGTTAAATTATTTTGCCTCTTCTTAACAATTGCAACAATTGCATCATATTTTCCTTGATTATAGGCACCTGATCCTACCCAATGATCCTTTACTTGAGAGCTTTCTCCTTGAGTGAGCATTTTGGTTGGACCTATCGAAACACCAACCAAGTCTTTCAATCTATCATTTTCTCTTAACATTCTCTCATTACTTGCCTTGTACATTTCTCTTTCTCTTATCAATGCCTAGATCTGTGCTTTATTCAATTTTGAAATGTCTATCCCAATCTCTGCAGTAACCACAGGATCAGCCTCTCCCACCTTTAGAGTCATAACATGGTCAAATGCCTTCTCTATATCAATCACCATTGATTTCCTGTGAGGGGGATACAAAGCCCATATCATCAACGATCCCTCATTAGTATTATACTTAGAACCTGCATACACTTCTGTCACCTTTTCCTTATCAAGTTTGTGTGTATTGTTACTATCTCTTAAGAAGCTGTCAAACACCAATGCATAATTCAAATCAAGTCCAGGAAAGATCATGACACCAACATCCTCCAAATTTTTCCTCCCCTTTTCAGGAGTCATATTTGTCATCTCATCATCCACACACTTTCTCAATTGATCCAGCAATTGCTCTTCATTCCCAGAGGTGACAGCACCCACACCTTCTCTTATTTCTTTCCCCTTCAGTTTGTACAAAAATGCTTTAAACTCAGGAGAAGTTATAAATTCATCATCTGAAACAAATGATTTGTATTCCATATGCCGTGCATCAACATCACCACTTCCAATACTATGTTCTCTAATTGGGCAAACATATTGCTGAGTTCTTAACCTAGATGCTTTCTCCGTTCTGCTCTGTGGTGTTTCATCCATTGGGGTCTCCTCATCTCCAGAAGGCAATGTTCCCATATCCTGTAGCCCTTGGTTATAACTTTCAACCACTGCCTCTGCTTCCTCTTCATCTAGATTTCTGATCATATCATCAAAAGGATAAGGTACATGCTGATACCTTCCAAAGTTAATCTTTTCTTTGGCCGAATTGATATATCCTTTAGGGTCAAAGTTTTTTCTGGGTGGTCCACTTTTCATATTATAATGCAATAACTTATCATGAATTAAATTATATCCTTCCTTGGCCAATACAGTGAAATCACCAAAGCATAATGTACTAGGCATAAATGCCTGCTTCCCATAAGAACTGAAAATCATCACACTACTGTAATCCATCTGTCTAACAATTTCCAAATATGCAATCCTATTTGGAACTGTCTTTGGTAGAATAAAAGGGGTACCTTCAAACCCATACACCCTGATCATTGTGGCTCCTTCCAAACAATACTAGTCACCCCAATTATGATCAATTAGCCCATTGAAATCTTTGGGACAAAAAAATCTTTTAATCTCGTTAGTCAAAGAATAATTACAAGGGTACCTATACAACCTATACAAAGTTTTCACAAAGTACTCCTCAAAGTGGATGAAACTAGCATTGGAAAACCTGTTGTCCCAAATAGCAGTCCACAGCTGAACAAGTAATGCCTCACCTTCCTTACCAATCTGCAAAATTCTCATTTCTGGAGGCCATACTCCCAATTCCTGACCAAAATACAGCACCAAATGCATCAATAACGAATAATGCCTGAGATGGACAATAGAAGCTCCACTCTTTATAGCCATCAGTCCAGAATCAAGCTCCTTAGCAATATATGAAGCATAATCAAATGGCCTGGAGTTATGATACTGAATATCTGCTATGATAATCATTGGCACAATTTACATGAGTTTCGGAGCATCCATCCCCAACACTTGACACACTGAAAAATATGTGTATTTCATGTAAGGTTCAAACAAATCTACATGATAAGGAGGCCCCTCACCATCTTGCAAAGGTTCTGATTTGCTACCCTGTTTAACTCTGTCAATAGGCAACCTCCAACCCTTATAGATTGTATCCATTCTTGAAAACTCCTTTTCCAACTCTTCGCAACTGATCTCCTCATTGCAGAACCCTTCCAATTTGAAAACCTCACCGACTGCTTCTTTGGATACATATATTTGTGGTTTTCTAGATGGGTCACATATAGCTTTATGTTTCGGATCATAATTGTCTGCAAGCACTTTTACTAACTCTACATTTACAAAAACATTAGGGCACACTAGTTTCCCTACATTCAATTTCCATGGGTTGCAGACTGGTTCAAAACGGTTTCTTCTGTGATAATGGAAATTGAAAAGCTCATAACCTCTTATGGTAGTCCAGGCATCACCTATGAACCTGCATTTGTCATCTAGTTTATCAACTTCTTCGCTAAGCTGTGCAAACCTTCTAGCTTTAGGACCTGAGCCAGGTAATTGATCAATAAGGTCTTGGTTCAACCTTCTTTCAATGCCCTCATGTTCTGTATCAACCTTCTGTTTCTTTCCTTTTGACACACTACTCCCACCGGGCTTTCTACCCATACCCTTTCCAGAACCAGAAGATTCCATTCTCAAGCTTACAAAATCAAAATGCAAAAACTAAGGAATAGTCACTTACAGTATTCTGCTCAAGCTCCTTACACTAAAAAACATCTCGGTTCTTTGCTCAGCACGCCAATTCACTTGTAATCAATTCAGAAATGAAGAATTGACTCAATCTTTACTGTTATATCCTGTCGTGTCATTAATGAAGCACGAATGAACACCAATTTAAAACTGGCATTGCTGCATCAAGTGTCCTTTCGATGAGATATTTTCAAATCTAGAGCGAAATCCCTTTTCAACGTCTATTGCACCTTTTCGCCAAAACAAAATGCAGTCTTATCGACACCTGGACTCCAAAAATGATGACTGTTGCTCCTATTTTTTGTATCGCTATAACAATTCTGAGTTGGGGAGATGCTACATAGACTTCTTTGTGTTATATCGATATGCATTCTTCAAGTCAAAATCGCTGAGAAAAAATCACCCTTTCACCGATGAATTCTCCCTTCAGCATATCCACCAAGTTTTCTCACTGAAAAACCTATCAATGAAATAACACTTTCGGCAAGACATAATATCTTCGGGAAGACCTATATCGATGCCAAATGTTTTACCGATATCACTCTTATTCGGTGAAACTCACCCCGAGCCGCTTGTCAGTATAACTTCCAAACTTCGGTGAAACCTTATGTCGAAAGTTCCTCTCCTGGCGATACACATCTCTGTCAGCATATCTTCTGAGTCAGCAAGACCCCAACACTTTCTCCAATACCTTTTCGGATTCCCCCATATTAAGTTCGGCAAGACAACAATCATCTCACCTAGACCTTCACCAAAGCACATAATTCTTACCGAAACATTTGTTTGCAAGCCAATCGGTAAAACTAAATGGTTTCGTTGTGACATCCTACTGATACCAATCGGTTTGGCCGAAATGACCCCTCCACATGCTAGTCAGAAAGATCAATTGAATTCGCTGTGACCTTATAACAACGCCCCAACACATGCCAATATGGATCTTTGCAGTTGCTGAAATAAGAGAAAAGTCTTGCCGATTATCTGCACAAACATATGTTAGTGAAAATACATCTCGGGGAGACTTTCACTATGTCTTGCCGATATGGGTCTTTCAATGAAATTGGGAGAGGTAGACGGATTTAAATGGATCTCATGACAAAAATAAGCAAAGCAAATGGAAAGAGGGGATTTTATACACATGATAAGGACTCAATGTTGGAAACCCTTGAATGTAAATAGACTGTAAAAATTCAAAATTTTACAGTTCTAACAGGTTGAAGACATAGATTTTGAAGAAAATTTTGCACCTGTAGCAAGAATGGAGGCCATTTGGATGTTCTATGCATTTGCAGCTCATAAAGACTTCAAAGTATATTAGATGGATGTCAAGTTTACATTCCTAAATGGGGAACTGGAAGAAGATGTATATATGGAGCAACTAGAAGGTTTTTCACTGTCAGACAAAATAGATATGTTTTGTAAGTTAAAGAAATAATTATATGGATTGAAGAAAGCTCTCAGAGCTTGGTATGCTAGATTGGATAGATACTTAACTAAGTGGGGATTCAACAAAGGGTCCATAGACAACAATATTTACTTTAATATTCAGAAAGACAAGATACTGATAGTTGTGGTATATGTTGATGACATCATTTTTGGTGGAAATGAAAGTATGGGTAAAAAAAATTTTGAAGAGATGCATAAAGAATTTAAAATTTCTATGATTGGTGAACTAAATTTCTCCCTTGGACTTCAAGTTAATCAAACTATCCAAGGGATATTCATTTCACAATCTAAGTATGTTAAGGAATTGTTAAATAAGTTCATAATGGATGACTCTAAACCGGTATGTACCCCTATGGTGACTGGATGCAAGTTGAGTACAACGATGATGAATCTAATAAAGTTTATCACAGAATGTACAAATCCATGATTGGTGGATTTTTGTATCTTACTGCTACTAGACCGGACATTATGCATGTTGTATGTTTAGTTGCAAGATTTCAAGTAGAATCAAAGGAAGCACATGTTACAGTTGTGAAGAGAATATTTAGATATCTTAAAGGAACTCCAGACTATGGGGAATGGTATTCAAAGGACAATGATTTTAGTTTGAATTCCTACACTCATGTTGATTGGGCTAGATGTGTAGATGATTAGAAGAGTACAAGTGGAGCAGAATTCTTTCTTGGAGGAAGATTAGTTTCTTTATCCACTGCAGGAGAAAAATATATTGCAGTAGCATCTTGCTATACACAGGTGTTGTGGATGAAGCAAACTCTAATGGAAATAGGTGTGGTGAGTGATGAACCTACTTCTATTTTTGTGACAATAAAAGTGTTATAAAAATTTTAAAGAATCCAGTGATGCATTCTAGAACAAATCACATATCTATCAAGTATCACTTCTTGAGGGAGAAAGTATTGAGGAATGAAAGTAAGACTTGAGTATCTACCTACCAAAGAATAAGTGGCAGATATATTCAATAAGGCCCTTCTGAAGGATACTTTTGGGTATTTGAGGGGGAAGCTAGGGGTTTATGCCCCTCCTTTGAACTAAATGCACATGGAGGTGCATTAGTCTGGTGGATTCACAGACCTTTTTTGTTTTGGACTGATGATTGGGGTCTACTCCTCAGGGGGAGTAGAGAAGTGCATTGTTGTAGTATGTGATGTAGGTGTACTCCTTAGGGGGAGTAAACAAAGCTTTATTTGGAAAGGATGTCATTTTCCATTGATGTCAAAGGGGGAGAGAGATCATGTGAAAATTTTATGCTTGGTAGGTTGTCGCTTTTGAAAATCATGTAGAATGAGGGAGAGAGATCATGTAAAATTTTTATGCTTAGTAGGTTGTCGCCTCTGAGAATCATGTATGTTGTCTTTGATGGTTTTTCACATCATGTGTTGCCATAAATGAAAAAGGGGGATATTGTTGCAAGTATGGATGTGCTTGATGGTGTTTTCATTAATTTTTTCATTGATGTCAACCTAGTTAAGGTTAAGTAAGATGTGTTTTTCCAAGTAATTTTGAGAAAATTTGTAAAACAATGAAAGTTGTGCTGAAGTATGTCTTGAGTATGATCCGGTATTGTGATCTTAATTTTTTCTATGTTCATCCAATACCAATGCAAATTTGAAGGTGTGTTCATAAGCTTAAATGTACTGTATATTCCAAGTTGTAGCTTCTGGTTTGATGAAGAGTAAAAGTTATGTTCACCGATGTGTGAACTGGTTTGTTAGAGTTATCTGGTTATTGACTGGGAGAAATGTTTTGGCTCTGCAGTCTTCTGATATTTGGTTTCAGATCTTGCAAATCTAGGAGATTACTCTTTCTATTGGTTTTTATGTCCTAAAAGAATTTCTTGTGGTTTGGTGCTCCGAAAGACCTGCTCCAGAGCTCCTGTGTTTTTGTTGGTTGTCTCGGTTGGACTGGTGAAGTGTTCTCTACAAATAATTTTTTTTGAAGTTGTTGTGGATATATCTGAGTTTTTCTCAGAGATAGTAAAAATCCTAGTGAAGTGTGTTGAGCAATTCACATATTTTTATCTCGCTAGTGATGCGTGTACTTCAAAGATCATTGATATTTTCATTAGGTTTGGCCGACCTAGTGTTTACACGTTACATTATGCATTTGCATCGATTTAATAAAGTGTGTGTCTGATCCAAGATGTTGTTTGGGTCCTAAATTCAATATGTATTTGGTCCTCTCACATTCTTATCCACCACGAGAATGTTGAGTAGCCGACCTAGTTTGAATTTGTAATTTGAATTTGTATAGCCAACCTTGGTGAATGTTTCTAAGGTTGAAGATGGTATAAAATAAAGTTAATTTTTGGTGAATTCAATATCCATCTTTCATTCAATTCAAGGAAGAGAAGAGTGTGTGAACAAGTTTGAAAAGAAGAGTGTGGAAGAGCGAATTGTGGCAACAAAAATTTATTGTGTTCATAATCTTCTGATCAAGTTGCAAAGTGTGTGTAACTTCTAGTGGTGGATCTTTATCTATTTCTTTGTAATTTTTCTATAGGAAGTGAGCCTCTTTTTCTGGATAGTGAGTCCTAAGGTAGTGAGCCCTTAATCTAGGTAGTGAGCCTTTGTATCTGGGTAGTGAGCCCTTTGGCAGTGAGCCTGTGTATCCAGGATTACATTACTACTATATTGTGAGTTAATCCTCACCATGTTTTTTCCCTCATTAGGGTTTTCCATGCAAATCAGGTGTCTCTGCTATTACGTTTTTGTTATTTGCATTTCATGTTCACACTTAATAATAGATTGAAGATAAAGTGGAATTAATTAAGTTTAGAAGTGAAGAATTTGATACAACTAATTCACCCCTCCCCCTCTCAATTGTCTTGTGTATTTCAACAACATATAATAAATTAGAAAAAATAAAAGTTGTACCACATAAAAGTTAATTTAAAAAAAAAACATGTAAAATAGTAAAAAGGGAAAAAAATAAAGTACTATGCCAGATAGTAAATGAATGGTGAGGATGAACCTAATCATATAGAAACCTTTTTTAGGCAGCTTGAACCATTGATCTAACAAATTAGCTTGTGCACTTCATATAAGTAACGCCTTCGGCATAATTAATTCTACTCACGAAATGCTTTTTATTTTGTAGGTTAACTCGCAACCTATATTAATTTCATAGATAGGGAAAGCTTGAAAAGACTAATTATTTTTTTGAATCTTTTGTAATGGCTTGGAAATGGTTGTTGATGATGAGAAATTTATTTCTTCCATTGAAATATGAAATGATGATTTCATGTCGCATTTATGGAAACACAAGTGCATTAGTGTCATGCATATTAAATACAAAGGAAGCAAAATCAAAATCACCATAAATTTGATTGTACACATTCTTGGCAACTATGGTCTTTCCAATGTCATCAATATCACATATTTCAACTTCAACCACCTCTTTCTTTGAATTGAGACTTAATTTCAGAATGAGAGCCTCCATCATGTTCTCCATTCCCATTGGGTTCTTAGAAACTTCTAGTGGCACTATTTCCAATGTATCGATCACATCCTTCAACATCATATTTACTAGAGAATCAAAACTAAAATGACCAATGTTACCAATAACCAACAATAAAAAAGTGCAAATTAATGTTCACCAATGACTAGGGTAGATCAAAAGTTTAACAACCTAATCAATTACTCCCAAATTATCACATTTTTTTGTTTTGTTATGATTTTATTTAAATTTATTAAGTTTTCATTATCTTCTATACTCAGGTAATCATCTATCCTTCAAAACAAGGTAGGAATCCACCCATCAAAACAAGATGGAGATCCATCCATAAAAACAAGATAGACATCCACCCATCAAAACAAGTTTGGAATCCATCATCTATCCCTTAAAATAGGACATGCATCCATCCATCAAATGTGATAGGAATCCATCCATCAAAAGAGGATGTGAATCCATCATCTATCCATCAAAAATTGATAGCCATTTTCATCCATCAAAACTCAACCCACTAAATTATTTAATATCATTCCCTCCATAAAGATTATTATTTCAACTTATTCATTTATATATATCAATTATGTTGTGTACACCATTTGTTAAAATTTCTCATAACTAAAAGTGCATGGTGTGAATTGAAACATTCAAACTTAAATTAACAAAACACCAAGTAGAATAAATAATTGTTCCAACAATAAGTCCAATAAAATGTATCCATATGTCATAAAATGTATATCAATGTCATAAAATATATTTATTTCAATAGTAAGTTGCAAAATGTATATCAAATCCAACAATAAGTCACAGAATATATTCACTCCAATAACAATCAAGTCCATCACACAAGATATTATTAGACCTTGACAAAATTAATCAAGTCTATCACACAAGAGATTGTTAGACCTAAGAAAATAAGCTTTCTAGGGATATAGTTATTTTAGATAGCTTAGTGTGAGCATTGGAATCATTTGAATGAGCACAAAAGATAGCTCAAGATTCCTTGATGCTCAATTTTGACAATTTTTATGATCATATAAGATGGAAATCCATCCTTTAAATACTTAAGTGGTTTGTATTTGGTCCTAACCTTTTTTCCCAATTTTGAATTTTGTTCATGGGTGCTAATGCAAGATTCATTATTAATAAATCCCTCTCCCCACAATTTCTCCCTCCATAAACCTATTGACCAAGTCTTGCTTCTAATTTTTTTTATATTTCCTCACAACTAATGCTATTAGATATCTCTTTCATCGTACCCAATCAAATTATCCAATTCATTGCATCTATCTCCCTAGTAAAATTACAGCCCTTAACTCCCACTCCATTCATGATAAAATAATTTTCATTCAAAATAAAATTGAAGATCTCAACAATATGCTTGATATCCTTCATTATTTTTGTTCTATTTCAAGCTCCCAACTAGCTATGCATAAAACTAAATTTTGTATGAGACGTCCTAGCCCTCATTTTCCATGGATTTTGAAAGAGTGGAAAGAGATAAACATGGATCCATTACTATGTACATCGACATTCCTTTTGGAATTGAAGTATCCTTCAAAGATATGTTAAGGTAGTTTTAAACAAAATCAAATCCAAAATGTTGGCCTAGACAAACTGATTTTTATTTATGGCTAGGCATATACATATGGCTAATAAAAGTATCTTGGATACTCATGTCTACATCTCATCTCATTGTCTATCCTCTAAATATTTCTATAAAAAACTAACTCAATGCATTTGAATAATTTTATTTGGTCCAAATAGGGAGATAAAAAAGGTAACATTTCCACTTGTTGGTCTCACTATATCCTTGCAAAGGAGAAGAGTAGCTTGGGTATCAATGATCCTTACATTACGTGATCTTCCATTTAGATAAATGGATTGACAAATTTTTGGAAGGGAATGCTCCTTGGAAAATTTTGATTCAACACTACAAACAAATAACTACTAGAGGTAAATCATGAAGCATATTTTAGTGAAGGGAAAACGGGGTGCATCTAAAGACCCAACAGTGTGGAATACATTCCCTTAACACTAACATAATAGGGGAGAAGAGCATAAATAGGTTCTAATAGCTTCTAAAAACTACTTGAGATGAATACAACCAGTAAAATAGATAACAAAATTCAGCATTCACAGATTGACACAGGATATACGTGGGAAAACCTTTTCAGGTAATTGTTACCTATTTTTCGGAACCAGCTCAAATAGGTAGAGCTGAATCACAAATTCAGGCTAAAAGGTATACAAGATGTTTTAAAATTTTCTGCTGAAGTACTCATATTGCGCATTACTTCATGAAAATGTATATTTCAATGATATTATGCAAAAAACACTTCAAGATTACATCACAAGTTTGCATAATGTTTGTTGTTTTATTCATGATGTGCGAACCAGAATCCCACACAAGCCGTGGGAGTAACTCATTATTTGATTTTTTATAATCAAGAAGGAGATGCAAGAGTAAAATCAAATTATACATCTGAAAATAGAGAAAGCATAAGGTAGAAAGTGATTCGTCATTGCCTGGAATGACGAATCATTGACAGTTGAAGTTTTTAGTTATGACGCCAGTTGCGGTTCTAGCTTCATTTCCATTTTTAGCTCCAACTCCGCGTACCTGCAAGTTTGAGGGAAATGTTGTTAGAGCAATGCGGATCAAATCCTATCATATGCCTGCGCTACTAACAGAAATATAAGATACAGATGATCAGGCATCTATCAGATGATTATGAAAATTAAAACAATATAAATAAAGAGGAAGTTTTCAGCTTCTTTTATTTTGCTAACATGTTTGTTCACTCTAAAGAACAGGTGCATTGTGTACGAGATCATCTTATCGGATATGTGGAGTAAAACAGGCTCCCACAAGGGTTGAGCCTGGCATATCAAAATGATACACTCTCAAGTGACATACGAGAGTTCATAAATACGTAGCAGTCATTAAGAGTTGTTGAAACTCAGAATATAATATAAGCAACCTTATTTCAAAGAGATTCAGGAAAAGCATTTTGAGCATACAATAATTTTTTTTTTTGTTAGTTTTCAGGTCATGAAGGATCAAACAGTGTGAAGAACTCATCATTTTCATTGATATTCTATTCAGCTCTACTTTACATTTTCACATTATATCTAAGTAAAGTATTGAGCCTCTTTACATTGAAGAGAAACAAAATTTTCTTCCATTGGGGTGTTTTCACAGCTTCAAAAAGCATATGATAGTATGATGAATGAGTACAACCAAAAAGCCAAAAACTTCAAAGAGAGACACTATAGAAATGCATAGTTGAAATCACCCAGCAAAACAACATTTAGTGATAGCATGATAAGTCATAAAATCAGGCAATTTACTATCATCAAGTGAGCAGCAACAAACTATTCTAAAACGGTGCAGAAAGTAATGCGATCAAAGGAGCAACAAACTATCATCAAGAGATCCATCAAAAGAGCAGTAAGTAATGCAAAAAATGAGCAGCATAATGAGTGCTCAATACATTCAGCATCAACATAAATGTCTTTCTTCAAGCCAAGGAAAGAAGGAGGTTAGCATTGTCATTTATACCGAAGTTTGATAAGAATATTCTGTGCAACTTTCTTATTAGTACAAAGCAAATCAATGAAAATGATAGTGAGCAGCAACTTGAACAATAGCAGAAAAAATGATCTTGGGTCGAGCCCAGAAATGTTGCAAGACACCCTCATATATTCATAGAGAAAAATAATCTTTTATCAATAGCTATTAGGAGGAATCAAACTCGCGGCCTATCATGGAAGGAAGGCAAACACAGTGTTTACCAGAATAAGGGGAGAGGTAAGCCAGTGATAGACCAAGAGCAGGACATGGAGGACAGGCTTTCATCATCTTTTATAGCTTTTAAACAGAAGCTTCAGTCAGAAATGAAGAGAGTGATACGCTACAAGAATGCAAAGATAATTAATGAATATTTGACTACAAACACTGTGAAGGACAGTCTTAGCATCAAGGATGGGATAATGAGCTGCAATTCAAACTTACAGTAGCAATTAAAGCATAGTTTTAGCAAATACAGTTCTATTTGTTACACAGTCAAATAGCAGTGCTAAAAGAGGAAACAAAAGAGAGAAAACACCTACTGGTCAGCCATGTCAAGAAAGTAACAACCCAGGGTCTGTATTTGTAAATGAGTGAAAAGGTTTGTTTTATTTTTATAGGACATGATTACAGCAGTGTGAGCATTGAGATACATTTTTTTTTTTTTGTGTTGTTTGTAATATCATTTACCCATGTGGGGGTTTCATAAGAAAACACAATGAAAAATGGAATATCGGTATGGAGGTTTTATTTAAAACTCAAAATCATCCATATAACAATGAACTCGCAGGTTTCCAATAGAGATTATAAAGTGGGGGTGTTTTCTTCATGGTACTGAATACCCATATGAGTTTTTGCTTCAGAACTGTTAAATATATAAACAATCTCTTAGGTCGAGTCCAGAATTGCAACAAAACTTCAAATACAGGAAAAGAAATCAGGTATTCAAATTATAGCAACTAGAAACAAGGTTTTAATACATATTTCTATCATCTTTTGAGACTGTAGAGGCCATGATATATATTTTGAAAAGTGGAAAACAAGCTCAAATTCATGGCGACAAGGAGTGACAAAGCGAGAACCAAAAGGCTCGTTCCCATTTATTTTTTTGTTATTAATTGGTGTTTGCATGGAATAAAAAAGAAAACCCTTGAGATTATACACAGAAAAATGAAGCAAATCCAAGCTTATTCGTACAGGAGCCAAGTCAACTCATCAGGAGAACAAATCCATGGCGGCAATAAATAAGCTACAAGGTGTTTTCATTTTTATGTGAATAAAAAGAAGTATACGGAGATATATTTTAGCAGCAGAACTTCAAATACAGGAAAGGAAAATGGTGAAGTTTCAAACACCCAATTTTCATTACCCAGAATGGTGAAAAGAAAAAAGAGAGTGTATATAAAAATTGAGCAAGCTCTATGGCGGCGCAAAAAAAAGCTTACCGTTGTTTGTCTGTCAAAAACTTGCAAGCCACGGCCAAAGTCTTCCCACAAGTTTTGAGCTCAGATTCAAGGATTCTCCATGGTGGCCTCACAAGCACAAAATGAAGGGTGCACACAGAAAAGTGAGAAATTCATTATGAAAGCAATGTTGGCCGCGCCTTTGAAGCTGACTATGCTTTCAAAATGGAGGAAGTAATAATGCAAGCATGAAAAAATAAAGCTTATTTTTGTCTTCGTACAGGCATGTGCATAGAGATTTGCCATAAACAAGCAAAAATGGTGTTGATACAAAGGTCGACCCCAAGCTTTCATCATGGCGGCCTCATGAATATAAAACAAGTATATGAAGAGAGCTACAGACAACGAAGTTTCAAATACCTAGCTTTCATTACCAAGAAGAGGAGCCTCGACCATCTTGAAGAAGATTGCGGAAGAGTCAAGTTTCAAACCAGAATCTCCAAACCCTCAGCATGGCGGCGCAATAGGAAGTAGAAGGATGAAAGTGCGAAATGGTAAAAAGGTTAGGGTTAGACCATCTTTTGTCTACCCTAATTCGATAAGGGGGTTTTTTCCTTGTTCTTAAATTAATCATTTTCATTTCTATCGCCCTTGTGGTCATGTCTTGAAAGTCAAAATAAAGCCTAATGATATGGCTGACAATGAATAAAGTGCCAATAATGCTAAATGGCCAAATATTATGCTAGGTATAAAAATGCCATTGGATCAAAGATGTGTTGAGTTATGCATGGAGCCCAAGAGGTGTATATTAAGGTGATTATTAGAGTGATTTATCATGCATTTTTGTGATATATACATATTCTAAGATTGCATTGATTAAATTCAATTAATTTAATGTTTTTTGTTTTGCTTACCCATGTAAAGTGGTATTAATCAAATGATAAAATTATAAATCATTTAATTAATACAACTATTTTTAGGCAAAATAACATTGAATTAAATAAATCCAATAATGCAAGCATAGAATAAGGCAAAGATGGATTTTCATTTTGCATGGGCGGATTGACACAAATGAGGTAGCTTTTGCATGCTTTGGCCCACTTTCTAGGGATTTGCAGTTCAATTAAAGTCTCTGCATGTATCAGTTATGACTTGGCAGTGAGTTTGAGCTTGAGTGGACTTGTTTTTGCATGGATTTGGGCTTCCTTTTCAGAGATATTTTCTTCTACTCGGAATTGGCCTTGGAGTTATCACCCTTTCTTAGAGTTGGACTTTCAGTTCTTTTTACATGCCTTTTGGAAAGGCTTTTGTATATATTGAAAAACTTATCTGTTTTTCAGTTAGTTCTTATTTTTCTCCTTTGCACTCTACAAAGTGAATGATTTGTAACTCAACATTTATTTTTTATATTAATACATAGTAGGTTTTATAGGATACCTCGGTTTTAGCATGGAGTTTTTCCTCTTATCTTCTCAATAGTGTCAGGTTTTGCCTTCAAGCTTTCAGACATTAGTGTTGTGATTGATTTTGATCAAATTATCTTGTGTTTCAGCATTGAAACCTTTATCTTTCTGTCTCAACCATAAATATATGTATGCATTCAAGTTTAACTCATAGGTCATGCAGTGAGTTCGTAATAGATTATTTTCTTAATTGTGAGAACACTATTCTTTTCCTCTACAAGAAAATAGTTTTATGAACCTTTGTATGAAATATTCATATGAGTTCAAACTATTCAGATTTTGATGTGCAAGTTAGATATCCTGAGAATCAATTGTGAACCAAACTGCCTTTTAGATCATTATTTTCAGGTGTAAACATCACCTTTTTAAAGCTTCATAGTTTTGCTTTTAGATTAAATCTTCTTATCCTTTTTCCCAACATTTTACCAAAATATTAATCAAAAAAATCCATAGGAACCAGCCTAGAATCTGGAGGTCTAATTCCTCATAGGATACCCACAACCTGGAATTAGTTCCAATGTGTCATCAAATTGCTAAAATTCAATATTTTTGCATATGGGTGCAATCTGTTTGACAACAGTTTTTGGCACACCTAGTGGGACATAATTTTATTATTTCAAGTTGCTGATTTGGTATGTATAGCAAGTTACCAACTTCTCAGAGTAGTTATTTCAAAGTACCTGGAAACTCCATGATCAAGTATCAAAGAAGATTAGTAGAAAGCATATGAGAAACATCCAGACAAGAAGAAGCTCTTCTCCGTTTGAATACCTTCAACTATCTTTGCCAAAAAGGAGAGGAAGGACAACAAACAGAGTCTCGGAAAGGCCTTCAGGAAACCTATCGATTTCTCCAAGTTTTAGAAGAGAAATAATTGTTTACATGTCAAGGAGAGGCAGATCAAGCATAAGACAACAAGGCCCGCATTCATCTTCACCAAGTTACAGACAATCTACCTCACTTGTACCAGTTTTGTAAGCTACAAATTCAAGAACACCAACAACTTCAATGGCTAGAGTGCATGCATTCATACCATTCAATGGGGGAAGCCCATTGAATATGGCGCAACATGATGATATTCCTATTGCAGCACTTAAGAGTTTACCATTTTTCACTGGCGAAGATCAAACAACACCAATCAAGCATATCAGAGATATGGATTCTCTATGTGGAGTTCACCATGTTACACAGGAAAATGTTGCATTGAGACTGCTAGTAGCATCTTTCAAAGGCAAAGTGCTTCAGTGGTTTCATGGCTTACCAGTTAATACAATCGCCACATGGGATGATCTGGGAGAAATGTTGAGCAAGCAATTTTTGGACAAGTCTGATCATCTATCTCTAGTTGAACAAATGACAACTATTAAGAGAGCACCACAAGAACAGATGATGGATTTCAACTTCAGGTTTCAACAAACCTGGAATAGGATTTCGATAACGGTAAGACCTACCCCTGATCATGCATTTTTATATTACCTTAGGTCATTAAATAGTGACATAGCTTTAATGATCTAGTCAATGGGGGGTTTAATGCTGCCAGCAACTTATGAGATTGCTATTAGAGCAGAAAACAACCTTATACAGGCTGGTAAAATTGTACCAAGGCCACCTATGCCTATATTTCCAGATATCCACCCCTTGATGCCAATTAATTTGCCACCAATTGCCACAATTCCTATTGAACCAGCCTTATGCTATCAGCCAGCTGTCCAAAATAATGCTTTTCCAGCATAGTCTGAGTTTCAAGAGTTAAAGGGTAATCAACAAGAGATGGCAAAGTTATTACAAACTGTTAGCAATGACTTAGTCAGTATCAAGAGGCAACATAACCAAAATTACAGGCCTTACCAAGCACCCTTTCAACCTAACAGACCTCCCTATCAGGCTAATAACCAAGGACAACGTAGGAATTTCAATCCTAGGCCATCATACAACCCGAACCAGCAAGCTGCTAGCTCATCAAAGGAGCTCGTTCCAGTCTAGAACAATCTTGCACATGATTATGTATGGTGTTACCCATGTAATCAGCCTCACAATCAGGCTACTTGCATGAATGGTGTCATTAATCAAGCTCTTATCATACATAGTACATACGCTGCAATAGAAAATACAGCAAAGGATGCCAATGATCAAACACAATAGAATGACATGGATGTCACCATGATGAATTGGCAAGGCAACGAATTTTGCGGAGTAAATCAGTTACAAGGTAAAAATCATTCTGATAAGTCTATTGCAGCAAACACAAGGTCCAAAAAGAGAGCAACAGATCTGAGACAGCAAGCTGTTCCTGAGAAACAACAGCCAGACAGTGATAAACAGGAAGTAGATAAGGTCAAACAGCAAGCTGTTCAGCAAAAGGTTCAGGTTTCATCAACTGATAAAGAGTAGTCACAGCTTCCTTCCTAGAAAAATGTTCACATTTTACCAAGGAATCAAGTTGACACTGCTAAAGACCAGCAGAAACAAGGTGAACTAGTTAAAGATACGAGAACTCAACCAGATCCAGTGCTAAAAGAAGTTGTTCCAAAAGCCCAACATAAGGTTATTTCTCCTGCTTTTAATATTGTTGATCATATGAAAAAAACAACAGTTAGCATCACTATGTTGGATGCATTCCACTTACCTGGGCAGAAAGAAGGTTTGTAAGAGGCATTGGCCAAAATATCTATTTCTGACGAAACAGCCAAGGGTTCTTACAAACAACTCAGACAACAAAAAAGGATAGTCAACTCAAGAGGTAAAACCACCACCTTTTTATGTTAGTCTGATTATCGAAGATAGCATAGTGCATAATTGCATGATAGATTCAGGAGCTAGTAGCTCAATCATGCCTAAACAGCTTGTTGACAAGTTGGGTCTTGAATATGAACCATTGTCAAAAGGGGTAGTACAGTTAGACAAAACAGCCATTAAGTCTGTAGGAGTTATAAGAAATCTACCCCTTACATTGCATGCCTGTCCTAATTTTCAAGTACCACGGGACATTTAAGTTATTGATCTCCCACCTTATTTTGTCATTTGTCTGTCTAGATATTTCACTGCAAAGTTGGGTGGTTATTTGTCATCAGACTGATCTCACATGTTTTTCAAAACCAAATACGGTACCAAAGTTACCATTAAGTCAGAAAAATTGGTCAAAGACCATATCAAGCCCTACGTGCCAAATCCTATAAATGTAAATCTAGCTTTCCATGATCAGGAGGATCAATCCATGACCCTTGACCCCACTATACCTATAGAATGTATACCAGATATAAATTTAGATGAGTGGGCAGCTGAAAATCATGAGATTGACCCGTTCAGTCTCATGGATGAAGTAGGTTTGGGCATTTATATGATTCAGGAGCCCGATATGCCCATTCCAAATCTAGTCAAGGAGGAAAAAGAGTTAGAACAACAAACTGATCAGCTTTGGATGCTGTATTTTGATGGTTCCAGGAGTAAAATTGGTGTTGGTGGAGGAGCAGTGCTCATATCACCTAAAAATGACAGGTATTATTCAGCTTTCAGATTTTCTTTCAGTTGTTCAAATAATGTTACTGAGTACGAGGCATTGATACATGGTTTAGAGTGGGCCAGAAAAAGAAAAATTAAGTGTTTACAGGTATTTGGTGATTCTGAATTAATAACAAATCAAGTAAGAAATCTAAATTTAACAAAAAATGATTTGCTGAAACTATATAAACATCGTGTCTGGGACTTAATTGAAGAGTTCGATGCATTTAATTTGCAATCGGTACCCATAAATCAGAATAAGCATGCTAATAAACTTGCTGCCATGGGATCACAATTTGACATCCCAGCCGAAGTTCATAATGTGCAGGTACAACAATATGTGAAGGTAGTTGTTAGACCTTCGATACCTGATAATAATGTAAGCTGACATATTTTTGACAACGATGAATAGATATGCCATTTTCTAATGGAGGAGGCAGAGTTCTCTGTTGGAAACCAGTGCAAGTTTGATCAGCGATATGGCGATCAAATCATGCAGTTAAAGTCTAATAAACTGCCAAAAGGTTTGGTGACTCTTGAGTCTATTTTCAACATTGATGACCAAGTTAGAAAAGATAAATTAGGGATCACAGTGAAGCAGGAACATTATGAACCGATAGAAATATTTAAGGATAAACTTCTCAAGCTTGGAAAAGTATGTATGAAGGAGGAACAACAAGATTTTATCTTACTTTGTCAAGAATTCAGTGACATTTTCGCTTGGGAATATGGAGATTTGAAGGGTTTTAACCCTGAGTTAGCTCAACATACAATTAAGCTGGAACCCAATGCAAAACCAGTCAGACAAAAGCAAAAGCCTCTGAATCCGAAACTAGAACACTTGATGAAAATAGATTTGAACAAGCTGATTGAAGGAAGCATCATATTTCCAATCAAACACACTTCTTGGGTATCCAATCTGGTGCCCGTCAGAAAGAAGAATGGAGAGATAAGACTGTGTGTTGATTTTCGTGATCTAAATAGAGCTTCACTTAAGGATCACTATCCACTACCTTCAAGGGAGCAGATATTGCAGGTTGTTTCAGGATCAGAGAGATTCTCATTGCTGGATGGGTATTCAAGTTATAACCAAATATTGGTTAAGGAGGTTAGAACGCATTACAGCCATTCTGGCTTTACCACTTCCTACTCACAAAAAAGGTTTGCAGAGATTTTTAGGAAGAATAAACTTTGTTAGAAGATTTATTCCTAACATTGCAGCATTGTTGCAACCTCTCACATCCATGCTAAAGAAAAACATGCAGTTCAGCTGGACGAAGGAAGGTAAGAGCAGTTTTGAGCAGATTAAAGAGACACTTGCAGTAGCCCCAACACTAATAAATCCAAACTTTGATAAAGATTTCATATTATATGCGTTTGGTAGTGTGGATACAATTTTTTCCATGCTTTGTTAGCAAAATGACCAAGGACTTGAACAACCCATTGCATTATTTAGTCAAATTTTGCATGATTACAAAACAAGATATTCATTTGTTGAAAAGCACGTACTTGCTGTTGTAAGGAGTCTCAAAAAGTTTAGACATATGTTGTCTAACAATAAAATACATTTGCTGGTAGCTCACCCAACAATCAAGTAATTTCTGTTAAATAAGGACATAAATGACAAGCACGCAAGCTGGATAACCAAGGTCATGGAGTACGACATCAGCATAAAGGTTACCAAGCTTGTCTGAGGTAAAGGACTGTGCGAACAGCTTGTAGAAAATGAACAGAACAACAATGAAAAGGTCATCACAGTTATGAATAATGAAGAGGAACCTATTGTTTCAACTGTTCTAGTTGACTGGATTCATCAAATGATCCATTACTTGCATACTGGAGATTTCCCAGAAGGTATGGACAATTTTAAACGAAGGTATTACAGATTGCAAGCAATTCCTTATGCAGTAATAAATGATGTTTTGTATAAGAAGGACTTCAATGGAGTATTTCTCAGATGCATAAGCCCTGATCAGATTGAAAGAATTCTGGAGGAATTCCATGATGGACCTATTGGAGGTCACTTTGCACCATGCACTACAGCTTTAAAAATCATGAAATCAGGGTATTATTGGCCAGACCTTTTTAAGGATGCTCATGCTTATGTCAGAAAATGCTCTAAATGTTCACTATTTGTAGGAAAACAAAAGTTAGCAGCACTACCCTTGAATCCGATTCAGGTAGAGTAGACATTTGGAAAGTGGGGACTTGATTTCATCGATCCAATTAACCCACCATCAAGTGCAAGGCACAAGTGGATCCTAATAGCAACAGATTACTTCACGAAATGGATAGAAGCGGTTGCTCTAAAGGATTCAAATGAAACATCAGTTTTAAATTTTTATCAAGACATAGTTTCCAGGTTTGGTACACCTGAGTCCATTATTTTAGATAATGCTTTAGCCTTTGTTGGCTTAAAGGTTTCAAATTGGTCAGTAAAGAATAACATCTATTTGAACACTTCGTCCAATTATTACCCCCAGGGTAATGGACAGGAAGAATCGACGAACAAGAATCTGATTAAGATCATTAAGAAGACAATTGAGGATAATTAGAGGTCATGGCACGACAAGCTTAAATTATCCCTTTGGGTTGATAGAGTTACACCAAAGCGGTCAACAAGTTTTTCACCGTATGTTTTGGTTTATGGTAAAGAGGCCAAGCTGCCGATTTCAATAGAATTCTCAACTCTCGGCTACATAAAGGAACCGGAATTACTTAAGGAGCAGCCAATGCAAGTTAGGCTTGCTGAATTAATAGAGTTGGATTAAACCAGGAAGGAAGCTTTCAGAAAGATTCAGATTCATCATTCTCAGATGAAAAAGACATTCGACAAGAAAGCAGTTGCAAGAGTCTTCAATGAAGGTGACTTGGTTTTCAAATGGGATGAGTTGAAGAGTAGGCCTGGCAAACATTCTAAGTTTGATGCCATGTGGGATGGCCCATATATTATAACAGCAAAAAAGGAGCATAATTCTTTCCAACTTTCAAGATTGGATGGAGAAGTATTGCCAATTCCCATTAACGGGATCCATCTCAAACAGTGCTATTAAGCAGTATTAATTGCTATTGTACATAGTAGATTAAATTTTCAGTTTAGTTTGCTTTCAATAAGTGCTCATTGCACTTTACTTTCTTTCAGCATTGTTTCGTTTTCAATAAGGTGCAGTCACTGCACTAGGTTTTCAGATTCTGTCATAAACAGAATTGCAGTAGCTTCTTTCAGTTTTTGTGTGATACTGAGTTACATAGTTTTTCAGAGGAGATTAAGAGAAAGAACTGACTCCATGCCCAATGGATAAGCTACATGACTGGACTATGGTGTTTAGCAGGCAAACACTCCGCAGAGGTTGCCAATTTGTTACCTATTTTTCACCACCAGCTCAAATAGGTAGAGCTGAATCGCAAATTCAGGCTAAAAGGTATACAAGATTTTTTAAAATTTTCTGTTGAAGTACTCATATTGTGCATTACTTCATGACAATGTATATTTCAATGATATTATGCAAAAAACACTTCAAAATTACATCACAAGTTTGCATAATGTTTGTTGTTTTATTCATGATGTGCGAACCAGAATCCCACACAAGCCGTGGGAGTAACTCATTATTTGATTTTCTATAATCAAGAAGGAGATGCATGAGTCAAAGAAAATTATACATCTGAAAATAGAGAAAGCATAGGGTAGAAAGTGATTTGTCATTGCCTAGAATGTCGAATCGTTGATAGTTGAAGTTTTCAGTTGTGACGCCAGTTGTGGTTCTAGCTCCGTTTCCATTTTTAACTCCAACTCCGCATACCTGCAAGTTTAAGGGAAATGTTGTTAGAGCAATGCGGATCAAATCCTATCATATGCCTGCGCTACTAATAGAAATATAAGATACAGTCGATCAGGCATCTATCAGATGATTACGAAAATTCAAACAATATAAAGAAAGAGGAAGCTTTCAGCTTCTTTTATTTTGCTAAAATGTTTGTTCACTCTGCAGGAACAGGTGCATTGTGTACGAGATCATCTTATCGGATATGTGGAGTAAAACAGGCTCCCACAAGGGTTGAGCCTGACATATCAAAAGGATACACTCTCAAGTGACATACGAGAGTTCATAAATACGTAGCAGTCATTAAGAGTTGTTGAAACTAAGAATATAATATAAGCAACCTTATTCCAAAGAGATTCAAGAAAAGCATTTTGAGCATACAACATTTTTTTTTTGTTACTTTTCAGGTCATGAAGGATCAAACAGTGTGAAGAACTCATCATTTTCATTGATATTCTATTCAGCTCTAGTTTACATTTTCATATTAATCTAAGTAAAGTATTGAGCCTCTTGACATTGAAGAGAAACAAAATTTTCTTGCATTGGGGTGTTTTCATAGCTTCAAAAATCATATGATAGTATGATGAATGAGTACAGCCAAAAAGCCAAAAACTTCAAAGAGAGACACTACATAAATGCACAGTTGAAATCACCCAGCAAAACAACATTTAGTGACAACATGATAAGTCATAAAATCAGGCAATTTACTGTCATCAAGTGAGCAGCATCAAACTATTCTAAAAGGGTGCAAAAAGTAATGGGATCAAAGGAGCAGCAAACTATCATCAAGAGATCCATCAAAAGAGCAGTAAGTAATCCAAAAAATGAGCAGCATAATGAGTGCTCAATACATTCAACATCAACAGAAAGGTCTTTCTTCAAGCCAAGGAAAGGAGGTTAGCATTTTCAGTTATACCGAAGTTTGATAAGAATAGTTTGTGCAACTTTCTTATTAGTACAAAGCAAATCAATGAAAATGATAGTGAGTAGTAGCTTGAACAATAGCAGAAAAAATGCTGTTGGGTCAAGCCCAGAAATGTTGCAAGACACCCTCATATATTCATAGAGAAAAATAATCTTTTATCAGTAGCTATCAAGAGGAATCAAACTCATGGCCTGTCATGAAAGGAAGGCAAACACAGTGTTTACAAGAGTAAGGGGAGAGGTAAGCGAGTGATAGACCAAGAGCAGAGCATGGAGGACAGGCTTTCATCTTCTTTTATAGCTTTTAAACAGAAGCTTCAGTCAAAAATAAAGAGAGTGATACGTTATAAGACTACAAAGATAATTAATGAATATTTGACTACAACTACTATGAAGGATAGTCTTAGCATCAAGGATGAGATAATGAGCTGCAATTCAATCTTACAGTAGCAATTAAAGCACAATTTTAGCAAATATAGTTATGTTTGTTACACAGTCAAATAGCAGTGCTAAAAGAGGAAAAAGAAGAGACAAACACCTATTGGTTAGCCATGTCAAGAAAGTAACAACCTAGGGTCTGTATTTGTAAATGAGTGAAAAGGTTTGTTTTATTTTTATAGGACATGATTACAACAGTGTGAGCATTGAGATACATGTTTTTTTTTTGTGTTGTTCATAATATTATTTACCCATGTGGGTGTTTCATAAAAAAACACAATGAAAAATGGAATATCAGTATGGAGGTTTTATTTAAAACTCAAAATCATCCATATCACAGTGAACTAACAACTCTACTATAATAAGGAGGGCAACTCCCGTGTAGCCGGAGGGAGATGGGAAACGAGAATATTGTAACGGGGTCTCCGAATTCTATTATAGTTGTTCAACCGGTGTGATGGACTGTTTGGCTGTTAGGAAGGAATTCCCCTCCTGTTTACCGGATAGCCATAAGTTTATTGTCCTCACCGGGGCCCTACCGGATATAGCCAGTTGAATCTGGTCCTCGCATGGGACTTGCTCTCATTACCTCCCTCACCTCCCTATTGATTTTCTGTGAGAAAAGGAAATAGAGTTCATGAAGGTGGCCTAACAAGCTAGACTGTAATGGCTATCCATGGGAGGACCCTTCACTGAATGAACACCCCCGGTAGTTGATTAGTTTACCCGGCAATGAGAAGTTGGATTGTTCGAGCGAGAACCTAACAAGAGAAGCTTGCTGGGGTGGGTGGTAGGAGGTAGGATTGGGCCAGCCTCTATATATATTCCCAACAAAAATGGGTCGCCTAATAGTAGGGTTGGCTAGTGTTTTGGCTCTGTCAGTATCTCTTTTCTAGCCCGGGATAGGCCTTGGATTAGAAATGAGATTGAGAAGCCCATCTCTTCCCAGTTGATGCATGAACCGAGATAAGGTACCTGAGATGAGGGTGCCACCTCCCCCGGCTCTAATCGTTTGCTGTTCCACACGGAGTCCACCCCATGGAAATGAATATGTGAGTAAGTCCCCCTACTATAACTAGAGTAGCGGGGTGGGGTATCACCGAGTTAAGTCTCGATGGATCATATACGTAATATGATCGATCTCCTTATCAGTCATCAGTTGTATAACGTATATACTAGATGCCCTATAGATAGTAGGCAGACTATCTATAGTCCGTAGTTGGGGGGCCCAACTGCCATATAGAGAGAGAGAGGGGCTCTCCCAGCTATATATATATGGAGTAGGCGTAGGCCGTCGAGAGAGGTTGCTGCGGTCCTACCAACTCAATCTCCCTCCCACCCAAGGCAGACCCCACCACCCTCTACGAGGCCAAAACCATCGGCAGATAAGAAACCTCCCTTTCTAATTAACCTTAACTAGACGGATGAAGGTTCGGGAACGGATGAATGATACCCCCAAAGCTCCCGGACCTAGGGCTGGGCAACAGAAGGTTAATACCTAACATTCTTTCTTTGCGATGCCGTCCATCGAGAAGTAGCTATTCTCGAAGTTAGGAGGGGCCCCGTTCAGGCTGAGTGAAAGCTTCCTTCAGTTCAGGTCACTGTTCACTCATCAGGTGAGGGATGGACTAGAGGTAGTGATGTTCAGTATGGGGGTGTATGCTCCTGCAGCCATTTTCAACTATGCTTTTCATCTGGATGGACTAGACGGGGCCAAAGAATAGATATCTCTTGCTTTCCCTACTATTCTAAGGGCAGTTCAGGTCGTTACAGCAGGGCTGGATAAACAATCTCCTCCTCCGCCTACGCTGGATAAACAATCTCCTCCTCCTTTCTCGCCCATCTCCTTCT
>CM021101.1:176471796-176614644 GCA_007115665.2 Sequoiadendron giganteum | reverse complement strand
TTGCTTGAGAGCTTTCTCCTTGAGTGAGCATTTTGGTTGGACCTATCGAAACACCAACCAAGTCTTTCAATCTATCATTTTCTCTTAACATTCTCTCATTACTTGCCTTGTACATTTCTCTTTCTCTTATCAATGCCTAGATCTGTGCTTTATTCAATTTTGAAATGTCTATCCCAATCTCTGCAGTAACCACAGGATCAGCCTCTCCCACCTTTAGAGTCATAACATGGTCAAATGCCTTCTCTATATCAATCACCATTGATTTCCTGTGAGGGGGATACAAAGCCCATATCATCAACGATCCCTCATTAGTATTATACTTAGAACCTGCATACACTTCTGTCACCTTTTCCTTATCAAGTTTGTGTGTATTGTTACTATCTCTTAAGAAGCTGTCAAACACCAATGCATAATTCAAATCAAGTCCAGGAAAGATCATGACACCAACATCCTCCAAATTTTTCCTCCCCTTTTCAGGAGTCATATTTGTCATCTCATCATCCACACACTTTCTCAATTGATCCAGCAATTGCTCTTCATTCCCAGAGGTGACAGCACCCACACCTTCTCTTATTTCTTTCCCCTTCAGTTTGTACAAAAATGCTTTAAACTCAGGAGAAGTTATAAATTCATCATCTGAAACAAATGATTTGTATTCCATATGCCGTGCATCAACATCACCACTTCCAATACTATGTTCTCTAATTGGGCAAACATATTGCTGAGTTCTTAACCTAGATGCTTTCTCCGTTCTGCTCTGTGGTGTTTCATCCATTGGGGTCTCCTCATCTCCAGAAGGCAATGTTCCCATATCCTGTAGCCCTTGGTTATAACTTTCAACCACTGCCTCTGCTTCCTCTTCATCTAGATTTCTGATCATATCATCAAAAGGATAAGGTACATGCTGATACCTTCCAAAGTTAATCTTTTCTTTGGCCGAATTGATATATCCTTTAGGGTCAAAGTTTTTTCTGGGTGGTCCACTTTTCATATTATAATGCAATAACTTATCATGAATTAAATTATATCCTTCCTTGGCCAATACAGTGAAATCACCAAAGCATAATGTACTAGGCATAAATGCCTGCTTCCCATAAGAACTGAAAATCATCACACTACTGTAATCCATCTGTCTAACAATTTCCAAATATGCAATCCTATTTGGAACTGTCTTTGGTAGAATAAAAGGGGTACCTTCAAACCCATACACCCTGATCATTGTGGCTCCTTCCAAACAATACTAGTCACCCCAATTATGATCAATTAGCCCATTGAAATCTTTGGGACAAAAAAATCTTTTAATCTCGTTAGTCAAAGAATAATTACAAGGGTACCTATACAACCTATACAAAGTTTTCACAAAGTACTCCTCAAAGTGGATGAAACTAGCATTGGAAAACCTGTTGTCCCAAATAGCAGTCCACAGCTGAACAAGTAATGCCTCACCTTCCTTACCAATCTGCAAAATTCTCATTTCTGGAGGCCATACTCCCAATTCCTGACCAAAATACAGCACCAAATGCATCAATAACGAATAATGCCTGAGATGGACAATAGAAGCTCCACTCTTTATAGCCATCAGTCCAGAATCAAGCTCCTTAGCAATATATGAAGCATAATCAAATGGCCTGGAGTTATGATACTGAATATCTGCTATGATAATCATTGGCACAATTTACATGAGTTTCGGAGCATCCATCCCCAACACTTGACACACTGAAAAATATGTGTATTTCATGTAAGGTTCAAACAAATCTACATGATAAGGAGGCCCCTCACCATCTTGCAAAGGTTCTGATTTGCTACCCTGTTTAACTCTGTCAATAGGCAACCTCCAACCCTTATAGATTGTATCCATTCTTGAAAACTCCTTTTCCAACTCTTCGCAACTGATCTCCTCATTGCAGAACCCTTCCAATTTGAAAACCTCACCGACTGCTTCTTTGGATACATATATTTGTGGTTTTCTAGATGGGTCACATATAGCTTTATGTTTCGGATCATAATTGTCTGCAAGCACTTTTACTAACTCTACATTTACAAAAACATTAGGGCACACTAGTTTCCCTACATTCAATTTCCATGGGTTGCAGACTGGTTCAAAACGGTTTCTTCTGTGATAATGGAAATTGAAAAGCTCATAACCTCTTATGGTAGTCCAGGCATCACCTATGAACCTGCATTTGTCATCTAGTTTATCAACTTCTTCGCTAAGCTGTGCAAACCTTCTAGCTTTAGGACCTGAGCCAGGTAATTGATCAATAAGGTCTTGGTTCAACCTTCTTTCAATGCCCTCATGTTCTGTATCAACCTTCTGTTTCTTTCCTTTTGACACACTACTCCCACCGGGCTTTCTACCCATACCCTTTCCAGAACCAGAAGATTCCATTCTCAAGCTTACAAAATCAAAATGCAAAAACTAAGGAATAGTCACTTACAGTATTCTGCTCAAGCTCCTTACACTAAAAAACATCTCGGTTCTTTGCTCAGCACGCCAATTCACTTGTAATCAATTCAGAAATGAAGAATTGACTCAATCTTTACTGTTATATCCTGTCGTGTCATTAATGAAGCACGAATGAACACCAATTTAAAACTGGCATTGCTGCATCAAGTGTCCTTTCGATGAGATATTTTCAAATCTAGAGCGAAATCCCTTTTCAACGTCTATTGCACCTTTTCGCCAAAACAAAATGCAGTCTTATCGACACCTGGACTCCAAAAATGATGACTGTTGCTCCTATTTTTTGTATCGCTATAACAATTCTGAGTTGGGGAGATGCTACATAGACTTCTTTGTGTTATATCGATATGCATTCTTCAAGTCAAAATCGCTGAGAAAAAATCACCCTTTCACCGATGAATTCTCCCTTCAGCATATCCACCAAGTTTTCTCACTGAAAAACCTATCAATGAAATAACACTTTCGGCAAGACATAATATCTTCGGGAAGACCTATATCGATGCCAAATGTTTTACCGATATCACTCTTATTCGGTGAAACTCACCCCGAGCCGCTTGTCAGTATAACTTCCAAACTTCGGTGAAACCTTATGTCGAAAGTTCCTCTCCTGGCGATACACATCTCTGTCAGCATATCTTCTGAGTCAGCAAGACCCCAACACTTTCTCCAATACCTTTTCGGATTCCCCCATATTAAGTTCGGCAAGACAACAATCATCTCACCTAGACCTTCACCAAAGCACATAATTCTTACCGAAACATTTGTTTGCAAGCCAATCGGTAAAACTAAATGGTTTCGTTGTGACATCCTACTGATACCAATCGGTTTGGCCGAAATGACCCCTCCACATGCTAGTCAGAAAGATCAATTGAATTCGCTGTGACCTTATAACAACGCCCCAACACATGCCAATATGGATCTTTGCAGTTGCTGAAATAAGAGAAAAGTCTTGCCGATTATCTGCACAAACATATGTTAGTGAAAATACATCTCGGGGAGACTTTCACTATGTCTTGCCGATATGGGTCTTTCAATGAAATTGGGAGAGGTAGACGGATTTAAATGGATCTCATGACAAAAATAAGCAAAGCAAATGGAAAGAGGGGATTTTATACACATGATAAGGACTCAATGTTGGAAACCCTTGAATGTAAATAGACTGTAAAAATTCAAAATTTTACAGTTCTAACAGGTTGAAGACATAGATTTTGAAGAAAATTTTGCACCTGTAGCAAGAATGGAGGCCATTTGGATGTTCTATGCATTTGCAGCTCATAAAGACTTCAAAGTATATTAGATGGATGTCAAGTTTACATTCCTAAATGGGGAACTGGAAGAAGATGTATATATGGAGCAACTAGAAGGTTTTTCACTGTCAGACAAAATAGATATGTTTTGTAAGTTAAAGAAATAATTATATGGATTGAAGAAAGCTCTCAGAGCTTGGTATGCTAGATTGGATAGATACTTAACTAAGTGGGGATTCAACAAAGGGTCCATAGACAACAATATTTACTTTAATATTCAGAAAGACAAGATACTGATAGTTGTGGTATATGTTGATGACATCATTTTTGGTGGAAATGAAAGTATGGGTAAAAAAAATTTTGAAGAGATGCATAAAGAATTTAAAATTTCTATGATTGGTGAACTAAATTTCTCCCTTGGACTTCAAGTTAATCAAACTATCCAAGGGATATTCATTTCACAATCTAAGTATGTTAAGGAATTGTTAAATAAGTTCATAATGGATGACTCTAAACCGGTATGTACCCCTATGGTGACTGGATGCAAGTTGAGTACAACGATGATGAATCTAATAAAGTTTATCACAGAATGTACAAATCCATGATTGGTGGATTTTTGTATCTTACTGCTACTAGACCGGACATTATGCATGTTGTATGTTTAGTTGCAAGATTTCAAGTAGAATCAAAGGAAGCACATGTTACAGTTGTGAAGAGAATATTTAGATATCTTAAAGGAACTCCAGACTATGGGGAATGGTATTCAAAGGACAATGATTTTAGTTTGAATTCCTACACTCATGTTGATTGGGCTAGATGTGTAGATGATTAGAAGAGTACAAGTGGAGCAGAATTCTTTCTTGGAGGAAGATTAGTTTCTTTATCCACTGCAGGAGAAAAATATATTGCAGTAGCATCTTGCTATACACAGGTGTTGTGGATGAAGCAAACTCTAATGGAAATAGGTGTGGTGAGTGATGAACCTACTTCTATTTTTGTGACAATAAAAGTGTTATAAAAATTTTAAAGAATCCAGTGATGCATTCTAGAACAAATCACATATCTATCAAGTATCACTTCTTGAGGGAGAAAGTATTGAGGAATGAAAGTAAGACTTGAGTATCTACCTACCAAAGAATAAGTGGCAGATATATTCAATAAGGCCCTTCTGAAGGATACTTTTGGGTATTTGAGGGGGAAGCTAGGGGTTTATGCCCCTCCTTTGAACTAAATGCACATGGAGGTGCATTAGTCTGGTGGATTCACAGACCTTTTTTGTTTTGGACTGATGATTGGGGTCTACTCCTCAGGGGGAGTAGAGAAGTGCATTGTTGTAGTATGTGATGTAGGTGTACTCCTTAGGGGGAGTAAACAAAGCTTTATTTGGAAAGGATGTCATTTTCCATTGATGTCAAAGGGGGAGAGAGATCATGTGAAAATTTTATGCTTGGTAGGTTGTCGCTTTTGAAAATCATGTAGAATGAGGGAGAGAGATCATGTAAAATTTTTATGCTTAGTAGGTTGTCGCCTCTGAGAATCATGTATGTTGTCTTTGATGGTTTTTCACATCATGTGTTGCCATAAATGAAAAAGGGGGATATTGTTGCAAGTATGGATGTGCTTGATGGTGTTTTCATTAATTTTTTCATTGATGTCAACCTAGTTAAGGTTAAGTAAGATGTGTTTTTCCAAGTAATTTTGAGAAAATTTGTAAAACAATGAAAGTTGTGCTGAAGTATGTCTTGAGTATGATCCGGTATTGTGATCTTAATTTTTTCTATGTTCATCCAATACCAATGCAAATTTGAAGGTGTGTTCATAAGCTTAAATGTACTGTATATTCCAAGTTGTAGCTTCTGGTTTGATGAAGAGTAAAAGTTATGTTCACCGATGTGTGAACTGGTTTGTTAGAGTTATCTGGTTATTGACTGGGAGAAATGTTTTGGCTCTGCAGTCTTCTGATATTTGGTTTCAGATCTTGCAAATCTAGGAGATTACTCTTTCTATTGGTTTTTATGTCCTAAAAGAATTTCTTGTGGTTTGGTGCTCCGAAAGACCTGCTCCAGAGCTCCTGTGTTTTTGTTGGTTGTCTCGGTTGGACTGGTGAAGTGTTCTCTACAAATAATTTTTTTTGAAGTTGTTGTGGATATATCTGAGTTTTTCTCAGAGATAGTAAAAATCCTAGTGAAGTGTGTTGAGCAATTCACATATTTTTATCTCGCTAGTGATGCGTGTACTTCAAAGATCATTGATATTTTCATTAGGTTTGGCCGACCTAGTGTTTACACGTTACATTATGCATTTGCATCGATTTAATAAAGTGTGTGTCTGATCCAAGATGTTGTTTGGGTCCTAAATTCAATATGTATTTGGTCCTCTCACATTCTTATCCACCACGAGAATGTTGAGTAGCCGACCTAGTTTGAATTTGTAATTTGAATTTGTATAGCCAACCTTGGTGAATGTTTCTAAGGTTGAAGATGGTATAAAATAAAGTTAATTTTTGGTGAATTCAATATCCATCTTTCATTCAATTCAAGGAAGAGAAGAGTGTGTGAACAAGTTTGAAAAGAAGAGTGTGGAAGAGCGAATTGTGGCAACAAAAATTTATTGTGTTCATAATCTTCTGATCAAGTTGCAAAGTGTGTGTAACTTCTAGTGGTGGATCTTTATCTATTTCTTTGTAATTTTTCTATAGGAAGTGAGCCTCTTTTTCTGGATAGTGAGTCCTAAGGTAGTGAGCCCTTAATCTAGGTAGTGAGCCTTTGTATCTGGGTAGTGAGCCCTTTGGCAGTGAGCCTGTGTATCCAGGATTACATTACTACTATATTGTGAGTTAATCCTCACCATGTTTTTTCCCTCATTAGGGTTTTCCATGCAAATCAGGTGTCTCTGCTATTACGTTTTTGTTATTTGCATTTCATGTTCACACTTAATAATAGATTGAAGATAAAGTGGAATTAATTAAGTTTAGAAGTGAAGAATTTGATACAACTAATTCACCCCTCCCCCTCTCAATTGTCTTGTGTATTTCAACAACATATAATAAATTAGAAAAAATAAAAGTTGTACCACATAAAAGTTAATTTAAAAAAAAAACATGTAAAATAGTAAAAAGGGAAAAAAATAAAGTACTATGCCAGATAGTAAATGAATGGTGAGGATGAACCTAATCATATAGAAACCTTTTTTAGGCAGCTTGAACCATTGATCTAACAAATTAGCTTGTGCACTTCATATAAGTAACGCCTTCGGCATAATTAATTCTACTCACGAAATGCTTTTTATTTTGTAGGTTAACTCGCAACCTATATTAATTTCATAGATAGGGAAAGCTTGAAAAGACTAATTATTTTTTTGAATCTTTTGTAATGGCTTGGAAATGGTTGTTGATGATGAGAAATTTATTTCTTCCATTGAAATATGAAATGATGATTTCATGTCGCATTTATGGAAACACAAGTGCATTAGTGTCATGCATATTAAATACAAAGGAAGCAAAATCAAAATCACCATAAATTTGATTGTACACATTCTTGGCAACTATGGTCTTTCCAATGTCATCAATATCACATATTTCAACTTCAACCACCTCTTTCTTTGAATTGAGACTTAATTTCAGAATGAGAGCCTCCATCATGTTCTCCATTCCCATTGGGTTCTTAGAAACTTCTAGTGGCACTATTTCCAATGTATCGATCACATCCTTCAACATCATATTTACTAGAGAATCAAAACTAAAATGACCAATGTTACCAATAACCAACAATAAAAAAGTGCAAATTAATGTTCACCAATGACTAGGGTAGATCAAAAGTTTAACAACCTAATCAATTACTCCCAAATTATCACATTTTTTTGTTTTGTTATGATTTTATTTAAATTTATTAAGTTTTCATTATCTTCTATACTCAGGTAATCATCTATCCTTCAAAACAAGGTAGGAATCCACCCATCAAAACAAGATGGAGATCCATCCATAAAAACAAGATAGACATCCACCCATCAAAACAAGTTTGGAATCCATCATCTATCCCTTAAAATAGGACATGCATCCATCCATCAAATGTGATAGGAATCCATCCATCAAAAGAGGATGTGAATCCATCATCTATCCATCAAAAATTGATAGCCATTTTCATCCATCAAAACTCAACCCACTAAATTATTTAATATCATTCCCTCCATAAAGATTATTATTTCAACTTATTCATTTATATATATCAATTATGTTGTGTACACCATTTGTTAAAATTTCTCATAACTAAAAGTGCATGGTGTGAATTGAAACATTCAAACTTAAATTAACAAAACACCAAGTAGAATAAATAATTGTTCCAACAATAAGTCCAATAAAATGTATCCATATGTCATAAAATGTATATCAATGTCATAAAATATATTTATTTCAATAGTAAGTTGCAAAATGTATATCAAATCCAACAATAAGTCACAGAATATATTCACTCCAATAACAATCAAGTCCATCACACAAGATATTATTAGACCTTGACAAAATTAATCAAGTCTATCACACAAGAGATTGTTAGACCTAAGAAAATAAGCTTTCTAGGGATATAGTTATTTTAGATAGCTTAGTGTGAGCATTGGAATCATTTGAATGAGCACAAAAGATAGCTCAAGATTCCTTGATGCTCAATTTTGACAATTTTTATGATCATATAAGATGGAAATCCATCCTTTAAATACTTAAGTGGTTTGTATTTGGTCCTAACCTTTTTTCCCAATTTTGAATTTTGTTCATGGGTGCTAATGCAAGATTCATTATTAATAAATCCCTCTCCCCACAATTTCTCCCTCCATAAACCTATTGACCAAGTCTTGCTTCTAATTTTTTTTATATTTCCTCACAACTAATGCTATTAGATATCTCTTTCATCGTACCCAATCAAATTATCCAATTCATTGCATCTATCTCCCTAGTAAAATTACAGCCCTTAACTCCCACTCCATTCATGATAAAATAATTTTCATTCAAAATAAAATTGAAGATCTCAACAATATGCTTGATATCCTTCATTATTTTTGTTCTATTTCAAGCTCCCAACTAGCTATGCATAAAACTAAATTTTGTATGAGACGTCCTAGCCCTCATTTTCCATGGATTTTGAAAGAGTGGAAAGAGATAAACATGGATCCATTACTATGTACATCGACATTCCTTTTGGAATTGAAGTATCCTTCAAAGATATGTTAAGGTAGTTTTAAACAAAATCAAATCCAAAATGTTGGCCTAGACAAACTGATTTTTATTTATGGCTAGGCATATACATATGGCTAATAAAAGTATCTTGGATACTCATGTCTACATCTCATCTCATTGTCTATCCTCTAAATATTTCTATAAAAAACTAACTCAATGCATTTGAATAATTTTATTTGGTCCAAATAGGGAGATAAAAAAGGTAACATTTCCACTTGTTGGTCTCACTATATCCTTGCAAAGGAGAAGAGTAGCTTGGGTATCAATGATCCTTACATTACGTGATCTTCCATTTAGATAAATGGATTGACAAATTTTTGGAAGGGAATGCTCCTTGGAAAATTTTGATTCAACACTACAAACAAATAACTACTAGAGGTAAATCATGAAGCATATTTTAGTGAAGGGAAAACGGGGTGCATCTAAAGACCCAACAGTGTGGAATACATTCCCTTAACACTAACATAATAGGGGAGAAGAGCATAAATAGGTTCTAATAGCTTCTAAAAACTACTTGAGATGAATACAACCAGTAAAATAGATAACAAAATTCAGCATTCACAGATTGACACAGGATATACGTGGGAAAACCTTTTCAGGTAATTGTTACCTATTTTTCGGAACCAGCTCAAATAGGTAGAGCTGAATCACAAATTCAGGCTAAAAGGTATACAAGATGTTTTAAAATTTTCTGCTGAAGTACTCATATTGCGCATTACTTCATGAAAATGTATATTTCAATGATATTATGCAAAAAACACTTCAAGATTACATCACAAGTTTGCATAATGTTTGTTGTTTTATTCATGATGTGCGAACCAGAATCCCACACAAGCCGTGGGAGTAACTCATTATTTGATTTTTTATAATCAAGAAGGAGATGCAAGAGTAAAATCAAATTATACATCTGAAAATAGAGAAAGCATAAGGTAGAAAGTGATTCGTCATTGCCTGGAATGACGAATCATTGACAGTTGAAGTTTTTAGTTATGACGCCAGTTGCGGTTCTAGCTTCATTTCCATTTTTAGCTCCAACTCCGCGTACCTGCAAGTTTGAGGGAAATGTTGTTAGAGCAATGCGGATCAAATCCTATCATATGCCTGCGCTACTAACAGAAATATAAGATACAGATGATCAGGCATCTATCAGATGATTATGAAAATTAAAACAATATAAATAAAGAGGAAGTTTTCAGCTTCTTTTATTTTGCTAACATGTTTGTTCACTCTAAAGAACAGGTGCATTGTGTACGAGATCATCTTATCGGATATGTGGAGTAAAACAGGCTCCCACAAGGGTTGAGCCTGGCATATCAAAATGATACACTCTCAAGTGACATACGAGAGTTCATAAATACGTAGCAGTCATTAAGAGTTGTTGAAACTCAGAATATAATATAAGCAACCTTATTTCAAAGAGATTCAGGAAAAGCATTTTGAGCATACAATAATTTTTTTTTTTGTTAGTTTTCAGGTCATGAAGGATCAAACAGTGTGAAGAACTCATCATTTTCATTGATATTCTATTCAGCTCTACTTTACATTTTCACATTATATCTAAGTAAAGTATTGAGCCTCTTTACATTGAAGAGAAACAAAATTTTCTTCCATTGGGGTGTTTTCACAGCTTCAAAAAGCATATGATAGTATGATGAATGAGTACAACCAAAAAGCCAAAAACTTCAAAGAGAGACACTATAGAAATGCATAGTTGAAATCACCCAGCAAAACAACATTTAGTGATAGCATGATAAGTCATAAAATCAGGCAATTTACTATCATCAAGTGAGCAGCAACAAACTATTCTAAAACGGTGCAGAAAGTAATGCGATCAAAGGAGCAACAAACTATCATCAAGAGATCCATCAAAAGAGCAGTAAGTAATGCAAAAAATGAGCAGCATAATGAGTGCTCAATACATTCAGCATCAACATAAATGTCTTTCTTCAAGCCAAGGAAAGAAGGAGGTTAGCATTGTCATTTATACCGAAGTTTGATAAGAATATTCTGTGCAACTTTCTTATTAGTACAAAGCAAATCAATGAAAATGATAGTGAGCAGCAACTTGAACAATAGCAGAAAAAATGATCTTGGGTCGAGCCCAGAAATGTTGCAAGACACCCTCATATATTCATAGAGAAAAATAATCTTTTATCAATAGCTATTAGGAGGAATCAAACTCGCGGCCTATCATGGAAGGAAGGCAAACACAGTGTTTACCAGAATAAGGGGAGAGGTAAGCCAGTGATAGACCAAGAGCAGGACATGGAGGACAGGCTTTCATCATCTTTTATAGCTTTTAAACAGAAGCTTCAGTCAGAAATGAAGAGAGTGATACGCTACAAGAATGCAAAGATAATTAATGAATATTTGACTACAAACACTGTGAAGGACAGTCTTAGCATCAAGGATGGGATAATGAGCTGCAATTCAAACTTACAGTAGCAATTAAAGCATAGTTTTAGCAAATACAGTTCTATTTGTTACACAGTCAAATAGCAGTGCTAAAAGAGGAAACAAAAGAGAGAAAACACCTACTGGTCAGCCATGTCAAGAAAGTAACAACCCAGGGTCTGTATTTGTAAATGAGTGAAAAGGTTTGTTTTATTTTTATAGGACATGATTACAGCAGTGTGAGCATTGAGATACATTTTTTTTTTTTTGTGTTGTTTGTAATATCATTTACCCATGTGGGGGTTTCATAAGAAAACACAATGAAAAATGGAATATCGGTATGGAGGTTTTATTTAAAACTCAAAATCATCCATATAACAATGAACTCGCAGGTTTCCAATAGAGATTATAAAGTGGGGGTGTTTTCTTCATGGTACTGAATACCCATATGAGTTTTTGCTTCAGAACTGTTAAATATATAAACAATCTCTTAGGTCGAGTCCAGAATTGCAACAAAACTTCAAATACAGGAAAAGAAATCAGGTATTCAAATTATAGCAACTAGAAACAAGGTTTTAATACATATTTCTATCATCTTTTGAGACTGTAGAGGCCATGATATATATTTTGAAAAGTGGAAAACAAGCTCAAATTCATGGCGACAAGGAGTGACAAAGCGAGAACCAAAAGGCTCGTTCCCATTTATTTTTTTGTTATTAATTGGTGTTTGCATGGAATAAAAAAGAAAACCCTTGAGATTATACACAGAAAAATGAAGCAAATCCAAGCTTATTCGTACAGGAGCCAAGTCAACTCATCAGGAGAACAAATCCATGGCGGCAATAAATAAGCTACAAGGTGTTTTCATTTTTATGTGAATAAAAAGAAGTATACGGAGATATATTTTAGCAGCAGAACTTCAAATACAGGAAAGGAAAATGGTGAAGTTTCAAACACCCAATTTTCATTACCCAGAATGGTGAAAAGAAAAAAGAGAGTGTATATAAAAATTGAGCAAGCTCTATGGCGGCGCAAAAAAAAGCTTACCGTTGTTTGTCTGTCAAAAACTTGCAAGCCACGGCCAAAGTCTTCCCACAAGTTTTGAGCTCAGATTCAAGGATTCTCCATGGTGGCCTCACAAGCACAAAATGAAGGGTGCACACAGAAAAGTGAGAAATTCATTATGAAAGCAATGTTGGCCGCGCCTTTGAAGCTGACTATGCTTTCAAAATGGAGGAAGTAATAATGCAAGCATGAAAAAATAAAGCTTATTTTTGTCTTCGTACAGGCATGTGCATAGAGATTTGCCATAAACAAGCAAAAATGGTGTTGATACAAAGGTCGACCCCAAGCTTTCATCATGGCGGCCTCATGAATATAAAACAAGTATATGAAGAGAGCTACAGACAACGAAGTTTCAAATACCTAGCTTTCATTACCAAGAAGAGGAGCCTCGACCATCTTGAAGAAGATTGCGGAAGAGTCAAGTTTCAAACCAGAATCTCCAAACCCTCAGCATGGCGGCGCAATAGGAAGTAGAAGGATGAAAGTGCGAAATGGTAAAAAGGTTAGGGTTAGACCATCTTTTGTCTACCCTAATTCGATAAGGGGGTTTTTTCCTTGTTCTTAAATTAATCATTTTCATTTCTATCGCCCTTGTGGTCATGTCTTGAAAGTCAAAATAAAGCCTAATGATATGGCTGACAATGAATAAAGTGCCAATAATGCTAAATGGCCAAATATTATGCTAGGTATAAAAATGCCATTGGATCAAAGATGTGTTGAGTTATGCATGGAGCCCAAGAGGTGTATATTAAGGTGATTATTAGAGTGATTTATCATGCATTTTTGTGATATATACATATTCTAAGATTGCATTGATTAAATTCAATTAATTTAATGTTTTTTGTTTTGCTTACCCATGTAAAGTGGTATTAATCAAATGATAAAATTATAAATCATTTAATTAATACAACTATTTTTAGGCAAAATAACATTGAATTAAATAAATCCAATAATGCAAGCATAGAATAAGGCAAAGATGGATTTTCATTTTGCATGGGCGGATTGACACAAATGAGGTAGCTTTTGCATGCTTTGGCCCACTTTCTAGGGATTTGCAGTTCAATTAAAGTCTCTGCATGTATCAGTTATGACTTGGCAGTGAGTTTGAGCTTGAGTGGACTTGTTTTTGCATGGATTTGGGCTTCCTTTTCAGAGATATTTTCTTCTACTCGGAATTGGCCTTGGAGTTATCACCCTTTCTTAGAGTTGGACTTTCAGTTCTTTTTACATGCCTTTTGGAAAGGCTTTTGTATATATTGAAAAACTTATCTGTTTTTCAGTTAGTTCTTATTTTTCTCCTTTGCACTCTACAAAGTGAATGATTTGTAACTCAACATTTATTTTTTATATTAATACATAGTAGGTTTTATAGGATACCTCGGTTTTAGCATGGAGTTTTTCCTCTTATCTTCTCAATAGTGTCAGGTTTTGCCTTCAAGCTTTCAGACATTAGTGTTGTGATTGATTTTGATCAAATTATCTTGTGTTTCAGCATTGAAACCTTTATCTTTCTGTCTCAACCATAAATATATGTATGCATTCAAGTTTAACTCATAGGTCATGCAGTGAGTTCGTAATAGATTATTTTCTTAATTGTGAGAACACTATTCTTTTCCTCTACAAGAAAATAGTTTTATGAACCTTTGTATGAAATATTCATATGAGTTCAAACTATTCAGATTTTGATGTGCAAGTTAGATATCCTGAGAATCAATTGTGAACCAAACTGCCTTTTAGATCATTATTTTCAGGTGTAAACATCACCTTTTTAAAGCTTCATAGTTTTGCTTTTAGATTAAATCTTCTTATCCTTTTTCCCAACATTTTACCAAAATATTAATCAAAAAAATCCATAGGAACCAGCCTAGAATCTGGAGGTCTAATTCCTCATAGGATACCCACAACCTGGAATTAGTTCCAATGTGTCATCAAATTGCTAAAATTCAATATTTTTGCATATGGGTGCAATCTGTTTGACAACAGTTTTTGGCACACCTAGTGGGACATAATTTTATTATTTCAAGTTGCTGATTTGGTATGTATAGCAAGTTACCAACTTCTCAGAGTAGTTATTTCAAAGTACCTGGAAACTCCATGATCAAGTATCAAAGAAGATTAGTAGAAAGCATATGAGAAACATCCAGACAAGAAGAAGCTCTTCTCCGTTTGAATACCTTCAACTATCTTTGCCAAAAAGGAGAGGAAGGACAACAAACAGAGTCTCGGAAAGGCCTTCAGGAAACCTATCGATTTCTCCAAGTTTTAGAAGAGAAATAATTGTTTACATGTCAAGGAGAGGCAGATCAAGCATAAGACAACAAGGCCCGCATTCATCTTCACCAAGTTACAGACAATCTACCTCACTTGTACCAGTTTTGTAAGCTACAAATTCAAGAACACCAACAACTTCAATGGCTAGAGTGCATGCATTCATACCATTCAATGGGGGAAGCCCATTGAATATGGCGCAACATGATGATATTCCTATTGCAGCACTTAAGAGTTTACCATTTTTCACTGGCGAAGATCAAACAACACCAATCAAGCATATCAGAGATATGGATTCTCTATGTGGAGTTCACCATGTTACACAGGAAAATGTTGCATTGAGACTGCTAGTAGCATCTTTCAAAGGCAAAGTGCTTCAGTGGTTTCATGGCTTACCAGTTAATACAATCGCCACATGGGATGATCTGGGAGAAATGTTGAGCAAGCAATTTTTGGACAAGTCTGATCATCTATCTCTAGTTGAACAAATGACAACTATTAAGAGAGCACCACAAGAACAGATGATGGATTTCAACTTCAGGTTTCAACAAACCTGGAATAGGATTTCGATAACGGTAAGACCTACCCCTGATCATGCATTTTTATATTACCTTAGGTCATTAAATAGTGACATAGCTTTAATGATCTAGTCAATGGGGGGTTTAATGCTGCCAGCAACTTATGAGATTGCTATTAGAGCAGAAAACAACCTTATACAGGCTGGTAAAATTGTACCAAGGCCACCTATGCCTATATTTCCAGATATCCACCCCTTGATGCCAATTAATTTGCCACCAATTGCCACAATTCCTATTGAACCAGCCTTATGCTATCAGCCAGCTGTCCAAAATAATGCTTTTCCAGCATAGTCTGAGTTTCAAGAGTTAAAGGGTAATCAACAAGAGATGGCAAAGTTATTACAAACTGTTAGCAATGACTTAGTCAGTATCAAGAGGCAACATAACCAAAATTACAGGCCTTACCAAGCACCCTTTCAACCTAACAGACCTCCCTATCAGGCTAATAACCAAGGACAACGTAGGAATTTCAATCCTAGGCCATCATACAACCCGAACCAGCAAGCTGCTAGCTCATCAAAGGAGCTCGTTCCAGTCTAGAACAATCTTGCACATGATTATGTATGGTGTTACCCATGTAATCAGCCTCACAATCAGGCTACTTGCATGAATGGTGTCATTAATCAAGCTCTTATCATACATAGTACATACGCTGCAATAGAAAATACAGCAAAGGATGCCAATGATCAAACACAATAGAATGACATGGATGTCACCATGATGAATTGGCAAGGCAACGAATTTTGCGGAGTAAATCAGTTACAAGGTAAAAATCATTCTGATAAGTCTATTGCAGCAAACACAAGGTCCAAAAAGAGAGCAACAGATCTGAGACAGCAAGCTGTTCCTGAGAAACAACAGCCAGACAGTGATAAACAGGAAGTAGATAAGGTCAAACAGCAAGCTGTTCAGCAAAAGGTTCAGGTTTCATCAACTGATAAAGAGTAGTCACAGCTTCCTTCCTAGAAAAATGTTCACATTTTACCAAGGAATCAAGTTGACACTGCTAAAGACCAGCAGAAACAAGGTGAACTAGTTAAAGATACGAGAACTCAACCAGATCCAGTGCTAAAAGAAGTTGTTCCAAAAGCCCAACATAAGGTTATTTCTCCTGCTTTTAATATTGTTGATCATATGAAAAAAACAACAGTTAGCATCACTATGTTGGATGCATTCCACTTACCTGGGCAGAAAGAAGGTTTGTAAGAGGCATTGGCCAAAATATCTATTTCTGACGAAACAGCCAAGGGTTCTTACAAACAACTCAGACAACAAAAAAGGATAGTCAACTCAAGAGGTAAAACCACCACCTTTTTATGTTAGTCTGATTATCGAAGATAGCATAGTGCATAATTGCATGATAGATTCAGGAGCTAGTAGCTCAATCATGCCTAAACAGCTTGTTGACAAGTTGGGTCTTGAATATGAACCATTGTCAAAAGGGGTAGTACAGTTAGACAAAACAGCCATTAAGTCTGTAGGAGTTATAAGAAATCTACCCCTTACATTGCATGCCTGTCCTAATTTTCAAGTACCACGGGACATTTAAGTTATTGATCTCCCACCTTATTTTGTCATTTGTCTGTCTAGATATTTCACTGCAAAGTTGGGTGGTTATTTGTCATCAGACTGATCTCACATGTTTTTCAAAACCAAATACGGTACCAAAGTTACCATTAAGTCAGAAAAATTGGTCAAAGACCATATCAAGCCCTACGTGCCAAATCCTATAAATGTAAATCTAGCTTTCCATGATCAGGAGGATCAATCCATGACCCTTGACCCCACTATACCTATAGAATGTATACCAGATATAAATTTAGATGAGTGGGCAGCTGAAAATCATGAGATTGACCCGTTCAGTCTCATGGATGAAGTAGGTTTGGGCATTTATATGATTCAGGAGCCCGATATGCCCATTCCAAATCTAGTCAAGGAGGAAAAAGAGTTAGAACAACAAACTGATCAGCTTTGGATGCTGTATTTTGATGGTTCCAGGAGTAAAATTGGTGTTGGTGGAGGAGCAGTGCTCATATCACCTAAAAATGACAGGTATTATTCAGCTTTCAGATTTTCTTTCAGTTGTTCAAATAATGTTACTGAGTACGAGGCATTGATACATGGTTTAGAGTGGGCCAGAAAAAGAAAAATTAAGTGTTTACAGGTATTTGGTGATTCTGAATTAATAACAAATCAAGTAAGAAATCTAAATTTAACAAAAAATGATTTGCTGAAACTATATAAACATCGTGTCTGGGACTTAATTGAAGAGTTCGATGCATTTAATTTGCAATCGGTACCCATAAATCAGAATAAGCATGCTAATAAACTTGCTGCCATGGGATCACAATTTGACATCCCAGCCGAAGTTCATAATGTGCAGGTACAACAATATGTGAAGGTAGTTGTTAGACCTTCGATACCTGATAATAATGTAAGCTGACATATTTTTGACAACGATGAATAGATATGCCATTTTCTAATGGAGGAGGCAGAGTTCTCTGTTGGAAACCAGTGCAAGTTTGATCAGCGATATGGCGATCAAATCATGCAGTTAAAGTCTAATAAACTGCCAAAAGGTTTGGTGACTCTTGAGTCTATTTTCAACATTGATGACCAAGTTAGAAAAGATAAATTAGGGATCACAGTGAAGCAGGAACATTATGAACCGATAGAAATATTTAAGGATAAACTTCTCAAGCTTGGAAAAGTATGTATGAAGGAGGAACAACAAGATTTTATCTTACTTTGTCAAGAATTCAGTGACATTTTCGCTTGGGAATATGGAGATTTGAAGGGTTTTAACCCTGAGTTAGCTCAACATACAATTAAGCTGGAACCCAATGCAAAACCAGTCAGACAAAAGCAAAAGCCTCTGAATCCGAAACTAGAACACTTGATGAAAATAGATTTGAACAAGCTGATTGAAGGAAGCATCATATTTCCAATCAAACACACTTCTTGGGTATCCAATCTGGTGCCCGTCAGAAAGAAGAATGGAGAGATAAGACTGTGTGTTGATTTTCGTGATCTAAATAGAGCTTCACTTAAGGATCACTATCCACTACCTTCAAGGGAGCAGATATTGCAGGTTGTTTCAGGATCAGAGAGATTCTCATTGCTGGATGGGTATTCAAGTTATAACCAAATATTGGTTAAGGAGGTTAGAACGCATTACAGCCATTCTGGCTTTACCACTTCCTACTCACAAAAAAGGTTTGCAGAGATTTTTAGGAAGAATAAACTTTGTTAGAAGATTTATTCCTAACATTGCAGCATTGTTGCAACCTCTCACATCCATGCTAAAGAAAAACATGCAGTTCAGCTGGACGAAGGAAGGTAAGAGCAGTTTTGAGCAGATTAAAGAGACACTTGCAGTAGCCCCAACACTAATAAATCCAAACTTTGATAAAGATTTCATATTATATGCGTTTGGTAGTGTGGATACAATTTTTTCCATGCTTTGTTAGCAAAATGACCAAGGACTTGAACAACCCATTGCATTATTTAGTCAAATTTTGCATGATTACAAAACAAGATATTCATTTGTTGAAAAGCACGTACTTGCTGTTGTAAGGAGTCTCAAAAAGTTTAGACATATGTTGTCTAACAATAAAATACATTTGCTGGTAGCTCACCCAACAATCAAGTAATTTCTGTTAAATAAGGACATAAATGACAAGCACGCAAGCTGGATAACCAAGGTCATGGAGTACGACATCAGCATAAAGGTTACCAAGCTTGTCTGAGGTAAAGGACTGTGCGAACAGCTTGTAGAAAATGAACAGAACAACAATGAAAAGGTCATCACAGTTATGAATAATGAAGAGGAACCTATTGTTTCAACTGTTCTAGTTGACTGGATTCATCAAATGATCCATTACTTGCATACTGGAGATTTCCCAGAAGGTATGGACAATTTTAAACGAAGGTATTACAGATTGCAAGCAATTCCTTATGCAGTAATAAATGATGTTTTGTATAAGAAGGACTTCAATGGAGTATTTCTCAGATGCATAAGCCCTGATCAGATTGAAAGAATTCTGGAGGAATTCCATGATGGACCTATTGGAGGTCACTTTGCACCATGCACTACAGCTTTAAAAATCATGAAATCAGGGTATTATTGGCCAGACCTTTTTAAGGATGCTCATGCTTATGTCAGAAAATGCTCTAAATGTTCACTATTTGTAGGAAAACAAAAGTTAGCAGCACTACCCTTGAATCCGATTCAGGTAGAGTAGACATTTGGAAAGTGGGGACTTGATTTCATCGATCCAATTAACCCACCATCAAGTGCAAGGCACAAGTGGATCCTAATAGCAACAGATTACTTCACGAAATGGATAGAAGCGGTTGCTCTAAAGGATTCAAATGAAACATCAGTTTTAAATTTTTATCAAGACATAGTTTCCAGGTTTGGTACACCTGAGTCCATTATTTTAGATAATGCTTTAGCCTTTGTTGGCTTAAAGGTTTCAAATTGGTCAGTAAAGAATAACATCTATTTGAACACTTCGTCCAATTATTACCCCCAGGGTAATGGACAGGAAGAATCGACGAACAAGAATCTGATTAAGATCATTAAGAAGACAATTGAGGATAATTAGAGGTCATGGCACGACAAGCTTAAATTATCCCTTTGGGTTGATAGAGTTACACCAAAGCGGTCAACAAGTTTTTCACCGTATGTTTTGGTTTATGGTAAAGAGGCCAAGCTGCCGATTTCAATAGAATTCTCAACTCTCGGCTACATAAAGGAACCGGAATTACTTAAGGAGCAGCCAATGCAAGTTAGGCTTGCTGAATTAATAGAGTTGGATTAAACCAGGAAGGAAGCTTTCAGAAAGATTCAGATTCATCATTCTCAGATGAAAAAGACATTCGACAAGAAAGCAGTTGCAAGAGTCTTCAATGAAGGTGACTTGGTTTTCAAATGGGATGAGTTGAAGAGTAGGCCTGGCAAACATTCTAAGTTTGATGCCATGTGGGATGGCCCATATATTATAACAGCAAAAAAGGAGCATAATTCTTTCCAACTTTCAAGATTGGATGGAGAAGTATTGCCAATTCCCATTAACGGGATCCATCTCAAACAGTGCTATTAAGCAGTATTAATTGCTATTGTACATAGTAGATTAAATTTTCAGTTTAGTTTGCTTTCAATAAGTGCTCATTGCACTTTACTTTCTTTCAGCATTGTTTCGTTTTCAATAAGGTGCAGTCACTGCACTAGGTTTTCAGATTCTGTCATAAACAGAATTGCAGTAGCTTCTTTCAGTTTTTGTGTGATACTGAGTTACATAGTTTTTCAGAGGAGATTAAGAGAAAGAACTGACTCCATGCCCAATGGATAAGCTACATGACTGGACTATGGTGTTTAGCAGGCAAACACTCCGCAGAGGTTGCCAATTTGTTACCTATTTTTCACCACCAGCTCAAATAGGTAGAGCTGAATCGCAAATTCAGGCTAAAAGGTATACAAGATTTTTTAAAATTTTCTGTTGAAGTACTCATATTGTGCATTACTTCATGACAATGTATATTTCAATGATATTATGCAAAAAACACTTCAAAATTACATCACAAGTTTGCATAATGTTTGTTGTTTTATTCATGATGTGCGAACCAGAATCCCACACAAGCCGTGGGAGTAACTCATTATTTGATTTTCTATAATCAAGAAGGAGATGCATGAGTCAAAGAAAATTATACATCTGAAAATAGAGAAAGCATAGGGTAGAAAGTGATTTGTCATTGCCTAGAATGTCGAATCGTTGATAGTTGAAGTTTTCAGTTGTGACGCCAGTTGTGGTTCTAGCTCCGTTTCCATTTTTAACTCCAACTCCGCATACCTGCAAGTTTAAGGGAAATGTTGTTAGAGCAATGCGGATCAAATCCTATCATATGCCTGCGCTACTAATAGAAATATAAGATACAGTCGATCAGGCATCTATCAGATGATTACGAAAATTCAAACAATATAAAGAAAGAGGAAGCTTTCAGCTTCTTTTATTTTGCTAAAATGTTTGTTCACTCTGCAGGAACAGGTGCATTGTGTACGAGATCATCTTATCGGATATGTGGAGTAAAACAGGCTCCCACAAGGGTTGAGCCTGACATATCAAAAGGATACACTCTCAAGTGACATACGAGAGTTCATAAATACGTAGCAGTCATTAAGAGTTGTTGAAACTAAGAATATAATATAAGCAACCTTATTCCAAAGAGATTCAAGAAAAGCATTTTGAGCATACAACATTTTTTTTTTGTTACTTTTCAGGTCATGAAGGATCAAACAGTGTGAAGAACTCATCATTTTCATTGATATTCTATTCAGCTCTAGTTTACATTTTCATATTAATCTAAGTAAAGTATTGAGCCTCTTGACATTGAAGAGAAACAAAATTTTCTTGCATTGGGGTGTTTTCATAGCTTCAAAAATCATATGATAGTATGATGAATGAGTACAGCCAAAAAGCCAAAAACTTCAAAGAGAGACACTACATAAATGCACAGTTGAAATCACCCAGCAAAACAACATTTAGTGACAACATGATAAGTCATAAAATCAGGCAATTTACTGTCATCAAGTGAGCAGCATCAAACTATTCTAAAAGGGTGCAAAAAGTAATGGGATCAAAGGAGCAGCAAACTATCATCAAGAGATCCATCAAAAGAGCAGTAAGTAATCCAAAAAATGAGCAGCATAATGAGTGCTCAATACATTCAACATCAACAGAAAGGTCTTTCTTCAAGCCAAGGAAAGGAGGTTAGCATTTTCAGTTATACCGAAGTTTGATAAGAATAGTTTGTGCAACTTTCTTATTAGTACAAAGCAAATCAATGAAAATGATAGTGAGTAGTAGCTTGAACAATAGCAGAAAAAATGCTGTTGGGTCAAGCCCAGAAATGTTGCAAGACACCCTCATATATTCATAGAGAAAAATAATCTTTTATCAGTAGCTATCAAGAGGAATCAAACTCATGGCCTGTCATGAAAGGAAGGCAAACACAGTGTTTACAAGAGTAAGGGGAGAGGTAAGCGAGTGATAGACCAAGAGCAGAGCATGGAGGACAGGCTTTCATCTTCTTTTATAGCTTTTAAACAGAAGCTTCAGTCAAAAATAAAGAGAGTGATACGTTATAAGACTACAAAGATAATTAATGAATATTTGACTACAACTACTATGAAGGATAGTCTTAGCATCAAGGATGAGATAATGAGCTGCAATTCAATCTTACAGTAGCAATTAAAGCACAATTTTAGCAAATATAGTTATGTTTGTTACACAGTCAAATAGCAGTGCTAAAAGAGGAAAAAGAAGAGACAAACACCTATTGGTTAGCCATGTCAAGAAAGTAACAACCTAGGGTCTGTATTTGTAAATGAGTGAAAAGGTTTGTTTTATTTTTATAGGACATGATTACAACAGTGTGAGCATTGAGATACATGTTTTTTTTTTGTGTTGTTCATAATATTATTTACCCATGTGGGTGTTTCATAAAAAAACACAATGAAAAATGGAATATCAGTATGGAGGTTTTATTTAAAACTCAAAATCATCCATATCACAGTGAACTCACCGGTTTCCAATAGAGATTATAAAGTGGGGGTGTTTTCTTCATGGTACTGAATACCCATATGATTTTTTTCTTCAAAACTGTTAAATATGTAAACAGTATCTTGGGTCGAGCCCAGAATTGCAACATAACTTCAAATACGGGAAAAGAAATCAGGTATTCAAATTATAGCAACCAGAAACAGGGTTTTAATACATATTTCTATCATCTTTTGAGATTGTAGAGGCCGTGATATATATTTTGAAAAGTGGAAAACAAGCTCACATTCATGGCGGCAGGGAGCGACAAAGTGAGGACCAAAAGGCTGGTTCCCATTTATTTTTTTGTTATTAATTGGTGTTTGCATGGAATAAAAAAGAAAACCCTTGAGATTATACATAGAAAAATGAAGCAAATCCAAGATTATTTGTACAGGAGCCGAGTCTACTCATCAGGAGAACAAATCCATGGTGGCAATAAATAAGCTACAAGGTGTTTTCATTTTTATGTGAATAAAAAGAAGTATACAGAGATATATTTTAGCAACAAAACTTCAAATACAGGAAAGGAAAATGGTGAAGTTTCAAACACCCAATTTTCATTACCCAGAATGGTGAAAAGACAAAAGAGAGTGTATATAAAAATTGAGCAAGCTCTATGGCAGCGCAACAGAAAGCTTACCATTGTTTGAAAGTCAAAAAATTGCAAGCCATGACCAAAGTCTTCCCACAAGTTTTGAGCTCAGATTCAAGGATTCTCCATGGCGGCCTCACAAGCACAAAACAAAGGGTGCACATAGAAAAGTGAGAAATTCATTATGAAAGTAATGCTGGTTGTGCCTTTGAAGCTGACTGTGCTTTTGAAATGGAGGAAGTAATAACGCAAGCATGACAAAATAAAGCTTATTTTTGTCTTCGTACAGGCCTGTGCGTAGAGATTTTCCATAAACGAGCAGAAATGGTATTGATATAGAGGTCGACCCCAAGCTTTCATCATGGCGGCCTCATGAATATAAAAGAAGTATATGAAGAGAGCTACAGACAGCGAAGTTTCAAATACCTAGCTTTTATTACCAAGAAGAGGAGCCTCGACCATTTTGAAGAAGATTGTGGAAGAGTCAAGCTTCAAACCAGAATCTCCAAACCCTCAGCATGGCGGCACAACAGGAAGCAGAAGGATGAAAGTGCAAAATGGTAAAAGAGTTAGGGTTAGACCATCTTTTGTCTACCCTAATTTGATAAGGGGTTTTTTGCCTTGTTCTTAAATTAATCATTTTCATTTCTATTGCCCCCATGGTCATGACTTGAAAGTCAAAATAAAGCCTAATGATATGGCCGACAATGAATAAAGTGCCAATAATGCTAAATGGTCAAATATTATGCTAGGTATAAAAATGCCATTGGATCAAAGATTTTTTGAGTTATGCGTGGAGCCCAAGAGGTGTGTATTAAGGTGATTAATAGAGTGATTTATCATGCATTTTTGTGATATATACATATTCTAAGATTGCATTGATTAAATTCAATTAATTTAATGTTAATTTTTTTGCTTACCCATGTAAAGTGGTATTAATTAAATGATAAAATTATAAATCATTTAATTAATACAACTAATTTAGGCAAAATAACATTGAATTTAATAAATCCAATAATGCAAGCATAAAATAAGGCAAAGATGGAGTTTCATTTTGCATGGGCGGATTGACACAAACGAGGTAGCTTTTACATGCTTTGGCCCACTTTCCAGGGATTTGTAGTTCAATTAGAGTCTCTGCATGTATCAGTTATGACTTGGCAGTGAGTTTGAGCTTGAGTGGACTTGGTTTTGCATGGATTTGGGCTTCCTTTTCAGAGATATTTTCTTCTGCTCGGAATTGGCCTTGGAGTTATCACCCTTTCTTAGAGTTGGACTTTCAGTTCTTTTTACATGCCTTTTGGAAAGGCTTTTGTATATATTGAAAAACTTATCTGTTTTTTAGTTAGTTCTTATTTTTCTCCTTTGCACTCTACAAAGTGAATGATTTGTAACTCAGCATTTATTTTTTAGATTAATACATAGTAGGTTTTACAGGTTACCTCAGTTTTAGCATGGAGTTTTTCCTCTTATCTTCTCAATAGTGTCAAGTTTTGCCTTCTAGATTTCAAGCATTAGTGCTGTGATTGATTTTGATCGAATTATCTTGTGTTTTAGCATTGAAACCTTTATCTTTTTGTCTCAACCATAAATATATGTATGCATTCAAGTTTAACTCATAGGTCATGCACTGAGTTCGTAATAAGATTATTTTCTTAATTGTGAGAACATTGTTCTTTTCCTCTACAAGAAAATAGTTTTATGAACCTTGGTATGAAATATTCATATGAGTTCAAACTGTTCAGATTTTTGATGTGCAAGTTAGATATCTCGAGAATCAATTGTGAACCAAACTGCCTTTTAGATCATTATTTTCAGGTGTAAACATCACCTTTTTAAAGCTTCATAGTTTTGCTTTCAGTTTAAATCTTCTTATCCTTTTTCCCAACATTTTACCAAAATATTAATTAGAAAAATCCATAGGAACCATCCTAGAATCTGGAGGTCTAATTCCTCATAGGATACCCACAGCCTAGAATTAGTTCCAATGTGTCATTAGATTGCTAAATTCAATATTTTTGCATATGGGTGCAATCTGTTTGACAACAGTAATAAACCCACCACACAAAGTCAAGAAAATTGTATTCCAGTAATAAAACAATTGCATACAATATTCAGTCTTGTCTGATCAGATCATAGCAATCCTTCAAGTTCTTTATTCTATCTCATTGTTACAATGTTATATTCTAACATACAATTCGAAGTAATTCTTGAATTGTTTTACTCAACTTACAAAGTCATACGATGCAATCAATGTCATCAATCAGGCGCCGACCATCAAGTTCATGTTTCTCTCATCCAATCACGCAATGAATCTACCCATGCCGATCTCCCTGCATCGAGCCACCCAGGGATTAATGCCATCACCCAAATCTGGTCCTGTTCACCAGCCTAGGTCAGCCTGCACTTGCTGCAATTACTTCTTTGGTTTCTAACCAATAATTGTTCTGACACTAAGCCACGTGTCCGTAGTTGATTTTTCCATCGCTTATGTCACCAAGTACAACTTAGTCAAAAGCAACCTCGACCTCGTATGAGCTATCTATGTTCTTACCGCTCCACCACCAAGCTGACACGACCTGCTCACGGTATGGCAGTGAGCTTGTCTGAGCTCACCCCGACCATACCCATGCTACCACGCCCCTGTCAGTCTTGCCTCACGGTGACACGGTGAGCCAATCGAGCTCAACCTTTGAATCCATTGAGCTCCGTCAAAGAACTCGGCGGAACCGCCGAGTCCAACCAACCCATTCATAGTATGATAATAACGACCACCCAAGATCGCCATCAACTTCACTAAGTTATCCAACTGACTATCCCGTGCTACTGCCATCCATATTGACACTAACCGTGACAACGAGGTAACCTATCAAAGGGACTGCTAATGGTCAAACCACGCTATCGCAAGGGCCAACAGGCCACCTTGCGGTAGAGGGGTGACCGTCAACCAGACCGCTGGTGGACGGTGTGGTGGTAACGACCAGGCTGACCATAGGTGGTCACACCATGACCACCGTGGTCAAGGACTTAATCGTCCGCAGCGTGACGGTAACCAGAGAAACAAGCTGAATGAAGCCAACTGCAACCACCGCGGTTAGGGACAAGACTACAAGCGGTAAAGTGGTGACTACTACCCTTCCACCACGATACCGTCAAGGTAAGATAAGACCGCCGCGGTAAAGCAGTTGAGGTTGGAATAAAGCCAGGTGCAGTATGGCGGTAAACTACAGAAACACTAGATTTTTGCCAAGGCATGAAAACAGGGACTTCAAGTTGGAAGTTGAGACACATTTTCTCAACATTCAATATAATGAAAAGATTATTTTAGTCCCATACTTTAATATCCATTTATCATCTCCTCTCAATCGCATATTATGAAAATATTGGAAACTAATTTCACATAATTTTTCTTGGTTTGATGAATCATATATTCATGGGATTAGTTTTACAACTTCTTTGATATCGTAGAATAATCTAATCCAAGAAAACAACAATTTTTTGGTGATGATACCTAGATTCGAAGCTAAGAACTTTTTCAAGAAAGGCATCCAAGTTTTCATGGATCTATGGGATCCTTCAAGATTCATGTGGAAATCATGGTGTTAGCTCAAGGTTTTCTTTGATCTAATTTATAGAGACAAGGTTGATATGATAGAATTTTTTTAAAAACATGCACCATAACCTCACTATCATCATTTCTTATTGTTGTCATAGTAGCTTTATCAAAAATTGGAAGTGGCCTAATGGAAGAAGCATCCAAGCTTTTCCTCTCAAAGTTCTCTATAAATTTATCTAGTGCCTAGATTATCAATTTCCCATGAACTTAACGCTATTTGGAGATGTAACCTTAGTTGAAGCAATTTGAATAAACTCAACCTTCAAATATGGAAATTCAAATTCAACTTTCAATCCAAACTCACCACTTGGAAACTTCTACATGGAAAAAATCCCAATTGGAATTTTCCTTAAATTCTATCATTTTCCTCCTTCCTATCCCTTTTGTGGGAAGAGTGAACCTTTCAAACGCTACTTTTAGTTTTTCCCTCATGTTAAGTTGCTATGGGCTACCCTTTTGAAATTCATACCTACTCCCTTCCATTTTCCTTTGTCTTGGAAATCCACTCTTCTCCAATCCTTTGTTGCTCATAACATGATATATAGCTAATGTTGGCTTATCATAATATAAAACATTTGGAAGCATCAATGCTAGCATGCCTTGTATCACTCTTTTTATCCAATTTTACCCAATATTCATTTGACATATTTGAGGTTCTATCTAAAGAAGATATCATAACCCAATAATTTCTCTTCACAAGAAGAATTTCTATATTTATATTTCATATTTTAAAGTTTGAACCATTTAACTATTCAATTTTAGACCTTGAAATGCTATTTGTAGATTCATTAGTACTCGATTTTCTCATAGAATGTTTCAAAATTATTTGTAGCTAGTTATACATGAACTACTTTAAACTAACAATTTAATACTACTCTAAGGGTTTCACAGCCAATGATGTAGTCACTACCTATTATTTTATACTAAATGTTGAGGATTTCCACCCCTATTATAGATTATTTCAATAGAACGGGATATATAAACTTAAGACTGCAATTTAAAAATATTTATTAGTATTTACAAAATCTATCTAACAAAACAATTGATAGGAGTAAATGGAATAATATGGATACTCAAGATTAAACAAGACTCAATGATTTACATAGAAAGTCGTCATGGGAGAAAAATCACCACTAAAAGGCATTTAACAATTATATTATTTAAAATTGAGAATTCAATGCAATCAGTCTTCTTACATATTCTCAATCTATAACACACTCTTCTACAATCACTCTAATATTTCTAACTAATAATGATCTATCCAATTCTAACATTTTCAAGCATGTTCAACTATAGTAACTTTTAACAAGATGATACATCTAGACATAATCATGGAACATTATTAATCTAACTTATTGAGATTATGACACAAATGAGCTAGAAACTCAAACACCAATCAATCATTCATCTTCATTATCTACAATATTACATTCAATGATTTTATACAACCATTTAACTTACAACTACCCAATAACTAACAACTAATATTATAACTAATAACTAATCTCTAATTAATAAATTAACATCAACATATTAATTTATTATCTATTACCATATTCTATGTCATTCACTATTAATTTCTAATATAGAACTTTATTGAGGAGTTATATTGACATATAATTTTGGTTGGTCAAAGCATCCATGTTCATTGTTGCCACTGAGATTCATCTATTTTAAAATTTTCCCCTAAGAATTACATGGTTGACCTGTTGTTGCTGCAAGGTGGTCAACATCTTAAATACTGCTTAGGTTGCTTTACTCAACCACATTATATTTTAGAGCAATTCCCATAAATAACTATTAAGGGCAACGCATCTATTCTCTAGAATCATTGCTCATCTTTCACTCAAGAATCCAATATACTAAGTATTATAACTATCCAAATGAAGCATCCCTAAGTAACCCTTCATACTTAAGGTTAAAACCAACTACACTAAACAATGTTGTAGACATTTGCTCAAAACCAGTATTCTCTTTGTAGCCTTACAATGCCTTTGGCATTGTTAAAACTTGGGTATCCTCTCCTATAAATATAGTTTGCATCAAAAAAAATGTGGTAGATGGAAATGCCAATAGAATAAATGATTTTGAAAATGTAGCAAACCTTGAAAACATTCTAATGTAGTCGCTCTTGCTAGAAATCAAGATAAATTGTTGAAAAAATATTTTTTATTCGTCAACTAGGATCTGAATCAAACATGGCTAAAAATGGATGAAATCTACCCTTTTTTTTTTATGTTGAGAAAAATATCTATACGCGGCATGTCCATTAATAAACATGAACCTTGCTTTTATTTATGAAAGTTATGTATCATTTAAAACAATGTGTGCTAGTAATTCAAAATGCAAACCCCATTTCAAAAAATTGTTCTACCTTGTCAAAAGCACATTTATATATAGCTTTGTAACTTTATCTTTTAAAATAATTGGTTGGTATTTGGAATGGTACTTATATATTTGAGCATAGATAATTTTAAATTTTTTTCTGTTAAAATTTCTATTATGAAATAATAAAAAAATTATTGAATTTTTTTATTGACAATTAATAAAAAATGATAGATTATATTTTTAGTTTTCAAAAAATAATAAATTAAATATGCAAATTAAATCATTTTTAAATTCTTGATAATTTTTTTAGTGGTAATATTAATTCTTGGGGTCCAATCATGTTATAAAACGAGACACATGAGTGTGTTTTCCCTCTACACTTATTAAGTCATTCAAAATTGATTAATTATGGAATGTCTTTCCCCTACACTTATTAAATCACATAACATATTTGAACTAGATGGTTAATTGTGAAACAAGTTTTCATATTTTTAAATATGAATATAAAGACATTTTTTACTATAAAATGCCTCCATATATGTTCTACATTATTAGTAGTTTGTTTCAAATGTTACAAGTGTAACCAGTTGTGATAATTTAAACTTCCACATTCCTCCAAGTTCAAATGTTGCAATTGTAACAAGTTACCAATGGTATCACAGAGGTGAATTATATGATGTGGGTAAGGTTTCAGTTTCAAAATGGTTCTTTGATCATGAATGAACCTCTTTGGATCACACCTTATTTTTTCCACCTTCATTTTGTAAGGAAAAACTTTTCATATAACAACTCCACGCTCTCCCTTGTGTTGAACACTCAAAATACTTAGAGGGGGGTGAATCGGTATTCTTATTAACTTAAACATTCATTTAATGCATCACATTTAACTAGCAATAATGGAGAGGAACATGGAAAGACTGCATCACATCAAGCAACACAAGAACACAAGATTTACATGGAAAAGCTAAAAAGGGAAAAAAGCATTGCGAGGATTAGCTCACAATATAGATATTGTAACCAATTAAAAATTTCAATACAATTGGTGGACTCACTATCCAAGGACTCACTATTCAAAAGAAGAAATTCCTACTATCAGTGTCTCACTTCCCAAAATAAAAAGAGATAGAAGAAAGGGTGGCTCACTACCAAATATGAACTATTAACAATGCATCTAATCTATGCTAAATACATAGTTCCACTAAAGCTCATAATACTAACTTAACACACTTCATTCTTTACCTCAAAACCAATTCGCACCTTTGATATTTGAATATCACACACACACACAAACTTAATTATCTTGCATCTCTTTTATTACACACTTTTGCACAAGGAATCAACCTTATATATACTATAACCAACCAAAACATCAAATAGGTTGGCCCAAAACATGTATCGTGCAACACATCATCCCGTCGGCTCAAAAATAAACCATACACACCTTGCAAAAGGAACAAAAGCATATAAGACATTAATGTAGGTTGAAATGACCTATAATTACTCCAATAATACCGCTCTAAACTTTATTCATCTCTCCATAACCCAAAATACTTAGGTCGGCACCACTTGGTGAAGAACCAATAGAATGAACCATTTGTTCATTCACAACTTGAAACGTGAACAACCAAAACACTTGCAACCTGGATAAAATATACTATAGGAATCCTCAAAAACTTTTGCAAATCCTCATGTAAAAATGTTCATCTATGATGGAATGTAGAGCATTCCAATCATAAACTCTATCACAGTTACACTGGCATATCTAGACTAATACTCTGTCACTATTATCTTCGACTATGGAAGACATCAAATCATGAAACTTTTGATTTGGAGTCTTCCAACATACACCATAATTATCTCATAACCATTTAACCAAACTCTTTATGTTGAAGCAATGCAGACCAAAAGACTGGTTCTTTGAACATTGGAACTACATTCCAGAATTAGGAAATTATCTAATTATTTGATCTTCACCAAACAAACACATTTACATCTTTATCATGGATTACCATAAATAATGGGTTTCCATCAATGACAAAACCATATAACATCATATTCTCATCAATCTCTCCATTCAACTCATGTTTCCATCACACAATCTTCAATGGAAAACTACCAACAATCTCTCCCAATAAGTCATGTTTCCAATAATCTCCCCCCTTGTCATTTGTGGAAACACTACTCAAAATTTTCTAATCTTCTCCAATATTATCTAATATTCTCTAATATTCTCCCCCTTTGATATCAAGGGCAAAGGGTCCCTTAATATCATAATGTTAAGATTTATACTATTCTCCCCCTTTGAAGATATATATCTATATGTACATGGAAATAACTTCCCCATACTGCTTCATACCTATACTCATCTCTTCTCCAACAAAATTGACCAAAATATATACCGCAAAAATTTCTAATACATTCACATATATACATTACAATCTAGAATAAAATCTAACTTAGCTTGTGTAGGGTAGATTTCCCTAATTAGACACCTTCAATTTTGCATGGTGTGCCTCTAGATCCTTCTTTGTTGTCTCATATTCCTTCTTACCAAAGGCAATTATTCCACACTATCTCTCAAGCTTCATATGAAGCTCTTCACCTTCTTCCAGAGAGTTGCGTACCAAATTTTGTTGTAGCATCTTCTTTGAATCAACTAAAATATAGTCAAAGATGTAAGTCTTGTGCTTACTAGGTCTTTGATTTGATGATACTGCATTATTATTTTCTCTTTTTTCTCTTGTAGTTGGAAAAAATGACCATGCAAGTTTTCTGTTGCTATCCTTTTTGTTCCATATACATCTCTCATTATATCATAAACTCCAAATGCTTGAGCAATCTAAGACTTTATTGAGTTCATTTGGTCTTTAATGCTCTTCATGGAAATAGGCCATTTCAAAAAAAAATTGAAACAAAATTTTTGCATCCTCCACACAATTCTAAATATCCTTTAAGTTGCTCTATAGCTTACCATGTGATATTGCACACTTGTTGGAGACATCTTCCAATTTCTTGTTGCTTATCTTCTTATTCACTTCTTTTTCCAACTTCTCCTCAAGATCAATAGAATATTCCTTAAAGGAATCAAGGAGGAGCCTCAATTGTTGCACACCGAATAAGGAGTTGTCAACTTGTGCACTAGGGAAACTATCTTGTAGCACTTTCACCACCTCATCAATCAACTAAGCACTCTTTTGGTGAGATTTTAAAATATATTTTCTCATGGAGGCATGGAATGCACCACCAATTTGAAAATTATTCAAGGGAGATATTTTGTCTATGTCAACATGTCCTTACTGAATGGGGATTTGTAGCAGTTGTGTTGATACCACTGGTTGGAACTGAAACTATACATCTAATAAGCTCTTCAAGGAATCCCTAGAAGCTCTAAAGGATTCTCCAATCATTCTATTTCTTTCTTCTTCCCTTTTCTCTTCCTCCTCCTACTCTCCATTATTGGAGTAGTCTTATGCACTCTTCTCTTCCTCTACAACTTCTTCACCATCTAGAGGAGGTAATTTTTCCTCTTTATGTTCCTTAGAGTTCTTCGGGTTCTCCTAATTTTCTTCTTCCTCTTGCTTTATAATTTTTTACACATCCGAGATAGGAAATTATTGTTCTGCTTGAGCTTCTTCCTTATCTATGGCATCATCATTCTTATCTTCCTCAACAATATCCTCTACAACTAGAGGGGTATTTCCTATTATCATCACATCCTAATCACCCTCAAGTCCGAATGCATTCTCATGTTCTACATTCTTAGGTTCATTTATCTTCAAAGTAGATCCATCATGTTGTATTTTAGTCTCATCATCTAGAGACATGCCTAACTCCTTCACCAAATATATGTAACCTTTTTCAATATTTCATTCTTCAACCTCTTTATGTCTTCTCTATCCCTGCTCATCAGGGTGCTAACTCTCTGCTTAGTTCTCAATTATGTATTGTAAACTTGAGCCAATCTATCTTTGTGCTCATTTGTGAGATAAGATCCAATCTTCTCTAAATAAAAATTCCTTATCTTTGCATCTTCGTCGAATGCCTATTGTCTTCTTGTTCTCAAAACTCATTTTAAGTCATTCATAAGATAAATTTCAATACCACTCAGATTGGTATTAAATTAACCATGTACTTTACAATCACATCTTCAATTGTGGCCTTATTTCCATCATTCTCATCAGGATAGATCTGTGTATTTTCTTCTAATAGACTAAAGTTTGTAATTCCATTAAACAAATCATCTATTTTTAGAGGGATATACTCCCTTACCAAAGGGTATTTTTCCTTCTTCTTTATCTTTCCCTTACCCTTAGGATACTTTTATCCTTGATCAAATGTCTTCTCTCTTCTCAATAACAAAATATTTCTTCTACTTCTCTACTTCTTCTTCGCTCTTTGTATCAACAATGTCAACCTTGGTTTTCTTTTCACTTGTCTCTACTTGAGTGACATTGTATTTCCTCTTCCAAGCCAACTTAGGTCCTTCTTATTCTTCTTTTTTATCATCATATCCTACATATCTCTCTTGTGGCTTTCTCTTTCCTTCTTCTTTGTGGAGGATTTTGTTGTGTTGCAGGTGCACTGGTTGTAGATTTAACTAGAGGAGTAGTTTCAGAGGATTTTGGAACAACTAGAGAGGAAGTAGAAGTCTTGGTGGACCTTCTTGTTCTTGGTGTCCCTTTTGGATCCAAAGATGGGGAATGGATTTTCTATGTATTCCTCTTGGAAGAACCAACAATCTCTTCTAACTCTACCTTCATTCTCTCTATATTTTTCTTTATTTCATTTTCTTTGTGCTTCAAATGCACTTCACTAGATATTTACTCATAGGTTCCAAACCTATCTACTATAGGGTATCTTGGTTTTCTCAACATAAGATCTGCAAGACCTATGATTATATCTTTTGTTACCTCATAACCCATTTCCAAAATCCACACTGTTCTAGGTTCCAGTGCTTCCATAATGCATTCATCTCTAGTAACCATAAAGGTTATACCCTTCTTGTACTTTTCACCCACAGTTTTAGGAATCCTTTCTCTTTCTTGCATTTTCCCTTGAAAGGTCTTGAAGAAACCCCATAGCATTGTGTTTTGATTTTCCAAGTTTCTAAGCCTTCTTAAGTGATCCCTAATCTGAATAGCAATAGGAATACCATCAACCATACAACATTATTTTCACTAGAAAATTATCTAAGAAAGTAAAACAACAAATATATGATAAGGGTACCATATTTGAATGGGTATCGAGACTCTTTTATCTTCTAAAGATTCTCCATCAACTTTTTTCTTACGAGCTCGTGTAGATCTATGTCCAAACCTTCCTTCACCATCTATGAGTTGTATGAATCATCATTTCCGACAAAAAATTCTCTTTGTTAGTGTAGTATATCTTGTAGCCTATCATCATGGATGCATATTTAACTATTGAATCATTTATATCCTTTACTGTGAGGGAAATCTTGTCAAAATTTTCTCTGGTGAGCTTCATCACCATCTCATTTTCATAGCCTTCATCATCGAAATAGTTCCTTCATAACATAAACCTATTACTGCCTTGATAGCTTTCTTTTTGATTAAGTGTGACATATCTAACCACATGAACTTGTCATGGATTCTACTCAATGCATACTTGACCCATGCACTCTCATAACAGAAGATTGAAAATCATTCCAAACATCAAGCTTCTTCTCTATCAGGGTTGATGGAACCGCTGAAATTTTTTGTTCCATCTCCGAAATCTTAATGAGTTTAGGGAGTTGTGGGTTTTTTTCTCTTGATTATGTATAAGGGGTTTTAGGTTTACTTCAGTCTTATTTGAAAAACCCTTGGAGTCTATATCTTTGCTTTTGTTTTATTTATCGATTGACTCCTTTTTTTGGTCATCTATACTTTAAGTCATGAATTTTGACATTGAAACCTGTTGAGTAACCAACCCTCTAGTCTTGTTTTAATGGTTAATTTGGTTGGATTAATTTGAAGTTACCCTAAGTCAGGCTGAATATTTCCCACTAAAAAATCTCAAGTCCTTTATGTTGTTACTGTGGCCTCATCACCCTAGTTGGGTCCCTCTTAGGGTGATTTTTTTTTTAATGTGTAGGTGCATGAACCAATGAATGATGTGCGATCAATGAAGAGAATCTGAGTCATTTCCCACCTGCCTGTTCTATTTTGTCTTGAATTATTTTATTCATTTGGGCTCATCACAACAAAGATAGAGGATTGGTATTGCCAAATTTCAACTAATTGATGGTTTATTGTGGGTAACGTGAATTAATCTAGATCACTCCCTGCCATCCCATGTGGGCCCCATCCTTCTTGCTAGTTTCCCAATAGTGGAGCGGGCATCTGCCACGTGGAGTAATCCTGAGAACCTAAAGGCATGGGTATGCGTGCGAATATTTAATTGAAATATCAATACTCAATGTGGGGGGGTAACATGCGTGTTGCTAATGTGCATATATTGCATGTGCTTAAAATATATTTTAATCTGAGCCATTGATGTTGTATGATGGGTAAAATTGATGCTAGCTAAGGAGTGTGTATGATGAAGCCACGAGATCTAATCTCAATTGTTCCTCATTTTCCCATTGATGAAAGTTGTACATTTTTATTCCTCATGGAGGTAAGGGAAAAGGGACACGTGGTTTATGGCTATAAAGACAAAGAGGTGGTAGGGCCCACACATTACAATAAAGTGTTTTCATATGGCCTCTTGTCATTTGGTAAGTATTGCGGATGTGCATAGTCAGATCTTTCATAATAACCTGATCAAATCAAGATCATGGATTAATCAACTCTCCTAAAGAATCAACAGTTGGTATTCAAAACTTATTTGAAGGAAAGCAAGCCATTTTGGTTCGCATGAGTGATCCTTAATAACTAAAAGGACATTGAGCTACCCAAGTAAGGAGTTGAATGATTATTAATATTTATCTCAAAATCATAATTCAATATTACGAGTTCACTCAATACACTCAAGGAGATCATTTTTTGGTTGCTCAACATTTTCTCACATCAGAACCAGGGTTGTCAACCTATGAGAAAATAGTAAGTAAATTATTTCTTTTCTTCTAGAATTATTGATAGGTTGTGTTTTCTCAGGCTTAAGTCTATAAGGGTTTTTTCTTAGTTCGGTTTTTAAAGGTTCGACATTCATAAAAAGGGATTTTTTTAATTCTGTATTCATATAATTCATGCCAAACCCTCACAAAAGTCGTAGGCCTTGCTCAGTTAAACCAAAAAATCCTACCTTATTGTACTTCCTGTATTATGGCTCCTAAAGAGAAAACATCTTCGTCTAAAGGGGAGGCTTCCGCTCCCAAAATACCTCTAAATAAATATCTTAGGGATCAATTACCACCCTCCACTAGCGACAAACCTAGAGGCTAATTGATTCCCAAAGGACTTAAAATAGCAGAGGGTTTGTTCGATAAAAGAGGTTTTATCAAAGATGCTAAATTACCATATACTGGATGGGAATTGTTCGATGGTTGGTTCAAGAATAGAAATATGGGTGTCCCAGTAGGAAACCCTTGGAACTGTGATCTAGGAAAGTTAATTGTGCTAAATTTTTGTATGGATGCTAACTCGTTGAAGGAAATAGCTGCTAACTATGACCAAGTCATGAGAACCATCAGAATATATGATGGGAAAAAAATGGTTACGATTACAAAGGAAGAATTGGGTCTTGTTTTCAAACTTACTGAATGGGATGATGAAATGCATAAGATAAATGAAGATGCTCTTAGTCAAGAGTATGAAAAGACCAAGATTTCAGTCAGAGTCCACATCTTACCAAGATTTCTAACAGAAATTACAGGATGAAAGATTGTGAGAAGATCACATGATAAGGAACCCTTCCCTATTAACTACTTTTTCCATTTTCCAAATAACTGGTTATGATCCAGTCTCTAGAATTCCAATGGCTTGGATGTATATGGCTACCCATATCCAACATCCCCAATATTGTGTAGTATATGATTATGTAAGATTTATTTCTGAAAGAATGCATGAGGGACTGGTAAGATTAAAGAAAGGTGAATCTAGGGTAAGATACAACCGGTAATCACTACTAATGCATATGTTTTTATACAAAGGTGCAATTTGCTTTGGACAAAATATTGACTTGGAAAGAAAAGCGGGTGACTTGGATCTGCACGTGCAATGTTTGACCATAGTCTTGGACAAGGATGACAGGACATATGATTATATCACATTCCAGAATTTGTTTGCTTCTGATCTAAAGAGAGCTTTGATTGTGAAGTTGCCTAGAGTTCCCATTGCTTTACATGATTTCTTGAGACCAAAGGAAAGAAGACCTGAGATAGGCGTTGATCATAATTGGGGAGATGTTATCTCACTCCTTGATTTCACTATCTTAAGAGTGTATGGTTCTAAATTAGAATCTCACTTGTTTCCAAGGTTTGTGCTAGAAAGAATTGGTTTCCTTGAGGTTATGTGGAAACTAGGAAATGTTGAGAATGAGCATTTTTCGAATCAAGGAAAGGGAACTTTATTTCCTTCATACACATGTTTCTCTGATTTTGTAATGACCAAGGGAGTTTGGAATAACATCCTTGAAGTACTCAAAACATACCGTATGTAGAGGATAATTGAGAGGGTCAGATATGATCCTGAAGGTTTTATGGCCTAGTTGAATGAGAGAAACAAGAGCTACAAATATGTCCACATTTTCTAGTAACCAGAAGATGTAATAAGTAATATATCAGATAGTGTGGAACAAGAAAAGAGGTTAACAAGGTGGATTACATTCAATAAAATACAAAGGAAAATAAAGTAGGAGGAACTTGATTTTAGGGTCCTCCCAGAGGCTGAGGATATAATTCAAAAGGTGGAGCATGTGACAAGGAATTTTGATTCAAGAGTAGGTCACCTTGAAACTAAAGGGGTAGTTAGTAAAGATAAAGGGAAGGTTCTAATTTCCAAAGAATGAAGTGGAGTAGGAATCTCTGCTATAGGAGAAGAGTCTACATCACGAGCCCCTGAGGAACCAAAAATAAAGTTTTTTATAAGGAGAAAGAATAAGACAAAGAAATTTGATGAAGCCTATGATCCCACTCAACAAGAGGAATATAAACCTCCTTCTCCTATGTCACAAGTACCACCCCCATCTCCACCAAGGTAGGAAGAGCTCAAAATTGTGGATGTTGATTCTCCACCACTGAGCAAAATTCCACCCAGTGAGACACCATTGAAGAAAAAGAAGATTGAGGCCACTAGTTTAGTGGATTATGATGATGAAGGCTCTGATGATGATATTTGGGTGTCAGAACAAGAAATACAGGAAGGGATGCCTACTACATTTGTAGTAAGAGCGACAAGTCAATTAGGAAAAATATTAAGTAATGTTGATCTTAGAGGAATAAATGGAAGTGATGACATGAAGATTGAGGAATGTACCAAATTATTGGATGATGACTCATTTGTAAAGACTCAAGCTTTATTGGAGTTTGGATACAGGGATAAAAGAGATGAGTATGTAAAAAATTTGGCTATAGAAAGGAGCCTTCATCCAGAATTGCCTAATGATGTCATTCAAAAAAAGGTGTTAAATGAGATCAAAGCTAAGTTCCAAAACATGACTGTAAAAGAAGGTCGAGAATTGCTGAGTACTAGTGGCATCTTTTTGTTGCTAGAATGGGATCTAGCTTCACCGATATATTTTCATACAATCAAGAAATGTGATAGTCCTATCTATGATACAAAAGGGGAAGCTACACTTGCAATACAAGGGTCTACTTTCAATGAAGAGTGGGAAGCCTTGGATATATGGTCTTTAGCCCCAAGCACAAGAAATCCAAACATTGTTGATCCTGCACCTAATTACAGTGGAGGCCTAATAATAAAGAGAGTTTCAGAAACATCGGTGGTAGAAGCTGCAAATATGTAAGTTCGCATTGCACAATTCACTAGGGAAAATGTGTTGTATGTGACTACTGAGAAGGATAAACTTAGAATTGAATTAAACATTTTTTTGGTTAAGTATGGAGATCTTGAGAGAGAGAATATGCAATTACATATAAAGGTAGAATTAGTAGAATATGTGTTGCAAAATTTACAACTTGGAAAGCTCAAACAAAATGATGTTGATTCCCCCACTATTGCACAATAGGACATATCCCCTGAGTTAACTATTGATGTATGTACTTCATGGGAAATTGTTCCATATAATATGGAAAGTGCACCCATTTCAATAGTATAACCTAGTATATTAGGAGGGCCACACACGGAGGGGATATCAAAAGGGAAGAGTTGCTTAGGCAATTAAAAGAATACAAGAAAAAATGTAAAATTCATGATCAAGATGATTTCAAGAGAAAAATGAGAATTGACATAGAGGTACTAGAAAATTTGAACAAAAGAGTGAATAACAACCTGAATAGTATTCACTATAGTTATTCATCCATGGTTGATGCCATCAAAATATTTGATATTGACGGAGAAAGAGCCATTCCACTCATGGAAGTCTGGATCCCTAGAAAACAAGAATTGATATTGATAAGAATTAGGGTTAAGAAAGATCCCAGTCCACCTGAAAGGTTTAAGCCTACTGTGGTTCTTGTAAATAATATTGAGAGATACAAAGGGAATGTTGAAACATTGGAGAACAGGATAAAGGAATTTGTAAAATTCCTTCCATGAGTCCCATCATCGCATTCTTCCATCCATCTTAAGGGATGATGGTAGCATTAAGACTCTACAAGAATGGAGAAGTGAAGTAAATGATGTTATTTTAGAGAAAGGTATAAAAATCTATCAGAAATTTGATATGGACACATTAACAGTAAATATGGATATGTTAGTCCATGTTGAGACTGTTCTGCTAGAATTTGATAAAGAAGCTAACCAAATTGTCACCAAGTATGCACCTTATAGGAAAAGGGTTGATGAAGTAATGAATTTTAATTGACCTACTGAAGAATAATTCCTAGCATGGAAGGGAAGGTACTTGGAAGGAGTGGAGGTCTAGCACTAAGGGTGGCGGGTAAGTGATTTGAATATCTTGAGGTCTACAACCATAATGAATAGCAGACATATGGGAATGCACTACATAGCCTGGATTTAGTACAGATTAGTATTTTGTTAAAGTATGGAGAAATATAGTGCATCTTATTCAAAGATGATTTGATGACAAGGCTGCAGATGTGGTTTTACCTTTTTTCTTTTTCTACTTTCTTCATGCTTATTCTTCTTTTCACTTTATGTGCGTGGATACAAGTTTTGAGGTAACTATTTAGTTGAACCCATTTTGAAAATTGGACTTGATCTCCAGCAACAAATGAGGACTACATTATTTTCTTCACATGTCTCCCACCTCTTGGGAGTGCATTGTAATTGAATGGGAGAATCTTTGATATAGTGGTGCAATAGGGTTTTGACATATGTAATTTCTAGCTTGAGGCTTGTTTTTCTCCTTCATTTCTATAAGAAGGAATTCAGGGCCAGAGATTAGGGATTCATTTTTATGCAATTGACACTATGAATTGTAAGATGAATACTAAGCATGTTTTAGAGTTTTTGGTCTTAAGTTTTAGGGTTCATAATTATGTATGTAGTTCGGATAACATCATAGAAAAATATATACAAAGAAATACCAATTTCATGGCTACTGTCTCTCCTTGTGCTCATTTTATGAGTTATGAATGAAATTAATCCATGATGTCTTTTTTATCTCCATTATTCACCAGTGGATGTTTGATTTCATTCTTCCTTATTGATTCAATGAATTAATGTAAATTCTTGGATAGATTACTAACTCATAAAAATAAAGTGCTAGGATATTTATAGGTAGTATTAGTCATGAATGTGATAGGGGAATTTTGTAATGCAATATCTCTTGAAATTGTATGTTTCTATTGTTTAATTGTTGTCTGGTTATATAGGTTGATTGTGACTTCGTGCTTAGGATGAAGGCACTAGTTCATGCAAAGTACTCATGATTCAATTTTTGTATTGATTCGTCAACTAATCATTTTTAATTTTCTAACTTTTATATGGATACCATTGTAAGTGTTTCATGTTAATGTCCCACCTTCTCATGCTCTAAGTATAAAAAAATAATGAATAAGCTACCGACTTATTTAATGTATTATGATCTTGAGAAACTTTGTGAGAAGTATCTATTATTGACAATGTGTTTGATTATAATTGTATGAAGTCATAAGCATACATTGTGGGATAACCCTCCTAGGTTTTACAGAGCCCAAAGTGTAGGAGTAGAATTTTTGCAGCTTCCATTCGTTCATTGGCCAATCCATTTGGAGTACTGATTATTGGAAATGGTAAAATGCATAGGTATTTTTGGAGATAAGTTTGGTTCTTAAAAAATAACCAACAAATTGGTGATTCTACTGGGGACAACTAAGTCCAAAGTCCCTAGTTCAAATTAGGTATTGTCAGAGTCAAGTGTTTTGTTGTAATACTCTTCCCGTGTGAAGAATAATTGGTTTAAAGTCCATTAAATTTTTCATATCACCATCATTCTTATGCATCGAGTCTTTTCTCATTCGGTCAGCTTGTGTCGAGTTATGTTTATAATTATTTTTGAAGTTACAAGTACAAAGTCAAGATCTAATCACTTTTGATTTCCCAGCATCCTAGGTGGCGACTCTGAATTCTCTAACACTAGTGTAAAGTTAAGTTCTTAAAAGGAACATAAGAAGAGGGATGCTGGCATATTTGACATCATGAAGAAGACAAGAAGTTATGTGAAGAAACATCCTGAGCAAAAGGCAGAATCTAAACCCGCTATAGAGAAACAACCTGCTTGGGTAAAGAAGGGTTCTAAATCAAGTAAGTTATTTGAATCTCTTGTTGAGGCTTCTCCTACATTCAATGTTTAAATGAGTAGTGATAGTACCCTTGATAAGGCATGTGAAGTTGACAGGTTAAACATAGACCAAAGAAGTTTCCTTGTTGAGCAAGTGTTTGATACTGAGCTTAATATTTCAAGAGAGGAGGATAGGTGGGAGTTTTAGGGAAATAATAATGAGTTTTCTAAGCCTTTGACCCCTGGGGTTGGTTTTGTTTTTATGAGAAGAATTTTTAGCCAAGAGGTGAGTCTCCTAGTGTACAAGTGTACCTTTCTCTTGAGGAAGATCCTGTTGACCAACCTTACTATACTCCCGCCCCAAGTGAGCATGGAGATGTCCTAGAAAATGAGGAAGACATAGATAGAGACATTAAAGCAATGGAAGAAGAAGAGCTAAGGCTTTGAGAAGAAGAAGAAGAGAATATATTGAGAGAGTTAAAGGAGAGGGAAGATAGGATTAGAGCTAAGAAACTTGAGAGAGATGCTAGAAAGGAAAATTTGGAGAAAATGAAAGAATACGTGGCTAGGCATAAAACCTTTGAGGAAAATGTTTTTTTTAAGTTTACCTCCAAAATAACCAATGACATTCCTGAAGTAACAATCCTAATGGGAACCTCTACTACTAATACCTATACCACATCTATCTCAACTACTAAAGCCTCAGAGCCTCCAGTTACTACTAAGAAGACATCATTTGTGGATCATGGAAAGAGAGCCATTGATCAAGTTAAGAAAACCACCTTCAATACCAATACTAGTACAAATACTTCATCTATTGAAATCCCTACATAGAAGGAAAAAAAAAATCCAAATCCATCTACTGCACCTCCAAATCCTAAGATATTAAGGTTACAATTGGAGAATGAAAAGCTGCAAGAAGATTTGAAAAAGGCTAAGATGGAAGCTTCAAATGCAGAGATTGCTAGGAAGATTTCTTTCCTTAAAATGTCCACATCTACTCTAAATTATTCAAGCTCTAGGCATACCAATAGTGAGTTACAAAAGAAGAATTTTGATGGGCGTACTCCTAGTGGAGGAGGTGGTGGTGACCAAGGTGGTGGAGGTGGAGGAAAGGATAAAAATAGTAATTTCTATTTTGAGGATGATGATGAGGGAAGCAAGAAGAGCAACATTGATGGTGAAAGTGGGAAGGATAAAGATAGCAACCACTCTGATAATAAGAGAGATGGTGAGAAAAAAGATATTCATAGGGATTGACATACTAGGAGACCACTCCAAATAGATAGATACTAGAAGTTATGTTTCACTAGAAAACCTGGTTACCCTAACCCATTCCCTATGAATTTCAGACTTGCTTTAGTAAAATTATCTGGTAATAATGCCTTGAGTGGTGAAGACCATCTCAAAGCATTTTCAAATGTTATGGATGATTTCAAGGTGGAGGAAAAAGATGTCATGATGAATTTGTTCATGCAATCTCTCATTGAGGATGCTCGAGAGTGATATAGAAGCTTTCTTGCCGAGAGCATTGGCTCTTAGGGGGAATTCAAAAGAATTTTCATAGAGAAATATGGTGAGAAGATTGATTCAATTTTTTTATTCAATCAATTTAATACTATTTCTAAAGGTTCTAATGAATCTGTGGCTAAGTTGAATACAAGATTCCAAAAGGCTAGAAAGAGATTGCCTCCTCGTTTGCAATTGAGTGATCATGTATGTATGGTAAATTCTTGCAATACTTTTGATGCAAAAATGAGTTACCGCTTGCTCGATAAGAACCCTCAAAAATTCAGGGAAGCCTTCAAGATTGCGAAGAATATTGAGAATATTAGCAGAGAAATTGGTAAATTTGGTAGGAGAGATGATCCAAAACTCTTCAGAGGGTCAAAAAAGGAAGATAAAATTGCAGGTACTAAAGGAGGAACTATTGAGGACAGCTTGATAATTTTATGAAAACCTTAAATGATAAGATCGTGGAATAGGAAAAGGTGCAACCAAAAAATTATCAAATAAATGAAAGATTTCCTCAGTTACAATACCACCCATACTATACCAATTGGTATAATAGAAATCTTGTTCCCAATAATCAAAGAAACACCCAAAATAAAGCCCCTTTGGATCCTTTATAGAATAATTCATGAAATTTTGTTGAAGATACCCCTTGGTGTATGACTTGTCAAATGCCACATTCTTCTCAGCAATATGTGGTTGCATAGATGGTTGAAGTAGATGAAGACATGCTTGGAGATTCTGATCAACATAATGATGAGGATATTAGTGTAATTATGGCTATGGGCGACTCTGACGTTGCCAACAGTGAATTCTTTTCTAATGAAGATATTTGCAAAATGGATATGAAAAATCAAAGGCAAGTAGCTAGTACGTATCATCAACAAGTATTTGATAATGAGGATGCTGACAATGAAGTTGAGGTTTCTAATTTGGAAGAAATTGAAGAAGGTGTTTCATTAAGAAGATCCTCAGAGGAGGAGATTGCAAGATATACTGCAGCTTTGGCTGCTGGGGCTAGAAGTTCCTATCATTTGAGGAACAAAATAGTTGGAGGTGAGTAGGGTGATCTTGTTGGTCTTTTCATCAAAGAGAAGAATGCCAAGAGTAAAGAACACAAGCTTGATGGAAAAGTGGAAACAACCAAAGCTCAAGAATGTAAGGGAGATAAAATTTGGGCTAAGAGAGTAGAAAGGCCAAAGGCTACTCAAGAATTCAAATCTCTAGCTGCAAAGGTAAAGACATAGAAGCAAGCTCCTGATGTCACAAGGAAGGATGCCAAGCATAGGGTTGAGGAAATAGGAAATCAACAGAAGGTGAACAAAAGTGAACAAGGTATGCTCCTAATTGAATTACCTAAATATACTTGTGTTGATATGTTTCAATTACTTAGCCAAGTAAAAGTATATGTGCCTTTCCTTAAAATGATGAGAAATGAACATAAGAAAAAGGTAGTAGCCCTTATCAATGGTGCTACTATAGCCTGTAATGATTTGGTGAAACCCACTCCACCCAAACTAAGTGAAAAAGACAAGAAAGACAAGGAGTTTGACGGAGTTATTAATGAAATTCCCCATATCTTCCTATGAAATTTTTTAACTACTTGTCCTGACAAGATAGATCCATTCTTCCTCACCTTAATGGTAAGGGGGAATTTTATAAAAAAATTGTATTATTGATTCTGGAGCATCCAACAATATCATGCCAGATAAAATCATAGATGCACCAGGATTTAAAGTTGATAGCACGCATGGCAAGTGCTATGCTATGGATGCAAGAGAAGTCCATGTCATTGGCGTGATAAATGAACTTCACTACAAACTAGCAGCCTACCTGGACAAATAATTCAAAATGAGTGTGGTAGCGGTGGATATCCCACCTAATTATGTAATGATGCTATCTCGAAAATGGAGTTCATCCATGGGAGGCAGTATGTAATGTGATATGTCTTATGCTACTTTTCCCATTGATGGTAGGGATGTTCAAGTGATGAGAAAATCGAGGGTGCCACATATGTTGGAGAATGCTCTAGAGGATGACATAGTTCTTTTCATAGAGATTGATATCAGTGATTTCAAAATAGAAGAAGTGCCAAGAGAGGTTGAAAGGTGTCCTCCACCAATAGAAAATGAAATTTCAAGCTTTTTTCACAAAGATGGACTTTGGAAAATGTATTTTGATGGTGCAAGTTCCAAAGAAGGGTCGGGTGGAGGGATATTGTTGGTAGCACCAAGTGGAAGTACTTACAAGTTTTCCTTCACATTAGCTTTCGTCTGTACAAATAATGTGGCAGATTATGAAGATTTTTTACTAGGATTGAGACTGGCTGAGAAGCATGGAATAAAAAAGTTGATGGTAACTGGTGATTTTGAGTAGATGATTTAGGTAAGAGCTAAATATGCCTGCAAAAGTAACAACTTGAGGTAGTACATAAATTTTTTCTGGGATTCCATTGAGCAATTTGATGCTTTTGGAATTGACTAGATGGAAAGAGAAAAAATAGAGTAGTTTACTTACTCACTAACATTGCATTGAGACCTGATGACATAACTTTAATAGGAATTTCTAAGGTGGAGGTATAGGCAATGCCTTCTATTCCTAGTAATGTGTACAACTAGCAGATATTTAATGATGATGATGATATTTTCAAATTTTTGAATTGTTCAAATAAATATGAAAGTCAGGAGATTGAATTTGGTGGATTTGTTGAGAATATTGATGGGAAGAACATGGTATTTTGGAAAGAGATCATCCAGTTAAAAATAAATAAAATCCCCAAAGGCTTTGTAGCTCTTGAAAGGGTCTTTGATAGTCAGGATAGAAGTAAGGTCAAAACAACTGCTGCTCACCCAAAGGACCTGGAGGAAATAAATTTGGGGACTGAAAATGCTCCCAAGAAATTTTACATAGCAAAGAAGATGACACCAAAGGTAAAATCAATGCTAATTTCCTTGCTCATAAAATATAGGCATGTCTTTGCTTGGTCATACGATAACCTAAAATCTTACAAGGAGGAATTATTTCAGCATGGAATTCCTCTAAAAGAAAATGCCAAACCTTGTAGGAAAAAGAAAAGATTAATTAATCCTACTATAGCTCCTAAGATGCAAGAGGAGATGGAAAAGTTAAGAGATGCTGGCATCATAAAACCCATTAGACATTCTTCGTGGGTATCCAATTTGGTGTCAGTGAGGAAAAATAATGGTGACATAAGACTATGTGTTGATTTTAAAAACCTGAATATATCTTCGCTAAAGGACAATTATCCATTCCCAAATATGGAATTCATGTTACAAAAGGTAACTAGTTGTGAATTACTATCAATGATGGATGGTTTTTCAGGTTACAATTAAGTAAAGGTGAAGGAGTTTGAGTAGTATAAGACTGCATTTACCACTCCTTGGGGCACCTATGTTTATGTCAGAATTCCTTTTGTCTTGGAAAATGTAGGTGCCACTTTTCAGAGAGCTATGCATTTAGCTTTCTTAGATTTTATTGCTTTATTTATGGTTGTGTATCAAGATGACTTGACAATTTACTCTAAAAATGAAGAAGACCATTTTATGTATTTAGAAAAGATTTTTCTTAGGTCACTTGAGTATGGGATATCTCTAAATCGAAAGAAATGTGATTTTGGAGTAACTGAAGGAAAATTGTTGGGACATATTATTTCAAAAGATGGAGTGAGGGTAAACCTCAAGAGAGTAGTAGCCATAGACAAAAACCCTCAGCCAAAAAATTTCAAGAGCTTTCAGTCATTTTTTGGATAAATAACTTTTTTAAGAAGGTTTGTGACTAACTTTGCAAAGATCAAAATACCTATTTCCAAGATGCTCAAGAAGGGAGAGAAGGTGCTTTGGAGTGAGTAGCCTAGTCAAGCGTTTGAAAGGATTAAACAAGCTATCAAAGAGGCTCCAATTTTAAAGTCCCTAGATTTCTCTAAACCAATGCACATTTTCTCTTTTGCTTCCTTTCATACTATTGTTCTTGTGTTGTTACGGAAAAATGAAGAGGGCTTTGAACAAACTATTGCATTTTTTAGTAAGTCTTTACAAGCTGAAGAGCTGAAATATGACATGACTGAGAAATGGTTCTATTCTCTGGTTAAGGCAGTAAATAAATTCAAGACTTACCTACAAGGAGCCACTATCATAGCATTTGTACCAAGTGTTGTTGTAAAAGATATTTTTACTTAGCTGGAAACTACGGGCATAAGGTGTAGATGGATCAATGGGATCCAAGAATTTAATATTGATGTTCAAATCACCAAATTTGTAAGAGGTTAGGGTCTCGCTAAATTGGTGACATAAAATAATCTAGAGGAAAATCAAATCAATCGAACATAAGTGATTGATTTTGCACCTTTATGTGATATTAAAACATGTGGGTGGTACAAAAAAATTGTCCAATACTTACAAACTCTACAATGTCCTGCAGGCATGATTGACAATGACAAAAGGACACTGAAATTGCATACCATTAAATATGTAATTATTGACAATGAGCTATGGTGGAGGAACCTAGATGGTGTACTTCTTAAATGTGTGGATGGGAAGCAGGCACTAGAACTCTTGCAAGAAATGCACAATGGGGTGTGTGGGGGTCATTACATGGAAAATACCACTGCACACAAGGTTTTAAGAGTTGGATTTTGGTGGCCTACTGTCTTCAAAGATGCTCACAAGTTTGTTAAAACTTGTGATGCTTGCCAAAGATTTGCTAGAAAGTTGAAATTTTTGGGAAATTTACCACTCAGGCCTGTGTTAATTCAAGCCCCTTTCCAACAGTGGGGGATTGATTTCATTGGAGAAATTCCATAAAATTCAAGTGGAGCCCACTCCTGGATCCTTGTTGCCATGGATTATTTCATGAAATGGGTAGAATCAATACCCACAAGGAAGGCAACAAGCAAGGTGGTGGTGGATTCCTATTGAATAACATTCTCATTAGATTTGGAGTTCTTGAGAAGATTGTCTCAAATAATGCTATGTGTTTCAGGTCTGATGAATTTAAAGAATTTTGTGACAAACATGGAATACAAGTTTCTTATTCTTCGTCTTACCATCCTCAAGGAAATGATCAAGCTGAATCTAGCAATAAGAACTTAATGAAGATTACCGAGAGAGTAATGGAGAAGAACAAAAAGGCTTGGGACTCCAGGATAAAATTGGCACTCTAGGTAGATAGAGTGATTGTGAAGAAGGTTATGGGTTATTCACCATTTGGCTTAGTATATGGCCTAGATGCTATGTTACCAAAAAACAACCTACTAAAGATGTATAAGTTCATACATGAATATGATGAAGATATATGTGATGATATACAACACAAGATAAACAATCTGGTGCAACTGGATGAAACAAGGAGAGAATCGCAGGGTAAAAATATGAAGATGCAGTTGCAAGTTACGCATCTACATGACAAGAGAACTTCTCCTAGAATGTTTTAGGTAAATACTATGGTGTTGGCCTGGAATTCGAGAGCTCAAGACAAGGGTGAACATGTAAATTTTGAAGCATTATGGATGGGCCCTTATCTGATAGCTAGTGTAGACGGGGAGGATTCCTATTTCCTCCAAAGCTTGACAGGTGAACTTTTTGAACTACTAGTACATGGACAGTTCTTAAAACCATACTTCTCTTAAGTATGTTGTTATTCCATGTACACTGTAAATTTTGTATATTTTGTGTATAAGTGTGTTTTTTTTGTTGTTGTGTCCGGTTTGGTTTTACTACCTTGTTCGGGTAGTTCCTTGGTTTTTTTATCCCTTATGTTTTGACTGGTTTGCTTCAACCATAGATTTTGGGATTACACCATGCCTACAAGAGACATACGTCCCCAGTCAGAGCCACTAATGGAACCCATGAAAATTTTGTTCAATCTCCAAAATCTTAATGAGTTTAGCGAGTTGTGGGTTTTTATCTCCTAATGATGTATAAGGGGTGTTAGGTTTACTTCGATCCTATTTGAAAAACCCTTGGAGTCTATATCTTTTCTTTTTTTTAATTTCTCAGTTTACTCCTTTCATCGATAATCTATTATTTAAGTCATGAATTTTGACATCAAAACCCATTGAGTAACCAACCCTCTAGTCTTCTTTTACTAGTTAATCCAGTTGGATTATTTTGAAGTTATCCTAAGTCAGGCTGAATATTTCCCACTAAAAAATCTTAAGTCCCTTATGTTGTTACCGTGGCTTCATCACCCTAGTTGGGTCCCTCTTAGGGTTAAAATTTTTTGACATGTGCAGGTGCATGAACCCCTGAGTGACGTGCGATCAATGAAGAGAATCGAATTCATTTCCCATGTACCTATTCCATTTTGTCTTGAATTATTTTATTCATTCGGGCTCACAAGAAAATGACATGTGTCCCTCATGATTGGTGGGCCAAAAATTATTGGCTAGGCGTGCAATTGGTCATTAAAGAGGATCAATGGTGGGAAATGAATGAGGTGGTTGTATTTGGACTGTTCCCCGCATGCCCATTTGCTTTTGTTGGTTATTAAAATAATCACACGAGCTAGCAAGCGATTGCCATTTGTCGTCACTGTGATGGGTGAGAGGATTGGCATTACCTAATTTCAACTAATTGATGGTTGATTGTGGGTGACGTGGATTAATCTTGACCACTCCATGTCATCCCGTGTGGGCCCCATCCTTCCTGCCAGTTTCCCAATAGGGGAGTGGGTATTTGCCACATGGAGTAATCTTGAGAACCTAAAGGCATGGGTATGTGCATGAATATTTAATTGAAATTTCAACACTGGACATGCGGGGGTAACATGTGTGTTGCTAATGTGCATATACTGCATGTGCTTAAAATATATTTTAATCTCAGCCATTGATGCTATATGCAGGATAAAATTGATGTTAGCTAAGGAGTGTGCATGATGAAGCTGCAAGATCTGATCTCAACCACTCCCCGTTTTTTCATTGATGAAAGTTGCACATGAGTTATGCCTCATGGGGGTAAGGGAAAAGGGACACGTGAAATATGGTTATAAATACAAAGAGGTGGTAGGGCCCACACATTACAAGCAAGTGTTTCCATGTGGCCTCTTATCATTTGGTAAGTATTGCGGCTATGCATAGTCAAATCTTTCATAATAATCTAATCAAATCTAGATCATGGATCAATCAAATCTCCAAAAGAATCAATGATTGGTATTCAAAAATTAGTTGAAGGCAAGCAATTCATTCTAGTTCATGCGAGTGAGCCTTAATAACTGAAAGGACATTGATCTATTGAAGTAGGGAATTGCATGATTATTAATATTTATCTCAAAAGCATAATTTAGTATTACAAGTGCACTCAATATACTCAAGGAGCTCATGTTGTGGTTGCTCAACTTTTTCTCCCATTGAAACTAGGGTTGTCAACCTCCAAGGAAAAAATAAGTCAATTATTTCTTTTCTTTTGGCATTATTGATAGGTTGTACTTTCTCAGGCTTAAATCTACTAGGATTTTTTCTTAGTTCAGTTTTTAAAGGTTTTGAGTTCATAAAAAGGGATTTTTTTTAATTTTGTATTTGTATAATTCATATCAAACCCTCACAAAAGTCATAGGCCTTGCTCAGTTAAACCAATAAACCCTGCCTTGGTGTACTTCCTATATTATGGCTCCTAAATAGAAAACATCTTTGTCTAAAGGGAAGGCTTTTGCTCCCAAAGGACCTCTAAATAAAGATCTTATGGATCAATTACCACTCTCCACTAGCGAAAGACCTAAAGGCCAATTGATTCCTAGAGGACCTCAAATAGCAGAGGGTCTATTTGACAAAAGAGGTTCTATCAAAGATGCTAAATTACCCTATACTAGATGTGAATTGTACTATGGTTGGTTCAAGAACAAAAATATGGGTGTCCTAGTAGGAAACCCTTGGAACTGTGATCTTGGAAAGTTAATTGTGCCAAATGTATATATGGATGCTGACTTGTTGAAGGAAATAGCTGCTAACTATGACTCAATCATGAGAACCATCATAATATATGATGGGAAAGAAATGATTAAGATTACAAAGGAATAATTGGGTCTTGTTTTCAAGCTTACTGAATGGAATGATGAAATGCATAAGATAAATGAAGATGCTCTCGGGAAGGAGTATGAAAAGACCAAGATTTCATTCAGAGTCCACATCTTACCAACATTTCTAACATTAATTGCAGGACTAAAGATTGCGATAGGATCACATGATAAGGAACCCTTCCCTATTAACTAATCTTTTCCTTATTTCAGAAGGACCTTATATTCCATTTGCTAAATAACTAGTTATGATCCTATCTCTGGAATACCAATGGCCTAGATGTATATGGTTTGCCATATACATCATCCCTAATATTGTGCAGTAGATGATTATGCATGATTTCTTTCTGAAAGAATACATGAGGGACTGGTAAGATTAAAGAAAGGTGAATCTGGGGTAAGATGTAGTTGGTACTCACTGTTGATGCATATATTTTTATACAAAGGTGCAATTTACTTTGGAAAAAATATTTACTTAGAAAGAAAAGCAAGTGACTTGGATCTGCCCGTGAAACGTTGGACCACAGTCTTGGACAAAGATGATAGGACATATGATTATGTCACATTTCAGAATTTATTTTCTTTTGAACTAAAGAGAGCTTTTATTGTGAAGTTGCCTAGATTTCTCGTTGCTTTACATGATTTCTTGAGACCAAAGGAAAGAAGGCATGAGATAGGAATTGATAATAATTGGGGAGATGTTATCTCACTCCCTCATTTCACTGTCTTAAGATTATATGGTTCTAAAGTAGCACCTCACTTGTTGCCAAGGTTTGTGCTATAAATAATTGGTTTCCTTGAAGTTATGTGATAACTAAGAAATGTTCTAGTATCTAGAAGATGTAATAAGTAATATATCAGATAGTGTAGAACAAGAAACGAGGTTAACAAGGCAGATTGTATTCAATATGTAACATTAGAATAAATCTATGATAAGATCTGCAGCTAGAACGAACAATTGTCAATCCTAATCTAAATCAAAACTAATCTAAAATTCTAACAATAAAGAACGAATATGAAACATGATAAAAACTAAACAAACTGAATTGATCTCACTGAATATGCATTCATTCCTTCAAATTATCTCCATTGCTCTTCTCCATTTTTCCTTTTTAGTATTCTTGCCCTCAGATTTTTGTGTTTGAATGCAAGTATAGCTGTGTTGAATGTCTAAGCAAAATATCGAAGATTGTTTCTTCTCAAAAATGTATAATGATAATGATAGGCCATTTTATAGATTTTCCATTTTCAAACAATCGGCTCAGATTGAAAGAGAGATCGACGGATGAGATTGATGAACTCCATATGATGTGAGTTCTGTCTCAGATAGAACATGAGTTATAACATGAGTCAGGAAAGACTAAAAATAGAACAAGATCTTAATCTTCAGTTAAGAATCTTCGAAAATAGAAGAAATAGACTTTGAATGTCAAAGACAAAGTCAGAACTTGAAGATGAGGAATTTGAATGCATAATTAAATTAATTAATTAAATAAAAGATATAGTTGACATATGATAAAAAGAGGGTTTAATTAAATAATACATTATTTAATTGATAGATAAAGGGGGAAGAATTAATTAGTTCACAACATAATTAAATGATTTATTTAATTAATCAAGTCAAATAAAGATTAATGATGAATTAATTAAAAAGGGGTATTTAATTAATAGAGGAAAATGTATTAAAAAGGGTAATTAAATAATTGAGATTATTTAATCATGACCACAGACTATAGAAAATTATGTCGAATATGTACTCGTAGGCCTAGACCAATTTTAGGAATCTAAAGTTTGCCCCTCTTTGATACAATGTTGGTACGACATTGTGTCAAAGAAAATATGCCCCGATCATGCCTCAACGTGAAATGGGTTAGGGTATGCCCCAATGAAAGAGAGAATGATGAGGAGGTAGTGGTATGCCCCCTTGAGAGGATAGGTGGGTTTGAAGAACACGAGTGTGCTCTTGAAATGGATAAGAAAACTAGAATATGAAGGAAAAAAGAATAGGGAAAAATAGATAAAGATGATGAAGATATAGACTAGAAGAAATGTTAGCATGGATAATTCAAAAAGTTAGTATTGAAAAATAATGGGTTATTGATTGATTGAGAAAAAGACATAATCTTCGATATATTGCCAAATACGCTACACTTGCTTTGTTATCATCATTGGGTGGGACATAACACAGATGGATAGTACACACTATGATATGAGATAGACCATAGTGTACAAAGTCATCCATCTGTGAAAAACAGACAGTCGTAGACAAGGAGTGTCTTAACTCAGACTAAGGACAAGATGCCCCAGTCCTTTGGTTAAGACAAACCACAGACATTAGACAAATAAAAGATGGGTCATGAGACATCATTGCTCCTCTAAATCCTTGATAGGACATCCTTGAGGAAACTAGTAACATGACTCAAAAACCAATGTTAAAAAGACAGTTGACAGACAACAGCCAAAGAAAAAGAGTCTTGAGACATCGTTGCTTCTGTAAATCCTTCAAGGGACATCCTTGAGAAAGCTAGTAATAGGATCTTGCACAAATCGATAAAAAGATAAGACAAAATAAGATATAAAGTCACAAAGTCAAATAAATGTATTCGCCAAAACTTGATCTTGTGGGATTGTTTGATGTTGATGTTTGACATAGCGTAATGTGAGAGAATGACACATACTGCATAAGACGTTGAGTTTGGTTTCGACTTGGTGACTTTTGTATAAGGCATGACAAAGCCTAGTTTCAGTAAGACACGTGTCATATAAGACGTTGGAGTCTGATGACGTTGATGTGACAAGCCACATGAGACTATGAAAATTTGATGATGTCTATGGACAAGAAAGACATATCTTGCTTAAGACATAGGTTGAGCTTTGACAATGTGTTTGATATTGACTTGATGACAATTTGAGATGTTTTTCCTTGTTGTTGTATGACTTGCTTTGATTCCCTGACTAATAAATTGTGTGTGTGTAGATAGTCTTTGACATGAGACGATACCTTAAACTATGATATGCAACTTGTGTGATAGTGATTGTGAATGAACCCTATTGGACGGACCTAGTGTGGTCTCGGGAGCTCATCAATTGATTAGCATTGCCTACGTTGTACACGCAGAGACCTCGTAGTTCGACATGACCAGTGACTTTGAATATACAAAGCGTCATGATTTTAATGTGTGTGATACATGACAAACCTAGCCTAACAGACCTAATGCCTTCGGGGCACATCAATTGATGGCCTTGCCTACGTCTGAGTAGTAGAGGTAACATAGTTCAACTATGTCTACGACTGACTTAACATGATCGGCTTGACATGATTGACTTGACATGATTGAATTGACATGATTGACTAGACATGATTGATTTGACACTGTTTTTGGGATTTTCTAGGACTTTTTTGTTTTGATTTTTTTGGATTTTTGGAGATTTCTAATGTTTGTGGGATTTTTCAGGACATTTTCGATGGTGTGACGTTATGTACAAAGTGTTAGGGCACATAACAAGGATTTTCCCCCAGTCGGGAATAGGATTTGGAAGATGGAGTGGGTAATATGATGGAATGGACTTTGATGTCAATCATTCCAAATGATGGATAGGACAACCATTTATTATGAGTGATGGTGAAAAAGTCTGATTAGAATGATGGTAGACAGAAGAGCGAGCTTGACTACACATGGCGCCTATTTGCCAGGTTTTCACCATGGTACTTATCCATAGCACCACCGAAGCGGTTTTCACTAGTGCACAAATTTATTTCTCTTTATTTTTTTTATTTTTTTCTCAATTTTTTTGGTGTTACAAAAACGCCTATTTGCTAGGTTTTCATCAAGGTAACCATTTTTTTGTATTTTTCCAAATTAAGACATGGATTCTTAGAGACTTAAGCATAGAACCTCTTTAGATGTAGACTATTAATAGGGGACAAAAGCGGTTCTCCTTCAGGAGTAGAGAGTTGGTACACTCCTGATCCAAAGGCTTCTGTGACAATGTACGGCCCCAACCAATTAGGTTCAAACTTTCCTGGTTTCTCGCATTCAGCTTGGTTCTTAGGATTCTCCATTAATACCAGGTCACCAATTTCAAAGTGTCTATTGAGAACCTTCTTGTTGTAACTACGGCGAAGACAATTCTGATATGCTTGTAAATGATCTAATTCTTTCTGTCTTCGTTCATCCAGCAATTCTAGCTCTTGTAACCTAGAGACACGGTATTATTCATCGTCGATATGACCCTTCAAGGATACCCGTAGAGAAGGTATTTCAACCTCAGTAGGTAAGATAGCTTCGGACCCAAATACGAGGGAATATGGAGTGGCGCTGGTGGGAGTATGAATGCTTGTGCGATAAGCCCATAAGGCAGGATTAAGCTGTAGGTGCCAGTCATGACCAACGTCATTGACAGTCTTCTTAAGGATTCTAACAATAGTCTTATTAGATGCCTCAGCTTGGCCAATACCTTATGGGTAATATGGGGTGGAGCAATGGTGTTTGATGTGGAATTCTTCACATAAATGGCATACTTCTTGGTTCTTGAATGGGCAGCCATTGTCTGTGATTATGGATTGAGGCACACCATACCGACAAATGATATAGTTTAGGATAAACTTAGATATTTGTGTGCCGGTTATGTATGTCATGGGAATGACTTAGATCCATTTGGTGAAGTATTTGGTGGCAGTGATGATGAATTTGTGGCCATTGGATGATGAAGGGTGTATCTTACCTATGAGGTCAAGTCCCCATTGGGTGAAGGGCCATGGTGAAGTAATTGGACAAAGCTCCTGTGCTAGCGCTCTTATCAAGTCTCCATGTATTTGACATTGTCTACACTTCTTTACAAAGACGTATAAGTCTTTCTCCATTGTAGGCCACTAGTAACCTAGTCTCATAATCTTATGGGCTAGAGTGGGACCACTCGAATGAGATCCGCATATACCCTCATGTACCACTCGCAAAGTTGTTTGTGCTTCCTCAGCATCGAGACATCTCATTAGGGCATTATCTAAGGTGCGTCTATATAGGGTTTCTCCGATGATGGTGTACTTAGCTGACTTTTGGATGAAGGTTCGACGTTGGCTATTGGACAAGTCTTGAGGTAGGGTTTGGTCAGTGAGGTAATCGAATATGTCTTTATACCAAGGAGACGTAGGACCAACAATGGTACACACTATTGCAGTATCAGGGACATCATAAGCGGGGATCAAAGGTTGTTCAACCAGAAACTCAAACTTAGGCACATTACTTGGAATATTCAACAAAGATACCATGGTTGCCATTGCATCTGCAACTCTATTTTGGATACGTGGTATTTGTTGAAAAGTTATGTCATTGAAATACTGTTTGAAACTATCAGCAATTCTCTTGTAAGGTGCAAGCTTCTCATCCTTAGTCTCATAATCATCATTCACCTGTTGGATTACCAGTTGAGAGTCGCCAAAGACATCTAGGCTCTTAATGTTCCACTGAGCTACCATTTTCAAACCTGTCACTAAGGCTTCATATTCTGCTATATTGTTGGTACAAGGGAATGCAATCTTGAATAATCTAGGAATGGTATCACCTTGAGATGTGACAAATAAGATACCAGCCCCTGAACCATGATTTGTATGTGACCCATCAAAGTACAGTTTCCATTCGGTTTTAACGTCAATGATGAAAAGAAATTCATCTGGAAAATCTGCCACTAATGGATGGTCTGCCTTTATAGGTGCATCGGCTAGTTGATCTGCAATGACTTGTCCTTTTATTGCCTTCCTTTCGACATACTGAATTTCATACTCACTAAGTATCATAACCCATTTAGCCAATCGGCCTGTTAAAGCTGCTTTACTTAGGAGGTACTTAAGAGGATCAATTTTTGCAATCAACATTGTTTGTCGATTGAGCATATAGTGCCTAAGTTTTTGGGTAGTAAAGACTACTGCAAGACAGGCATGTTCTATGTTGTTGTAATTCAATTCATAGCCCACTAAGGTACGACTAATATAATATACTGCTCTCTCATGACCTTGATCATCGTGTTGTGCGAGAAGAGCCCCTAATGTTGACTGAGTTGCTGAGATGTAAAGTATCAATGGTTTTCCTTCTGTAGGCAGCATTAAGACTGGTGGAGTAAGCAAATATTCCTTGATTTTCTGGAAGGCCTCTTGACATTTAGGTGTCCACACTAATGGCACTCCTTTCTTGAGTAAATGCTGAAATGGATGTATTTTATCCGCCAGTTGTACTATGAAATGCCTAATGGACTATAATCTCCCCTGTAGGGTTCTGAGTTGACCAATGCTAGTTTGAGGAGGCATTTCCATGATTGCTCTTACCTTCTCTGCATCTACTTCAATGCCTCTACAAGAGATGATATACCCTAATAGTTTCCCTGATTTCACTCCAAAGACACACTTCTTCAGATTGAGCCTAACATTGTAATTTTCTAACCTCTAGAATATCTTGTCTAACACCTTCAAATGATCTTCCCTTGTTTCTGACTTGGCTATTATATCATCTACATAATCTTCCATGAATGTATGTACAAAGTCATGAAAAATTGTAGTCATTGCTCGTTGGTAAGTGGCTCCTGCATTCTTAAGGCCAAATGGTATAACATTCCAACAATATGTGCCCCATGGACACATGAAAGTTGTCTTATGTTGATCTTCAGGTGCTATCTTTATCTGGTTGTATCCAGAGAAACCATCCATAAGGGATAGCATCTCATATCCTGCAGTAAGGTCTACTATCATGTCGATATTCGGAAATGGGAAGTCATCTTTAGGACATGCCTTATTGATGTCTCTAAAGTCAGTGCAAATTTGAATGCCCCCAGTTGGCTTAGTCACTGGTACAAGATTTGATATCTAATCTGCATAGTCTATTGTCCTTATGAATCCTACATCCAAAAGTTTCTTAAGTTCTACCTTGACCAATAGAGAAATTTGCGGATGCATCTTCCTTAGTTTCTGTTTGACTGGTTTGATACCTGGCTGGAGTGGTAGATGATGTAATATTAGGTCTGGATCTAGCCCAGGCATATCAGCATACAACCATGCAAAGTTGACTTGTCTATTTTTGAAGAAGTCCTTGAACTCATGTTGTTTTGTTTCTGATAAAGAAGCTGCAAACTATACTATCTAAGGATTCTCTTTTGTTCCTATGTTGACTACAACAGCCTCTTCTACTAGCATGGGTGACTTTTCTTGTGCAACGGGGAGAATATTTAAACCTCTATCCTCAGGTGCCTCAGAGAGGTTTTCGCCCTTGGATACATCCTTTATTTTGACTTTTTCTTCGTCCAAAGGTGCCTTTCGGTTTTCACCTAGGGATTCATCATTTTTATTTTCATTTTCATTTTTGCGACTAGATGTGTAAATAGACTCCCCAAAATATGCTTTATCATCCAAGTCTATGGTAAAACCTGCCTTATGATCCCCTCTAGGTATGCCTTCTCTAAGTCCCATGAACTTAGCAATTGCTTCATCGTTCTCAAATGTGTCTATGATAGGTGTACCTTGTTGATCCTAGTCAATAAGTCGGGATATACAAGGGGCATGTCATCATTGAAGTTTGTAAGGGTAGCTACTGACAAGGTCAATATGGAATGGTTGACATGGTCGCAGAAGTTTTGGACTAACTCCTTCTTGTTCTTCCTCCTAGGGGTAGGTATACTCTATTGTGGGACTATAGTGAGGGTTGATTCATCAGAAGATGGCTCATCAAGTGCCCAAGATGTATGATCAAGGGTTTCCCAATAATAGTTTTCTTGCCATTTTGCTTTGGACAAGTGTTTCTTAGGATGAGGACTAGACTGTCTTGGTACAGGTTTCACATTGAGGTCCAACTCTCCAAATAAGGCATCTATGTTCATAGTACTAGTAGATGAGAGGGACTCCCATTCACCATCGCTTGAGTAAGGGGATTCATCATAGACTAGAGGTTTGTTGTAAACTGGAGGTGTATCGGAAACTTGGGGTTTGTCGTAAACTGGGGGTTGGTCATAAACTGGGGGAAGTGGTTCATGAGATGTCTCGATGTCTGGGTAATCATTCACTTCCTCTTGAAATGTTGACAAGGTACCAAGAAACCCAATTCTAAGCGGTTGACACCCTAGCCCTAGATATTTTGGTCATGGGTAGACAGTAATCGGTTCTATCCTTCCATTTTTGATATAGTCCTAGCCCACTGTGCCCGTCATAGCCTCCCTTTTGCATTATCTTAAATCCTTTTCCATATTGGTCATTGGCTATTTTAATAGACGAGGAGGGGTATTCATGTTCTTCTTGATACAACCAGGAATCACCTTGATCCACAATTTCTTCACTTAACTCTCCCCATTTTGTGAACATCGTTGTAGGGGGAACATGAAATGTGACCATAGACTGTCTTCTATCTGCCATGGGTAGGCCATACGCCTTAGGTGGAATCAGTTCAGTAACATAGTATGATGCCTTTATATTATATTCGCCACAACCTTTGTCTTGGATCTCGAGTTTTGGAGTGGATGATGGTGGTTTGAATGAAATGGACTTAGTGAGACATGACGGGTCAACGTATTGGGATAAAGTGGATGATGAGGCCTCTTGATCAATAGGCACTTATCATTGTGGAAGGTCCCTTAGGCTTGTACAATACTGGAAAGGATCTGGATCACCATCAATGGTGATCTCTGTGCCATTATAGGGGAACTTGAGACATTGGTGGTATGTGGAAGGTACAACTTTCATCGCGTGTATCCAAGGTCTACCTAACAACAAGTTGTAAGGAAAGGTGAGATCCAAGACCTGGAAGTTGGTGTTCATGATTACTGGGCCAATTCGAATAGGGAGTGTGACAACTCCTTTGGATGATCTTTCCTCATCATTGTAAGCCTTGATGAATATACTTTTAGAGGTATCTAGATAGTCTTTCGAGAATCCTAATGCCTTAACCAATTTAAGGGTACACAGGTTCAAACCTGCTCCTCCATCTACCAAGACTCATCAGACTTTATTTTGATGGACTAAGACTTCAAGATGTAAGGGGTCATTATGATCTGACTTTTTAGTTGAGTAATCCTATTGGCAAAATGTGGCATGATGCGAGTTGGTCAAATATCCCACCATCTCTTCGAAACGATTGACATCTAAGTCTGTAGGAATAGTTGTATTCTGTAGAGCTTTGTCAAGAATGGATTGATGCTGAGGTGATAACGTCAACAATTCCAAGATAGATATTTGTGCAGGAGTTTTACTCAATTGATCGAGAAGGTTGTACTTGAACTTGGAATTTTGTGTTGATGGCTCAAAAGAAGGACCAGGAATAGTAATCTTAGTTCTCCGTGTGTTTACATTACATTCTGGATGCTTCTTGATGGTAAAAGTATTGACATTCTTGTTTGTGGCTCAAAGGTGGTTTATGATCGTTCCTTTACCATAGTCATACTTGGTATTGTTATAGTTGGCCGATGGATTATTCGGGGGTCCCGAATCAGAGGCTTTTCCTTTTGTGTGGTCATGTAAAGGGTCTGTGAAGACTTTATGATCACTATTCTTAGTGTTTTTCTGCCCACCAACTTCTATGGTTCTGTTTTCAACAAAGTCTTGTATGATGTTCTTTAATTGGCGACATTGTTGGAGGTTGTGCCCTTTCGTTTGATGATAGTCACAGAAAGTGTTATCAACCCACCATGAAGGTTTGAACTATCCAGGATCATACTCTCTTGGTTCTAAAGGCTTGATAAGATTATGTTTGACCAATTCTTTGAAGATTACCTCGATTGGTTGCCCTAAAGGTGTAAATTCTCACATTGGAAATCTCCTTTGTTGTGGTCTTTGTTGTGAGTTCTGGACATAGTTAGTCATTTGATCAGGACTATTCATTATTTTTGTTTGTTGGTTGTATCCTCTAAGTGTGATAACCGGTCCAGTATGTATGTGCTTAGCATCAACTATGTCATCATTCGTGACATTCTTGTTCCTAGACCAAAACTTTTTTCTATCATTCAACATGTTTGGATGTTGGACAATTGGGTTCTTGCCTCGTACTTTGATTTTGCCTTTGTCGATAAGGCCCTTTTCAAGGATGATCCCCTTTTGTACCAAGTCAATGAATGAAGTGCAACAATGTACCTATAAGTCACCTCTCAGTTTGGGGTTGATGTTTTCGAGGAAGATAGTGACCTTTTGTTTTTCTGGTATTTCGACTGGACAATGACTAGCTAGACTTCTCCACCTCTGGAAGAAAGTGATGAACGTCTCGCCATATTCTTGTTTTGTGTGGCACAAGGTTGCTATGGTTACTTTGTTGTCTATGTTAAAGGCAAAATGTTCGACAAACTTTTCATCCAATTCCACCCAGGATCATATACCGTATGGCAATTTGGAAAACCATTCCAACTCTATCCCTATGAGGGTTCGCGGAAACAGGCGCATCAAGTAAGTGGGGTCATACGATATATCCATGCACGCCATTGAGAATTCTCTAATATGTTCTAAAGGATTCTTCCTCCTATTATACTTAGGAAAATTTGGTATAATGTATCCATGGGGGAAAGGTGTCATATAGAGTGCTTTGTCGAATGGACATGGACATAGGTCTTTTGTTGATATAGTTCATTTGCCTGACATAGACATGTCATCCATCTTTTGTTGTAGAGTCTGCATTTGGTTTTGAAGGATGTCAACTTGTGTCAAGGACATGGTGTTCGTGTTATTTGGATCAATGTAAATGTTCTGATACGCCATGTTCTGTGATGGGTTATGATTGGGCGAGGGGATATATCCTGTCAAAATATTCTTATTCGGGATAGGGATATTCCCTGTCTGAATTATTTGATTCTGTATAGGAATGCTTCCTATCTGAATTGTCTAATTTGGAATAGGAATTCTTCCTGTCTGATTTGGAATAGGTATATTTCCACCAACTTTGGTTCTCTTACCAGTCATGTTGGTGCCAAAGGGGTTGGAGGAAGTTGCTCCCGTAGTGAATTGTAAACCTTGTGTTATGTTAAAAGGGGTTGTGTTTACAATTGACGATGTTTGTGTTGATAGACTTGTTGGTATCGCTGCGGTTATTTGGGGAATAGAGACTGTAGATGTCGCAGTTTGTGATGGTTGAGTTGATTGTATTGCCAATGTATGGACATCAAATCTTGGGGGTAGTGTAGCACCTTCTACTAGAAATTTTGCTAAGTAGCATTGTGGATCGTTTAGCAAACACTCATCCATGAAGGATGCAAACTCGGGATCTTGAATTGCTGCATCTATGTCTTCTATGTAAATCTACCCATGTGTGTCTCTAGTGACATTTTTTTCAAGTAAAGACTTGTGTGGATGTTTGCTCCCTAACGGTTGGTTTCCAAATGGATTGATGAATTCGTTGGGGTCTGTCATTGCTTTGTGTTTCTTTTTGGACCTTGTTTCGACCATGAAAAAGTTGCTTAAAATGTCTAATGCAAACTATGCCTAAAAACCGATATGACCTATGTCTATGTTTTTGGATTTTTTTTGACAATAAAGATGTTGCTAAAGATCTAAGATGATGTATGACAGGACGAACAATATGCAAAATTCTTAGTAGACTAAGGACGATAAATGAGTCTAAGACAGGTATAACCTATCACCTATGGAATAAATGCATGCAAAAATTTGTTTTGACCAAGGAACCTAATTGTATGACAAGGGCAGTATGACAAGGTGAATTTTCTGAACTAGACTATTGAGTTGAAAAGATTCACTAAATGGGACCAATGTGACTAGGTTCAATGACTATGACAAATCGGAACATGAATGTTTCCAAAGATGAGGAAAGTTACCTATTCTGTGATATGCAATTTCCTAGGGAGTATGACTAAGACTATATGTATGCAACTTAGGATGACTATGACTAAGACGTTTACTGTGACTAAGATGTATATGACACCTAATGATGGTAGCTAAGATGTATATGACACCTAATGATAGTAACTAGGACGTATATCACACCTAATGATGCAAGGATTTTGAGCAAAATTAACCAGTTTCTAATCCAAGGTTGATCCTAAAAACCTAAAACAAATAGTGACAGATGTTTCAGACTCAGCTCGTGGTTTTTTTTAAAAAATTTCTGTTGACAGGCAAATACGGTTCACATATCAGATGTGGTTTTTCCTCTGACAGATGTGGGTTTTCTAACAATTGCGTTTTTCTCTCTGACAGATGCAATTTAACAAGACAAATGCGGGTTTTGAACTGACAGATGCGGTTTAAAATTACACATGCGGTTTTTGAACTAACAGATGTGGTTTGCATGCACACATGTCACTCAGAATGTAACAGTTGCGACTCGTTATATGCAGACTATGAAAAATGGATTTTTTTTTTACAGATAGATGTGGTGTTTCCTCTAACAGATGCGACTCAATATAACACATGCGGCGATTAAACTGACAAATGCAACTCTGTTTTCTGACAGTTGAATTTTTCCCGAAAGTTATTGACTAACTTTGTTTGTTTGATCAAGATTTTGACGAATACAGCAAAGAGCAAACATAGCAATCAATATATTTTCAGTTTTTGTGATGAAAGGACTGTTAAGACTCGAAAAACAATTACAACCCAGGCTTTTAGGACAATACTTGTTGAGTTCTTACTTGGATTTTTTTAGATACGCATATTTATGCCAAATGACTAGTAGCTTGAACCCACTGGCTCCCCTCCATGACACTCACTTATACGGGGCAGCCAAGCTACTGTATCCATGAAACTCCCATGACATACATTTCATTTCCACACATAAACCGTAAGAATGTAAGATGGCTTCACAAGGCGGACCCTGCTGCGCCAACAAGTAGGTAGGATTTTTGTAACTCTACAACAAGGTGTTTAATAATGGAATTCCATTCATGGGACACTATCCAACATCGGTAAGAGTCCATTTCTGTCCATCTAGTTAGAATAGTGCACGTGATTCTTGGGCTTTCCCCAAGAATCCACTTTTATATACCGGCTGGAAGTCACTTGGCTTTAGCGTGCTACCGGTCTGAGTCGTCTTGGGGTGAGTAATTTTTCCCACCAAGATAGGCCCAAGTTCTAGAGTCAGCAACCGTTTCTCTTACACCCAAGATCGCATGAATACGCAAGGGGAGACGATACTTCGGTGTACTGAATCGTAAGGGTTTATAGATATGTACAGAGCACCAAACAAAGAAGACAGTGGTTCTTTTTATTCCAAATGACGATTTTCTATCTATCAAACAAAAAAATTATTTTAATCCCACACGACGATTATCTATCTACCAAACAAAAGCTTACTTAAATAAACAAATTAACACAAAGGCATTAGGTCCTGCATGCAATTTATCAAATGTTCATGGTCTTCAGCTTTCATCCTGCAAAAAAATTGTCTTAGGTTTTTGAATGTCTTCAAAGCTCATCTTGCAAACACTATGTTATTCCCCCTTAACACAATTGAAATAAACCATTAGCGAAAATCCAAAACAACTTCAAAAGCGAAAATGAAAATATGAATGCACGAAAATTAATGAAAAAGCGAAAAAAATTTACTAGGCAGATGCGGCTTTTTGAGCCACAGATGCGGTTCGACTGTTGACAAGCGGATGTGGCTCGCGAAATTGTTGACAGGCAGATGTGGTTTGTGATGGCAGATGCGTTGTTGTTTTTGAAAAATGCGGCTCGCGAATACAGATGTGTCATTTCCCTTAACAAATGCGGTGCGCCGTACAAAAATCTGCAAAAAACCAGAAAACAAAAAAATAAAAAATAGATGCATGGATTTTGAAGCGTGTTCACGTCGGGTTCACCAAATGTAACATTAGAATAAATCTGTGATAAGATCTGCAGCTAGAACGAACAATTGTCAATCCTAATCTAAATCAAAACTAATCTAAAATTCTAACAATAAAGAACGAATATGAAAACATGATAAAAACTAAACAAACTGAATTGATCTCACCAAATATGCATTCATTCCTTCGAATTATCTCCATTGCTCTTCTCCATTTTTCCTTTTTAGTATTCTTGCCCTCAGATTTCTATGTTTGAATGCAAGTATAGCTGTGTTGAATGTCTAAGCAAAATATCGAAGATTATTTCTTCTCAAAAATGTATAATGATTTCGGGAGGAGGAATAATGATAATGACAGGCCATTTTATAGATTTTTTGTTTTCGAACGATCGGCTCAGATTGAAAGAGAGATCGACAGATGAGATTGATGAATGCCATGCGATGTGAGTTCTGTCTCAGATAAAACGTGAGTTATAACATGAGTCAGGAAAGACTAAAAATAGAACAAGATCTTAATCTTTAGTTAAGAATCTTCGAAAATAGAAGAAATAGACTTTGAATGTCAAAGACAAAGTCAGAACTTGAAGATGAGGAATTCGAATGCATAATTAAATTAATTAATTAAATAAAAGATATAGTTGACATATGATAAAAAGAGGGTTTAATTAAATAATACATTATTTAATTGATAGATAAAGGGGGAAGAATTAATTAGTTCGTAACATAATTAAATAAATATGATTTATTTAATTAATCAAGTTGAATAAAGATTAATGATGAATTAATGAATTAATTAAAAAGGGGTATTTAATTAATAGAGGAAAATGTATTAAAAAGGGTAATTAAATAATTGACATTATTTAATCATGACCACGGACTATAGAAAATTATGTCGAATATGTACTCGCAGGCCTAGACCAATTTTAGGTATCTACACAATAAAATACAAAGGAAAATAAAATAGGAGGAACTTGATTTTAGGGTCCTCCCAAAGGCTGAGGATATAATTCAAAAGGTGGAGCATGTGACAAGGAATTTTGACTCAAGAGTAGGTCACCTTGAAACTAAAGGGGTAGTTAGTAGAGATAAATGGAACACTCCAATTTCTGAAGAATAAAGTGGAGGAGGAAGCTCTGCTATAGGAGAAGAGTCTACATCATGAACCCCTGAGGAACCAAAAATAAAGTTTTTTATAAGGAGAAAGAATAAGACAAATAAATCTGATGAAGCCTATGATCCCACTCAGCAAGAGGAATACAAACCTCCTTCTCCTATGTCACAAGTACCACCCCCATCTCTACCAAGGTAGGCAAAGCCTGAAATTGTGGATGTTGATTCTCCACCACCTAGTGAAATGCAACCTAGTGAGCCACCATTGAAAAAACAAAAGATTGAGGCCACTAGTTTAGTGGATTATGATGATGAAGGATATGTTGATGATATTTGGGTGTCAAAACAATAAATATAGGAAGAGGTTTCTACTATATCTGTATTAAGAGTGACAAGTGAATTAGGAAAACGATTAAGTAATGTTGATCTAAGAGAAAATCAATGGAAGGGTATGTGCAGGATCATGATGGGCCAAAAATTGGCGATATGTAAGCCATATGATGGCCCATGTGGCTGACGACTTTTTTTTTATCCAAAATTAATGAAATGAAAAGGATTTTTAGAGGCGATTCTTAGCTTTCCACCAATATAAATTATGCTTTACTTTGAATTTAATAAATAATTATTATTGATTTTCTATTAGAATTACGGATAAAGTCTTGATTGATAGGCTGATTGAAAAACATCTATAACTTTCAAATGGTATCACATTTTTTGAATCCAAAACATGTGTCACATTCTATACTTCACATGCTATAGGATTGAAACATTAAAAATTGAATTTCATGAATTTTTGACCATGTTAAGGTGGTTAGACAAACGAGATTTAATATTTTTTAAAAGTTGTACTAAAAAAATCATAATTAATTATTTACATGGAAACAAATTATAAAACAATATGCATTACATTGGGAGATGAGTCCTCTACTAATATCTAAAAGCTTATTAAAAAATATTATCATTTTATTGTGGTTAGGGTGGTCAGACAAACACCTACTTCTTATTTTTACCCTGAAATTTAAATACTACTACATTGAAATTTCAAATTTTCACCAAATAGATTTTTTTTTCTAAATAAAGGTCTAGTAGTTTAGAAACTAAATTCAATTTTCTACAGATTCTGTTTTTATATTTTTTTGAAATAATATAGATAACTTATTCAAATTTTTACGTCAAGTTGTCTAACTCTGATTTTTTTTCTTTTTATTGCCACTTAAGGGCATGTTTTTTCCATGATGATCCTGCACATACCCGGAAGTGATGACATGCGGATTGAGGCATGTACCATATTCTTAGATGATGACTCATTTGTAAATACTCAATATTTTATGGAGTTTGGATACAGGGCTAAAAGACATGAGTATGTAAAAATTATGGCTATAGAATCAAGCCTTCATCCAGAATTGCCTAATGTTGTCATTTAGAAAAAGGTGTTAAATGAGATCAGAGCTAAGTTCCAAAACATGATTGCAAAAGAAAGTCGAGAATTGGTGAGAAATAATGGCATCTTGTTGCTACCATAATGGGATCTAGCTTCAGCCATAGCTTTTGACACAATCAAGAAATGTGGCAGACCTCTCTATGATACAAAAGAGGAAGTTGCACTTGCATTACAAGGGTCTTCTTTCAGTGAAGAGTGGGAAGCCTTGGCTATATGGTCTTTAGCCCCAAGCACAAGAAATCCAAACATTATTGAGCCTTCACCTAATTACAATGGAGGCCTAATAATAAAGAGAGTGTCAGAAACATCAGCCTTAGAAGCTACAAATATGTCAGTTCATGTTGCATAATTCACTAGGGAAACTGTGGAATCTATGACTGCTGAGAAGGATATTAAACTTAGAACTAAATTGAACAATTTTTTGGTTAAGTATGTAGATCTTGAGAGAGATAATATGCAATTACATACAAAGGTAGGATTGTAGACATGCAGATTTGACATCATCGTCAATGTTCACCTTTTGATTAAATAAATCAAGTTTTATTTAATTAAATCATAAATCTCCTAAGGTCTATTAATTTAATCACCAATATTAAATTAAATGATCAATGCTCATTTCCTCTCATTTGATTTTAAAAGAAATACAAAATCTAATATCAAATGTCATATCACTTGAATCACCTATTAGATTAATCAAATCATGATTAGTTTAATCCTAACTACATGAATCTTCTAGATTCATCCACTTGCACCAATAAATCACTTTATTTGATTTATTAAAACCCATATTTTCCCTCATTAACTCTCATCTTTGACTTTTTGGACAAAGACAATTCCCCCCAAAAACCCTCAACCACATGCATTTATTGGCATTTTTCAAATTCAAATTGGCACATTGGCCAAGACTTGCACATTCCTCACCCTCTCACACCTTGACAAGTGGCATCTTGTCATTGGCCCATGAATGATCCCACATTCATCAATTTGGCCTCTCCTCTCTTCAAGTTCAACTATAAGTTGAAGGCTTCTCTCCTTCAAACAACACTTTTTCATGCAAGGTTACTCTCCACATAAGAGAACTAATCTTGCTCATCACAACAACACACAATTTGAGAACACATCTTGATGCAAGGTTACTCTCTTCATTTGAGAATCAATCTTGTTCTTCATCATCTACATTTAGAGCATCCTTATTATAGGCAACTTGAGCTCAAGAGCATCTCATTGTCTATATCATCATCTTGGCAATCTTGCTTATCAAGGGTTGGGAAAGGGCTCTTTCACATATTCAAAGAGCACCAATCCACCATAGAATAGATATACTTCATGTCTTCTTTGCATGCTTAAATTAGTTTTGTCATTTATTTTGAAGAATGTTGTAATATTCCATGAGGATATTGGAATCATGCTAACCATTTGCAGATTTTGGTGTCCACAAAATGGTGCTCGAAGGAGGGCAACCATGCATTTCACAAAATGTTTTTTTTTTAGAATCTACTTTGTTTACATGCTCTTAATTGAAATATTGCTTTTATTCTTGATTTCAAGTATTGTTCTGTTTTGAAATTACTTTTTTTGGTGTTTATTTGGAATCTATGTTTATCGGTTTGACTCTAAATCCATTTGTAGCTTTACAACCCTGTTTTAAACTAGTGGATGCTTGTATCCTTCATCTGTGACTTAAATCCTATTCTGGACTATTATCATGTTTAGGTGGCAGCTCGCATAAAGACAGCAAAAGGTCTCTTTCCCTTACTTTAATATCTTTTCCAGGAGATTGCAAACGTTCCATTATTCATGACTTTGACAGATTTCTTCTAAACTTCTCAAACTCTTCAAAAGTGTTTCTTTTTTATCTTGATATGAAAGTGCAGATCCCTCTTGTAGATATCTCTATTAAAACTCGGTGTAAAGCACAGATCTTTTGTTTTTTTTACTTCATCATTCACTGAAATGTCTCTGATAAACACTGCTTTCTGTATTTTTTTTTTAACCACAGACTGTACTTAGTCTTATTTCTTCTTAGCTCTCATCAGTATGAAAGTTAGGATAGTTTTTTTGATAAGAGCAATACGTCACATCTTGTGGACATAAATACCATTTTTTCAAAAATAATTTCTATGCATTCTGTCATACCACGTTTACGAATCTGTGCCACTTAGAAATATTTCTTTTTCAAACATGAATTTGGCTTATTTACTATGTTTAGGGGCATGTGAATAAGAATCATGAGGTGAAAGGACCAAACCATGAGTTGTGACGAGTTCCTTCTCGTACTGGAAATTAAGATTCAATTGAAAAGATGAAATCTTGCAACTACTTGGAAACGCACATGGGAAGGAATATCGGTTTGGAGCTTACACAAAAACTCCCCAAATCCCCACGAAATCCTACCACAGAATGAAATGAGCAAGTGGTCTCTTTAGATGCTGTGATGACTCCTCTATTTGTGAGTACATTTATTTATCTCCAAACCACTAGTCGCATCAAACTTCAATCCAAATCTGTGGTCTGCGCATGTATCTCCCACACATAGTTTGCTTGTGTTAGCTTGGGAATATCTCTTATAGTCCAAAATATCTTCTTAGGGTTATGCTTCGCACTAACTGTGTAGACTTGACATGCTACAAAATCCTTTATAATTATGTTGTCACGTATGTCACACCATTCACAACATCTACCTGCACAAGTCATCGAATTCAATTTTACACTTACCGATTGCACAAGAAGGGTTTGACAGTGGCATTAACTTAAGAGACTTTCATTTTATTCATTTTTACTTGCTGATTCTTTAATGTACGTTTATGTCATTATGATGTCTTCATGACTTGCTTCTATTAATAATATCACTGTGTTAAGGATATCCAACTATTACGATCCTGATTGAAATCATTTATGGGATGTTATTAACGCCAGTGGAAGTGAAGGTTGCTTGCAACCACATAATATTGATTAATGCAAACTTGAAGTTCGATTAATGTAATAAAGCTTCTTCCCTTTGTGAAAATGCATATGAATACAGTTTGTTGTAGGAATTTGGTTTCAATGCAGTGAGATACCAATCAAGCAGTATGCTGGGGTCGAGCGATGGATAAGGGAGTTAGTAGCGACTATTGTAAAAAAATCCAGTAGATACACTAAGCGTATTTTGTTTACCAGTCGGGATATATTTTGTTTTATGCTGATGACTACCAATAAATGACAGGAGACCTTTGTTCCCAACGCCTATTTCATTCTTTCACTTAGTGACCAACGACTAAGACAAACAAGGATCATGTGAAGCTACCCACGCATCATGATGTCCACCAAATTTACTTTAAATTAAATTTTTTTGATGTTGCGTTGCTCAGACTCTCTATTCCATTATTTGCACATAGTCATGTTAAAAATCTCTGCTGATTTGCATTGGGATCCACACGGTAGTTTGCCTGATGATTGATTGATTTTCATTGATGTCTTTTGCTATTTTAGTTAACAATTTATTCTACTGGGGAGGGTAGTGTCTATATGGGGCGTTAGGAAGGCAAGATATGTGTGTATAGGCATAGTGTATAAAAGAAAGATGTACATTATGTGAAAGATCTATGACATAATGGTTGAGCACATGCCTGCATTATCTTGAAAGTTCTTAAGAAAATCTTCTGATTCTTCACAGGCAGTGAGGATGCTGGTAAAGACATTAAAATGACATGGCAGATGGCGCATCCATTAACCATTTATTCGAAGTGTTGACATCAAGGTTGAAACATCAAGGTTGACATTGGATATTGAAATTGAAGGTTGAAGCATAAACGAAGGCGAATAGAGTGGACTCGAAGATTTTCTTGAAAACAAAACTTAAAAAGCATTTTTTAATGCTTGTTTTAACAATTTTAGAGCTTCCATTTACTACCCTTGTTTTCTATTTTAAACCAACTCACATTTCTTTTTGGGTTTAAAATTAACCATTTGACTTGATCTTTTCAGCTTGGTTAAAATTGAACTTAGAAACCTACTAGATTCCAATTTGGGTTCTAACAATTGAACAAGGAAAACTTCACATTTCAATTGGTGCTTATAAAACGAACTCATCACTGCTTTGAGGTATAAAATGAACAAGTGTCTTTCATGTTTTGCAATCTTTTTCACAAATTAACATCATTGAAATGTGTATGCACTTCTCTCACGCTTCACAGCGATCTTGAGAATCAAAAGCATTTTGGTGATATTAACTTGACAAAAAAATTGCCTTCACATTTCGATTTGGCCATTTTAAAATTGAACAAAACACTTTGCGAGTGTGAGTAATCTTGTTGCGAGTGTTCTCCCTTTGTTTCTAAACAAAGGTTGATTGAACTACAGATGAGTTTATTAACTTTTGTTTAACTTAGAGGGCCTGCCTTGTGGGAAAAAGTACTCACCCAAGGGAATGACCCAACCGGGAACATGCTAAAGCCAAGCGACTTCCAACCCGTATATAAGTGTGGATTCTTGAGGAAATTTCAAGAATCACGAGGATTATTCTGACGAGATGGACAACAATGGACTCTCGCCGATGTTGGATAATCCCCCATGAACGGAATGCCCGCATTAGAACCCATTGTTTAGAAAAAGGCCAAAACCTTGTCTATCTTGTTGGTGTAAAAGGTCATGTCCTTTGAAGCCACCCCACATTATACATGCGGTCTTTTTGTGGAAATGGAAAGTATGCCATGGGAGATTCATGGGTACTAATGCTTGGCTGACCCAAATAAGTGAGTGTCATGGAGGGGAGCCAGTGTGGTCAAGCATTTAGCCATTCGCACAAGATATGTGCAGCTGGATTTATCCAAGTGGGAACCCAACAAGATATTGCCTCATCATCCTAGGGTTGTAAAGTGCTTGGAAGTGGAAAACGCATTGTTTGGTTCCTAAAAACATTTGAAAACAAACATTCACAAAGCCTCCAAATTTCAAACCCCTTTTAGGAAACAAATACCTTTGACGAATTTAAGCACTCTTGCTTTCCCTAGGGATCATATCCTTAGAGGTTTCTAAGTGCTTGAATTCTATCATCATTTGTTTTCAAAAAGGTTAAACATAGGAGACTTTTGCCCTATTTTCCTTGATTTCCACATAATGGACCTTGTGGGATGAAGAAGAAAGCAAGATATTAGACATTCAGTTTGAAAACATAATCAAGCAAGTGCTTTTGGTAAAAAGAATTCACTAAGACAAGATAAAAGACAAATTGGATTACACATGTGTTTTCTAACATGATTTCCTGCAAGATCAAAATCTCAAAACCAAAGTTCAAGAAGCTTAGTCTGAAAGCTCATGAGGAGTGTTTTGAGATCCTGAGTGGTATGAGTTTTACTATCAATAGAATCCCAAATTTTTTTGAAAGGTTTTCTTTCCTCTCATAGGAAATATAGCATGTTCTTCAACACCGAGGTCTTGTAAGCAAAAATGTTATTCTAGGTCAAGTCTAGGATCAAATTCAATCACATTCATCCATCTCTCAACCATCAAAATCAGTCAAAAATCACCTCACCAACGACTCTTGGAAACTTTGTAAACATCTGGTATGCTAAACTTCTAGGCGAAATCAAATCACTTTGTTTGACTTAACACACCTAGTCAAACCATCATCTTATACATGAGTTCTCTCTTGGATAATACAACTTCCTAGGGATTACGAGTTCATCTTTTTTGGCTTAACACACCTAGCCAAATTATCAAATCATCACCTAGTTTGACTTGACGCACTTAGTCAAACTACCATCTTGTAGGAGTTCACTCTATGGATAACACAACTTCCTAGAGCTTTACGATTACATTCATCACTCTTGGTTGACTTAACGCACCTAGTCAAACCATCAATCCAATCACGAATCAATCAAATCAAGTCCTAAAAATTTTAGCATTTCTTTCAAAGTTTCTTTAAGAGTTCCATTCATCCATATCACTCATCTTTCATTTATCTCATCCTCGTCATCGCTTTGATCCTTCAATTATCCTAGTTATTTGATTCTTTGAACCTAAGGTTTAGATTGATCTAAAGGATTAGAGGTTCATCTCTTACATTCTTGAAAATTGATCTTCATTTTATGGTTCAAAACTCAATCTCAACACAAGAGGGACATGGAATATAAACTTGATCCATCCATCATGAGAAATTTGAGTCAACCAAACTATCCAAGTCTCACAATGCCAATTGATTATCGAAACTCACATTTATGCAATTCAAACATGACATCATTATCTCCTCCAAACTTCAATGATACGAATGTGAGTATGCCCAATCTAAAGTTTGGAACAACTTTCCCAATGATAGATTTAAATCCAAGTCCAAATCTGCAAATTTATCAACCAAACACTCAATGCATGAGTTTTCCAAACAACATTATCCCACCAAATCCATACATGCCAAATACAAGTTTGTCAAACATGACCATTTCGAATCCACACATGGTAAACTTTGGGGTAGACATGTTTGCAAATCCCATCAATGTTGTTCAAAATCCAAGCAATATGTTGACGACTTTAGGTATTGATCCAAGTGAAGGTAACACCATGCAAAATCAAAGTTACCTAAATCAAGGCAATATGATTCTCAACCGCAATAATGTTCAAAGTCAACCTGTAATGCCAAATCAAAACATCATACCAAATCATCCCATTTTGCCATCAGTATCACAACAATTGGTGGTAAACATCCAAGAAATTCCAACAATCAACACCATCCCCAACCCACCACCACCACCGCCACCACCGCAGAAATACAACATGAAAAATTCATTCTCCATCATGTTGCAAGCCGCTCAAGAAGCTTCCTGCAAAAAGGCGCTCCAAAACCAAAAAGCCGCACAAGTTGTACAAGCCGCACATGCTGCTCAGATGGCACAAGCGATCCAACAAGCACACGATCAAGCACGAGCGCAATTCCAAGCTCAGTAAGCACAAGCGCAAGAACAATACCAAGCTCAATTGCAAACACAACAAGAAGCATATCAACAAGCCTTGCAAGACTACCAATTACAACAGCAATACAACCAACAACAGGCCTTGTTGGCACAACAATGACACGACCAACAACAAGCGTTGTTGGCTCAGCAGCAAACACATGCATTACTCGCTCAACAAAGTTTGCAACAGATTCCCACCAAAATTGTTGAAAACAATGATCAAGATCTATCCATTAATGAGCATATTGAAGATGTTTTCATCTCATCCAATGATTAAAGCAATGCACACCAAGATCCACTTTTCAATCACTATCAAAATTCACCAACAACACCCAACAATGATCCAATTCAAGAAATGTCAACATCACTTGATCCTATGGTTGAAGACATTGGTAATCTCTCTTCCATAATTGTTGAAATCAAAAATCAAGATCAATCCATCAATGAACACCTTGAAGGTGTTTCCATCTCATGTGAAGATCAAATCAACATACATCAAGAGCCATTTTTTAGTCATAATCAAGACCCCTCCTACAAAGATCTATTTCAAGGAGTGTTGATGTTATTTGATCCTATTGACATAAGCTACAATCCATCAACCAATGATCATATCAAAAATGTCTCTACATCGCCTTATGAGTTAGAGGACATATCTCAAGAACGTATTCCAAAGCATGATCAAAATCTTCCATCAAGGTCTAGCAATGGCCCTTCCAATGACATATTGACATCTGTTGACCTCATGGTTACAAATATTGAAGGAATCCCTAGCTCAACATTTGATCCAAATCCACTCAAAGCTCAAGAGAATATTGAGCCACTTCCCAATGACAATGTCCAAGAACCCACAATAAGCAATCCATCCTTTGAAATTGACCCATGTCAAGAACTTGATCCAAAGCATGTTGAAAATAGTTCTAAAATCACTGAAGATCGAGAATTTGTATCTCCAAGATACTATAATGATCTAATGGGAACTCTTTTATCTATACAAGATGCCGCAAATGATGATCATATCCATATGGCACATATTCCTCCATCTACCCATGAGATTCTTTCGTTGGATGGACACATAGATGATCGTCATTCAAAAGAAGAGTCTCATACTCTTGAAATCATTACTGAGAAACAAGAGGCTCCTACTCTTAACATTGGTACACATGATCAAAATATGGAAAAATTTGGAGACATATTAGAAGCAAATCATGAAGAAGGCTTCTACAGAAGCTATAAATGAGAAACGTCCTTTGGACACCTATCAGAAGAAAATCATGAAGAAGGTTTTTATAGAAATCGTGAATCAGAAACAACATCCTATGAACTGAATCATGAGGAAGAGTTTTATGAGGACACTGAATCATCAACACTTCTTGAAGAAGCACTACAATCCGACATCTCACAAGATCAAGACAAAGATATAAATAAGGCATTCATCCCACATATGGAGGATCCCATCAGTTATAAACTTGTATCACTCACCTTTCTCAGGGCAAGCTATCTTATCAATGAAGAAGTTAGCACCTTTGAAGATCTATGACAAAGAAGAGAAGGATTAACACCTTGTTTCCCAGGTAAATCATATCCTATTGCAAATAAGTTTTTTCAACAAATGAATTATCAAGGTAGAGGATTAGGCCTGCATGAACAAGGTATCTTAGAACCAGTGCAGATCATCGACAATCCTAAGCATCAAGGCCTTGGTTATTCAACAAATAAGGGATATACACATATCAGTAATACCTCCATAAAACTGGAAGCAACTTCATCTCGAGCAAATGTCAACATAGGGAGCACGAAGAATCCTTATGATGAAACCGATGCCAATACTACGACCCACCACGTCATGAATCTTCATCCACCCATCACCCCATCCATGAACTGGGACCAACAACAAAATAAATATTTGAATCAAAGCACGAAGAATGCTATCGAAGAAAAAGAAGTAGCAAAGCTCGAAGGACAAATCAAATACATATGGATACCAAAAAATACAAAGAAAGATTATCCCTATCAAACTCCATTAGTCAAAGAAACTATGGGGAAAAATAAAAAAGGGAAAAGTATCCATCAAAGATGTCCACAAAGGAAAAATCAGGTTTCTCAAGCAACATACAAAGTGTATCAAGCAGTTGGTCCTAATTCCACACTCACTTCCGTATCCACCCATTATTGCTCATCTTCCCAAGTTTGGAGAGTCAAAAGTTCCAAACTGCCAACCAGTCCATCTTTTACTCCTAAACACACTTCATCCATGCCTCCACGCATGATATTCGATTCTCACATTGACCATGTGTTGGCAACGACCCTTCATCATAAGGATTCAGAAGGTACTGTATCGCGATGTGCGCATAAAGACAAAGCTAACTCCGGTATCAACAAAGTAGATCAAGGATCTTAAAAGTTGCTTTCAAGTGCATGTATCTTGGCAAAGTAGCTTCTTCAAGTAGGATATCGATGGCATATTATGATAAAAACATCAACATTAACAGTACCAGGTGGTTTAGCATCAGCTTAAAATCTCTCAAAAAATACAAAAAAGTTAGAAAAATGTCTTGAAAAAATGGTCACCTTAATGAAAACCCGGCAAAGAAGCATCTTGGTGACAACAAAAAAATCAAAAAATACAAAAAATCCAAAAAGATCAGAAAAAAGATTGAAAACAGTAAAGAAAAATAAATCGTCCTCTAGTGAAAACCACTTCAATGGCGCTTTGGACAAGTACCATGATGAAAACCTAGTAAACAGGCATGATGTGTAGAATTGAGCATCTGCGTGCACCATTTCAGGTGAAAGCATCTTATTGCATCCATAATAAAGCTAGCATTCCATCCATATCATTCATTCATCCATGAACCATTTATCCAACCCAGTTTTATCCATCTGCATCCAAGGTCCAAGTTACCTTGATCTTGATAAAATCTCGGAGCACACTTTACACTTGTTTATGGTAAACATCTTGACATGGGTCATTTTCACTGATCCTATCTAATCCAAACATTATCTGAGCCTTGAAGAATTATCTGAATGAGTATTCCTCTGTTTAAACACCTTATCTTGTCACAAGATAATCCTTGGCATCCTTTGCATGCTTACCATACCTATCCATCTATCCAAGCATCCTCCCATGGCCGTTCAAACATTGCTAGACACTGGGGGCAAATATTTGCATCTCACTTCGGGAATAAATCTTGATCTATATTTTCACACTTATGTGGTGATCCGAACATTGGCAAAACGTGACATCAACTTGGCCAAGCATTTGTGAGCCAAAAATCCAATCACTAGCCCATGGCATATTTTGATAGGAAGACGTTCCTTATCAAGCTTTATCTTTTGTCAAACATCAATCCAAGCAATTCATATCAGTCGCATCTAATGCGCACATCTGTGTCACATCAAATCATCAGAATAATTTTGTTCCAAATCAAGCTTCATCAATCTTGATCAATCGAATCCAATCAATCATCACCTTGTTTGACTTAACACACTTTGTCAAACTATCATCTTGTGCATGAGTTTACTCTAGGATAACACAACTTCCTTGGGTTAACAATTTCATTATCATCACTCTGTTTGGCTTAACACATTTAGCCAAAATATCAAATCCATAATCACCTTGTTTGGCTTAACACACCTAGCCAAATTATCCTTTTTGTACGAGTTTACTCTGGGATAACACAACTTCCTAGAATTTACAAGTGTATTATCACTTTTGTTTGACTTAACACACTTAGTCAAACTATCAATCCATCAATTTGATCGATCAACCTTAAGCTTGGTTTTAGGAAAAATCCCAAAACATAGCATTCATATCGTCATCACATATCATATCCAAATTGTCAAAATCATGCGAAAATCAAAAAAACATTCAAAAAATTCATCAAAAATCAAAAAAATTCAAAATTCATCAAAAATATCCAAAAACATTCAAAAAATAATAAAAAACTCAAAAAAACATGTCAAAACATTCAGAAAATTCATCAAAAATCAAAAAAAAAAAAATTCAAAATCTCATCAGAAAAATCGAAAACATGTCGAAATATCAGAAAATCTTCAAAAAAAAAAAATCATAATTGAGTCTTTTTATTTTTTTTAGCTTGTCAAACTACGTCGTCTCTGAGCTTGAACATAGGCAAGGTTGATCTTTGATCATCCCCCGAGACAGTCAAGGTCAATCCTTAGGCGTCCGTCGCAATGACATTCGTCTGCCCATCTAGTTAGGTGTCCATCGCAGAGGCATTCGTTTGTCCATATTTTTTACATTTTAGGATTTTAGGCATCCATCGCAATGACATCTGTCTGGCCATCTAGTTAGGCATCCATCGCAGGGGCAATCGTTTGTCCATTTTTCTCACATTTTAGGATTTTAGGCGTCCGTCGCAATGACATCCATCTGCCCATCTAGTTAGGCGTCTGCTGTAGGGGCATTCGTTTGTCCATCTTTTTCACATTTTAGGATTTTAGGCATCCATCACAATGGCAACCCATTTTCCCATCTATCTCATCAGCAGTCAAGTCAGTTGTCGTCTGAACTACATCATCTCTAAGCTTAAACGTAGGCAAGGCCATCCTTGATTGGCCCCTGAGACACAAAATCCAAAAACATTCATAAATCTCAAAAATACCAAAAACATTCAAACATCTCAAAAATACCAAAAACAGCCTCAAAATATCAAATAACCCAAAATGGTGCATCCATTTCATCTCGCTTTCACCCGTGATCGTCTCACTCGTAATAAAATCAATCACCGCCTTCACCCTTTGGTGAGTCAGTCAAAAGCAAGTTTAGCAGGTTCAAAAAGTGAACACCTAATCGTCAGAGTCTCAAGCCTAAGTCAGTAAGCAAGCAAAGTTGGTCAACTCAGAATATCAATAGCTTATCACCCAAATCAGTCTCACCAAAACCTTGATCACTACATGTCCTAGGATGAAGCTTTCCTATGATGGACATAAGCATCAGGTACCCCACAGTAGTTAGTCTTGGCTAGCGATACAAAGAACATTAGCTTGTTTGTTTACTTTATCTAGTCTTTTTGACTTATCTTATTTTGCGCTCATTCCAAGGACCTCTCGATGATGCCTAAACAAAATAGGTTTAAAGAGAAAGGAATGGGGCAATGATCATTATCTTTTTATTTGTTGTGCTTATTGGATATCCTTGTAAAATAACTTCGTCATGCATACTTTGTTTTGTTTGTAGGAAGGATGTTTTAGGTATCTTGTTGACCACATAGGAAGGCTTGCCTTTTTATGTCTTGGCTCGAGATGTTTGGAATATCTGAACTGCATTCTAAATAAGGTTATGTTTGTCAAGTGTGAACAAGAGTACTCCTATCTGTTTGACGAGTCAAAGTCCATCACACTAGGCGCCACGCCATCCTGGTACTTAATACCTTGATGCATCGCACCTACGTGTGTTATCAGACATAAAGAAAGGTATGCTCTTTTCCCATCCTTGGATAAGCAATACATCATCATCATTCATCATCATATCTAATAAATTCTCGATGACTAGGGGACTTGTTGGACTTCTTCATCTTCTTGAATTTAAGGGTTGATCCCTCTCATTCTTCTATTCTCTTTCACGCTAACAATGCATCCATCCTGCATCCACACTCTTATATTGCATAATCATGCCATATCCATCTCATGCATAATCACGTCATCTCATTTTCATAATCATTTAAGTTGTTTAGGATAATATAAATTTTTTATTCTAAGCATCTTCCAAACATTTCGTTTCCATCATCATTATCATATAGATCATATCATCTAACCATCCATACATTCATTTTGAACCTCCTTGTCGCTAGATCCACCTCAATATTTTCACTTGATCTCTCGAGGGGGCAATTTACTAACGTACTTATTTTCCCTGGGGCATCTGATAAATCAAAAATTCGTTATTTTCAATGTCAGCAACATCATTCTTTGAACCAATGCAACATGTACATTGCTTCAAAGAAGGGCAAAATGTAGACATGCAGATTTGACATCATCGTCAATGTTCACCTTTTGATTAAATAAATCAAGTTTTATTTAATTAAATCATAAATCTCCTAAGGTCTATTAATTTAATCACCAATATTAAATTAAATGATCAATGCTCATTTCCTCTCATTTGATTTTAAAAGAAATACAAAATCTAATATCAAATGTCATATCACTTGAATCACCTATTAGATTAATCAAATCATGATTAGTTTAATCCTAACTACATGAATCTTCTAGATTCATCCACTTGCACCAATAAATCACTTTATTTGATTTATTAAAACCCATATTTTCCCTCATTAACTCTCATCTTTGACTTTTTGGACAAAGACAATTCCCCCCCAAAACCCTCAACCACATGCATTTATTGGCATTTTTCAAATTCAAATTGGCACATTGGCCAAGACTTGCACATTCCTCACCCTCTCACACCTTGACAAGTGGCATCTTGTCATTGGCCCATGAATGATCCCACATTCATCAATTTGGCCTCTCCTCTCTTCAAGTTCAACTATAAGTTGAAGGCTTCTCTCCTTCAAACAACAACACTTTTTCATGCAAGGTTACTCTCCACATAAGAGAACTAATCTTGCTCATCACAACAACACACAATTTGAGAACACATCTTGATGCAAGGTTACTCTCTTCATTTGAGAATCAATCTTGTTCTTCATCATCTACATTTAGAGCATCCTTATTATAGGCAACTTGAGCTCAAGAGCATCTCATTGTCTATATCATCATCTTGGCAATCTTGCTTATCAAGGGTTGGGAAAGGGATCTTTCACATTTTCAAAGAGCACCAATCCACCATAGAATAGATATACTTCATGTCTTCTTTGCATGCTTAAATTAGTTTTGTCATTTATTTTGAAGAATGTTGTATTATTCTATGAGGATATTGGAATCATGCTAACCATTTGCAGATTTTGATGTCCACAAGGATTATTAGAAGATGTGTTGCAAAATTTACAACCAAGAAAGCTTAAACATAATGATGTTGACTCCCCCACTATTGCACAAGAGGACATATCCCCTGATTGTAATACTGATATAGGTACTTCATTGTGCCATATAATATGGAAAGTGCACCCATTTCAACAATAGAACCCAGTATATTAGGAGGGTCACTAGCGGAAGGGGATATCAAAAGGGAAGAGTTGCTTAGGAAATTAAATGAATACAATGAAAAATGTAAAAGTCACGATGAAGATGCTTTAAGGGAAACATGAGGATTGTCACGGCAGTGCTAGAACATCTAAACAAAAGAGTGAAGAACAAACTGAATATTATTCACTACAATTATTCATCCATGGTTGATGCCATCAAAATGTTTGATATTGACAGAGAAAGATCCATTCCACTCATGGAAGTCTGGATCCCTAGAAAACAAGAATTGATATTGATAGGAATTGGGGTTAAGCAGGATCCTAATCCACCTAAAAGGTGTAAGCCTACTGTGGTTCTTGTAAATAAGATTGAGTGATACATAGGGAATGTTGAAACATTAGAGAACAGGATAAAGGAATTGGTAAAATCCTTCCGTGAGTCCCATCATGGCCTTCTTCCATCCATCTTAAGGGATTATGGTAGCATTAAGACTCTATAGGAATGGAGAAGTGAAGTAAACAATGTTATTTCAAAGCAAGCTATAAAAATTTGTCAGAAATTTTATAGGTACACATTAACAGTAAATATGGATATGTTAGTCCATGTTGAGACTATTCTACTAGAATTTGATAAAGAAGCTAACCAAATTGTCACCAAGTATGCACCTTATAGGAAAAGGGTTGATGAAGTAATGAATTTTAATTGGCCTACTGAAGAAGAATTCCTAGCATGGAAGGGTAGGCACTTGGAAGGAGTGGAGGTCTAGCACTAAGGGTGGTGGGTTAGTGATTTGAAAAGTTTGAGGTCTGCAACCATAATGAATAACAAACAGATGGGAGTGCATTACATAGCCTGGATTTAGTATAGATTAGGATTTTTTAAAAGTATGGAGAAATATAGTGCATCTTATTCAAAGATGATTTGATGACAGGGCTGCAAACGTTGTTTTACCTTTTATCTTTTTTTGCTTTCTTCATGCTTATTCTTCTTTTCACTTTGTGTGTGTGGGAACAAGTTTTGAGGTAGCTATTCGGTTGAACCCAATTTGAAAATTGGACTTGATCTCTAGTAACAAATGAGGACTACATTATTTTATTCACATGTCTCCCACCTCTTAGGAGTGCATTGTAACTGAATGGGATAATCTTTGATATAGCGGTCCAATAGGGTTTTGACGTGTGTAAATTTTGGCCTGAGGCATGTTTTGCTCCTTTGTTTCTATAAGAAGGAATTCAGGGCCAGAGATTAGGGGTTCATTTTTATGCAATTGACACGGTAAATTGTAAGAGGAATACTAAGCATGTTTTAGAGTTTTTGGTCTTAAGTTTTAGGGTTCATAATTATGTATGTAGTTTGGATATTAGCATAGCAAAATATATACATAGAAATACCAATTCCATGGCTATTATCTCTCCTTGTGCTCATTTTATGAGTTATAAATGAAAGTAATCTAGGATGTATTTTATTTGTCTCCATTTTTCACTAGTAGATGCTTAATTTTATTCTTGCTTATTGATTCAATGAATTAATGTAAGGGTACTACCACAATAATGGGTTACACTTTTAGGACATCCTGATTTTTGCTGAAATCAGATATTTTTAGAAAATATAATGATTTAAGCCTTAAAAAGGTTCCATTTAAAGGATTTTAATTGAAGAGGGTTTGATCAAACCCACTTATATCAAACCCCCTTGGATATAAACATGCTAGTTTTAAACCATACCTATAATGGAGTCTCCTCTACACCTATCAAAATGTTGATAAAAACCCACTTTTGATTTATCCTTTTGGTGATCAAATTAATTTATTTAAAATTTATCTTTTTTAAACATGTACTCCTTATTATAAGCTTTCCAAAAAATATTATTTTAAATATATTTAATTTTATTATTATATTTATTTTGTATTTCTTGTGAAAGTAGATTTTTTAATGAACATCAAAGTCTTTGTTTCACACATATGGAAAAATAAGAAAAGAGAATTTTTTTTCTAAAAAATAAATTTACACTAGTTATTGATGTCCTTATTCAAACAAAAAAATAATAAGTTAATTCAAATGCATACAAAAAATGTTATGTAGCTGAAAGTATAATATTTCCAAATAATAATTACTCCAACTTAGAAAATGAATTAAAATATATATATGCAACAAAAAATTATCAAAAAATATCCATCCACTAGATATTGGTGTGAAAAAATTGTATTTAAAAAATTAGAATTGTATCCTTTCTATTAAAAGAGTTATGTAGTTGAAAGTAAACATCACTTTTTGAAAATGATGTTTAGTAGAAAAAAATAGTTAATAAAAATTACATAAAAGGATTCACAATCTTTTTTTAATATTTTAAAAAAATATAATTGGAATCTACACACAAAATCTCACAAATCACTAGTTTTCTTCATCTTCAAATTCTTAATGGTTTAGCTTCTATAGGAGTAAGAAAGTGAAGATTTGGTGAAAAATGTTGATTTCAATGTCAAGTTTGGCAAAAAAGTGTAACCCATTATTGTGGGATCACCCGTAAATGATTGGATGAGATTACTAACTCATAAAAATCAAGTGCTAGGATATTGATAAGTAGTATTAGTCATGAATGTGATAGGGGAATGTTGTAATATAGTATCTCTTGAAATTGTACGTTGCTATTATTGAATTGTTATCTGGTTATATAGGTTGATTGTGACTTCATGCTTAGGATGAAGGCACTGGTTCATGCAAAGTACTCATGATTCAATTTATGTGTTGATTCGTTAGCTAATCATTTTTAATTTTCAAAATTTAATATGGATACCATTGTAAGTGTTTCGTGTTGATGTCTCACCTTTTGATGCTCTATGTATAACACATTGATGAATAAGCTACCAACTTATTTAATATATTAGGATCTTGAGCAACTTTATGAGAAGTATTTGTTATTGACGATGTGTTTGATTATAATTGTACGAAGTCATAAGCATACATTATGATATAATTCTCCCAATTTTTATAGAGCCCAAAGTGTAGGAGTAGAATTTTTGCAACTTCCACTCGTTCGTTAGCCAATCCCTTTGGAGTACTGATTATTGGATATTGTAAAATCCATAGGTATTTTCAGAGATAATTTTGGTTCTTAAAAAATAACCAACAAGGCTCTCAAATTCTGGTTTCAACTCAAAATCATCTACAGTGAGCTCATTAACCCATAATTCTCCCAAATTTGAGTGATCATACTCCTCCATTTTCACATGGATGTAGATTCTCACATCCTTAGTATGCATTAGGACAAATGGAACTTTCAAAAACATGCAAGTTCTAGATCTGTCTCCATAGATTTGAAGGGATTTTCTTGAACTTAGGTCTTGGTCATTCCAAGACGTCAATCACTTGAGGGATAAACATTATGAACCACTTTTGAAACTAAGGTTTAGTAGGAAATGATAAATACTATGATTTCTTCTTCCAGTAGGGTTTCACACAACAATTTAAAAATACTTCCCTTCACCTCTTCTCTGCTCTTGACTTTACAAATGCTTGGTTGAAAAAAATGACTTAATTATATGTAAAATTACTTAAAAACACCTTTTCGAAGGCCTAAATACATTGATTGAAATGATTAATGTTAGGTTGAAAAGCTAGCAAACCTTAACTATGTTGACACCATCACCTTCAACCACTTTGCAAATCCTGCAATAGGAAATTTTATACCAAAAATGACATCAGTAGATCAACCATATTGATCTACACATGTACGAGTGTGTTGAGGACATCAATACCACATATTTGGTAGGGGCTTAAGGATTTTCTAATAATACTCACCCTGATCCAAAGCTCTTCAACTAGTTTTCAGAGGAAACATCTACACCAAGGACTCATCCTTCAGTTCACTTCTTTACTTTTTCAAATCTTGTTGATTTCATTCTTCATCTCAACCAGATCCACTTTCTTTTCCAGATTAGCCTTCTTTAGTGAAACAAGGGGTTTCACATTATTTCTTCTACAAAAATTTGCTATATGTCCTAGTTTGTTGCATTTGTGACATGTGACACATTTTTAAGCTTACTTCCACTCATTATAGATCTGCATTCATTAGCCTTATGCTCAAATCCATTGCATGCATAAGAATAGCCATTGAAAGATTGAAAAATCATGCTATTACTGTAACCATTCATCATCTAATTTCTACATTCACTATCTCTATGACCAAATCTAAATTACATGTATAACATTGATCAAGAAATGATTAAACATTCTGATTCATTTTTCTTAGATACATTCTACAACTTTATGTCCAAACTTATTATAGTAATATCAATAGCCATTAAAAGATGGGTACATTTATGCATTTAGTAGTCTAATAGGTGGTCTCTTATTTTTTTTCTTTTTGTTTTGGACCTTTATGTCATTGTTCTTCTCCTCATTCTTCTTTTCAACATTGTTTGGAGTATGATCATTTTTTGAAATTTCACCTTTCTCAAACCCTAATCCCTCTTTTTCCTTAGAAGCCTTATGATTTGCAATCATCTCATCAAGAATTGGGGTACTCTTGAATTTTTCTTCTTGAATCCTTGATTTCTCTAGATCTAGTCTCAGAGTTACAACTTCTTGTTCAAGCTTTGAACATTCTTCATATTTTTCTTTTAGTTTAGCATTTAGGTAGTCTTCAACTCTTTTACCTTCTTCAACTTGAACTTTTAGACTAGTGATAGTCTCATTGGATTGATTAAGCTTCTCATTTGTTTACTTTATTATATCTATATCTTTCTTGAACTCTCAGCTTCTTAATGTACTCATCTGCATCACCAAGATCTTTTTTCAGATATCTGTTCTCAGCTTCTGCTTTATCCAAATCATCAAGAGCTAATTTGAGTTATCCTTCCATGTCCACTATGAAATTTTCTTTAGTAAATCCTTCAGGGATAATCTCTTTTGGAGGAATAGGATACTTCCTTATAGCCATATGTTCAATTTCAAGATCTACCTCAATGATTGAGCCAATTGAAGGAACCAAGATCTGATACTAATTGTTGAACACCCAAAATACTGAGAGGGGGTTGAATCAATATTATTATTAGCATAAGAATTCATTTAATTCATCATATTTAACTAGAAACAATGGAGAGGAATATAGAAAACATTCATCACATCAAGGAACACAAGAACACCAGATTTACGTGGAAACCCCATAAAAGGAAAAAACCATGGTGAGGATTAGGTCACAATATAGATATTGTAGATAGTTACAAAGTTTGATACTATCCAAGGACTCACTATCCAAAAGAAGAAAGGCTCACTATCAGTGGCTCAGTGCTAGGAATAGAAAGAGATAGAGATAGAAGAAAGTGTGGCTCATTTCCAAATATGAACTACTAACAATGCATATGATCTATGCTAAAGAAATAGTTCTGCTAAAGCTCAAAAGACTTAACACACTTCATTCTTCACCTCAAACCCAATTCACACTTCTCTTCTTTGAATATCACACACACTTAATTATCTCACATCTCTTTCATTACACACTTTCGCACAAGGAATCAACCTACTATAACTAGCCAAAACATCAAATAGGTCCGCTCAAAACATGTACCATGCAACACATCATCTTGTCAGCTCAAAAATGAACCATACACACCTTGTGGAAGGAACCAAAGCATATGAAACATTAAGATAGGTCAACATGGCCTATAATTACTCCCATAATACTTCTCCAAACTTTACTCATCTTCGCACAACCCAAAATACTTTAAAGGTTAGTACCACTTGGTGAAGAACCAATAGCATGAACCATCTATTCATTCACAACATGACATGCAGATAACCAACCAACTTGCCACTAGGAGAAAACATACTATAGGCATCCTCAAACACTTCTATAAATCTGTATTACAAAATTTTCATTTGTGGTGGAATGTAAAACATTCCAATCACACACGTTGTCACAATTAAACTCACATATTTAGATCGATAATCTATCACTATTATCTTTGAATGTATGAAAGAAATCAGATCATGAAATTTTAGATTTAGAGTCTACCAAAATACACCATCATTATCTCAAAGCTACATAATGATATTCTTTATAGCAAAAAAATACAAACCAAAATACTTGGTCTCTGAATACTAGAACTATATTCCAAACTTAGACAATTATCCAATCATCTGATCTTCACCAAACCAACGCTTTTACATATTTGTCATGGATTACCATCAATAATGGGTTTCCATCAATTACAAAACCATATAACATCATATGCTCATCAATCTCTCCATTCAACTCATGTTGCCATCACACAATCTTCACTGAAAAACTACCAACAATCTCTCCCAATAAGTCAAGTTTTCAAAACCTTGATGTTACTAAAAAATATGAAAATACCATTGTAGAAGAGAGGAAGGCATGATTCTTAGTATTTCTAAAATGAGTCTTATCGACCTCATTTAATTACCACATTATTTCTAAAAAGGAAATTCTTTCTAGCACACTTTTGGGCAGCACATGAGGTGCTACTAGGGACCCATATATTATGATTATTGTCGCATCTATGTAGAAGAACCAATCACCCCAATTGTGATTGATTCATTTTTATAGGATTAGCTCTTTAGGCCTCAAGAATTTCCTAACCTCACTAGATAGTCTCCAATCCACTAGTTGAACCAAGTTGTTAGACACTGTTGTGATAAAAAATTCCTTAAAAATTGAGTAATTGGCCTTATCATAGTCTTTTTCCCAGATATAATTCAATTCTTGGATTGACAACATTCTCTTTTATTCATTTAGGGTTGTGATATGTAGATGAGGGGACCAAACCTTTACTCCATTATACAAAATTATGTGACATGCAATATTGAATACCATTTAAAATGTACAATATTTCTATCCTTTTTGAGTGAACTCAAGGAATTTTGTAACTTTTGTAATGTAGCTAGCATAGTCATAGGGTTTCTTCACATCTCTACTTTGGATGTCAACAATTAATACCATTAGGTTTACTAGCATCATAATGTTTTTGTTCAGGCCCAAAACTTGGCATAGTAAAAATAATGTTACCATAAAGTAATCCTCAAATATGTCATAGCCAAAAGGCTCCAATTCACCACTTGTAAACCTCCTTAATTCTTTGTTAGGTCCTCTAGGCCTGAAACATGGCAACCATTTTACTTTGTAGCTATCTTTATGCCTCTTATACTCTTTGGTAAGGGCACCCAAATCTATTGGTAGCTGAGAATTAGGGTTCAAATTAAAAACCTTGCAAATGTGAGCTATGTTTAAGAGCATGAGGAATTTTCCATCCAAAATGAATAATGCCCTCTTCTCAAGGTTGTAAGCCCTTGCAACTACTCAAATCAAGTCGACATTAACAAATACATTTGGTACAACTAACCTACTTATCCCTAACCACCAAATGTTGCAAATAGGAATGTTTGTGAGAGATTTTTTGAAAGAATGCTTGAAAAAGGCATATCCTTGGATTGAAATTATAGGGTCTATGTAGTTTTCATTTTTGTTAAAAACCCTATCAACTAAATTCCAGACAAGTGGGTCATCCTTGGTCTCTTAGCTAATCTAGGAAGATAAGTAATGATATCATCATCCAACCCACTATTTTAACCCCTTGATGTTCCATCCATGATTTTAAACTAGGGTTTTGAATTTTACACTTCGAAGAATATTTCTATAAAATTTCTCAATGTCTACCCTTCCAAAGCCTTAAAATCCTTTTATATACTTGAAACTAGATGAATAACACTCCTTTATGATTTGAATTGTACAAATATGGTTAAAAAAATACTTACTTGTTTGTCATCGACTAGAAGCTCTAATTTCACCGTGAAAACCCTTGTTTGCTCGGAAATATTCAACAATTCGCTTTGATGTGATATATTTGTGCTCTAAGTAATGAAAAATGGTATATTCAAGTGACTACCCTTGAGTATTTGGTATATATTTAGATCAAATCCACCATTAATGTCACAACATGCTTCATCATGTGACCAGTAGTAGTCATTTTCTACTTTTGAATGTGAATTGTTGATCTCCAAAGATTGATGTTGATCATGAGGATTCAAAACCATTTCTGTGAGGAGAAAAATTAGTTGTTCTTTGAATGAATCTAAGACACATGTCATCATTTTGGGGCTTCATCGAAATAGAGAAAATAGCTTTGTGGCCCTCTCAATAGTGTATCTTTCCATGAAACATTAGTAATGAGAAGGGGTTATACACGTGGTGCGATTTTGGGAATTTGACGAAAAGATAACTTAGCGTAAAAATGCTCAGCAAAGGTAATTTATTGCATGAAATGATTATATGCACATTCTTTTCTTGAAACAAGGGAATTTCTCTAGTTCCTAGGGATTAATACTTTCAAACCAACGGGTCACGTGATGCAAAGGTTTTACATGATATTAAAGGCTCTTAGAATGCATGTGCCTTAAAAACAACTTAAGGCTACTAGGGAAAGGGGGCCAACCATGAATGACGAGAGGGGATCTTCGCTAGAGGACTTAAAATATTAGTGCAAAAAATAGAGCTTGTAATTTGATTGGCTAGGAACCTGTACACGTCAATATCATAAAGGTATTTCATGGGCTTGCGAGGAGAATGATAGAACAAAAAAATAATCAACATATTGAAGAGACTGTACGAAATATCGACGCATGTCCAGTGGGACCCAGAAGATTTTGAGACCTTTTAGTGATAGATTAAAATATTCATAAAAATGAACATGCTCAATAATCTAAGAAAGGGGCCAGTAAACACACAATACGGAAGCCTTAAAGTTGTTACTTAAAAGAATAGGCAACCCTAGTTATAGGTCAATGACAAAACATAAGAAAAGTACAAGGGTTTTAGGTATACCTTAGGGTTTTAGGATCTTTATGCATTATTTTAATATTTTTTTACAAAATTTAAGGATTCTTAGAAATCCAAAGGACTAAAATGTCAAAGAAGGCAAGAAATTAAATAAGTATCACAACAATTCTCGAAATGCTAAGAAGAGATTCTTTCAATCCTTTAGCCAAATAGCCAAGATAACCAACCTTAGACAACTACCCATGTGTTTTCTTTTATAGAAACAAACTCACACAAAACTACCAAGTGGTATTACATAAAACCATATGACTAATACCATGATCTTAGAAAAACCATTAACCCCACATTTAATTCTAAGTTTTTCCAACATTAAATATTTTCCCATGTGCAACCTAATATTAAATATTTAGTGCAATGTTACATACAACACATAAAGTGGCCTCAAGAATGCTAGCCCATTTGATGCACATATTCCTAGATTCCCAAGGTGTACCACATAATAAATAAATATTATATTATAAAATTGAGCAAGGTGGAAAGCACGACTTTTCCTAAAAATCCTTTTTATTAAAGTCTCATTCAGAAAGGAAAAAATAAATAAAGTAAATATAACATTAAGACATAGATTTCTTTTCACTACTTAACAATTGTATAACATTAATTATTTCTACAGCTATGTATCATCTATGATAATACTATATTCCTTCAAGAATAGTTGTAACTAGAATTCACACACAACATCAACAACTTTCGAACTTGAATAAAAAAATACTAATATCTCATTATTATTCCCTTTTCAACAATATTTGTAATAAAATAAAAATTTACAATGAGAGATACATACATAGCTCGAATAGTAATATTTGCATCTTAAAAATATCATAACCATCAATTATTCCTATAATTATTCTTCCCAAATCTGCCCATGATTAACTCAATGCAAAATGAAAGTGTCATCTCAATGGCAAGATATTTATCCAAGTAAGATCTTCAATTCTACATAAATTATACCACCAAAATATCCTAAGTAGGCCAATGGGAAGCTCACCTCTCATCCATTGGCTTTCCCATAAGCCACCCCCAAGCTAGGAGGTCCATCAGTAAATTGGGTTACATACTCATATAACACAAGCAAATATAGACCATTTTTATCTCACACAATCCATTAACATTCACTCCCATAAAACCAAGGGAAATTCACAAAATTTGAATCTTCTCCAAGATTCAATAAAATAGAGAGATGAGAAGATAAACCATATCTCTCCAATGACAACCCATTGTAACATAACTCAAGAATCACATTAACATGGATAATAACACATAACACATTTTCACATACACCTACTATTATTCGTTCACACATGCATCCAAAACATAATTGTAACTTTAAACAAATATTTCTACCTCTATTATGACTTCAAATGATTTGATTTGAATAGATGACAACCAAAGACATATCCCTTCAAGACTCCTCTCCTCAAGATCCCCAAATCTCAATCTCTTACTATCTCTCTTAATTAAAAAGTTTTCAATCATCATGCAAAGTTCTCTCCCTCTCAAATTTACAGGAAAATGTAATAAAAAATGAAGCCAAAAATTTCTTCTCTCATCCTCAAGAGAGAATTAAATAGAAAAATTGATCTCCTCCTCTTTGTGTATAATTGACACTTGTGACATTCACATCAAATCTTAAGTCAACCCTAAATCTCATATCCTTATGACACCTAGCCTCTTGATGAACTTCCAAGTGTCTCTACTTGGAATATTCCTCCTTAAGAGGAATTTGGATGTGTCCTCGCCCATTGTGAATTATAGATAGCATATCCTCATCTCAACCATCTTAATAAGAAAAATCAAGGAAGGGATGGGATGATGACACCTGACCCATCCTCTTTCTAATAATTTAGAAGTTTCATCACTTTTAGTAATTTCCATATTTAAGAGGTAAAAAGTTAATTATATTTGAAATTAAACCTTCCAAAATAACCACAACTCCTAGTCCTATGACTCAAGAATTTAGAAATATCATATTAAAATTAAATTACAAATTTAAGGCCACTTTAGAACCTTATAAAACTAAATTAGAAAATTAAAACAGGTTAAAATTTCCTTCTTCACTTGACCTTATCAAACATATTAATTTCCTTCATCACAGGTTAAATAGAATTGCATATCAAACATAACAAAATTCACCCACATATCATATCCCATTAATTTCATATTACAAAAGGGACTACTTATAGATCACAAAAAGACCAATTTCTCATCACAAAATACCATAGTACATCCATATGGACTATAGTTTGGATTCAATGTATCATATTTTGGGTTTGTAAGTGACCTCTAGATCTCCATTTACCCTAAAATTACCTACATACTCAATTGTACCCATTATCATGTTCATCATATAGCCAAAGCAACTAAGAAATCAATATTTAAATATTCATAACTCAATTTTTGATCTACTCATCATAGTAGACATCATCAATAAAAAATCATCTACATATTGAATGTATATCATTCCAATCCACCTTTCTGTTGTAACAATACAACTAGTAAATGAATCTTTTCTAATAAAATAACCTTAAATTGATGTAAATCATACATTTATGACCTACAAATCGAATGTAGAATAAAATCTAATAGACATTCCCTTTCATTACAATATCATTAAATTTTTTAATCTTTTCCAATCTTTATTTGAATAGCATATAATTGATATAATTTAAGACACATATTCATGATATAATAATTGAATGAAAACAACATAACCAGCTCCTAGTAAGATCAATATCATCATACATAATTAAGCCAAATTACTATAATTTAATAATCCATTTGATTAGATCCACTAGTAAAAAAGAACCCACCAAAGGAGTGACACGATTCATAAGAAATTTGTGCCTTACATTACCCTCCCCTTAGATTAGAATTTTTAATGGAGGTCACTACGATTTAAGGATAAAACCATAACATAGTAACACACATAACATTGTTGAAGACAAAATTATTATTTATATGTTGGTGAAAAATTCAAAATCATAAGCTACATGTTTTAGAGAATTTCCCTTACAAGATGAACAACCATAATTTTTGGAAACAAGTTATACAACCAAAATTTTTTATCCATTAGAAAAAAAAAAAATGGTGCCAACATCACCCTCGTAGATGACCTGGTTTAATACCATGATTATCTAGAACAAGGTTACTCAAGTTTGTACTAGAACCACATTAACACTTTTATTATTCAATGGGATTACATTAAATAATATGCATCACTCATACTATTCAAAATTTAAGTAATTGTATCTTAAGAATATATTAAACACTCATCTACCATCATGGTATCATATCAAGACATATCTGAAGGAAGCATTTAATTTAATTTAATTTGTTACAAATATCTATCACTTAGTTCATAATTACTACACATCACATCCACTTGTAAACAAACACATATATCACAAATAAATCTATAAAATTCATACCAAAAGTCTCACACAAGGATATTTATGAGGACAAATGGTGCCAAATACCACTAAATAATTATAAAATCTTATTATTGTACATTTTATAACTTTTTGTACTTTGTATTTCTAGAACCACTACATGATTATTGAGTATCCATATAATCATGTATTTGGTGAAAGCCACATATCATGTAATCATTAGGAAAGATGGTCTCAAGGCCCTTTTGAGGACCCTTCTATATATTCTCTAGTACCTTCCCCTTATTTTTTTAATGGGTTAGTACCTTTCCCTTGGTTTTTTAAGGGGTTAGTACCTTCTCCTTGTTTGTTTAAGGGGTTAGTACCTTCCCCTTGTTTGTTTAAGGGGTTAGTCTCCAAAATAAAGGTACATAGGAAGTCACTCACATATAACTAAAGGGAATTGATTATGATTGTCCCATACTACTCCCATTTATAGCCCCCATCCTCACAATAAAATTTCCTAGTGCATCTACCCCACTATATGACTTTCCAAGGACCCAACTTGGATATGGTCATTTACATATGTCACACTAAACCACACATGCCAATAGTTACAAACAATATGAAGACCTAAAAAAATAAGGTAAGAACACATGTCAATGATATCAATAAAGTTTCATAAAAGAAATATAGAAAATGACACTAAAAAATAACAACATTACAACATCTCAATTTCAATTGAAAGATAAATAAATAAGTCCTATTGGAAAAAAGGACCATTATAAAATTCAAAAGGGTAAGTAATGCAACAAGATAAACATCAACACTGCTAGTGTAAAACATAAGAAAATAAATCATCAATAAATAAATTAACAATAGTACATGTTTTCATAAAAGTTCACATTGCGACCATTATGCAAATTTATTAATGTTTCCCAAGGGGAGGAGGGGGATGGTTGTCTCAAACACATAGAAAATATAACATAAATATCATGCCAATAAGTCATGTGTGCTTTAAGTATCCTTATGCAAGTTATATATAGTTCTGATATGCCAAGAATAATCTAAACCCATATTTATTACCATTCACTATCTCAAATATCTAGTCATCATAAAAACAAGATGTCATCATCACTACCAAATTTTTTATCTTAATTATATTTCTAAGATGTCCTACCATTGCCATGTCTTACTATTAGGCTAATCATGAGTATTATTTCTCTATATATCTTGATAATGTACCATGTACTAATGTTGAAAATTATTATTATTCTAAAATGTTCTCATTTAATTTTGAACAAGTTACTTATTCAATGATTATCGTGATTAACTATATTTCCATACTTGTTTGTGATCTATAATAGATTAAAAAATTATCCATATACTCAATAGTTCATGATGTTATTAAGTACCAAAATATCTAGGTTTCTCTAATATCCATATCATTGAATAACCAATACCTATAGCCAAAATGGAATAGGATCCAATACCATGGCACATTAGGGTGTATCTTTAACCCATGAGATACAGATCTCAGAGATTACCTAGGTTTACACTACAAACAAACAAGTGTGAATCTGATATGTGGGGGAATGGGGGTAGAAAAGAACAATGTCCATGTAAAATCATAATGTTTTGATGGAGACCCTATGTCTCTTGACTTCAAATATTTCTAGTTTTCTCTAAATCTAGTGGGAAGGTTGACTCTAGAGAAAATACATCAACACAATACAACACATGAATTCTTACAAGATGACTCATAAAATTTTAAATCAACAAACATACAACAACATATTGTATCTTAACATCACAATTCACAACTAATTTATTCAACACAATATTACAATACTTTGTTATGTTTTCACAATAAAATATTCATAAAATCTAATACCAAAAACAATTCAACAGTTATATTCGTGCCACATGTTTACTTACCAAGGTTTTAGATCTTTTTCACTTAAATGATCCATTTTTAGATACCATAACATCCCTTAACCTAATTGAGTTATAATGGCACACCTTAACAATGTTGATGCATTCTACTTGACTATATTACCATTCCAAACTCCCTTAACAAGAACCAATTTTCCCTTTTCCAACCTATAACCTTTATCATCAAATGTAAAACACATCCTAAAATTAGTCATTTTAGACATAAATATAAGTTTCTTATATAAACGTAGAGTATACCAAATATTTGAGAGTGTTATCACCTTTTATCCATGAATTAAACCTCTACCTTTCCTTAACCAACTATTTTCAATGAGTAATTATCAACAAGAAAAAATGACATCTATTACACTATGTATCTAGAGTACCACTCTCTACAAAGTGTGATGTGATAAGATCCACCTAATTCAATTAACCATTCAATTCATCACCAATTATACTATCATAAATGAAAGCATCACTATTATATTCATCGTCATCTAATGATTTTTTAAAATAATCACCCATATTTGAAGATTTGCAGTCCTTCTTAATGTGATCTTTCTTACTACATTTATAGTATTTTACTTTGGGTTCCCTTGGAGACTTTGAAATTTTCTTTCTCTTGGATTTCTTATCCCAATCATTCTCCTTACCCCTTTCTTCTTAGAGTATCCTCTAACCACTAGATAATTAGGAGAGATTTCATCTACAAACCTCTTTTTTATTCCTCATATAAAAAAATGCATATGAAATTGTCTAATTAAAGTGACATGACATTGCTACTAATAAACATTATCAATTTTTCCCATGGACAAGGTGAAGAAAAATGTAATACATTGCACATCTTTTTTCTTCATCCATTTTGACTCCTACTAACACAAGTTGAGTTAAGATTAGATTGGAATTGTTTAAATGAAAATGTACTTGTACACATCTAAAAATGGTCACGGTTAATCAAACCTGTTAATTAATTAAATATGAATTATTTAATTAATATCCTTAAGTCATCTACATATAAATAAATTTAATTATTTATTTATATTGTTCATTTTTCAATTCTTCTAGTTTAATTAAATAAATAAGTTTATTTAATTATTGCTATCTTCCTCTTAATTAATTAAAGAGATTTCATAATTTATTTATATTAACTATCACAAATTTAAATTCTAAATTTAAATGATATTCTTCTTTTCTCCATAATTAAATATTTCCAATATTTAATTAAAGCGTTTTCTTTCTAAATTCTTTATTCTTTCCTACTTAATTAAATATTCTAAAAATATTTAACTAAAAGCTTTCTTTCCTCCATAATTAAATATTCTATAATATTTAATTAAGTATTTTTATATTTAATTAAAGCGCTTTTTATCATCTCTCACACATAATTAAATATTATTTATTTAATTTATGGAAACATCTTCCATCTTTCTCTTAACCTTCTATCTTTTTTTCAACTTCTCGAGCTCTCTCTGTTCATCTTAACAAGTTTGAACTCAACCATTGATCCTTGCCAACTAGATTCTTTCCTTCAAAAATCTATAAATACAACCCTCTTGTAAGTTGAAAGGACACCTCGAATCTTAGATTTCATATGCAGTTACTATAGTTGCATTAAAATATTATCAGCATCTTAGCATTTCAGTTTCATAGCATAAATCATTTAGTCATGCACAAGCATTTCAATTAATCTCATTCTCCTAAGTTGTCATTTCAACAAGCTGCTGCTTACACAACTAAGAGCCAACACCTTTAATCAAATCCTTGGAGATAGAGGACGATGGGATGAATTTGAAGAAGCTGTTAGAGTTTGCATTTATGTTCTTTGATTAATTTTCTTTAATATAATGTCTTATTGGTGTGTTAGTTTATTTTTTGATTAATCCACATTTTCTAACCACACATTTTTGGCACCCACCATGGGGCATCCCCCCAATTTTTAACCTTTTTATTGCAGAAATTTTTTTGACAGGTGACACGTGACGGACTGGAGTGCGCTTCGGCACATACAAGCTTTCTTTCGGCACATCCAAAGACTATTTTGACACATAGATAGGCTATTTCGGTGCATCCATAAACTATTTCGACGCATTCGAGGATTGTTTCGGTGCATTCAGGGACTATTTCAGCGCATCCCGTATTGGTCTTTCAGTGCATCCAGTAACTGTTTTGGCGCATTGAGGACCTGTTCTAGTGCATACAGGAGGTTTGTAAATAGAAATTTTGATTCTGACGCCATCTGCGGATGAAATTTTTCTCAGCACATGCAAGGGGTTTTGTAACACAAATTTTGATTCCGACGCCATCCGTGGACAAAAATTTTCATTTCTGTTTTTAAGGCAAAATGAACCAATCCTAGGATAGAAATTTAAAATCTTGAGTGTACCAATCCTAGGATAGTCACCACACACTATTTTTGCAGTTAAAATGAACCCCATGCTTATTGTGGAGAAATATCTCCACTTAGTTTAGTTCATTGTCATTTGGTGCTATAAAAAGAACATGGTTTGCTTTGTTTGTGGCAATAGGTCTATGTTGTCCCCTTAACTGAGTGACCAAAATACCATACTGCCTTTTCATTTTACTACCATGTTTATGCTTTATTACATCCTTTAGAGGGCCTACTATAGTGGGAAAAAGTACTCACCCTACAGGAACGACCTAAGTGGGAACAACCAAAGCCAAGTTTTCCAACCCACTATAATCAAAAGCGAATTCGGGGAAAGTCCGCAATTCGATGACAATGTGCAAAGATAACCATCCACAAAGACTTTGTTCTAAAGGTTGGGAGGTCTCCTGAGGGAGTTTATCTATTTCCGCGCTGAATGGAAACCTTGACTATGAACCATAGTGTAGAAAGCCAGCCAAGTCAGTATCCAAACATCATTTTAATCATGATGCAAGGGGAGGGAATAATCTGCCCCCAAGACACTCACCATATAGTCGCCACAAATTGTTTGCTCAGGGGATTCGGTATCCACTTCCGTCACCTTGAGTATGCACCTAGAAAAGACAAAAACACGGGCGCCCTCTAGGAGGTAACATGGATGTGTGAGTCAACACGATTTTAAGCTATGGGCTATGATTACTATGATGACCTATTTGAAAAATTAAGAGTGAGTTTGACTGAAGTGTTTATCTTGTTCAAAACCTATGAAAATCTTAAGAACATACACGCTTTGTTTAGATTTTAGGATTAACAAAACAACTGTCTACTTCTCTATGTTGTGTTTTTCACATTTAATCAGATTAAGATCATCCAAAAATATCAAATTGTCCAAAACATGTCTATCTCAGAAGTCAACAAATAATTTAGCGCATCCCAGGTCTATTTTGGTGCATTGGTGCTCTGTTCTAGCACATTGGTGCTTTGTTTTGATGCATTGGTGCTCTGTTTCGATGCATCGCTGCTCTGTTTTGGCTCATTTGTGCTCTGTTTCGGCACATCTGTGCTCTGTTTCGGCACATCCCTGTTATGTTTCGACGCATTTGTGCTTTGTTTCGGTGCATTTGTGCTTTGTTTCAACGCATCTGTGCTTTGTTTCGGCGCATCTGTGCTTTGTTTCGGTGCATAGGAAGTCTGTTTCGGAGCATTCAGGCTCTATTTTGGCACATGTGTTTTTTTGAATCCAGGTAACTTTTTGACATTCAAAAACCTGTCATATCAGTCTAGTCTTTTCCATGCTTAGAGTTTGGAAGTCTACAACTTTTGCTAAGAAGTCCCTAGAAAGGAAAATTAGAAAGCCAAAGAAATCCCTCAGTTATAAGAAGTTATTGAAGAAGAGGAAATTTCTATACCAAATTCAAAAGGTCTTGCTTAAACATAGGACCTTTATTCATTGATATCATGACTATATTAGAGGTTTCATTGACGATTATGCTATAGAACCTTTATACTCAAGATCTTTCTTTCAAAGAAGAGCCCTTTCTCAAAGGCACAACCATAGTCAGCATATTCGTTCTTCCTATATTCCCAACCTGCAATTACTTATGCTACTCATCCCAATCAAATTCTGCAATAGAGAAGTCAAGCACATTAGGCATCCATCAAATCCATCTTTTTACAAAGCTACGATCCAACCTCACAAAGTGCAAAATCATATTTATTTCTGGTCTTTGGTTTAATTCCCGCAAATAGAATTTTCATCCTTTTAATTAGGGAACCACAAGCTAAAGATTAAAAATATTTAAAGCCATAGAATCTTCATTCTATCCTAACTTTCATATCCATCAACATTGCACTATTTCATTCTTTTGATCAAGGTTAGTAGAATTTGAGTGAAGCTTATGCGTGTTGTCATGAGATCTCAAAAGCACATAGAAAAAGATGAAAGAGAAAGTACAGTAAGCAAAATGGGTGATAATAGTGAGAGGGAAGACATCCCCTGTGATAATTCAAATATTGAAGAAATAACGGAAGAAAAGCTCCAAGAAACCAAGCAAGATCCCTTATTCCATACTCTTATGGAAAGAGTTTTAGAATGAAACAAGGAAAGATATTACCTTTCATTAGCTAATCAAGGAGCTAAGTTACCTACTAATTTTGACACAGAAGGGATTAAAGAAAATCCTAAAACTCCTCCTAATGATTTTAGTGCCCTTACTCAACAAATCAAGGAATTACAAGGGCAAATAAAAGAAGTGCAAGGGGGTACCATAAAGAAGTATGTTTTGGATGAAATATGTCCTTATCCTTTTGATAGGAGTCTTTGAATGACTCATTTTCCAAAACATTGTGAAATCCCTAAATTTGATAGGTATAATGGGAAAACTGACCCCATTGAACATGTGAGGGATTTCCGAAACATGAGATTAGAATTCGCTCATGACGATACCTAATTAATGCGATTGTTTCCACGAAGTCTGGGTGGACAATCCATGGAGTGGCTTTCAAAGATCACTCCCCCCATCAAAAGATTTGAGTAGTTAATAAACAAGTTTATTTCACAATACTCCTACAACATCCAACACCAGATAACCATGCCTGATCTTTGTAAGGTGAAACAAAAAGTAGGGGAATCTTTCACTACATTTTTGAAAAGGTGGAGAAGGGTATTTGCTAGATACTCTCGCCCTGTTCCTGAAATAGAAAAGATGGAGATCTTTATCGATAGTCTCAATCAAGAAATGAGTTACAGACTAAACCTTCACTATCCCCAATCATTTGAAAAATTGATTGAAAACGCGATTACTATTGAAGGTGCTTTGATCAAGCATGGAGTTCTGAAAATTGATAAAGAGGGTTCAAATTCGTACAACAACAACAACCATAATAACAACAATGACAAGTCACAATTTTGGACTCGAAATAAAAATGTTGTGAATGACGGGGTAGTAGATACTAACAACATGAATGCAAAGCCTACCGTCCTTAATGTATCAGGTGTTCAACATAGCAATAATACTGGAAATTCTAGTACCCAAGGCAATATTTCCAATCAAGGGAATGCAACTAATAATCATGGAAATAATTTTGGCAATAATCAAAATTCAAATATGCCCAGGTCTTCATATTTTTTGAATCGACAGAGTTTCAATCCCTTGGGCCAATATATGGAGTCCATTCTCAAAGAGTTATTGAATCAAAATGCTATTACATTGCCACCACAAAGAGACTATGAACCTCGAGTTAAACCACCATCGTGGAATGACTCACACTTTTGTGATTATCATAGGTGCAAAGGTCATAAGACAAACAATTGCCAAGGGTTAAAGAAGATCGTTTAGGATTTGATTGATAACCATACCATCAGGGTTGAGGGAAATATTGCAAGTAATGACCATCAAGCATTCAAGGATCCTCTCCCTAATTATCAAAAAGGAGAATCTTCAGGTGACAAGGGAAAGAATGTTAATTATATCCATCATGTCATTATCAATCATATTTATACTAACGATCAACAAATCAATGCTATCTAAATCGAAGGTAAGCAAGAATATCGAGAGGTCAATGCTATGAAAAGGGGACAAGCCAAAATCATTGTCAAAGGAAGCTCATCTAAAGCGGAAATTCGCCCTCCAAGTCAATACAATTTGGTTGATCAACTACGAAAAACATCAGCCCAAATTTATATCTTGGAACTTTTAAAGCTATCACCTACACATAAGGACATTCTAGAAAATGCCCTTGTTGATACAACTGTATCCCCTGATCTGGATGTCAATAAATTTCAAGCCATGGTGAGACACTTGTCCTCATCCACATGTTTATCCTTTATGGAAAAAGATGACTCATCCATAACCCATCCACATAATTCATCACTCTACTTAGAGGTCATGGTTCACAAATCCCACATCAGACATGTCCTAATAGATGGGGGAGTTGGATTAAACATTTGTACTTTGAAATTGGTCCTAGCTTTGGGATATTCAATAGAATCTATAGATCCGTGAAGAAAGATTACAATCAAGGCATATGATGATGAGGAAAGGACTTCCAAAGGCCTCATCATGTTACCAATCAGAGTGGGACCTGTTGTGAAGAACACCTTTTGTCACGTTTTAGATAAAGATCTAACCTATAACATACTACTGGGTCATCCATGGTTCCATGACATGCAAGTTGTTCCATCCACTTATCATCAATGCTTGAAGTTTCCATATGATGGACAAGAAGTAACAATACCTGTTGATCACATTAGTAGTCAAACTTGCTCTAACCTAAGAGCAACTCAAGACACACTCATCCCACACAATAGAGAGGCCTTGGCCATCTTCACCTCCAAGAATAATGAACAAGCAAGTGAAATGATAAGTAATTTTGGCACCAAGCTAAAATTGAAAGATAATGGGGTGGGGGAATACTCTTTATCTCTCTCTAATCTACCCCTATCTCCAAGATCCCATGGTCAACCATCAACATCCATACAATAGGCTACAACAACTTTAGCCTCACCTTCAGTTCCTGTCACCAAGTTTAATGGAATATTTATCAAAGAAACTGAAATGGAAGATAGAGCTATCCTTGATTGGCTCTATAAAGATGAAGAATAATTGGTACAACATGTCAAGTTACCTTGGTGGGGAGTGCTATCACTCAAGAGCACTTTTTCTCTTCCTAAGACCTATTCTCTAGTCTTACTAGGGTATTCTTCTCTACCCTACTCAGAGGTCACTCCTAAGATCCCTATCTCCTTATAGAACTCTCCACCAATTTTAAATTCTCACCTTCACTCTCACATCACCATGAGATCCCATGGACTCAATTTTTCTACAATGTTCCCAAACCATTCTTGGGACTAGGAATAGGTCTTCCTACTAGTCCTTGTTTGGTTTTGCTCCATTCTGATCCATCTTGGTGGATCCCTTCTTCATTTGTCCATCGAATTCAAGAAACTTAGTTTTTAGGCCTTGTAGCCTTTTTGGTCAATTAGGCCTCCTAAGACCAGTATTCTTGGAATATCTCCAAGACTCCCTTAACAAAAACCCAAAATATTTAGGGATTCTCACTATAGACCTCCTAGGCTTCAATATTTTCTAGGTCTTAGATCCCCTTAGCATCCGTACACAGGTCTGCCACCAAACCCCTATTTTCAAGGGTTTCTAGGGTATGTAAGACAGTCTGGTTTCTTTAGTTTAATTGAGGGCTCTAATGGCTTCCTCTACACTTCTCATTACACACCCATGTCCAAGAAACATACCCGTACACCCTTACACCATTTATTGGCACAAACCAATCCATTTAGCACGTCTTCTTGCTGCTGTTCTGTCCAAGCAACTAGCCAGAAAGCCCTTGCACTCGCCTAGAGCTTGATGGTTACATCAAATTCCTTGCACACAAAGACTACAAACACTATATCTACACTATGTACACAGTCCTCTACTTGATTCCAAGTGGCCATGAAATATTTTCCATGGGAAGTCAAGTGGGGATCATTATTTACCAAAACTGTCCTTGAACCAGGTAGTGTAAACAAGAACCCAAAAGAAATTACAAAACCTTAACCAGTCAAAATAAATGACTAAACCAATGCTACACAAGGCAATAACAAGTCACAAGTGAAAGAATCAAAGCATTAGTTCAATCCTTTCAATCCATTAATTGACTAGATGAAGGCTCTGACACAGAAAACCAAACAAATTTTCTCTTTTCCAAGTCACAATCTCTTCTTTCCAAATCTCAATTTGTACAATAGCTTTCCCACATGTCATATTAGGGTTTTTATAACCTTATATACCTTATGCCCACATGTTAGGACCCTTAGGTTGGGCTTAGAACATTATTAATGCCATTTTCAAACTTTTAGGACAAATTGCCAAGACAACTTTGTCAAGATTTGCCTAATCTCCCCATTGAGACTTCCCCAAGCCTCAAGGCTCTAAACTAGCCTAACTTTGCCACAACACAACAAAAATTAAACCTTGGGACTTTATAACCTAGTCCTTATTACCTTGGTGGTTGGATAGAACCACTTACAAGCCAAAATTTGTAAAGATCTCTCCAAAAGACCTTAAGGTACTCCTGCACCATTCTCTCCCTGCAACAAAGAAGTTAAGGAACCTCTGGTGTTAAGAACATCTCACTAATTCCATGCTTCTTGAAATCACTCTCTGCTATCCAATTAGCCTCTGACTCTGGTTGGTGTCTCCACTTCACTAGGTGCTCCATGTATGTCTTGTACCTAGTCTTCTTCTTCACCCTAGAATCCAGAATCTTGTCAACCTGTGGTCTGATCAGATCAGGTACCTTGAGTCCTTCCACATCCTTTCTCACCTTAGCACTATATTGTTCCTCATCCATTTCTGGTCCTTTATACTTCACCAAGTCCTTCACATTGAAGATAGGCAAAATAGACATCTCCTTGGGTAACTCCACTTTGTATGCATTTGATCCATAATTAGCCAACACTTTACATGGTCCTATCCTTTTCATCTGTAGCTTACTTGGTATGAATTTCTGTATTCTTTCCTTGTTAAAGTATACCATCACCAAATCACCTATTTCAAATTGTAGATCCCTCTTTCCTTCATCTCTTTTAGCCTTCAAATTCTGGTTAGCCTCCATTAATGTCTTCTTTACCTGCTCATGAACCTCCCTCATTGACTAAGCAAAATCATCAACATGTCCACTGATTCCTTCATAACCTTCTAGGTCTCTCAACTCAAGTACACCTCTTGGATGTAACCCATATACAATTTCAAATGGACTCTTACCAGTAGACCTATTTGTGCTATCATTATAGGCAAATTATGCCTGTGAAATGACTTGTTCCCATCCTTGTCCATACTCCTTAGTTAGACACCTCAAAAAATTACCAAGTACCCTATTTATCACCTCTGTCTATCCATCCGTTTGAGGATGATATATGTTGAACTATGAGACAAGTTGATTCCTAACCTCCTCCAAAGAGTTTTCCAAAAATGTCCCATAAACTTCACATCTCTATCTGCAACTATGCTCCTTGGCAACCCATGTATCCTTACCACCTCCTTGAAGAATAGATGGGCAATGTGACTAGCATCATGTGTTGTTTTGCATGGGATGAAATGGCTCATCTTGCTGAATTTGTCCACTACCACAAACAAACTGTCAAAACCAGTCAGTGTCCTAGGTAGCCCTACTACGAAGTCCATGCTTATGCATTCCCATGGTCTATTTGGGATGGGTAATGGTTGATAAATACCTGCATTGTTGATGTTCCCTTTTCCTTCTGACACACTCCACATTGCTCCACATTCCTTCTTACATCTCTTTGCATCTTAGGCCACCAATAGAACCTCTCCACTAAGTCTAGGGTCTTGTTCAATCCAAAGTGTCCACTCAAACTGCCATTGTGCTTTTCTTGGATAAGATTCTCCCTCATGGAACCTCTTGGAACACATAATTGTTTCCCTCTAAACAATAGACCATTCTACAAAGTATAATCTGCATATTCACTGTGAAAATGGTTTTCAAAATTAGTACATACCTTGTAGATCACTGAGAAATCAGAATCTCCTTCATATAGTTCTTTGAATCCTTCAACCCCTGTACTCTGTAGCTGTATCTCTTGAAAGGTAAGAAATCTCCTACTAAGGGCATCTGCAACCTTGTTGTTAACCCCTTTCTTGTGCTTGATAGTAAAGGTGTATGACTATAAAAACTTCATCCATTTGATGTGCCTCAAACTGAGCTTCTCTTGAGTATTGATGTAGCTTAAGGCCTGATTGTTCGTGTATACCACAAATTATCTGGGAAATAGATAGTGCCTCCACTTTTTAAGAGATTGTACTAAAGCATACAACTCTAAGTCATAGGATTAGTACCTAGAATTTGCTTCATTTTGCCTTTCACTAAAGAATTCCACTGGCCTGCATTCTTGGCTTAGGACTACACCCATTGCTATGTTGCTTGCATCACATTCCACTATGAATGGTTTGTCAAAACCTGGTAAAACTAGGATTGGTTGGGTAGCTATCTCCCTCTTCAATCTTTCAAATCCTTCATTGGCTTCTTTGGTCCACACAAATTTTTTTTCAGTCCTCCTTTTATGGTGTCAAGGACCGGTGCACAGATTTCACTAAACCTTCTAACAAACTTCCTATAGAATTGAGCTAATCCATGGAAACTCCTAACTTCAGTCCCTGTCTTGGGAGTAGGCCAACTGAGAATGGCTTCAACCTTGCTCTTGTCCATCTTCAAGTTCCCTTGAGATACTACAAATCCTAGGTAGACTAGCTCTTGCTTCATAAACTCACTCTTCTCAATATTTATGGTGAGCTTCTGCTCTTGAAGTTTCTTCAACACAAGTTCTAGGTGCTTCATATGTTCTTCTTTTGTTTTGCTAAAGATGAGGATATCATCTAAGTAGAATACCATAAAGACTCCTATATAGTCCTTCAAGACCTCATTCATCACCCTCATAAAAGTGTTAGGTGCATTTGTAAGCCTGAATGGCATTACTAACCATTCATATAACCCCTCTATGGTTTTAAAAGCTGATTTCCATTCATCTCCCTCTTTCATCCTAATCTGATAGTAGCCACTTTTCAAATCAATCTTGGAGTAGTACTTAGCACCCCCTAAACAATCCATTAAGTCTTCTATCCTAGGAATAGGAAACCTATATCTAATGGTTATCCTATTTATTTCCCTAGAATCAGTGCACATTCTCCACTTATGTCCCTTCTTAGGTGCCAACACCACTAGAACAACACATGGGCTTATGCTTTTTCTGATCAACCCTTGGTCCAAAATTTCTTGAACTTGCCTTCCTATCTCTTTGTTCTGCTCTAGTGTCATCTTGTATGCAGCCTTGTTAGGCAATGTTGCTCCTGGTACAAAGTCTATTTGATGACTGATTGCCCTCTTAGTTGGTAGTGTATCTGGTGTGCCTTCACAAATGATATCCCTGAACTGATCCAACAGTTTCTTCACTTTTGTTGTCATAGGTAGCCGACTAGGTGACTCCTCCTCCTTTGGCTTCAACATGATTGCATAGAAAAAAATTTCTTCCTCCTTCATGTCTTTTAGGAATTCCTTTCCACTCATCAAAAGTACATTGGATTCTACCTTCTCCATTGTGCCTTCTTCTATCAAAGACTGGATTTTGTAAGTCACTCCATCCTTCTTGAATGAGTACTTGTTCTCCTTGCCATGGTGTACTACCTCCCTGTCATATTGCCATGGTCTTCCATGCAACAGATGGCATGCATCCATCGGTAACACATCACATAGTATCCTATCTTGATACTTCCCTATAGCAAACTCAACCCATACTTGTTCATTGACCAATATATTTTGCCCCTTATTCAACCAAGTAACCTTGTAAGGACACACATAGGGTATCTTGATGAGGTTCAACTTCTGTACTGCCTCCTCTGATATGAAATTGTTAGTAGATCCTGAGTCAATGATGACCTTGCAAACCTTACCTAGTATCTTGCACTTGACTCTAAAAAGAGATCTCCTCTATTTGTGTTCATCCTCGGTAGGTGCTTTGATCAAGATCCTTCTCAACATGAGACTCTCTCCTTTATCTGAATCTAAACTCACCTCTGAGTGCTTGGAACAATCCTCTTCTTGGACATAAGTAATCTTCTTCTCACCTTATGAAGATGTTGGCTTGTCAGGACACCTATAAGTCGGATGACCCAACTATGCACAATTGTAGCACTTCATGGAAACAAAATGAAAGCTTCTCCCAAATCCTCCTGATCTGCCTCTTCCACCATTGTTAGAGCTTCTACCTCTATATCGGCCTCTACTATTTGTCTCATGAGATTTTTCACCAACCTTAGAATCTCCTTGGATTCTATTCTCATTGCTCCTTCCACCAAAACCTCCTCTATGTCCACCTCTAGGGTCTCTGCCTCTTCCTTTACCCCTGGTATTAGAATCTTGTTTCTTTTCTAGTTTCTCTTCCAATTTAATAGCCATCTGATAACAAATATGGAGGGTGGTAAGTGTGAAGAGACTCAAATCCTCTTGTATGTTCGATCTAAGGCCATTCAAGTACCTAGCAACCTTAATTCTTTCAATTTATTGCACTCTAGACCTAAGGCTTAACTTTTGGAACTCTTCTATATAGGCAGCTACATCTAGTTCTCTTTGTCTAAGATTTTGCCTCTTCTTATGCAATTGGATGTCATAGTCCTCAGGTAGATAGTTTTCCTTTACTTTAGCCACCATTGTTTTCCAATTTCCTATTGGCTTCTTGCCTTCATTCTCTCTTTCTTCTTGCAAGAACTTCCACCAAGTTAATGCTTGTCCTCTTAACCTTGATTTGGCTATCTTCACCTTTTGTGCCTTTATAATCCCATCACATTCAAAGTGATTTTCCATTCCCTCAATCCATTCTATAACTAACTCTGCATCCATTCTTCCTATGAAAATAGGGATGCCTGCTAGTGCCTTGCCACTTAATGCCTTCAATGCTTTGAGGAAGGGTTCCTCTGCTCATGGAGGGTTAGGTTCTAGTTCTATGACTTCATCAACTTGGTCCTTACCCTTGTCTTTGTCCCCTACTAACTGCACTTTCATCTTGCTTGTTGACTCTGCAACCTCTTCTAGTTTTTGCTTCATCTCCTCCACAACTTCTTCAAGTCATCTATTATTTTCTTGTTGTTTTGTCAAATCTCTAGCTAGATTTGCATTAGTCACCATGGTGCTTTCTCCTATGGATTCACTACTCTTTGAAATTCACTTCTCAATTCCCAAGCCTTTTTATGGCTCTGATACCAATTTGGTGGGGAGTGCTATCACTCAAGAGCACTTTTGATCTTCCTAAGACCTATTCTCTAGTCTTACTAGGGTATTCTTCTCTACCCTACTCAGAGGTCACTCCTAAGACCCCTATCTCCTTATAGAACTCTCCACCAATTTCAAATGCTCACCTTCACTCTCACATCACCATGAGCTCCCATGCACTCAATTTTGCTACAACGTTCCCAAACCATTCTTGGGACTAGGAATAGGTCTTCCTACTACTTGTTGTTTTGTTTTGCTCCATTCTGATCCATCTTGGTGGATCCCTTCTTCATTTGTCCATTGAATTCAAGAAACTTAGTTTTTAGGCCTTGTAGCCTTTTTGGTCAATTAGGCCTCCTAAGACCAGTATTCTTGGCATATCTCCAAGACTCCCTTAACAAAAACCCAAAATATTTAGGGATTCTCATATAGACCTCCTAGGCTTCAATATTTTCTAGGTCTTAGATCCCCTTGGCTTCCATACACAGGTCTACCACCAAACCCTTATTTTCAAAGGTTTTTAGGCTATGTAACATAGTCCGGTTTCTTTAGTTTAATTGAGGGCTCTAATGGCCTCCTCTGCACTTCTCCTTGCACACCCATGTCCAAGACACATACCCCTACACCCTTACACTATTGATTAGCACAAACCAATCCATTTAGCAAGTCTTCTTGTTGTTGTTTTGTCCAAGAAACTAGCCAGAATGCCCCTACACTCGCCTAGAGCTTGATGGTTACATCAACTCCCCTGCATAAAAAGACTCCAAAAACTATATCTACACTATGTACATAGTCCCCTACTTGATTCCAAGTGGCCATGGAAGCTTTGCCATGGGAATTCAAGTGGGGATCATTATTTACCAAAATTGTCCCTGAATCGGGTAGTGTAAACAAGAACCCAAAAGAAATTACAAAACCTTAACCAGTCAAACTAAATGACTAAACCAATGCTGCACAAGGCAAGAACAGGTCACAAATAAAAGAATCAAATCATTAGTTTAGTCCTTTCAATCCATTAATTGACTGGATGAAGGCTCTGACACAGAAAACCAAACAAATTTTCTCTTTTCCAAGTCACAATCTCTTCTTTCCAAATCTCAATCCATAAAATAGCTTTCCCACATGTCATATTAGGGTTTTTCTAACCTTATATACCTTATGCCCACATGTTAGGACCCTTAGTTCAGGCTTAGAACATTATTAATGCCATTTTCAAACTTTTAGGACAAATTGCCAAGACAACTTTGTCAAGATTTGCTTAATCTCCTCATTGAGACTTCCCCAAGCCTCAAGGCTCTAAACTAACCTAAATTTGGCACAAAACAACAAAAATTCAACCTTGGGAATTTATAACCTACTCCTTATTACCTTGGTGGTTGGCTAGAGCCACCTACAAGCCAAAATTTGCAAAGATCTCTCCAAAAGACCTTAAGGTGCTCCTGCACCATACCCACAAAATAGTATGGAAAAAGGTTATGCTATCATGCAAAAAATGGTTATGAAGGTAGGTAAAAGGAAATAAGGTATTGTTGAACCTATCCAACTAAAAAAAATGCACCCAAATGATAAAAGTGGGTTAGGATATGGTGAAGATACAAAGGAAGAAGTAGTATAAAGAATATCTAAGGAGGAGTTAACTTAAACAATCTTGAGAATTCACGCAAAAAATTCTGACACTAAATCCAATGAATATGAATGGGACAAATTCTCTGATAATACTTACATCTCAAAGAAAAGGGTGGATGTTATACACAGATTCACACCCACATTCTTACAAGGGGAAAGCTCAAGGCCTCCGCTTGACTACGTTGTACAAAGCGATCATGACTCAAGTGAAACCAATTCGATTCAAAGTGAGATAGATCATTCACAGGAGGATACCATCCTAGACCTCCCTTATGGTGACGTTAACAATAGTATCATGACCCTAACGTCCAGTGACCTTACTCATCCTAATGATCCATTTTCTTTGGTCCATCCTGAACTCATTGATTGGGAACAAATCGCACCTATTGATGTCCCAAATTTTCCCAATGATGAAATCGTCATAAAATTTCTTTGTTCCTCCCAACCAGAAACAAGTTCCACTAGGGAATCACAAGCTCAGAGTCTTTGACAGGAAAGTGCCAAGTTTCTCAGCTATGAAATAAATAATATAAAACAAAGATCTAATGGTGAAAACCTAACAAAGGCAGTGTTATATCAAGAAAAGAGAAAAATAAAAAGTGTATCCAATGGTGAAAACCTTTCAAAGGTGCCAGAGGATGGGAAACTTGACACTCTTCTGGAGCATTATTAGGAAAGTTCTTCCATTCTAATTGAACCAACATAGGCACTCAACATAGGTTCTACAGAGCAACCCAAAATCTTGCAATTGGCCACATCTCTAACAGGGGAGGAAGTTCCGAGATTCAAATAATTTCTCAAGAATAATCAAATCATTTTTGCATGGTCCTACGCGGATATGCCTGGATTAGATCCAGATCTCATCATACATCATCTATCTATTACACTGGGGGCAAAACCTATGAAGCAAAAACTCAGAAAAATGCATCCACATGTTGCATTACTGGTTAAAGAGGAATTAAAGAAGCTTTTGGATGTTGGATTCATCTGATCCATGGACTATGCGGAATGGATCTCCAATATCATACCTATTTCAAAGCCAGACGGAAGGATTAGAATTTGTATAGATTTTAGGGATTTGAACAAGGCATGTCCCAAAGATGACTTCCCCTTGCCAAACATAGATATGATTGTTGATTTGATTGTTGGACATGCAATGTACTCATTAATGGATGGATTTTAAGGATACAACCCGATAAAGATTGCACCAAAAGATCAAGATAAAACAATGTTCACATGTCCTTGGGGTACCTATTGCTATAACGTAATGCCATTCGGGTTAAAGAATGCAGGAGCTACATACCAATGAGCAATGACAATGATTTTTCATGATATGATGCATACATTCATGGATGATTATGTCGATGATCTCCTTTCCAAGTCAAACACCAGAGAAGGACACATAGATATCTTATCTAAAATTTTCAAAAGAATGGAACAATTCAAAGTAAGACTTAATCCAAAGAAATGTGTCTTTGGAGTACGATCTAGAAAGTTATTAGGTTACATTGTATCAGAAAAGGGAATTGAAGTGGATCCAACTAAGGTACAAGCAATTCTTGATATGCCACCACCAAGGAACATTAGTCAACTACACTCTTTGTAGGGACGGTTACAATCCATTCAAAGATTCATTGCTCAATTTGCAGATAAAATTTTACCATTTACCCACCTCTTACACAAGAATATCCTATTTAAGTGGGAGGACAAATGTGAAGCAACGTTTGATCAGATAAAGAAGTATCTCATGAATCCACCAGTACAAGGTGTGCCTCTCATATTATACATTGCTGCCATGGAAGTGTCTTTAGGAGCACTATTGGCATAGGAAGGCAACTCAGGAAAAGAGCGAGCAATCTATTACATCAGTCAAGCCTTGACAAGTCATGAATTACATTACACCTTCATTGAAAAAACTTGCTTAGCAGTGGTCTTAATTTCTCAAAAGTTACGACACTACATGCTAACTCATTCAGTAAAGCTTGTGGCTAAGATTGACCCACTTAAATATCTTCTAAGGCAACCTTAACTGGCAGGTTGGCCAAATGGGTCATGATCCTAAGTGAATTTGGAATTCATTATGTGGATCCCAAAGCTATAAAGGGACAGGTAATTGTAGATCAGTTAGCAGAAGCACCAATACCAGCGGAACACCCAATACGTATTGATTTTCCTGATACCGATGTATTCACAACAGTTATCCAATAGTCATGGGCACTCTACTTTGATGGTTCTTACACTCAACATGGTTTAGGAGTCGAGATTCTTTTTATTACATCTCAAGGACATACAATTCCAAAATATTATCGGCTAATGTTCCCTTGCACAAACAACATAGCTGAATATGAGGCATTGGTAATTGGCATAAAAATTGCAATAGACTAGAAAATCATGGAACTTCAATTTTTTGGTGATTCACAACTTGTTATAAATCAAATCAATGACGAATATCACACTAAAGATGACAAGTTGATACATTACAAAAGAATAGTGGATGATTCCAAGAAATACTTTGTTAACATCAAGTTCATACAGATTCCATGCATTGATAATAAAGCAACATACATAATGGAAACAATCGCCTCTCTACTTCAGTTGACAAAAAATCAAACACAGTACAATTTCCTGGTGGAAAAATTGTCTTCTCCAACCTATGACAATCCAGAAACTCAAATCATTTTCCATTTAACCAGTTCTGATTCTCCCTTGTATGGCCAAATTTACACCTACCTAAAGGATACTATTTTACCCTTAGACTTATCTAGAAATCAGAAAAGAAATTTCATCCATCAATCATCCCGCTACACCTTAATTGCCGACATCTTATATCGGCATGGTTTGGATGGTAACCTCCTTAGATGTCTCAAACGTGATGAATCTGAAAAGGCCTTACAAGAGGTACATGGTGGAATTTGTGGGACACACTCAAGTGGACTAACCTTAGCAAAGAAACTTGTTCGATTGGGTTATTACTGGCTGACCATGGAGAAAGAATCATTCATCTTTGTGAAGAAATGTGCAAAATGTCAGATTCATGAGAATCTCATTCACGCTCCTACTCAGGAATTACAACCTTTCACCACAACATGGCCTTTTGCTCAGTGGGGATTGGACTTGGTTGGTAAGATACACCTGTCATCTTCAAATGGACATAAATTCATCATTACAACCACTGAGTATTTCACTAAATGGATTGAAGTTGTTCCCTTCACAACTATTACTGGCAAACAAATCTCTTCATTCATTTTGAACTATATCATCTGCCAGTATGGTATTCCCAACTCCATTATCATAGATAATGGGAGACCCTTTAAAAATCAGGATGTTGATGAACTATGTGAAAGATTTCGCATCCAACACAGGTTCTCTACACCTTACTATCTGCAAGGGAATGGTCAAGCTGAAGCTTCAAATAAAACAATTTTAAAGATTTTGAAGAAAATAGTTAATGAAGTAGGTCGTGATTGGCATGTCCAATTAAATCCAGCATTATGGGCATACCGAACAAGTATTCGCACACCAACAGGAGCTACTCCTTATGCTTTGGTCTATGGAGTAGAGGCTATTCTACCAATAGAAGTTGAGAATCCCTCACTTCGAGTATCACTCAAGGGGTTAATCAATGATGAAGACTATAGAGTATCACGATTGCAAGAGCTAGAACTGCTTGATGAATGACGTCAAACTGCAGTTAATCATTTGAAGAGATATCAACAAGTTATGTCCCGCAACTACAATCATAGAGTCAAACCACAAAATTTTCAAGTGGGTGACTTGGTTCTCAAAGAAAACCCTCGAAATCAACAGGATCGAGAAAAGAAAGGCAAGTTCAAACCTAATTGGTTGGGCCCTTTCGTTATCATTGCAATGTACGGATCAGGGGCATATCAGTTGTCAACTTCAGAAGGGGACCTATTAGAAGACCCAACCAACAACATTCATCTGAAGAAGTTTTATGCCTGAGAAAATATCAAAAACAATATAAAAAGTCCTCAGAAAATATCAAAAACAATATAAAAAAAATCCTGAGAAAATACAAAAAAAAATCAAAAAGAGCAAAAATACAAAAAAAAATCAAAATAAAACAAAAATCGTTGCCTTGATGAAAACCTGGCAAACATGCGTCTTGGTAACAAAAAATAAAAATCAAAAGATAAAAAAAAAATACTAAAGGTTACTGTTCAAATGATAATGACTTTTCACCTTTTTCATCTTTTAAGGGAGTAAAAGTATGGAAATATTCAATTTTTTGCAAAAAAGAGCACTATTTCGAGAGCTCAATCACTACTTTTCATCCAAAAATCATTCTGATTCTTTTATTAGACGATTTATCTCTCGAGGGGGCATATAGCATCGACAGTTTCTAAAAATTCTAGAGCAAAATTCTTTGAAGCAATGCATAAAACACATCACTTCAAAGAGGGGCAAAATGTACACATCTAAAAATGGTCACGGTTAATCAAACCTGTTAATTAATTAAATATGAATTATTTAATTAATATCCTTAAGTCATCTACATATAAATAAATTTAATTATTTATTTATATTGCTCATTTTCCAATTCTTCTAGTTTAATTAAATAAATAAGTTTATTTAATTATTGCTATCTTCCTCTTAATTAATTAAATAGATTTCATAATTTATTTATATTGATTATCAAAAATTTAAATTCTAAATTTAAATGATATTCTTCTTTTCTCCATAATTAAATATTTCCAATATTTAATTAAAGCGCTTTCTTTCTAAATTATTTATTCTTTCCCACTTAATTAAATATTCTAAAAATATTTAATTAAAAGCTTTCTTTCCTCCATAATTAAATATTCTATAGTATTTAATTAGAAACTTTCTTCTTCTCATATTTAATTAAGTATTTTTATATTTAATTAAAGCGCTTTTTATCATCTCTCACACATAATTAAATATTATTTATTTAATTTATGGAAACATCTTCCATCTTTCTCTTAACTTTCTATCTTTTTTTCAACTTCTCGATCTCTCGCTGTTCATCTTAACAGGTTTGAACTCAACCGCTGATCTTTGCCAACTGGATTCTTGTCTTCAAAAATCTATAAATACAACCCTCTTGTAAGTTGAAAGGACACCTCGAATCTTAGATTTCATACGCAGTTACTATAGTTGCATTTCAATATTATCAACATCTTAGCATCTTAGCATTTCAGTTTCATAGAATAAATCATTTAGTCATGCACAAGCATTTCAATTAATCTCATTCTCTTAAGTTTCCATTTCAACAAGCTGTTCCTTACACAACTGAGAGCCAACACCTTTAATCAAATCCTTGGAGATAGAGGACGATGGGATGAATTTGAAGAAGTTGTTAGAGTTTGCATTTATGTTCTTTGATTAATTTTCTTTAATATAATGTCTTATCGGTGTGTTAGTTTATTGTTTGATTAATCCACATTTTCTAACCACACAGTACTAAGTCTCCATCTGTCATTTTAAAATATACAAGTTATTTTTGAAGACAAGTTTATTAACTAGACTCTTGGATCGATATAAAATATCTATCTTCTACCATAATGAATGATCAATCTATTCCTTAGACACATTCATTAGCATAAAATATAAAATGAATAACTAAATAGTTCTCCAAATATTTTTATCCAATTTTACCCAATCTTTAGTAGACATGAATGATTGATAGGATGGGATAAAGAATGTCAAGACTATGCAATTTGAAAATATGGCATGTCCCCTTTCTAAAAATAGAACTTACTATTTTTAGAAAGTTTGGTTATCTAGAAATAGTGATCAAGACCTACCAGATTAATTAGGAAATATTTTATTTATGGTTTAAATAATCAAGTCATTTTATTTTTTTAAAAAGAATAAATTAAAATTAAAATCAAATATGCCAAGGAAGGCATTGGTTTTGAAGGTTTCCAAGATTTATATTACTTGCCTTTTTGAGATTCAATTACTTACAATACAATCTACACATTTTCTAGAAAGTTCATTGGAGTATTTGACAACTAGAAAAGGCAATTACTAATTCCAAGTTCCAAGATACTTTCCTTCTCGGTGTGGGAGTTTCTTGGGGGCCCAAATATGCCTTAGAATGATTTTTTAGTTTAATATTAGTTGGGATTAATTTTGGACATTATCACAGATTATTTTTATTGATGCATTTGTTGTTCTTCAAAGGTTGTCAAACTTGTGGAGAGGGAGGATCAAGAACAAGATGTTTGAGGGTTTCCAAATGAACTAAGGATGGGAGTAAGAGGTTCATCATGTTTTCAACATAATCTCCCTCAAAGGTTACCATAATGCAAATTTGAGTTGTTGCGATTTGTTTCCAGAAGTTGTGCATTACAAGATAGTTGTAGTTTGCATAGTTTGGGTTTGTTTTTATTTTCTCGTTTGTGTAAACCATTGGCAGATTGGAGTTCATAATTATTCTGTTTTTTTAATTAAATTTTCATTATTTTTTCTATAGAACACTTTTGTGTGAAGTTTGGAGAGTTGGTGTGAAGTTTGTTATAGTTTTCAGTGTGTATTTGAGTTTCCAGTTGAAGATTTCTTGATGTAATTTGCAAAAGATTTTTATTGTTGTTACTTGATGTATTTGGAAGAAAAAATAATGTAAAACCATGTCAAAATCTGAAATGAAAATTTCTACATCAGTTGCATAATATTTAGTTTTAGTTTGGAGTACATTTTGATGCAAATTTCAGTCTACCTAATTTTCTCAATTTTAAGTTTGGTAGAAATTAATAAATTTTAGATTTGTATTAAATTTTGTTGTGGGATATTACAGTGGTATTAAAGCCATGATCATGCAATCCTAAGGGTTTTATCATATTTTTCAAAAGGAAAGAGGATTTAAAAGATGGTTGATCACATGGAAGATTTGGCCAAAGATCTAGCAACCATGATAGAAACATATATTAAACAAGATGAAGGATTTAAAAAAGATTTCCCCATACAGTGACTATATAATTTGGATGTAGAACATGATGGAAATCAGTAATTATAGAAAATAATCAAATTCAAGTGGAAAATATCTCAGGAGAGAAGTTATTAAATCTTCATCTCCCACTTTTGATGGATCAGACAAGATCTCAATCAGAGAATGGTTGTTTGAGATGCAGGGTTGTTAATACTCTAGTTCCATGGAGAAGAAAGTTACCATTTAGTATGTGATCTTGAACCTTGAAGGAGATACTTATGATTGGTGGTACCAAGGTATGAACACCCAAGTCCACATACAGGTATATTATTTCAAAGAATTTTGTCTAATTTTAATTGATAGATTTGAACAAAATGTTGAAAGGGAGCATATAGATGTAGAAGATTTGATAGAAAGAGAGTCTAACGTAGTGAGTGTTTTGAATAATGATGAATGTGTGACAAAGTATCAAGATGATTTTTTGGACATGCATGAAATTACTATGAAAAATGTGGTGCATGAAGAAATTGAGATAGTGATAGAAAAATTTGAGATAAAAATTCAAGGTATGGAAGAGATGGTGATGATGAAACATAAAGAAAAATAAAAATTGCAAGAAGACCAAATGGAAGCCTTGAATCCTAATTTGGATTCATTTTTCAAAGATTCTAAGATTAATTTCTATCTTGATGTCTTTTGTGGAGCTGAAACTGGTAATGAGTTCTCTAAGGTTCTTTTAGAAGATAGACATGAAAGAGGAAAAGGTGATGATATATCCAAATTAGTTTTTAATGTTCACTCATATCATTTCATTGATGATATTACAGGTGGCATTGAGTTTTTCTTCCAAACTAATCCTATGGAGAAATAATTTGATGAAGATTTTAGTCCTAGGAAGCTGGAGAATGACACTTCCAAAGAGGCAGCCACTCATGAGGAGCACAATGACTACTTATATTTTGATCAAAGAAATCAACCCTCTTCACATGGGATCTAGGTGTGTTGAAATATTAGTGTGATTAGGAACTATCTTGGGATGAATTTTCCTTTCATTCCAATGTTATTTTGAATTCATCATACAAGGAGGATGAATTGGGGGAGCTAATGTTGCTAGGTATGGTAATGGGATTGATCACAAATCTGATTTATTGTTGCTTGATGCTGATTTTGAGAAAAGACATGAGAGATTTAATATTGAAAAAGGATATAACAGCTTTTATTTTGGGAAAAAATATAGAAGCTATGATAATGAGCATCTAGACACAGTAGCCTTGTTGATGTGGATCTTCAGCTCGATGCTACATATTTTCATCAAGTTTTTCAAAGGGATGTCTATAAGGTTTGGAATAGCCATGATGAGGTTGATGACATGTATGAAGAATTTTTTCATTCTTGTATGTGTTATAAAAATAGTGCATTAGATCTACAAAAACTTTACATGCATGAGGGAAGTTGTGGAAAACAATTCTTGGTGTCTGCTGAAAATAAAATGTAAAATTTCATCTAGATTGGATAATCCACACATGAATGTAGTAATTTTCATTCACAATGCACCAAGGGATCAAAGTGATCTTAATATTTCCTATGCTAATTTTAAAACAAGGGAGGACAAAAAGGTAAGGGAGGAGCTAGATTGCATCCATAAGGAGCGTGACTTGGCACATTTAGATAGTTAGAGTTTGGACCATAAAGAGGATGGATGTAATATTTAGCTTGTTTATAATCCTTTATTTGAGATAGATGCTAATTTGACTTATGATTATCCTTTGTTTGAGTTGGGTTATGAAGATCTAACTAATTGTAGCAATGAGATTGGACTTGATTGCAGGATTCAGGACCCAAGTGCAATTTCTTACCATGAGATGTTGTCTCAAGATTGGAGTAGTGGGTCAACCTCCAGTTTTAGTACTTCTGCCCACTTTCACATTATCTTATACATGACTCCATAACTTGATTTCCAGATGATTTTTATGGAATCTTCAATCCTACAACATCACAGTTTTTAGGTAAGGTTGGTTAGTAGAGGTATTGTGACTATAGGGGATGATCTTTTTTCTACTACCATATACATCTCCCCTACATTTAAAATTGGATTTAATTTTGGTTATTGTTTCCATTACATCATTTGGTTTTTTGTGGAGACATCATTTCATGAGTAGTTTGTTGTTGAGCATAGGCAGAATTTTGGGATCTCAATGCAATTGTGGGAATTCAAGAAACTTGATGAAATGAATCTCAATGTTTTGAAAGATGGATTCACAAGGTATGATGATAAATTTTCTATTAGTTATGATTTGGAAGAATTCATAAATCCTATGGTTCATGAAATACCTATGTTGGAGATAGATCACTTTGAAAATAAACTCTTTTTTTTATTTTGGTACTATGGGAGTGAGGGGTCTTAGAAACGGGCATCTCAAAACATAGTGATAGATGAATTTTTTAGAATGATTGTTTCTTGGCATTCACTAGTATTCCATATAGATCAAAGTATTTTCCTCATGTTACATTTTTTTGATGGTGAATTTATATCTAACATTCTAAATGGATTTGTGAAGGAAGTCAAGTATAAGCCAATGAGTAACTCCAAAGAGTTCATCATCTTCCTACATAATAACTGATTGTTTATATTAAATTGGGTATTTAGAGTACCATGGAATTATTATTATTGTTGTATGGTCGCTCTATTGTTGCATTTTGGATCTTATAGACCTTCCCAAGAGGCTGAAAAAGACTTCTCTCAAATTGAGGTAATGTTTGGGTCTTTGGTTATGTATCTCATGATATAAATCTCAACAATGCAAATATGAATGGAAGAAATTTTCCAAAAGGATTTATTTGTTGTGGTAGAAGATACAATGGTTGTTATGAAATTCCTATTAGTACCAAAATTCACATTCAAAGAACTATAAATTTTATCACAAGTCTCAAGTACAAGTTTCTTATTGATATTGCATTTCTTGCTAAGGAACCTACACACTATTTATCATGTAGAGAGAGCTTGTTTTGGAAGTGTTTCATGATGGAGAAATTCAAGAACAGTAGTAAATAACTTGATTTAATAGAATATGCAATAATATTCATTTCTACTAAAATTTTGAATATTTTATTGAGTGATCAGTGTATGCTAGCTAGAGGACTCAAGGAGTTCATAGATTACCATCAAAAGGGCTTTTGGTTTGCAATATAAATATTTAAATTTTGGTGGCATTTGGTGTGTTATTATGTGATGTAATTATTTGACCCTCTTATGTGCCAATACTACTCCAAAACAGATCCTAAATTTGCAACAAACACCCTTCTAACAACAACAAAGTTTGAAGTAGTTTGTGATGTATCCTGCAGGGAATGTCCCCATAACTCCAAGGTAAAAGAGGTGATTTTTTTTTTATATTCACTTTAATGAAGGGTTTATTTTATGTTTGAACCATCTTATAAGATACAACAATCATATTTATATATTTTAAAAAGATTGCATGAACTTCTAGTCTAGTTTCCTTGGTGACAGTGCACATACACAGTTCTAAAAAGGAGTTGAAAAGGGAAGGTTATTGACTCAAATGTATGGAAGGAATACTAAAAGACCTCAGGTGATATGGAATGAGGTGTTGCATAATCCATACAATATTCATAATATTCTAGAGAAAAGGTATTCCTTCATAGAAATCTTCAGCATGCTTGAGAGGAAGATGAAATTTCACACAAACATAGGATCACATTCTATTTTGCAGAATGAAATGTTTGATTATGTTGGGCATCATTGTTTTGTAACCTCATTGTTGCAATTTCTTGAGGACAAGAAATTTTTGGAAGGGAGGACTTGTCATGTCCCCTTTCTAAAAATAGAACTTACTATGTAAATTGAAAGTTTAGTTATCTATAAATAGTGATCAGGACCTACCAGATTAATTGGGGAATATTTTATTTATGGTTTAAATATTCAAATAATTTTTTTTGGAAAGAGAATAAATTAAAATTAAAAATAAAATATGCCAAAGAGGGTGTTGGTTTTTGGAGGTTTCTAATATTTCTATTAATTTCCTTTTTTAGACTCAATTACATGCAATACAATCTACACATTTTCTAGAAAGTCCATTGGAGGATTTTGACAACTGGAAAAGGAAATTACTAATTGCAAGTTCCAAGATACTTTCCTTCTTGGTGTGGGAATTTCTTGGGGGCCCAAATATGCCTTAGAATGATTTTTTTAAATTTTAAACATTAGTTGGAGATTATCACAAATTATTGTTGTTGATGCATTTGTTGTTCTTCAAAGGCTATCAAACCTGTGGAGAGGAAGGCTCAAGAACGAGATGTTTGAGGGTTTCTAGATGAACTCAGGACATGAGTAAAAGGTTCATCATATTGTAGTCTCACTCAAAAGTTACCATAATGCATATCCGAGTTGTTGCAGTTTATTTCCTTAAGTTGTGCATTGCAGGATAGTTGTAGTTTGCATAGTTTGGGTAGTTTGGGTTTATTTTTCTTTTCTGGGTTGTGTAAACCATTGACAACTTGGAGATCATGGTTTTTCTATTGCTAGACTGTTTTCATTCTTTTTTATATAGAACACTTTTGTGTGAAGTTTTCTATAGTTTTCAGTTGTATTTGAGTTTCCAGTTGAAGATTTCTTGATGTAATTTGCAGCAAATGATTGTTGTTGTTACCTGGTGTAATTAGCAACAAAAATGATGGAAAATTCTGCATCAGTTGCATAATATTTAGTTTTAATTTGGAGTGTTTTGATGCAAAATTTAGTCTACCCGATTTTCTCAATTTTAAGTTTGATAGAAATTAATAAATTTCAAATTTGTATTAAATTTTATTGTGGGATATTACAAAATAATTAGTAGTATTTTTAAAAATCTATCTAACAACATTGATAGAATTAAATATAGTAATATGGATACACAAGATTACACAAGACTTGAAGGTTTACATAGAAATTTCTCATGGGAGAAAAATCACAACCAAAAGGCATTAACCATTATATTATTCAAAATTAAGATTTCAATACAATGAGTCTTTTTACATAATCTCAATCCATAACACACTCTTCTACAATCACTCTAATGTTCCTAACTAACAATGCTTTATCAGATTCTAACCTCTTCAAGCATGGTCAACTATGGTAACTTTTAATGAGATAATATGTATAGATATAAGCATGGAACCTCAACCATCTAACTTATTGATATTGTGACACAAATGAGCTAGAGACTCAAACACCAATCAATCATTCATCTTCATCATCTACAATATTATATTTAATAGATTTATACAACTATTTAACCTAGAATTACCCAATAACTAGTTCTAGAACAACTAGTATCTTAACTAATAAATAATATCTAATTAATAAACTAGCATCAACATGTTAATTTATTATCTATTACAATATTAATGTGCCATACACTAATTTATTATCTATTAAAATATTAATGTCCATACACTATTAATTTCTAACACTCCACTTTAATGTTGGCATAGGAACTTATTTGAGGGGCTACATTCACCTATGACTTTGGTTGAACAAAAACATCCATATTCATTGTTGCCACTAAGATTCATCATTTTAAAATTTTCCTCTAAGAATTACATGGTTGACCCGTTGTTGTTACAAGGTGGTCAACATCTTAAATACTACTTAGGCTGCTTTCCTCAACCCATTATATTTAAGGGCAATGCCCATAAATAACTATTAAGGGCAATGCATCTATTCTCTAGAATCATTGCTCATCTTCCACTCAAGAATCCAATATACTAATTATTATAACTATCCAAATGAAACATCCCTAAGTAACCCTTCATATGTAAGGTTAAAACCGACTACATTAGAGTGATCACTACACTAGACAATGTTGTAGACATTTGCTCAAAACCCATATTCTCTTTGTAGCCTTACAATGCCTTTGTTAAAACTTGGTGTCCTCTCCTATAAACGTATTTTGCATCAAAAACTTTGCGGTAGATGGAAATACCAATAGAATAAATGATTTTGAAAATGCAGCAAACCTTGAAAACAATTTAATGTAGTCGCTCTTGCTAGAAATCAAGATAAATTGTTGAAACAATAATTTTTATTCGTCAACTAGGATCTGAATCAAACATGGCTAAAAATGGATGAAATCTACCCTTTTTTTTTTTTATGTTGGGCAAAATCTCTACACACGGCATGTCCATTAATAAACACAAACCTTGCTTTTATTTATGAAAGTTATGTCTCCTTTAAAACAATGTGTGCTAGTAATTGGAAATGCAAACCCGATTTCAAAAAATTGTTCTACCTTGTCAAAAGCACATATATATATAGCTTTGTAACTTTATCTTTTAAAATAATTGGTTGGTATTTGGAATGGTACTTATATATTTATGCATAAATAATTTTAAATTTTTCTATGTTAAAATTTCTGTTATGAAATAATAGAAAATTAATTAATTTTTTTTTTAAACTAATAAAAAAATATAGAGATATTTAGTTTTCAAACAATTATAAATTAAATATACAAATATAATCATCTTTAAATTTTTGATAGTTTGTCTAATGGTAATGTTAATTCTTGGGGTAAAAATGAAATACATGATTGTGTTTTCCCTCTACACTTATTCACTCAAATTACTTAATTGTGAAACAGGTTTTCCATATTTTTAAAATATGAAAATAAAAACATTGTTTACTATTAAAGGTATCCATATATGTTCTCCATAAGGAATAGTTTATTTCAAATGCTGCAGGTGTAGCCAGTTGCGGTAATTTAAACTTCCACATTCCTCCAAGTTCAAATGCTGCAACTGTAACAAGTTGCCAATGGTATCACAGAGGTGAATTAAATCTTTTTTGAGTATACACCCTTCAAGTTTAAGTACTGTAGCTGTGATAGCCTGTCACTGGTACTGTGGAGGAGCCTTAAATTTAGACACCCTTCCAAGTTTAAGTACTGTAGCTGTGATAGGTTGGCAATGGTACGAGGAAGGCTATTCAAGCTTTTACAATTTTTCAAGTCCAAGTGCCGCAACCGTGACAGCTTGCCAATGGTATCAGGGAGATTAATTAAGCTACTGCACCATAACAAGTTCAAGTATTGCAGCTGTGACAGGTCACCAATGGTATTAGGGAGACTATTTAAGCTTTGCCAGAATCCCAAGTCCAAGTGCTGCAGCTGTGATAGGTTGCCAATGCTATCAGGAAGATTATTATTTAATCATCCACACCCTCTCAAGTTTAATTGTTGCAGTTGTGAAAGGTTGCCAATGGTATTAGGGAGGTTGTTTAAGCTTCCACAATCTCCCAAATCCAAATAATGTAGCTGTGACAAGTTGCCGATGGTGTTGGGGAGGTCATTTAATCTTTCACACCCTCCCAAATCCAAGTGTTGTAGCTGTGACAAGTTGCCAATGGTATCAGGGAGTTTACTTAACCTTACACACCCAGTCAAGTTTAGGTGCTGCAACTGTGATAAATTGCCAATGATATTAGGGAGCTTATTTAAACACGTGCAGTATATCAAGTCTAAGTGCTGCAGTTGTAATAGGTTGCCAATGTTATCAAAGAGCTTATTTATGCTTGCACACTTACTCAAGCCCAATTGCTTCAGCTGTGACAAGTGTGACAAGTGGCCAATGTAATCGGGTAGGTTATTTAAGCCTTCACACCATCTCAAGTCTAAGTGCTGCAGCTGTGACAGGTTGCCAAGAGTATCAGGGAGGGTTTTTAAGTTTCTACACCACCTCAAATCTAAGTGTTTGAGTTGTGACATGTTGCCAATAGCATCAGGAAGGGTTTTCAAGTTTATACAACTACTCAAATCCAAGTTTTCTAGTTTTGACAGGTTGCCAATCGTACAAGGGAGTTTATTTAAACTGGTACACCTACCTAAGTCCAACTGCTGCAAGTGTGACAGGCCACCAATGGTATGAGGGAGGCTTTTTAAGCCTCTACACCCCTCCAAGTCCACGTACTCCAACTGTATATTAGGAAGTGAGAACAAGGAGAAGAAACAAAGGCCCTTAGATGTTTGCAAGTCAAAGTCATGGCACTGTTTTAGATGCAAGAACTTCAATTGCCGGATGTTGCCCACAAATATGGACCAATGTGGCTTCTTGATTGCTCTCTCCGGTAATTTCAAAATGTTACCCAGTAATCTGGAAAGAGATTGCTTCTTCCGAGTTGGAAAAAGACAGTTTTCCAACCTTAACCATATCAAACTTGGAGGAAGCATGGCTACCGTGTCCTTTGTCACTTCTTCAATGGACAGATTCTGCAAATGAAGATAGCAAAGACCAGGTCTACACAGCATTTTCAGACTTTGTGAATTACCTCCATTGAGTCGAAGGCGAGAGAAATTGACGTTGGATATGGTGCCTAAATGCGCACCCTCCCATAAGCGGGTACCCTCTTTCTCTTTCTCAGCAATTGTCTGGCCCATATCTCGCAAATGGTCATGCATATCAAATACACCTCTGTTGTCAATCTTTATCAATAACTTCATGGAAAGATTAGATATAGCAGTGTCTACCATCTTGTACAAGGATTTCCAGAAAGCAATGGGATATGTTTTTTCGTTTCCAATGAAGAAGCAAGCGATGTCCAGAAATATTTCTTTTTCTTCCTCACTAAGAGCATTATAACTGATGTAGAGTATTTTGTAAATGTCTGGGTTGAGAGTGATGTTGTGAAGAGCTTCCATCCAACAACCTGGGTCATCCTGCTTATCATACAAGAATGATCCAATCACCTCAAGTGAAAGAGGATGCCCCTTACAAGCTTCAACTATTTCTTTGGACTGATTTTCATAACCGGGATTTGGAGATTCTCTCAAAAAAGCGTGCCAGCTAAATAATTTAAGAGCTTCATCCATCTCCAATCCAGTGATCAATTGGATGCATTCCGATGAGACCCCTGAGACATGAAGAATGTGTTGGTTTCTAGAAGTTATAACAACCCTGCTGCCAGGGGCCAGCCAATCCCCAACCAAAGCATTCAATTGCTCCTTAGTATCAACATCATCTAAAATGAGAAGCACACGTTTTTCTCCTAAAAGACTTCTGAACAAAGATATGCCCTCATCAACACTGTCCACTTCAACTTTTTGGCTCAAATCCTTAAGAATTTGACTCTGCAACTTTGTAAGGCCTGTATTGTCCGCACCAGTGGCGCGGACATTGAATACAAAGGAAGCAGCATCGAAATCACCATAAATTTGATTGTACACGTTCTTGGCAACTGTGGTCTTACCAATGCCACCAATACCCTATATTCCAACCTTAACCACCTCTTTCTTTGAATTGAGACTTAATTTCTGACATAGAGCCTCCATCACGCTGCCCATTCCCACTTGGTGCTTGGCAACTTCCAGTGGCACTTTGTCTAATGTCTCGATCACATCCTTCACCACCGTCTTTACTAGAGCAATGAAACTGCAATGACCAGTGTTAGTGACAACCAACAAGAATGAATTGCAAATTAATGTTCACTCATGACCAATAGGTCAAAAGAAACTGTAAAAAGGTACTACCTATTATCCTCATTAAAAGAGTTGCCTGAAAACTTGGAAGACATAAATCATTGTTTTCTACATTATGAAGGAGCATAGGAGAAAAATTAATTAATGTGAGATAATTTATATTTATCAATTATTAAATTATTTGATCAGTGAAGTAACTCAATAAAGTGTTTTCATGAATTTCATAAGTTTTAAAATTTATGGAAGTTGTGGTCTTTTTAGTTTATGTTAAATAATTTAATTGATTTTTTTGAAAAATCTAAAAACTTGAGATGAATAATATGTTGCACCAAAATCTCTTGTGAGAGGGAGAAACTTCTAGCTCCGTTGCAAAGGTACCCAATAAAAACTAGAAATAAAGACTCCTTTAATTTTTATTTAGAGAGTATTTTAATTTATTATATACATAGCATTTTTTTAGTCTCATTATCCACATTGCTCCATGAAAACAGTTCTTGAAGTCTCTCCATGAGACCACATCCTAAGGGTGTTGGGTGGAGGTATAATTATAACCTAATATTTATATGATTAAATAATTAGCTAATTTAAAAAGAGGATAGATAAAATTTAGAAAGAACCATCCACTAATAGATTCTTAGTGTTGTAATTGAAGAAGGAAGATTTCACAAGCATAATGTGCACTATTCTTTTGTTGATTTTCAAATTTTAATTTGACATTATTTCTAGATAACCTCTTATCCATAGACTTTGAGACTAAATAGATCTAAAATATTTGGTTATTCTTGTCATGACACTTTTTGAGATGGTGGTTGGTGAGGTTCCAACTCTTAGTCTTTTAATCAGGGTTGTGTAATTTCACCTATTTTGTTTGGTCTCTTCATAGAATAATTAGAGACAAACATTGTAAACTCTGTTAGAGTTTTAAAGATCAGATAAACAATTGAAAGCACTCAAAAAATTGCAACACATAAGACAATAAACACAACAAGATACCCTAGGAAAACCCTCCTCCTGGGGGAGAAAAATCCAACAAATATTTCTCTTATATAATGTAGGAACAAGAGAAAAAAATTTCTTACAACTCAGGCCCAACACATAGGCAAATTTGATACAATGAAAAATAGCACCTCTCCTAGATGCAATGATACAAATGAATATGGTTCTCCTTGAAATTGGCCTGTTGCTATAAAATGATGCTTTGCTTCTTAAGTGTGAAATTCTATAGAAGTGTGAATTATGATGATTTAACTTCATGATGAATGAACAAGAGTGACCTTATATATATACAAAATGAGGTGACTTCTCAAGTAGGTCGGCCACCAAGAAAGAATAAATAATTAACAATATAGGTCGGCCCAAGTAAATAATAATAATCTCAATGAGTATAAATTAAATAGCCGATTAGGCTATCATTTAATTTATGTGTCTTCTTGGAATGATTGCACTGGAAGAAGCAGTCCTAAGCTGCCTAGTAACATCAAAACTCCCTCTCAGCTAGGGATGATACTTTCAGCTGCACAAAACATATTACCTCATCATGAAAAGAAAATAAGATATCACCTCATAGTGATATCAACCATCATGGCTACCTCCATAGATGGTATGTACAAGTGCTCATCACTCAATGTGATGTTTTCACCTCATCGTGACTTTCACCATGGCTCTCCCAAAGGGTGAAAAACAAGTACAAAAAGAATCATCACGAACTCCCTCACGTGATGTTGTCATGGAGTCACACACATGACATCCACCATGGCTCTCCCAGAGGGTGGAACAAGGGCTTTCACCTCAAACTTCTCTTGAAAAAAAGAATGAATTAACAAGGGATTTCACCTCAAACTTCTCCTAAGAGAATAACTCATTAAAGAGGATCACTGATACTGAGACTGCTTCTCAGTCAAGGCTTCATTCTCCACCATACCAAGCTTTTATCGAAAGTACACAAACTTGATCCTGGAGAGGGGCTTGGTGAGAACGTTTGTTGTCTTCTCATCAGTGCTGATATACCTCAACTGTATAGCTTTCCTCAATACCATATCTTTGATATAATGGTACTTGATCACAACATGCTTTGTTCTTTTAGGAAACACATGATTGACAAAAAGCTTCACACAGCTCTGGTTATCACAATGAATGATGGTAGGCTCCATTGATTGTCCAAAAAATCCTGTGAGGAGCTTATGAAGCCAAACTACTTCACGAGCTTCCACACAAGCTGCAATGTACTCTGCCTCAACTGTACTCAAAGCCACTAAAGACTGCTTCCTTCTACACCAAGATATCATAGCGGAACCTAAAATGAAGCAACAACTAGAGGTACTCTTCCGATCTATGACACACCCTTCCCAATCAGAATCACTATATCCATGCAGCTCCAAATCCACACCTGTAGAATATCTCAACCCATATCTAATTGTGCCTTGGTTCACACATAAACTGACTAAGTAGAATTACTACATAGAAGATCTTTGATCTAGTGTTAACTAGATACATTAATGAACTAATCAACTACCTATACATTGTAGAATCCACCAGTTCTGAACTAGCTACAACCTCCTTCAACTTATGTAGATTTTTCTCCATAGGTGTAGACATAGGTTTGCAATCAATCATACCAAACCTCTTTAGAATGTCAATAGTATACTTGCCTTGACTTAGAATCATACCATCTGGATTTTTCCAAACTTCTAATCCAAGAAGGTATTGCATGAGACCAAGATTCTTCATCTCAAACTCAGAAGCTAACTTCTTCTTACATTTTAGAATTAGGTGTTTTTCTCCAGTGATAATCAAATCATCAACACACAAAACTAGAATCAAAGCTTCACCATTTATTACCTTGAAGTAGAGTTTGGAATCTACATCATTCTTTGAGAAACCCAGACTCAACGGATAACAATCAATCCTTTCATACCAAGCACGAGGAGCCTGCTTAAGACCATACGAGGCCTTCTTAAGCTTGCAAACATGAGACTCCTTCCCATGTACCTAAAATCCATCAGGTTGCTCAATGTAAACCTCTTCTTCTATTACACCATTCAAAAAGGTTGTCTTTAGATCCATTTGGTGAATCTTCCATCCTCTAGATGCAACAATAGCAATAATGGTTTTGACAGAAGTATATCGAGCCACAAGAGCAAAATTTTCTTCATAGTCAACTCCCTCTTTTTGTAAGAACCCTCTAGACATGAATCTTGCCTTGTACTTCTCAATGCTCCCATCAGCTACATGCTTGATCTTGAAAAGCCATTTAGAAGACACCACAAATTTGCCTTTGGGTCTAGGAACTATGTCCCAAATATCATTCTTATTTATGGATTGATACTCCTCAGTCATAGCATCTTTCCATACTTGTTGAATAGAAGCTTCCTCAACATTGGAAGGCTCTAACTCAATAATCTGATTCATCAAAGCTACATAACTAGAGAAATTGTGAGGTCTGTTGCTTTCTCTAAAAGTTCCTCTTGGGGCTGCAAAATTTTTTGCCTCCTGCATTGTCCTTCGGGCCCAAAGAGGTCTTTTCCTTCCAATCATAATATCTATAGGCCCATCAGTAGATTCCAAGGGTTCTGATGGATCATCATCTTCTTTAGGTTCTTGAATTTCCTTCCGATTCTCAGTAACATGGTCAATTTCCATATCTTGAGGAGCTTCTTCTTCATCGATCTCCATAGGAGTGCCCTTGGATATTTTGAATGCAACATCTTCCTCAAATGTGACATCTCTACTAATCTCAATAGTCTTCTGACCTGGAATGTAGATTCTGTAGGATTTTGATGTCTCACTGTAGCACACTAGAATTCCCTTCTTGCTAGAAGGTTCCAACTTTGTTCTCTTTTCCTTTGGAATATGAACATACACTAGAAAACCAAAGATCCTCAGATGACTAACTTCTGGTTTTACCCCTGAGAATGCTTCTTTAGGAGTTTTATTCTCCAAGATCCTATGGGGACTCTTGTTCTGAATACAGACACCTATCCTAGATGTCTCAGCCCAAAGTGAGATTTGCAGGTCTTGATCATGAATCATAGCTTTAACTACTTCCACAATAGACCTATTCTTCCTTTTAGCAATGCCATTCTGTTGAGGATTATAAGGAACACTAAACTCCCTCTTAATCCCTAATTCAATATAGAAATAACAAAAGGTACTAGAGGTGTACTCTCCACCATTGTAAGATCTCAAAACCTTGATCTTTTTCCTAGACAGGTTTTCCACCTATGCTTTGAATTCTCTGAATCTTTCTAATACCTCCTCAGATTCTTTAGATCTCAAGAAATAAATCTAAGTATTTCTAGAGTAATCGTCAATAAAAATAATGTAATACAAGAAACCACTAGAAGATGCGACAAACATTGGACCACATAAATCAGAATGAATGAGATCAAGAATACATTTAGATCTACTTTCACTAGAATGAAATGTACCTTTTGTATTCTTACCTAGGGCATAGCCTTTGCATGTGCCTTCATGTTCCTGGTTGAATTTCAGAAGGTCGGTGACCATATTCTCCATGATAGGTAACGCTCAAAAGTGAATGTGAGCCAATATTTGATGCCAAAGATCACACATGCTAAAAGAATCATGCACAAGAGCCTGAAGGGGATGAGTGCATAGCCTATAGAGATAGTAGATTTGATGTTGGAGTTATTTTCTCATATAAGAACTTTTCCTTCAGAAAATACAACTTGATAACCCTTGTCTTCTAATGCTGAAATGGAGAAAAGATTTATCTTTATGCTTGGAACGAATAGTACATCATTCAACTCCAATGAAATGCCAGAATCCAAGTGAAGAGAGGAGTTCCCAAATCCTTTCTTAGAATACCTAGCATCATCTCCAATAATGACTTGTTCACTAGAATCATTCTCCACCAAATTTGAAAGATTCTCCCTAAATCCGGTGATGTGGTGAGAGGCACTGGTGTCAATTAGCCAAGTGTTGGTGTCGGTGGATACATTGTTTGACAAGGCTGAATAGAACAGATAATCACTCGAGTCCTTCTACGGAGCGACTTCTTCAACATTTGCAATGGAAACCTATTGCTTAGGTCTGAGAGGACATTCCTTTGCAATGTGGCCATACTTGTCACAACAAAAACATTGAACTTTGGATAAGTCTCACTTCTTCTTGAAGGCTGGAGTACCTTCATTTCCATTATCTTGATTCCTCTTGAAGAATCCTTTCTTCCAAAAATTTTCCTTTCTTCGACAAATGAGAGGTGAGAACATGTATATATTCATTCTTTGAACTTTGACCAATACTTCTAGCCACCTATCTCAACTCCTCTTGAATGCAGTCAATCCTCAATCGATCAAACTTGGGAAGTTTAGATCTTGCATTGATTCCTTGAATATACGACTCCCATGATAATGGAAGACCATTGAGAGCAAGTATGGTCAAGTATTTGTCATCAATCATGTGACCAATTGTAGAGATCTAGTCTCTCAACTCTGAAATCCTCATGAAATAAGCAATCACTGATTCTCCTTTCGCCATCTTCACATGATGAAGTTTCTTTAGTGCAAGTTCCCAACTGGTGTTGTTGATTTCGTACATCTCTTCCAATGTATTGAAAATCTCCCTTGTCGTATTCAGCTTGGAGACAATCGGAACAACATGATCTTTAACGGAATCAACCAACACTTTCTTTGCCATTGTATCTTTCTTCCTCCACTGCAACTTCTCTTCTTCCTCCTCAAGTTCGGGAACTTTTGTTTTTAGAAACTTAGCCAAATCATTCTCTTCCAAGGTGAGCATGATCTTGAACCTCCATGATGTGTAGTTAGAAGATCCTTCGAGTCTATCCTCGATTTTTAGACCATTCACCATAATTAAACTCAAAAAAGAGATAGACAAAAAAGAATTAAAGAGAGTGCTGCAAAACAAATCTGATCATGATCTTTTTCAAACCTGCTCTGATACCATGTTAGAGTTTTAAAGATCAGATAAACAACTGAAAGCACTCAGAGAAATATAATACATAAGACAATAAACACAACAAGATACCCTGGGAAAACCCTCCTCCCGAGGGAGAAAAACCCAACAAATATTTCTCTTAAATGATGTAGGAACAAGAGCAAAAATATGCTTACAACTCAGGCCCAACACATAAGTGAATTTGATACAATAAATAATAGCACCTCTCCTAGATGCAATGATACAAATGAATATGATTCTCCTTGAAATCTGCCTACTACTATAAAATGATGCTCTGCTGCTTAAGTGTGAATAATGTTGATTTAACTTCATGATGAATGAACAAGAATGACCTTGTATATATACAAAATGAGGTGACTCCTCAAGTAGGTCGGCCACCAAGAAAGAATAAATAATTAACAATATAGGTCAGCCCAAGTAAATAATAATAATCTCAATGAGTATAAATTAAATAGCTGATTAGGCTATCATTTAATTTATGTGTCTTCTTGGAATGAGTGCGCTGGAAGAAGCAGTCCTAAGCTGCCTAGTAACATCATCAAACTCAAGGAAAATAGGTGATGTTCAATTATTACTTATAATATATTTCTTACTACTTTAGTATTGAAAAATGATAATATCCTCCTGTCACATATTGTTGCAAGATTACAACATCTTCATAAATTTCGAGCTCATTTTATGATACTCATGGTTTACAAGTGAACTTAAGTAAAAATAAGTTCATAGTTTTAGAACAACTAAGAAAGAAGCACATAAAACTAATCTCATATATAAAAAAAATTGGTTGAAGTGGTTTTCTATTATATTTACCTTCATGAGTATTTTAGAAGATCTCCCTCCAATATACTCTTTGTTCTAGAAGAGAGATTATGCAATGATTACGTTGTACTTAATACACTTAAGAGATAGTGTTTCCAACTCTAAGTTTAACATGTCAAACCAAAATTACACTTTCTATACTTTAGTTTCACCAACCTTTAATAGCTGTGAGATTTGGGGATCTAGATTCTACAATACTAGTTGAGCTCAAGTTCATAGAGTTTTTATCTCCATGTCATCTACAAAACTATGGAGAAAATGATCAATTCCACATGCAATTACTTTTCTTGAATTTGACATTCATCATCTTCATAGTTCAACTATTTGTAATGTAATGATGTTTCTCCATCAATTATGGATGGTAGATACATCAATTGGATATAATAGATACATTGGAGGTTCTTCAATCATGTATGATGTTATATGAACAAAGGATCAAGAACACTTAATATGGTTAATGTATAGATTTCTTATAGAGATTTGATATTGATATTAATCATCTTCTTTGTGATATATTTTCCATCAATATCCCCACACATGAAGAAAAATATTTAAGGTAATAAAGATGAGATCTACAAAATTTGCATAAAATCAACTTGATCAAAACTAACAAAACCATTATCAACAAACATACAACACATGTTGAAGCACTATATTCATATAGAAGATGGATACATTGTTCCTCCCAAATACACTAAGCTTGCTTTTGATTTTAGATAAATTTGTTAGAGTAATTGCAAGTTTTATCTATTCAACTTTGCATGGATTTAGAACTCACTTTATCCCAAGGGATTAGCATATTTTTTGACATTTTAACAATGAAGTAGAAATCAAAAGAGTATATTTTTTATTTAGGTGTCCATTGTATTATGAGATTTGTAGCAAGTTGTATTGCATCATTAGATAAAACTATGATTCTCTATAAGATATTATTTGCTATGAGGATTAAAGATGTATAGCTTTATTTATCAAATATGACCCAATACATACTTTTCATTCTTGAGAGTTACCAATTGAATTCTTAAGAGGATTAAAGATTTATAGCTCTATTAATCAAAGATGACCTAACACATATTTTGCATTCTTGAGAATTATTAATAGAATTCTTATGAAGATTAAAGATGTATAACTCTATTCATCAAAATTTACCCAACACATTCTTTACATCTTTTAGAATTATTAATAGAATTCTTTTTCTAAATATTCACCTTTAAATTCACTTCTTCAATTTCAATTTTTAGAAACACAAATAAACTCCTTGTGACATATAAATTTACTTTCATCTTTTACAAACTTTTAAATAAAATGTTTTATTTTATAATCTTAATTATCAATATTAATATTAATTTTTTTAAATTTATTTTAAGATTAGAGACTACATTTTTCTAATAGACCATACCCCTTCCAAGAGACCCTCTCCTTATACAGTAAACCTAAAATATTGCAAAGCAAGCAGAAAGTGAGGTTCATTACTTACCCTCCAGCTATCTCCATGGACCAGCCTGAGCGAGAACAGATCTCTTCAAGGGCACGCCTCCACCCGTCGATCTCTTCTTCTGGATATCGATCTGGATGGTCATAATGTTTTACAAATGATTTCTTATACGGACTCAGGTCCTTCAGAGGATATCTAACGTCAGATGGTTCGACATCATAAAATAGTGGAATGACTAAGCCTGGCGTTTTCAACATTGCAGCGGCCTCTTTGAGACACCAAGCTGAGTCTGCATAGCCTGGGGAAAATATAGGGATACGTATAGCACTGCTCTCGATTGCTCTTTCCAACCCCAACCAAATTATTTCTCCCTTTTTCAATTTCTGGCTGTCTAAAAAGACATGCAGTCCGGCTTCGGAGAGAGCTTCAAAGAGATGATCAACCAAGGTCATCCTCACATCTTTTCCCCTGAAACTCAGAAACACGTGATACTTCTTATGGCTTTTGAAGGAGATTTTAGGTGTGGGAGGATTGAATTTTTCCATCTTAGACCTCACTGCTAACAATAGAGAGAAAACAGAGGATTCGCCCCAATTTTAGAGATGTTAGAATTCAAACTACACAGATGTTGAACTCCTATTACACATTACCGTGCCATATATTCTACTAATTTTCAAATGGCAGCCGACATTTATTATTAAAGAATAAGAGAATGCAGACATTTCTCACGTAAACAGCCGGCTCTGCTATTCACGCTCACGTGAATACAATTATGTAACTTCCACTGGATTTTATGATTAATATCGATATCATAACAGAGGCCGGCTAGATAAGGTTTACTATGCCGACATTTACTAAGAACTAATTCCAATGCAGGCGAGCCCACCTTTAGTTTTTTCTTTCCCGTCACTGTCAACTTTAGTTTGTATCTTTTCCTTGTTTGGTTCTTTTATCTTCCTATTGGATCTACATTTGTGGTCTATCCTGCAATATTGATTGTACGTTTGATTCTATTTAGTACTTAATTGGAATTCAGAAAATAATATGATTTTAATTTTAATTAATTAATAAATATAAACAAATGATTATGGAGAGTGTCCATCAGACGTTTTTATTCTTTTCTAGTTATATGGATGCAAAATAAAATCTGAATTTGATAGTCTAGTATATGGGTAAGTGCATGGAAACGGGGACCAAAAAGGGGTTTTAAGTGGCCATTTTTTTTTTTTTCTGAAATTATGAAAGATTGATTTTGGATGAGAAATTGAATATAATTAAAATCCAAACTTTGAAGATGCAAAAAGAACACGAGTTGTAATACTTTGAATCTACATTTTGAATTAGATTTTTTTTTTAAATGGTGGAGATTAAGAGGCTCAAAAAGGGGGGAACACAGAAAGTGCTCATGTTTCTAGCAAAAAAATATAACATAACATATGGTGTGCTACCCCTAACAGGTTAACCATTTTTTAGTATTTAAAAAATTACTTCGGTGAGAAATTAGCTAGCACCATTTAGTTTATGCACATTATTTTTGCTATTTTTTTAATGCACATATGATTTTTTGTTAATTCTCAAAGTGGACACATCTTAAAAATCAAAAAGTTGAGTGTCTTGCCCCTAAATTTTATAAAAAGCTAATCAATAATGATTTTTTTACTATGTATGGAATAGATTCTAGTTCTAAAAATGCAATTTATTTAAAATTTTGACAAACAACTAAAAATACCATACATAGGTTTTTGACAAAAAATAGAGACACTAGCAAAAGAAATTAAAGGTCAAAATTGTAACATATTCGAAATGTAAAAAAGTTACATGGTTAGAAATATAAGAGATAACTCAATGTTACTATCATTTTTTACTTGACATTGAAACATGAGCAAATGTGATGGAGAGTGGGCTCAAGATTGTGTCAATATTTTTACAATTTGAAAAAACACATATTTGAATGAAATATTAATTATCAATTCGATTTGTACCCTTGCCAAGCACTTTACTCAACAATCCAATGAAATATGGGATGCCTTCTCAAAGTGTGAGTTTTGAAAAATTGAAGCCAACCTCTAGAGAGGGTTGGTTCCCCTAATGTAGTCACCTAATTAAATCTATATTGTTTCTTGTTGAGAAAAATGATGAGAATGATGGAGGAAATGAAATCTAAAGCTAATGGGTGATGCACTTGATTAATAATAAGACCTATGTTGTTGTTTCACAAATATTTTGTTCAACAATTAGGCAATTTTCTTACAACAACTCAGAATTTTGACATATTCATGCATTAATATTCCCTAGGGAGGTTTGGTATGTTCATGGTTTAGAAGGAAATGATATGTTTTCACAATTAACACCTTATTAGACTAGAAACACAATCTATAACCTACAAAATATGTGTATCATATTTGTTTGAAAGTACTGAAAATGAGACATAACATAAGGATTTTATTTATGAAATCATAAAATTCACATCAATCATCCAATTTATACATAAAAAACTAGCTTTTTGAAGGCAAAGCTTCTCTTTTAATTGATGAAAATGTGTATATAGTAGAATAATCCTGAAAATATTTTTCTATCACTTGAAAATGATTTTGTTAGATTGATTTTCTAGTCATAGAATGATTGGTTTTTTAGTCACAAATCTTATACAAAAATTGTAAGAACTCATAGAGATTATCTAATGGTTTTATATATTGGCTTGAAACTTTATCCTAACATCTAGCAACATGTTTTTAGGATAAAATGATATATGTCAAATAGGTTAGACCTCTTTAGGCACCCAGTTGTGTTAGCTCCTTCTTTTCCTTGAAAGATACTTCATAATGATGCTTTGAACTCTTCTAGGTAATGTTACTCCTAGATGCTTGGGGATGAGGATGATTTTCCATAATTTGTTCTATATATATGCAACCTCATCTATATTCTCTAAAAATAATCTTAGATATCTTCAAACTACGAGCACTATTTTCTTGGGAAGAAGTTAATATTTCTCATTTAGCTCCCAACTACTACAACTTCCCTCAAACTTGTTTATAAGACATGTGAAAAATTTTTGAAGGTGAATAAACTCCATTAGGGTGTGGAAGATCTTCAAGAGATTTTTTTTGAAACCTACCATCATCACAAGTCCCCCTTATTTGTTGCATCCTCAACTTATATACATATACTTGTCTAACAATCATAATTTTTACACTATATCTTATCATTCTATCTTGAATATAACCCTTTTTCTTAATTGTATACTCTACCCTCTTAGGCCTTTCATTCTTATAATTAGATCTCTTGGAATATCACTAAAATGCATCCTCACCCTAATCAAAGAATAATGAACACTTTGAAACTTCAATGGAGATATCATGTTTTTTTCACCATAACCATTGTCCCTTACAATGTATACCACACTTAATCTAGGTGATGTGTTCATCATGTATATTCTTAAGAATACCACTCATTTTCTTAAAAAGTAAACAATCTTATGTTTGCTTAGTAGTCCCCATGTGACTCTCCTAAGGATTTCCTACCTATACACTATTGTCATATTTAGTATGCTTTAGGTTTGATATTTATAGTGTATTATGAAGGTTTTGAAGAAAAACTCTTGACAAGTGAAACCCCTTTGTGTTGTTCTCACTGTAACTTATTTTTGTGTGTTTAATACTACCTTCTTGCCATTTATATTGTATGTTGTGGGTTAAATCTTGACTTTCCACTATAACTTAGTAGTTTTATTGTTATCAACATTGACTTTTCTCATATTAACTATTCTTCTTCGACTTTCATATTTCAACTTACCCTTTATGGAACTTTTCAAGGAATGTCCTTCCATTTTAAAGGATCCATTAGCTTTCTAAATGTGGGTAAGTGTACCAAATTGTAAAACAATTTTGGCTCTTAAGATGCCACTTTTTTTTTGAAATCAACAAAATTTGATCTGCACGAGAAAATGAAGATAGTTACGCTCAAAATTTCAAGATGTGAAAAAAAGTTGAAGTGCTCCGAGTCTAGTTTCTAAGCTACTATTTATTTTTTAAATCAATGAAGATTAAGGGTCTCAAAAAGGGGGGAGGGGCAGGGGGAGGGGGGCAATACAGGTCTTGTTTTTATCAACAAAAATAGCATAGCACTTGAGGGCTCCCCCCTTTTTGATTAAATTATTTTTAGAATTTCAAAAATCCCAATAGTGACAAATTATCTAACACCATTTAGTTTATCCTCCTTCTTTCGGATAGTTTTTTTAATGAATATATAATATTTTATGAATTTTCAAAGTGGACACATATTGAAAAGCTGAAATTTGAGCATGAGCTCCCCCCCAAATTTTTTGCAAACTAATCGAAAATTGATTTTTTTTTTAATCATGTGTAGAATGGAGTCTAGTTTCAAAAAATGAAATTTGTTTCAAATTTCAATGAATGTGTAAAAATCTATCCTAAACCTAGCACATGTTGGTTTTTGACCAAAAACGAAGGCATTTACAATAGAAGCCATGGATCAAAAACTTAACTAAATCAAAATGAAAAAATAATTATATATTTAGATAGATAAGAGAGAGGTTAACGTTATCACATTTTTTTTATAAACTTGCATTGAAAGACATGCAAATGAGATGGGGAGCACAGACAAAAATATGAGAAAATTTGGAAAATCCTGTTAATTAACATGTCTAAAGAAGGCCATTTGGCGAGTGCCAAATGACTCATCACATTTGGTGTGCGCCAAATGTGATGGGTCATTTGGTGAGCACCAAATGGCTTGCTTTGCATAGAACTACAATTCCCCCTCTTTGGTGAACAACTTTCATAATGCTTAGAGTGCACAGTTTATGATCGTAGATGGATAGTTGAGGTTTTACCTTTCATACCTTCTCTAACTCGTTACCGTTACTGGATAACACTTTATCCCTTTGAAGTCTCTATCTCTCAGGTCTCTTTCCCTCCCACATAGGTACCTAAATAAATGTATCTCACTCCAACCCCCTTTCTCACTCTCCCTCTCCATCTTTGGTCTTTTTATCTCTCTCATTCCATCTCCCTCTCTTAGTTTGTTATCTTTCTCTCAAGTATCTCTCTCTCAAGTCTCTCCCTCCTACCCTCTCTCCCTCTCTTAATTATATCACTCACTCACTCCCTCTATCTCTCTCCCATTCCCTCTCTCCCTCTCACTCTATCTCGAGTGTCTCCACCCCCCCTCTCTCTCTCACACACACACTCCCTCTCTCTCTCTCCCACTCCCCTCTCTCACTCTCTCCCACTTTGTCTCTCCCTCTCTCCCAGTGTCTCTCCCTCCCACCTCATCTCCCTCTCTCTCTCTCAAGTATCTTCATCCTACCCCCTCTCCATCTATCTCTTTATCTTGATTCTCCCCCTCCTACCCCCTCTCCCTCTCATAGTCACTCCCTCTATCTCTCTTCCACTCCCTCCTATCTCACTCCCTCTATCTGCCTCCGCCTACCCTCTCCATCTCTCTCAAGTACTCCCTCCCACTGTCCCCCTCCTCTCTTCTCACTCCCTCTCATGCCCTTTCTATCTCTCTCTTCCTGACTCTCTCCTCTCTCTCTCTTCAAGTCTCTCCCTCCCACTCTCCCTCTCCCTATTTTAATCTCTAAGTGCCCTCCTTTTTCTATCCCTCTCCCTCTTTTCAAGCCTCTTTGTCTCTTCACTCCCTCCCTCTCTCTCACTCTCACATCCTCTCTCTCTCTCTCACTCCCTCTATCTTTCTCCCTCTCCCTCTCCCTCTCTCAGATATCTCCCTCCCACCCCCTCCATCTCTCTCAAATCCCTCTATCCCGAGTACTCCCTCTCCCTCGAGTACTCCCCCTCTCCATCTCTCAAGTCTCTCTCTCTCACTCCTTGTATCTCTCCCATACCTCTCTCTCCTACTCTCTTAGGTATCTCCTTCCCACCCACTCTCTCCCACTTTGTATCCCTCTCCTTCTCTCTCAGGTGTCTCCCTCCCCCCTCTCTCCCTCTCCCTCTCTCTTAGGTTTCTCCCTCCCACCCCCTCTCCTCCCTCTCTCTCTCTCTATCACTATGTCTCTCCCTCTCTCTCACACTCACTCTATCTCTCTCCCACTTTGTCTCTCTCCCTCTCTCTCTCTCTCACTCCCTCTATCTCTCTCACACTTTTTCTCTCTCCCTCTCTCTCAGGTCTCTCCTTCCCACCCTATCTCCCTCTTTCTCTCTCTCAAGTATCTTCATCCTACCTCATATTTATCTCTCTCTTTGTCAAGTCTCCCCCTTCTACACCCTCTCCCTCTCACAGTGACACCCTTTATCTCTCTCCCACCCCCTCCCCTTCATCTCTTCTCTCTCTCCCTCTTTCCTCTCCCCATCTCTCTCAGAAACCCTCCCACCACCCTCCCTCTCTCCTTAAGCAGAGGGTTTAGGATTAAGGGTTGAGGCTGAGGGCTGAGGGCTGAGGGATTAAGAGGGCATGGGGGCTGAGGGATTAGTGTTTAATGGTTGTAGCTGAGGGCTGAGGGATTAAGAGGGCAGGACTGAGGGACTAGGCTTAAGGGGTTGAGGGCTGAGCACACGAGGGCATAGGGCCGAGGGACTAGGTTTTAAGGGCTGAGGGGCTGAGGGATTAGGGCTTAAGGGCTGAGGGCTGAGAGCTGAGGGACAAAGGGTATAGGGCTGAGGATTAGGGCTCTGGCTGGAGGCTGAGGGATTAAGAGGGCATGGGGGTTGATGGATTGTGGCTCTAAGGTTAAGGCTCTGAGGGGCTGATGGATCAAGTGGCATAGGGCTGAGTGATTAGGGCTTAAGGGCTATGGGCTGAGGCTCTGATGGCATGTGGGTCGAGGATTAGGGTTTAAGGGCCGAGGGATTGATCACAGAGGGTCGACCGGGACAGGGGTTTTAAGGGCTGAGGGTATAGGGGTTGAGGGATTAGGGTTTAAGGGTTGAGGGTTGAGGGCTGAGGGCTGAGGGATTAAGAGGGTATGGGGGTTGAGGGATTAGGGTTTAAGGGTTAAGGTTTGAGGGATTAAGAGGGTATAGGGGTTGAGGGATTAGGGTTTAAGGGTTGAGGGTTGAGGGATTAAGAGGGTATGGGGGTTGATGGATTAGGATTTAAGGGTTAAGGTTTGAGGGGTTGAGGGATTAAGAGGGTATAGGGGCTGGGAGGGACAGGGCTTCATATTTAAGGGTCGAGGCTGAAAGGCAGCAGGGTCGAGGGACAGGGTCAAGGCCTATTTGGGCGGGTTAAGGGTTAAGGGTTGATGGATTAAGATTGTAGAGGGAATGAGGGATTAGGGTTTAAGGGTTAAGGGTTGAGGGGTTGAG